>CM044401.1:6553906-7758906 GCA_024322285.1 Musa beccarii | reverse complement strand
ATCGTCATTCGAATTGTTTAGAATCTATTCTTCCTTTTCAGTTGCCATCTTTTTTTTCTGTCGTGCTTCAAAGGACATTGCTGGTGCATCCATCTGAGAAGTTTATGTTTAAGGATGCTGAACAGTCAAATAGGATGCTTTAAATTTTTGTTATTATTTATTTCATCCTTTTGGGTATGGCCTCAAATTCTTTGTTCAATATTCTGTATACATACAGGAACTTGTCGAGTCATGGATAGCAAGACATGGCTTTGGAAGAAGAAGTCTTCAGAAAAGAACATCGAGGTAAGCAGTAATAAGATCTTCTGCTTAATTGTTCTCTGCTTTTTGTCCTTCTTCTCTTTTCTGTTCTATACATTGCCTTCTTATGCTGGGAATGGTTCTAAAATTGTTTGCACATTAATTCAGAAAGAGAAGACCCTTGAGTTAGAGAGATCCTTAGAGGACTTAAATGAACAATTGTCATCTGTTCGAACCGAGTCCAGTGCTAAAGATGATCTTTTGGCGGGGCAAGCCAAAGTGGCTGAGGAAGCAATTGCAGGTTAGACATTTCATTCTGAATTTTTGTTTCCTGCACTAAATTTACATAAACATGATGGACTTCCTGAAAGTTCTTTTGTTTTTGTCTTAACAATTAACCATGCTCAACTTGTTAGGATGGCAAAAAGCAGAAGCTGAAGCCCTTTCTTTAAAGCAACAATTGGATGATGCTTTACTTCAGAAAAAAACTGCTGAAGAAAGAGTGGTTAATAGAGACATAGCACTAAAACAATGCATGCAACAGCTTCATGCTGTTAAGGAAGAACAGCAGTTCATTATTACCAATGCTGCCTTAAAGATATCACGAGAGCAGGAGAAGACACGAACATCAGAACAGAAATTGGTTGAGACAAATAAGAGGCTCGCTGATTTGGTTGTGGAAAATGGCAACCTCAATAGGATTCTAGATGTCAAAGAGCAATTGCTCAAAGAATTGAGTGAGTCTAAATCCAAGTCAGAAGCAAACTTCGCTGATGTAAAGTCTAGAGTTGATTCCTCAGAGAAATTCAATGATTCTCTGAAGTATGAGCTGTGCATGCTTCAGAAGGAGCTTGAGATTCGAAACGAGGAGAGAGAATTCAATCACCGATCATCTAACGCTGCTCATAGGCAACACCTAGAGAGCGTTAAGAAGATTGCTAAGCTAGAAATGGAGTGCCAAAGACTCCGTGTCATGGTCAGTAAGCGGCTGCCAGGACCAACGGCTTTAGCTAAAATGAAAAGTGAGGTTGAAATGCTGGGTAGTAATTCAATTGAAATGAGGAAGAAAAAGTCAACTTCCACAAATGAAGCCTTCAATATAAAGGATAATATTTTAGAAGGCTCTCATAATGCATCAAACAAGAGTGGTGCTTCCCTTGTTGAGAGATTACGTTCCATTGAGTATGAAAACAAGATTCTCAAAGAATCATTGACCAAGAAAAACAGTGAACTTCAGGCATCACACATCATGTTAGCACGTACTACGTCCAATTTATCACAGGTTGAGAAAAAATTCGAGGAATTATCAAAAGGGCAAGCTTGCAGTGAGCTAGCAAGAAACAGCCCAGCAACATATGACTTGCCACTTTCATCAATTTCAGAGCATGGTGGCAATGAAGATGACATTAGCTGTGGTGACCCATGGGCTTATACTACTTTAATTTCTGAACTGGAGCACTTCAAAGGTGGAAAACCAAATGCATCATCATGCAAAAGTGCTGGAATATCAGAGTTGAGTTTGATGGATGATTTTGTTGAGATGGAAAAATTAGCAGTAGTTTCTGCGGACAAATATTTGGAAAGTTCACTCAGTACATTGGGAGATAGTAATTCATGTGTGACCACTAAAGAATCATGTACAGGACTTGATCTATCAGAAGCAACAGGTAAGGAGCTTGTTCCAATCAAGGATCTCTCCCGTTGCAGTGAAGAAAATAATGAAAATCAAGTTAGGTATGTATCATTTGAAAACCAACCTAGTTGGCTTCAGGATATTTTAAGGGTCATCATACAAAAGCATCATATCATGCAAAAAAGTTTAAATGCAATTCTTGATGATGTTAGAGTTGCTCTGGGAGTTTGGAATTATTCTACTGAGGCAAAACACAAAGATGTCTTATACTGCAGTGACAATTTACTTCAGCCCAAACACATTTCATCATATGCGTTTGATGGCACAATCAATACAGGCATACTAAATGCTAAAAGTGGTAGCCAACTTCGTCAGTCAAACTTGGAAAAATCAGTTTGCAAGCTTATTGAATTGGTTGAAGGAATCATTCAGAGAAATATAAAAAATAAAATGGGTCAATGTGTACTATCTGGTGATAATGAAAGCACATTCACACACTCTAGATCTGCATCAGCAAATGAATATGTTGCTCGTGCATTTCTGTGGGAAAGTTCTGAACTTAATGTGGTTTTACAGAATTTTGTTACTGTTTGCAGTCGCATGTTAAATGGGAAGTTTGATCTTCAGCAGTTTACTTCTCAAGTAACTTCAACTCTGGACTGGATTATAAACCACTGTTTTTCGCTTCAAGATGTTTCAGACATGAAGGAGACTATCAGAAAACAATTCGATGCGGATGAATCATACAGGGATAATGAACTTAAAGCTGTGATTTACCCAGCCAAAAAAGTAGGTAAGAGAGATGCATATGAAGAATTCAATATTACTGAAGAGAGGAAAAGACCTTTATTATCTGCATCAAATGGTCTAAATAATTCGTCCAGAATAGATGATATGGAATCCAAAGTGAAAGATGAAAATGAGCATCTCAGATATGAGATCATGAGTATGGAGCTTAGAAGAAAAGATTTGGAGGAGAAGCTGAAGACATTTAGTGATAAGGATGAAACACTGGTAGCTCAGCTCCGGAAATCAGAAAAAAACAGTGTCAATTTACAAGTAGAATTAGCAGCACTTAGGGAGTCTAAGGGGCAAATTGAAGACCAGATTATAAACCAAAAATTGATTAATGAAGATCTTGGAACACAGCTAACAGTTGCAAAGGCAGAATTGAATGAAGCTCGTCAAAAGTTCTCAACACTTGAAGTTGAACTTGAAGAGAAAAGTAATTGTTGTGAAGAATTAGAGGCAACATGTCTTGAACTGCAGCTTCAGTTAGAAAGGTGAGACTGTTCACTTTGTGGTTTTTCTTTTGACTGAAATCTCATAAATATGTTCTGATCTCTTTAACATCTGGCACAGTGCTTCATCTAAGGAAACTCCAAAATATATCATGCGTCAAGAAGAAAAGAAAATCCAGGCAGTAAGTTCTGTAATTCTACTTGCTGAGCTATAGAAGATTTATCTTGATTGTAGTACTTCATTTACAGTTTTCTTGATAGCAAAAACTTCTTTGTTGATTTGTTCATCTAAAACTACTTCATTCCTGTTTTACGTGGATTGAGATGTAGAGCAGATTTACAAATTTGCATGTCATCTGCAGTTATCTAATTTGTTTAAGATAAAGCGATCCAAATTTGCAAGTACAAGTGCCCTGTACATAAGAACATGCAACTACCAGTTCTGTGGTTCATAGTTCACAAGGGATGATATGATCGAGATCAGCAGAATGAGTTAGGTCAGATCATAAGGATCAGGATCAAATAATCTAGAAATGACAATTTTAGAAAATTCAAAAGATGCTTTTACCTTCATACATTATATATATCTAATATATTCCTAAATATATCAGACTGAGGTGCAAATTTAGTCTTGTAGCTTTGTTGTTGCAGTAGTGGTACCTTATCCTTGTTTTGCTAGAAATTTTTGCATGATCTTGCAGGAATGTGATATAGTTGCAGCTTCAGAAAAGCTTGCTGCTTGCCAAGAAACCATCCTAAACCTGGGGAAACAGTTGAAAGCATTGGCGTCACCAAGAGATGCACCTCTATTTGATAAGGTGACATTGAGCCCTGCCACAAAATCCAATCATCGACTTCAATTGCTTGATCATTTGAGAGCAGAGAATCATGCAAACCCTGAGGAAACCAGATCTCCTAACACGAAGGAGATCATATGCACAGAAGCACCAAAGCCACCGGCTGCAGCTTCCAAGAACCACAGTGCAGGTTCTCTATACGAACACAAGATCCATACGAACCACGGCCACAGAAGTTCAATTAGAAGTATCATTCAGCTCTCACCAGAGAAGTCACCTGGTATGCTTTGTGGTTTCGAAGTTTCTGACAAGCACAAGGGTGGGACTGATCCAGGAATGCTGTTGGTCGCACCGAAGAGACAAAAAGGAGGAGCTAGGTTTCTGAGAAAGCTTTTGCTGGGAAGGAAGAAAAAACAATGAGAAGCTTGTCCTTCTAACGGGTGAAGCTTCTCAACCGAGGAACAGCTCTTAAACTTCACAGATAGCAGAAACACAAGCATTGGCATGCTTTTGTTGAGCTTTTTGGTGTGCTTGTAGCATGGTTTGGAGTGGTGTAAACAGCTATGTTGGTTTGTGCCATCCTGTATGTAGTTTCCTTTTGCTTTCTTGCCTTTTGGTGTCATGGCAAGTAATAATGTCAGGTTGAATGAGAATGTAATCTTACAGTTGCTTGAAGAAGATAAGCTGCAGCTGTTCCCATTGACATCCTTCAGCTTGTTCTTTGCTGCTGATAGGTAGCAACATCGAATAACATCTACAGAAATATACAGAAAATGAAGTCCTCAAATGATCTCTCTCTCAATCTATCAAGGAATAGGCTCTCCCAAAATTTGCCAACCGAGTAGCAGCTTGATTGGTTTAATTCTGCCCAAGAACACAGTTTAATTCTTCAAGTCTTCTGCCATTTGTCGTTCCTATTCAAACCAAAAGTTTGATCCACATCTTATCGATCACCAGAACCCCCTAAATCTTGCAAACCAATCACAAAAGCGATGGAGGATCCTTGTTGCCATTTGTTTCCCAGCACCCACTTCCACCTCCACCATCATCATCATCAATTACACCTCCTCCTCCAACTCACACGGATGCATCATCTTCTCGTCCACCTCACTCCCTCCCCCCTCCTTTTGCTCCCTTTTGTTCTCCTTTCTGTGGGTTGTAGGAATCTTTTTGATTGCATCTCCACCGAAAAGCCAGGAGGACTGATCATGAAAGCAGAAAACCCCGACCGATTGGACGGGCCAGCACCCGCCTTCCGATCCAAAACCCAGCACTCTCCTCCTTTTCCTCCCCCTCCCTCCAAAGTCAAACTCCTCTCATCATTTGGTCTTCCCTTCCCATGCATTCTCTTAATTTCTTCCACTCATTTAAACAACATATAACTCGTACGAACTTATTTGAACTAAAATATTATATAAAAATAATCCAAATTTCTCTTAAACTTTCTTATCTTATAGCCATTTTGAAAGGATATTACTATGAACTAAAAAGCTAAATTAATAGTCAAATGATGGTCAACTATACAGTGAATCTCTAGATTACTGATATGCCTCTGCACTTCAACAATATCTGTCGGTTTCTTTCAGTATATTGACGCATGATTACTGCCACCTTTATCCAATGAGCACCAGCCACATACCCAACATGCGAGTTCTCCATGTTGAAATGTAGATGATGTATACCGTTGCCCTCTCCTGTATCACCGCCTCTCTCACACACAGTATAAATACCGAGCTTGTTGCTTTCATGTCCATCCTTTCACATAGCTCATAAGTTGAAGCAGCCATGAAGGTCCACGCATTGGGGTCATGGGAGCAAGTCCCCTCCTCCCCTTCCACCTCCTCCTCCCTCTCCTCTTCCTCGGCCAACGACCCCAAGCGCCTCCGTCCGCTCGCACCGAGGCTCACCTCGGCTGCAGTCTCTACGGCCGTGGCTACGGAGATCTCTGCCCCTCCTAAGTTGAGAAAGAGCTTCAGTTCTCCCATGACCGCCAAATGCGCCTCCATAGACTTAGATGTCTCTCTGGTACTGCGTCATGTGTGCTTGTCACAATTCTCTTTCTTGTTCTGCTCGTGGAAGATTCATGGTGAAGAGAATTGGGTACAGATACAGATGCAGTCAGGGGGAACGCGGTGGAACCCGACGCCGGAGCAAATAAAGCTACTGGAGGCACTGTACCAGGGCGGCATGCGAACACCAAACCCGGTTCAGATCGAGCGCATCACCATGGAGCTCGGCAAGTACGGGAGGATCGAGGGCAAGAACGTGTTCTACTGGTTTCAAAACCACAAGGCACGCGAGCGCCAGAAGCAGAAACGCAGCGAGCTGCTCGCCCTTGCGGCTAGCGCCGCTCCTCTTCCCCATCCCAAAGTATGAAGCACGATTCTTGGAGCTAATCGTGAGTAAGTTTTCGTGTGCATTGGTTAGTTTTAGTTGATAACTGGATGAAGGTGCAATTACAGAAAGAAGAGATAAAGGAGTTCCATGGCGGGAGCTGCAAGCGCAAGTGCAGGAGCTGGGGCAGTCTCGAGCTGGCCGTGGAAGAGGAGGGGCCCGGCGACCGGACCTTAGAGCTTTTCCCGTTGCACCCAGAACGGAAGCAGATGTGATGGTTGCCACAGAAACAGGAGACTGTGGTTCCCTGTCTTCTTTAATCTTCAGCTTCTGTGAAGGGGTGGCTGTCTCTTTCCCCTCATGTTGAGCCACATCTGTGTCGTTCTTCTTTGGAAGTCCACAGACTCTTTTTCCCCCATCACTGTCCTCCCTAAAGCAACCGCGAAATTGAACGCCTTTTTCTTTTGTCAACTACAGTGGGCGGAGGAGACCTGAGAGCATGCTTTCCTACCTTTTCGTGCTGCGCTTTTCCGAGACTAACAGCCACCACATTGCTTCTCTTTTGTTTCGATGCGAACTCTCGCACTGGCGGGCTGCCTGCATGCATGCTTTCATGTCCCTCGTCACCAGCAAGTGGCTGTCAGATAACCTCAGCTGCTCGTCGCAACCAGCAGCATGCATCGACATGGTAGCTTGCAGTTGTTAGCTGGCGATAGTTGGGGACATGAGAGTAGCGCTGCTGCTGAGCTTTCTGGGACGGTGAAGCGCAAGAGCATGCAGGGCCTCCTCCACCTTAGTGTTTCTGACACCTGAAAGAAATGCCCACCTGAGAAGGGCACTACACCAGTAAGTGCGCCAGTCCTGTCAATGACACTCCGGAACTGGCGATCCTCGTTCCGTTCCTTGCTTTATGCCCATCACCATGTCTTCTTCGGGCGACCACCATAGCCGGGGACGGTAGTGCAAATCTATACACAATCCATCGGCACAGCTGCCGCTGCCTGTCACAGACTTTTTTACGGTCTATTCGCTTGACTCACCCGCGACGTGGCACGCCCCGGTTCGTCCAGCCAAACCAGGTCCACCTCGGGATCGACGAGACGGCCCCGGTCGCCCGACCAACCGGGACCGACCACCATCGGATAGGCATGGCCATGGTGAGCCCAACCCTGGCTTGAGCGTGCGCATGGCACACTCAAAAGGCCATCATATGGTGGGGGTTTCAGCTACAAAGGCCGTAGTGATGTGGAATGGAGTGTTTTGTGGCCGAAGATGTTGCATAAAGCAGTACTATATATAGCTTGATCTCTTGGCCTGTGATTAGTAATGGAATGGAGATAAAAGTTCCCCTTCTTCTCTTCCAAACTGTTGTTGTTTCATGATATTATCTTCAAAGTTGGCTGGATAACACAATGAGCGGTTCCAGTCAATAGACCACTGGTCTTCTTCATGCCATTTTGCATTCAGTAGCAGTCAACCTAAGATCTTATTAAGGAAAAGCTGTTTCCAACATAAGATCTTATTAGGACATATGGCTGAAAATATTTTAATAGATGAATGAAAAGAGAGACGAAAAAAAAAAAAGTTAATCGAAAGATAACATAAAAAATTAAATCAAGGAATATTCTGTAGCGTTGGCACCTCAACACGTGGCAGCATTATGTAATCAGAAACATAACTGTGATTTCATACAATTCACATAACACGAAAAAAAGGAACTCAATCTATTGATGTATTTTAATATATCTTTAAATACTATTATTATGGATGGAGAGAGTGAAATTCCTCGAGATTCAATATCAATATTTTTTTTTTGGTGATATAAGCTTAAATAAATTCTTTTTTTCCTTATATTTGTCATGGAATTTTATAGATTTTATTGGATCCGGAGAGCGTCCAGATCCGACCCGTTTCAGAGATCACTGTTGTTTATTGAGCCCACTCGCCCGACGCTTCGCACTGCGGTTACTGATCGCGCTGCCGATGGACGCGATGGCCGCTGCTTACTACCACCCGCCTCCCGCAGCCGCCCACTACCCCTACTACCCTCCGCCGCAGACCCACGCGACGGCGGCGCCGCTCACCGGGGCTCCTCATCCGCCGCATCACCACCGCCTGCCGGCACCGGCGCCGCCGTCCCGGACCCATCTCTCTCCGCAGCACCACGGCGCCGCCTACGCTGCGCCCGCCGACCATCCCCCGCGTGATGAGGTCAGGACCCTATTCATCGCGGGCCTCCCCGACGACGCGAAGCCCCGCGAGATCTACAACCTCTTCCGCGAGTTCCCTGGGTACCAGTCCGCCCAGCTCAGGAGATCCGGCCAGTCGTCTCAGGTGCGCATCTTCTTCTCTTTTCCCCTCCATTGTTCTTCTGACTTGATTATTGTTTCACGTGGTCCAGTTTTATTGACTCCCAGAGTTAGGGTTTCGAAGTATCGAGCTCTTAGAAACTGATCGAGGAAATAGGGCTTTTGGTTCTTTTTTTCTTTCGACTTGAGAATTTTTTTGATTGATCGTTTTGCTTCTGTTTCATTTCAAACTCAACTTGATGGAGGTGAATGCTGGCGGACTGATCTTATTTTCCAAGTGTGAATACAAAATTCGCAAGAAAATATAAGATTACTTCATTGATTTATGACAACTATGTGGCATCAATGAAGCCCCATATATTGTATGCCATGGTTGATGTTTCAGGCGTACTAAAAGTTTGTAGGAGGAATGCTACTTGTTATACTCTTTTCTTTTTTTCAATCAGAGTCGGTGCTGATTTGCTGAACATCTTCATCATTGTTGAAGTTACATTTTGATGTTTTGGGTGTTATTAGTTATCAATATTATAAGTAGATAGCCTGTACACAAAATTTAGATTTTTTTTTCAGTACTTATACATCTACTATGAGGGGGCATTCATAAACACGCGAAACTGAATTTGGCTGTTTCCTTTTCCATTTTCCTTCCATGATTGGAGAGAAAAAGGGCTAGTGGCATGCTGCAATGACCTTTCATCAGTTTTTTGGTATTTTCACTTTTATGTTCCTTTGTGCTTGATTGCTAATGGACACTAATTTGTGTTCTCCATTTTTGCAGGCATATGCATTTACTGTTTTTACAGACCAACAGTCAGCACTCTCTGCAATGCATGCTCTAAATGTATGAAGTTTAAATGCTGTTTTGAAAATGGATTCCAAATATTGTTCTTCGGGTTTTCTTATTGAAATTGATGCTTGTAGTTTTTTCTTTGCACGTTGTATCTATTATTGCAAAATCCTATGTGGGGACATGCAATTCACAAAAGCAAATGCAGCCATGTGCATACTGATGTGTACTTTCGTGGTCTAAATAAGCATAAAATAAAAGTCTTATGTCGTTTGCGTGTTCTCTATGATTGTAATTTCTACTATTACATTTTACAATGTTACAAAACATTGACCACAATTTTTCATCATGTGTACTTTATCTGTCTTATCACTTGAATAGCTTCATAAATGCCTAAATGTTCTTAATTTCACCTTTCCATATGTTGTCATTATTTATTATTTAAATTTTATTGTCTGTACTTAATTATCTAGTGCCTTGAAGGTTTAATATAAATAACTGAATACGCTGCTGCATAATTGTGATTCCTTGTCCATTATCATGCCACGCCCATTTCTACGAAGCACTGGTATGATATACCTGCTATAATGTCCGGTTGTTTGATGCTTTGGATACATGGTGAATGGAGTTGGAAAAAATGGTGTTCATATCTAATTTCTTGCAAACCCACAGACATTCTAAAGATCATACTATCTGAAATATTTAAAAGTGGAGATTGTATTTATTGCCATATTTGTGTAACTTTTTCAAACGCATGGTTAAATCCAATATTGCTGGCAGGGACTAATGTTTGATCTAGAGAGAGAATCAACTCTATACATTGACCTTGCAAAGTCTAATTCTAGGTTCAAACGTTCACGAACAGGTGCACAATTTAGTTTTCTCAATATCTTCCTTTTGTGTAACACATAAGGTTCCTATTAGTATCCCATCTATTAACTTTCATCATTACTTGAGTTCCTATCTTTTGAAACTTGAACCTGTTATGTCCTCTGGTAAGCAGATGATGGTGTATCTTATTCTTACGATAAAAGAGTTAGAGGATCTGTTGCATATTCAAGAGGCTTTTCAGATTCTGGTAATGACAACCATTCCTTGCATGTTAAGTCATCTGGTATCGGCAATGTTGATGTATCCCTACTTTCTTGTAGGCATAATGCTAACTGAGATTGTGGCTTCCTTTAATAGATTCTTTTAAACAGTCACTGACTGCTCTGATTTCAGTTCAACTATTTTAGCTTATCTCTAGTGGTAGCTTGCAATAATTACTCACATGTAACACCTTCCTCCGAAGCTCACGCATACACATGTTTCGCACATTCTTCACACTAGCAGGTGCTGGAAGCCACATTCACATGCCTGGAATGGTTAATTCTGCTTACAGCTTGAATGATTTTCCCTCTGCACAAAGGTTATGGCACACTACTTTAAGCACAGCTTTGCTACTTAATTTGATTTTTTTAAACTTGCTAAAAACATTTTCTGTACTATATTCCTTTGTTTCTAATCTGGAACATAAAAGATTGAAAGATCAACTTAACTTGGTTTTAGTTCTACTGTGGGGTTTCTGATTGACAGTTTACTTGTGCCTGTGATTGCAGCCAAACAAATTTTGGTTATGAAGCAGAGCATAAAAAGTTGGTGAGCTTTACTTTTCTACTTACATCTCAATCATTGTACTATGGTACCCAAGTTCCTTATTGACTTTCCAATGCATTGTATTGCTTTTCGTGGATTACTATGTGTTCTTTTGTTTTATGTACTCCACAACTGGATCATAAACCATCTAGTCAGCTTTTCAGAATAAGACTGGAGGACTTTTGTTTAAACATCTCCATATTAGAAAATATGTACATCTCCTTTTCCAGAGTTTTGGTGATGGAACACTTATAACTATCCCTATCTACTTTCACAAATGCATTTCTGGTTAGTCTTCTCCACTAGAGCTCTGACATTTGTTAGATTTAACTCACTTTCTATAGCTATTTAAGAGGGCAAAAAACAAAAGAATGAAATTTTAGTCAATTAATTGCCACCTTGTAATTATGTTTAAGTGGTAAACTTACTGTTGGATGGGGAAAATATTGGGCATACATGTCTACTTTGCTCCTTTATGTTCATGTGAAAAAAAAACATAGATCTTTTTTATGTGAATTCATATTGGTGAGTCTCAAGATTGGAAGTGTGGAGGGTGATTTTCTAAGAGCTGTCAGACTTTATATGCCACTTGGCCTAACGGTTAATAGTTTACATTCCTTTTTGTGTTTATAAGGTCTTTGGTCAATAGTAGCTTCTTTTCCAAATTTTTGTTATTGTTTGAAGCGTGCATCTTTACTTGCAGACCTAAGTGACCAATGTGTGAACTGCCAATATGGCTTCTTTGTTTGCAAGTGTAAGGCTGCATATGTTGACCATTTCTGGATACTGCATTGGCTGGAGCCCTTTGTCTTATACTAACAGTTGGATGTGTTTATGGTTTGTATTAGTTACACTCAGCTGGATTTCGGCATAGCTCAGAGACATCATAGACCCAACCTAATCTAGATTATATTTCATTTTCATCAGTATGCTTGCATACAATTCATAACGTGTTATTGTATTATATTTCTGCCATACTGAATGTCAATGAGAATTTTAAACAGTATTTTGAATTTATGTATTAAGTAAAATATCAATTTAGATGCTTCCATACTTAAAATTTCTTTTACTACCTGCTGAAATTTCTTTCCCTGATCAGATGCTGTTTGCTTATCATCACTCATGGACCTGACTACATGAGAGATCCCTTCATGTTTCTTTTTTAGCTTTTGGACAATTTTATTAGTCCTACATATAATGATGCATGGTTTAATTGAGACGTTATTCTATTTTCTGTGGCTTATATGAGATGCTATTATGATTTCACAGAATAATTCAACTTATGCTCCTCAAAGTAATCCCCCATGTCCAACACTTTTTGTAGCTAATTTGGGTCCAAAGTGTTCTGAACAAGAGTTAGCACAAGTTTTTTCAAGGTTATAAGCCACTTATATTCATTTGTGTTTATTTTTAATTATTTTCTTTTATTTGCTACAGTTTATACAAGCTTGCTTTTGTATGTAGATGCCCAGGATTCTTGAAATTGAAGATGCAAAACAAGAATGGAGTTCCTGTTGCGTTTGTTGATTTCCAGGTATCTATTATTTTCCGTCACATAAACCTAGTTATGTAGATCCATAACTGTGTTTGCCTATTTTTGGGGGTTTTTTTTCCTCTTCTTAGTGTACTAATCAAAGTCTGATTATTCTGTCTTGTTTGTTGGGTGGTCTACAAAATTGTTGACATTTTGGCTAAATACTGCTTGCTATAAACATGATGTAGTAGTTATCCTGACCCACCTGGAGGAACCAACATTATGTTCATTTTTTTTTGAGTAGTTGCTGACACATGATAGAAGGGGTTTTAGATGTGAATCATGATCTGTTACATTAAACTCCTTATAAACTACTCCTGAGTGTAGGTAAGGACCTTTCTCTTTAAGTTTACTAACAAAAAAGATTCGTCATACCATGGCATACTGAGCAGTACGTATTGGTTCGACAAGGGATTGGTATGAGCGGTACATACCAATTTGTCGATACATTTCATCGTATTGTGTGTTGATATGTCGATACATACCGTATCGATGACCTGTCGATACATCGGTATGGATTGGTAAGGCAAACCAAGCTAACAAGGACTATCAAGATAACACACGAACCTTTTGACGCATCTTGTTGAGACATCATGATGCAGTGTTACCTACTTAGCAATACTTGTGCAAGGAAATTATTTAAAGAAAAAACTCATGATTATTTTTTTGTAATTCTTTAAGCATGTCCAAGATTTTAATGGTAAAAGAATTAGTGTGAATTTTGAAGCATGTATACAGTTATGGAATACCAATACAACTTGATACAAATAAGCCAATATGTCAAAATTTAAACAAATAGGATTAGATATGTCATGGATACTACCAATGGAGATGTTAAATGCTTGTTTATGGTGTTAGAATAGATAGTTATGTATCATGATTCTTGATAAATAATCAGTAATTTATGAGTACAATTGTACACATTTGCATACCTGTTATGACTCTTTCGCTGAAAACTTTTCATGGGAGTATCTTTGACCATCAGTCCCCTACTAGAATCAGTTTAAACATCTCAAACTTTAAGCATTGCTTAACAAGCAATATTGGTTCCCCTATGTGTTCTCCAAGTAGTTCTTGATTTGAAGGCTAGTGTATTTGACCTGAATTTAACTCGGATGGTAATATGATAGGTTGACATTTAGATCCATAGTTATTCGAATGTGGATTTCCGCAATCAAAATACTGACATGGCAAGAAAAGATGTGGCTTGTTCCTAAGCTGGCATATCCATACTTGTACTTTGAGGCAGACTAAAATACTTGTACTTTGCGCACCAAGCAACATGATTTTGCTATATTGCTGTTAAGTTGGTTTCTGCTTTTTACAGGATACCAGTAGTTCCACTGGAGCCCTAAATCATTTGCAGGGAACCATTTTGTACTCATCAGTTGGGGAGGGCATGCGCTTGGAGTATCCTTTACAACTTCATGTAAGTTCTGATTAAGTCTTGCCGTTGTATGAGCCCTATAAGCAAGATTGTTTCCCTAACAAGCATCCAGGTATGCCAAATCATGCATGGGTCTCCGAAAACATGAAAAGAAGACATAAGTTGTTCAAATCTGAAACCTCTGAAGATTCTACTCTCATTTTATCATCTGATCCTTGAACATGTGGAACTTTTTGACTCGGCCTTAGTGTGGGGTTTGTTCTTGGGATCATGGCAGTCGTGTATGTATAGCTTTCTAGGTTGAGTGCAATTTGCTGTTGAATCTATTTTGTTGTCAACATTGACTTAAGAACACTACTGAAATGATAATGTAGCTGCTGATGTTGACGACGGCATCTGATGCATGCATTACCCTTTTAGAATTTGCTCTGAATTGCTCGACTGTTCTATCGTAGTATTAGTTCAAGCAGATTTCAATTGGCCTATCAAACTGATACCGATCATTGTCCGGGTTGGCATATGCCACGTGGACTGGTACTTGAATCCATGGCAAAACCATTCATTAGCTTATCAATCCCCCCATAATTGCTGCATTATCTGTAACATTTTAGATTGCCTCCTTGAAAACTGACGACTCTGTTTTCCCCCACTCATCATCAGCTTAAAAGCAGCCCAAAATGTCCACTGATAAACCATTACTATGATGAATCTAACATACGCTATATGTTACATCGAACTTATGGTAGACCACATGAGCAAGGCACACTCGTTTAATTAACACCGTATGTGCAAATTACTCGGATGCTTAAAAATGCCCTTGTAGATTCATATTACACCAACAATGCTAGAGTTCCTCAACAAATGAGTTGCCCGTCTGCCCCCTTGCTAATTTTTGGGCAAAGAAATGAAGTGAGAGAGATGCATCAACAACATAGAAGATGGAATGCCTAGCCTTGAATGCAAAAAGGATTAGACAAAAATAGGCTCAATTTGGATCACAAGCCTGCTGAAACCAGTCCATGCAAGGTGATGATACCAATCACGACGTTGCGGTCATCGACGACGACGGGTAAGAACTGCACAGCAGAAGGGGGTGATTCCATCTTCTGCATCGCCTCGACTGCCATGGCGTCCGGGCTGATTGTTCTTGGATTTCTGTTTGGCAAAAAGAAAAACTAATTCAAAGTGGTTTCCAACTTGGATGGCCCTAAGTTGATTCCCCCAGCAGAAAAGGGAAGTATGATAAAACATACAAATATAATTTGTAAATCAAATAATTCATATGAACCAATGTTGAGGAAAGAGACATTGGAATGACACAACATCAAAATGGTCATGTCTGGTTGGTTAGACCTACTAGTTTCACTTGCCAAGATAAGCTTTGAGGATTCATGCAATGAATCAGTGTTTCAGGAAAGGCAGCTCGACGAGGAGATGCTTTTCCGAGTCTGTTGTCTGGGATTGAATGACAGAAAAAAAAAAAAAAAAAAAAAAAAAAAAATTCAGCTGCACCAGTTCGTCCCATAACATGCAAAATCCATTTTCGATCAAGCTATACCAATTCCGATCATATTGCGGTCAGAAAACTGTTGCAGTTTTCTATTATAATGCACATGAGTGTTTTTGTATACAATTGTTATGTTCAGCACCTTGCCTTTCTTTCTGGACTGACAATAGAGTTGTGTTCATGTGTTGTTGGTAATTGAAAGGCAATTAAAAATGAAAGAGATATCAAAATGAAGGGACATCAAAACACTAGGAAACATTCTAACATGTTGCACATCTCAACAAGAATCTAGAAATGGGACATTTGAGAAACTAGACTCCTCTAGGGACAAATTGAATTCAGAAATTCTACTAAGAAAGATGTATCAGCTACCTGTTGCACATCTCACCAACTGTGAGATTGAAGATGTTGGCACCATTGGCCTTGAGTGTGCGCCGGAGGTCACCATCTGTAAAGGTTCCAATTAGATGAAACTCCTCGTCAACAACGAGCAGACATCCACACCCTTTGCTTGTCAACTCTGTCAACTGATCCATTATCATGTCTCCTTCCTTGCACAAAGGAATCTCAGTATTCTTCTTCATTACATCCTTCACCTGCATACGAATGGCTGAATGAGCATAGCATAAAGCAAAACAGCTACCACAGTTTTAACATTAGTCCATAATCTTACAATGGTCTTAAAGATTAGCCGGAAAGAAGACAAGGATACATTGTCAATGAACACATTTGCGCAGAATGACAATTATTCCAACATAATACAACCTAAGCCCAACCAGGAAATGTATGATGCAGAACATGTGCAATCCACAATGGTAATGCCACAAACTTGAGACACACCGAATTCATCCTCGACACAAGGCGTAAAGCCAGGACCGAAGAAGCAAAGATTAATAGAAAATACATTTCTCATCAAAATTGCTACATGAATTTATGAAATGCACTACATTATCTCATAATGACTTCGAAAGAGCTACAAATCCTCCATTTGGGAGCCACATTTCATGTGCATAGAAAGAAAATAACTAAAGCAATGCAGATATGGGTATTCTTTATATTGTGGAACATACATTACAAAATCTACATCAAAATTTCTTTATGATCAACTGTTTCTCCATGGGACAAAAAAAATGCACCCAACAGTGAGCCTTCTTCATTCTGTATAATCTTTCCATCTCAAAGGAGGAAAAGACAACTCTAGAGGGGACAAGTTTTGGAATTCAACAGAATACAATGTGCAGATATGCTCAAATTGCCAACCTGAATTGTAATACCAAGAGAATAAATTCCAGATCAGAGCAAAATAATTAAGCAGCTGCATAAAGACCAGATCAGAACCCATTGCCAAACAATCCAATTCATCCAAATATGCTGTACTTCATGGGATGTCTTCAAGAGGAAGACATTGAAATTGCTCTGTCACGGATTTGGACAATGTCTTGTAGAAAAACCAGTCTTGTTATGAGAACAGCAAAGAAACAAATAACGAGATCTCAACCAACCTTAAAGATGAGGCTTTTCCCAATCTTTCCGGCGGGGTGGTTGGCCGCGTACTGCTCTTTGGTGAGCCGACGCGCGGCCATGAGGGCAGCGACGACGGTGTCCCCGAACAACATCTGGATCGCCGCCGAGGTGACCGGGGCGAGACCGAAGGGGCAGAGCTCGCGCTGGAGTGGGAGGTGCACATTGACGTCGCAGAGGGCGGAGAGAGGGTTGCCGGCGCCCTCGGCCGCGGAGGTGAGCGAAAGGAGGCGCGCGCCCTTGGCCCGGGCGCAAGGGACGAGGGTGAGGAGCTCCTCGGAGGTGCCGGACTTGGAGATCAGGACCAGGAGGTCGCCCGGGAACACTGCGCCGAGGTCGCCGTGGAGGGCGTCGACGGGGTTGAGGAAGGAGGCGCGGGCGAAGCCGAGGGAGGCGATGGTCTGGGCGAGCTTGTGGGCGACGATGCCGGACTTGCCGACGCCGGAAAAGAATATGGCGCCGGGGGCGTCAAGGAGGGTCTGGGCGAAGTGCGCCGCCTGGGCGAGGTCGAGGTGGTCGAAGAAGTGCTCCAGATTGCGGCGCTGCGCCTGGAACAGGAGGCCGAGCTCGCCGGTATCAATCTTCCCGGCGGATCCCGGGAGGTCCGGCATAGGGGGCGGCAAAGATCCCATCTTTGGACTTCTATCGGAGGAAAGGAGCATGGAAGGGTCCGTGACTTCTATAGGCAGAGCCCATTGACGTATACGTACCCGCTTCACAGGCCAGAGGTCTTTAAGGTGGGCTCCGCGCGGACTGCGTCCCTTTTACCCAACAACAAGGCAGGTGCGGATGTGGGTCTACGACCAAATGGGCTGATGGTACCTCAGACGTGTGTTTAATGGTGTCGGGAGCCAAACGAACGCGCAACCATTCCGCGACGGCCGATTGGATCCAGAAATCTGATTGTGGATCTTTTGTAAAAATGCTTGTAGAACATTCTACAAAATGCCTCACTGAGTTCGCCAAATCCCGTCGTCTCCACATCGGACTTGTGGGTCCCGCTGCCCAAATGATACTATGCTTGGAGAGGATCCCCAGAATGCGTCGGTGGAAGCTGATGCGCCGAAGGGAAAAGCTCAGGGCCCACGCTGCGGTGGCAAAACGCGGAGCCCGTTTCCAACTCCCTGGAATCAACCACCTGCCTTATGATTGGATGCACACTCGTTGTGGGACCCGATTTCGAGTCCTTAGCTCTTTAAGTGCAACTGGGGGATAATAACAACGGGTGCAAATAGGATGTATGGAGGTGGCATGATCTGGAGCCACGTGTAGGGCGTGATGGTGGGGATGGGCCCGTCCGAGAACAAGCTCGTTATTTTCCTGATCGGATCGGAGGAGATCCGACAGTGAACCTGATTCGGATTCGGATATTGTTACTGGGCCGGCATGCACAAACTCGGTGTGCATGCGGCCGTGGAACCTTCGCTTCATGAGCAGCTTCGGCATGCTACGGCGGCAAGAGCAAAGAGGCGATGATTGCAGCGGCGAGAGACGCCGTCTGGAACAACGGCGCGGCCTGCGGGGGGGGGGAGGCACCGGGTGAAGTGCGCGGGTGCGACGAACCAAGGCGTCCCCAGCCATGCCGAGGGACCGGCGTCGTCGTCACCATCGTCGACTACTACCCGCCTGGGCGTCACGGCACCATCGACCTCTTTCAGGAGGCTTCGATGCTGGTGAAGAGCAAGTATGCCTGTGGAATGGCATGTGCCAACCAATAGGGTATTCACTATCTCGGATTACCTAAGGTTGATGTAATAAGCTACCCATAATAATACATAATTACTTTTTATAACTATCGATGATTTCAGAGGCAATAGTTCTTAGAGCCTTTTATAAAGGGACTCCGAGGTGTATTTTATTTATACTAAAAACTTTTTCTCAAATGCTCAATAATTTTGTTCTGAATTCCATACAAACTTATCCTTTAAAGGGACATTTATCGAGAATGCCCCCAACTTAATTTTGTATATTTAGTGTCTTCATCATGGTCTAAAATTGTAACTCATATTGAGATTAACATGGGAGAACCCTCTTTGGCTTCCAACTTAATTTCAACTTAGAAGATCAAAATATGCACTAACATTCTTTATGTTGTGGATGAAAAAAAAAAAAAATCAGTACTTAGAGTTTAAAATAAAGATATACATGCAGATTATTTCTACAAAATCATTTTTATAAACATCCATTTAATAAAAGTATTATTTTCTCTATATATTTTATTACATAATATATTTAGTGCGTATTTCTTGGATTCCTTATATCAATACTTGATTGATAAAAAAAAAAAGAACAACGATATCGAGATTAAAATAGAAAAAAAAAGGGTCAACTTATGAGAAAATAATACGTGAGAAAATTATATATATATATATATATATAATTGTAATATGTAATGTAATTTGTAAGCGTAATACATACAATTTCACACGACAAAACCAATTACAAAACAAAGGCCAAACTTTGTCTCGGTAGCTCAAACAGTGTGTTGACCGACCCTTTCTAAGCAACGTGAGAGGTGGGCTGCTACCCATGCAGGATCGACATGTCAAAACTTGGGTATTGCAATGCCAAGCACAATAATATCAAATGAATGATAGAGGTCGGAAGAGTCCAAATAATGCGAGCCAAAAAAAAACAAAAAAAAGGTCATGGTCGGACCACATAAAGATAAATAAAGGATGCTCGACAGTCACCTAACACCACCTTTGTTCTTTTCTTTGCTAAAGATGATTGAGATTAAAGAAGAGACACTTGCGATTAGATTCTTTATAGTAGCAACAAATTGGGTCCATATGAATTCCACGAATGCTTTTGATGAGTGGGCATGTGAGAATAGAATGTGGTTCTTGACTTCAGCTCTTGGAAGTCTCTTGACGAGGGGACAATGGCTAGCTATGAGATCAATGGCAGTCGGTCATAAATAGATATGATAGTGGGTCACATTTTTTTTCCAATCATATTAAATTTATGATGCATGATTTAATAAGGTATGTAGAAGCAGAAAAAAAAAAGTATACATATATAAATTTAAAATATAAATATGAGAGAAGAAATCTTTTGTTTGTATTTGTTTTATAAAGAATAAAGGTTGAAGACAGAGAGTTGAGATCGAAATCTAATGATAAATTATGAACGAAAGATTTTTTTGTCGGTTGAACTAACATTTGCATTTATTGTATTATTAATACGCTGCAAGCGTTGCAATAACACTGGAATTGAAGTACAAGTAGATCGATGTCATCATCGAAGAGAGCGGCTGCACTTGCGCTTGCTCTGTCTCGATCATGGCTCGTCATGTTGGCGCAGGGCCTCGTACGTGGTGTATCCAGACACCGGGCTTTTATCCCTGGCCCCGTCCACTGCCGGGGCCGACGATGCGGCCGAATCCAGCGCGTCCCTGCCCGCCCACGGCAGGTGGCATGGAATGTACTGCGCGTTGGGGCAGGTGATCTTGGGGCGCTTCAGGAACCAGGCGCACGCCTCCGGCGGGCGCTGGTTGGGCAGCCCTGGAATGCAGTTCTTTCTCACGTCCAACACCTTCTGCTGGATCAAGCCGGCGCAGCTGGGCGCCACCGACGTGAAGTAGTTGTCGGAGAGCGAGAGGTTCGCCAGGTGGCCGTACTTAGCCAGCCGGCACACCACGTCCGGCACCTCCCCGTAGAGCAGGTTCCCCGCCAGGTTGAGCTGTTCCACCTTCTGCAAGCACCCGAAGGAGAGGGGGATGGGGCCGGTGATCTGGTTGGACCCGGCGTCGAACACCGTGGCCTTCTTCAGCAGGCCTGTTTCGTAGGGGAGGCAGCCGGAGAGCCGGTTGCCGAGGAACAGGACCTCGATCAGGGTGTCGCAGGCCTTGCCGATGGAGCTGGGGATGGGGCCGGTGAAGTCGTTGTTGGCGAGGGTGAGGTAGGCGGCGGTGGTGCTGCCGAGGTTGGACGGGATGTTCTCGGTGAACCCGTTGTTGTTGAGGAAGAGCACATCGGTGCGGATGAGGAAGACAGCGGGTGGGACGGGGCCGGCGTAGCCGTTGTAGCGGAGGTCGAGGAAGGCGAGGTCGACGAGTGGGAGCACGCTGGCGGGGAAGCCGCCGGAGAGGCGGTTGTTGCTAACGTCGAGCTCGTAGAAGAAGGGGAGGGTGGCGAGGGCGGGGACGGTGCCGCCGAAGCTGTTGGAGTTGGCGTGGAAGAGCGCAAGGTCGGGAAGCTGGTCGACGAAGCCGCAGACGGTAGGGGCGGAGAGGGTGAAGCCGTTGAAGTCGACGGAGGCGATGGTGCGCATGTTGATAAGCCCCGGCGGGGTCTCGCAGTAGAAGCCCTGGTAGCCGCGGCCGTCGTTGTTGCAGATGCGGAACCCCGTCCAGGAGCCGGTCTTGTTCTTGGGGTCGCAGGTGATGGTCTGCTTGAAGCGCTGGATGACGAAGTACGCGCGGTACTGTAGGATGTTCTCGAAGTCGCTCGGCTGCGGCTGCCGTGGAGGAGGAGGCGGAGGAGGGCACTCGGGCTGAGGTGTCGAAGGTGCAGCGCCACCACCGATACCGACGCCGACGCCGATGCCGATCTCGAGGGCTTCTCTGTCACTGCCACTGCCACTGCTGCTGCTGAGGGTGGGAACGAGCAGTATAGAGAGGAAGACTAATCGCACGAAGCGTCCACAACCCATGTCTTACTGTCTCCCTACTAATTGCTGCTCATGTTTATGTTATATATACCTCACCGAGAAAGGGATGAGGTCGTGAGACGAAACCAATGAGTGGGAGAGGAATACAGACAGACACAGCTGGAAGCTTTGGCCATTCTGATGTATGTATCTGATCTCCGCATGAAATGATTGAAGAGGAAGAACAGGGGGAGCTTTCGAGTCCACGTTAATGGTGGTTGAGCGACAGCAGTCGTATTTATCCATGCATCAAACTGTCGGCCGCTGCTAGTGGTACCAACTTGCACTAGGCCGCTTTGTGTCACGTCTCAGAACTAACGCTCTCCCCCACATCCCAAGTCCGATGGAAGTCAAGTCCACAGAGAAAGATAATACAAACATATTCTCTATATTAAATTAATGAGTTAATTCTTCTACCGAACCGAGCTTGTAATTTTCGAATGGTAAGAAAGATATTGTTGGTATTGATAAGGGTAATAAAACAGGGGATTTTGACAGCCCGGATGCCCATCGAGGCACGTCCCCATCTCGGAAAAACCGGATCGTCTTTAATACCCATCGTCCACCCCGACGCTATCGGGATCGATGTTGAGGCGGAGGGGCACATCACCAACAGCCATGCTGAGGGAATCTTCCTATAAAACCTCTGCGCTCGTCAGGGAAGAGGAGGGAGCTGGTGAAGAAGAATGCAATGGCATTGAGGAGAAAAACCTAAGGGAATCAACCAAATAATACCAAGAGAAGGAGGAGGAGGGGAAGAAGACTCTCTTAGCGACGCTCTCTATCGCTGCACTACAGCAGCCACGCTCTCTATCGCTGCACGATAGTAGCCACGCTCTCTATCATTATCAGTACTTAGAGTTTAAAATAAAGATATACAGATTATTTCTACAAAATCATTTTTATAAACCATTTAATAAAAGCTCTCTATCGCCTTATATCAATACTTGATTGATAGCAAAAGAACATGCTTAAAATAGAAAAAAGGGTCTATCGCGTGAGAAAGATAGCGGCGTAATTTGAATTTCAGACTCCCATCAAAACATTTGCATGGCAACGATCGAGCTCCCATCGCATGGCAAAACGACCGAGCTCCAATAATCGCAAAGAGGAGCGGCAGAGTCCAACCTCAAGACACCGGACAGCTAAAGGCTCTCTCTCTCCTACCTCTCTCTTTGCTGATGAAACACTCTACTCACCCTCATCCTTTTGATGAGTGGGCATGTGAGAATCGACTTAAGCATCGAGAGGGCTTGGGACGGAAAATAGATATGATAGTGGGTCACATTTTTTTCCAATCATATTAAATTTATGATGCATGATTTAATAAGGCATATATAAATTTAAAATATAAATATGAGAGAGCTTTTGTTTGTATTTGTTTTATAAAGAATAAAGGTTGAAGACAGAGCAATCAAATGCGAAAGTGGCCAACTAGATGAAGGAACCGATCCGCTGCAAGCGTAAGTGGAGGATCACTTCACCGACTCATCGACGTCGTCTTCCTACTCGGAGATCGATGAGGCGACCCGGCTTTTATCCCTGGCCCCGTCGGACCGAACCCGAATCCAGCGCGTCCCTGCCCGCCCACGGCAGGTGGCATGGAGGCCACTTGGGGCACAAAGTTGTTGACATTAATGCAGTATCTAACAACTTTACGCCGCCAGGTGGCCTCGTGCCGGCACACCACGTCGATTCCCCGTAGAGCAGGTTGGGTTGAGTCCACCTTCTGAATGCAAAGAGATCTTCCTCAATCGATCTTGGTGTCCTCGCAATGTCGACGGGGCTCTTCCGTTGCCGAGCAGGACTCCGGGTGTCGCAGGCCTTGCAAGGGGACCGGTGAAGTCGTTGTTGGCGAGGGTGAGGTAGGCGGCGGTGGTGCTGCCGGGTCGGAAAGTTCTCGGTGAACCCGTTGTTGTTGAGGAAGAGCACATCCCTCGGACGATCAAGTTAATTGATGGTTTCATAGGGGGATTTTTCTGGTCCGAGAGAGCTCTCCCCTCTATTTCCTGAACGTAGGGGCTTATATGGGGGAGGTTACTATTTCCTGATGTAGTCCGCTCGTGCAGAGGGAACGGTCAGTCTCTCGATGATGGTCGCTCGCTGGACGTGTGTGGAGGACCTGGCTCCTGCGAGATGGCGACATGCTTGTCGGTGCGGTGATGACGCCGGCCGATGACGATCTCGCGTGCCTGCTGCTGTGGGCGTTCGCTGCGTCCACAACCCATGTCTTACTGGCCAGCGCTATCGAGGCTAGACGGAGGACCTCCGTGGCTCTTCACCAAGCACGGTCCAAGCAACGTCACCCGGGAGCAGATGACGTCGACTCACATCCCATCATCATCATTACTCTCATCAGATATAATATAATTTTTTTATATACACTAGTTATTAGAATATTTGTTTCATATTCATATTGTAGAAATAGCAAACTTATGTAGCTGTTTAATTTAATGATGGGAACAGATCACACTTTGGCCTCGCAGCAGACCACTAATTGTCCGGGTCAAGAAACTAACATCATCCACGATTTAGCTAACCTCCCGCCAAAAGCTCAACCATCAGCCAACATCCATGGAAGGGCGCTTCCTTTCTCTTCTCCCTCCCTCCCTCTCTCTCTCCCGTCTCCCCTTCCCTTTCCTCTACTGCTTGCACTTATTATGCTGTTTGCAGCCAATCGAAACCCGGCATGGAGACGGAGATGAAACAGCTGACGTCCAAGTCCGAGTCCTATCGAAGCCGCCCCGACCGGCACCATTACACCAGCCTCCGTGACATCATCATCCTCCACCGGCACCGCCACCGCCACCGCCACCGCCACCGCCCCACCTACGCCCCCAGAGCTAGCCGCAGCGAGAGCTGCATCGTGATGACGTGGTGGCGGCCGCGGGGGCAGCGCGAGCCGGGTTGGCACGCGTGCGTGCGCGACCCGTTCGAGCGCTGCATCGGCTTCGTGGCGCGGTCGGTCAGCCACGTCCTCGCCCGCGTCGTCGCCCACCTCGGCAGGGTTTTCGCCTGGGGACGGACTTCCATGCGCAGCTCCACGTCCGTGTGAGTTGTTCCTGCGCTGCAAGAAAACGTGTCCTCTCGTTTGCTGCTTCTGCTTCTTCTTCTTCTTCTTCTTCCAAGACACTTCGTGCAACTTCTTGTTAATAATGGTTGTAGCGTGTGCAATGCGATGGCTTGTTTTGCATGTCACTGTAAATTATGGAGAGCTGCTGAACATAAACATCAATTTCAATGTTATATAAAAGCCATCATCAACCATCGATTGACAGACTAGATTTTACTCGTTCACATATATCAAGAACAGGAAGAGTCGAAAGAATAGAGGCATGTATATTTTGAACGCTAAAAATCACAGAGAACATGCAACAAAATGTGCTGACTTGCTAGAAACGACGATTAACGTAGTATTCACTAAGCAAATGGAATTCTCAAGTATTTTTCCAGTGCCAAAACATTATTGTCTGTGCTGCATCGCATGATCTTTGAGATATCAGTGCTGCTTGAGCATTCAACTTGCATTGCTGATCCCAATCCTCGTGGCAGTATAAAGATAACTGTTTGAAGACAAGTCGTAGAATGCTGCAATCCGGTGTGTTCTATGGATCTTGACATGCAGCTGGAAAATGCCTGATCATCAATGACTCATGTTTGGTTGTTGGGAAGCAAATAAGATGAACATTTGAAAGTTATTTAAATTCATTTTTACCGACCTCTGTGGCATGCATTGGCACCGATTTGTCGATCAGTTTTGGCCTCTTTCGACCGATGAATCATGGTTCTCTTCGTCACGAGTGGTGTGCTTACTCCATGATGGCATACTCTTTCTTGAAGTGTGTGATTCTTGGTTGCTAACCATCATTTGGGATGGAAGCTCAGGTGGCGTATCGATCCATGTGGTGCGCTTTGCAGCAATAGTTGCCTCGACAGCAGGATCTATATCCCATCTGCATGCACAAAGTAGCCAAATTTAACATTGAAAATAATGTGATGGAAGTTGATGGAGCTGATCAAATGATTAGAGGAAGATGATGCCAGATGAGATTATTTAATTAGTGCCATCATAAGAAATGATTATTTAATTAGTGCCTAAGGAGAAGAAATTTAACAGAAAATTTCAAATTTAATTGTACTACAACCTGATTCTATGATACAAGTCATCGCGGCATTAGAACAGGGCATATCGCAGCCAGTACATGAAAGCCAAGGGTGTTATTTTGTCAATTTGTAAAATATGGAGAAAAAAAACAACCATAATTAAATTGTGATAGACTAATGGATGTAAAAGACAGTAGCCAAATATCTGCTGTTCTATAACAGTCAAATGGTAAGAAGTCAAACAACATGATCAGTTGAAACAATCTATAATTACAGAGGACACAAAAGTGATGAACCTCTTTGCTATCAAGAAAGATCACCGATATGAATGTATGTTTGTGTGTTAGAAGTAGCTATTAATGATGTCCTTAGAAAACGACCATCAAGTTAAGTGGTTGCCGCATTCGAAGAGTACTGCAATTTGATCTATAAAGTGCAAGATGAAGTCCAACCACTTTCACAGTCAATTTAATTGGGAGGCCCTAGTCACTGTGAATCCACAACCCAGCAAAAGAATTCAATGTGTAATTTATTAACCATCTCGGAGGGTAGATGAGGACCATGAATGACAAAAACATTAAGGAGCACATGACATAGGGTCTCATATAAAAGGAGCACTTCGAGTTTGGTAAGGAAACTAAGAATGTAACCTGAGACATGCAAATGCTGAGTAAAACCTTTGAACCTTCATGACATTATCGATAACCTGATTGGTTAAGGATTAAAAGTGCATATCGCTTTTAGGCGATTTATGTGGCCGAATGGCATGTCTTAGCATCCTCGAGGTTTGTACTCTGTACAAGGAAAGCAGAAATTTCCTCTTTCTTCTTAGAATCCTATCATACAGATCAGAAAAGTTGTCTAAAATTCAAGTCCAATAAGGATCTCTAATTACCCATGGGTCCTCCCTGACATAGATCAATTTTGAGATCCTATTTGAGGCCAACTAGGGAAGTCTAGATCCTATTTCGTCTTCTCGATGCATGAACAATGGATCATGTCTCCTCCCTCCATGGACCATCCAAACCCTAGTTCCTTTGGTTTCTGGATTCTCATCCCATGTCACCACCTGAAGGGTCTAAGACTACATTCGGAACCCGCTATTACCCCCCCAATTCTGGTGCAGGTCGAGATCCCCAAGCCTGAACTATTCCAAGGTCAATCGGGCAACATACGAAACTCAAAATATGATCCGACAAACAATGATACGAAAGCAGTAATTACACAAGGAGCACCAGAATGCTAAGAATCAAGGATGTAGTCCCATCTTTCATGTACCAAAACATTTAGATGCATAAAGCAATCCCAAATGAGAATCAATCAAATAATTGCAAAGTGCAAAACAAAGAAGATGTGGATTCTATGTTAGTGGTATAAAAAATAATTGATTCGTCCTATGAAAGATTACTCTCAGTGACTAGCAGAGGAAAGTTGAAGCTTCAGAGAGAAATTAGTATCAGACATGACATAGTGCTCGTGAAGATTTGGAGTAAGCAAAATTCATACAAGAACAACAACAGTGATCAGAACAAAAGTTTTGTATACTAACCCTGGTGGGAACTTGCTGTCATGGCGGGCTTCGATGCGGAGCCACCAAAGAAGGACCTTCTTACCGCAGTTCCCCAGAGGCTCGACGAAGGAGGCATCCTTCAACAGAACCAGCGGGTTCTCAATCTGCTCTCCGACCTTGCCGACGGCATCGAGATCCCGAACCCACTCGGGCTTTCCCTCGGCCTCCCTCCACAGTAATCTCGAGTTCAGCACGAACCCGGCCCACTCCATCTTCGCCCGTAGCATGGTTTTGGCCGCACCAACGAACGTGGCGCCAGTGTGCGGCAGAGGGTTGTAGATGTGCCACCCGACCAAGTCCCCAGAGGAGTTGCAAGCCGGGCCTTGGATGGGCACGGGGGATTTGTCCTCCTCGCCGACCCCGGATCGCCCGGAGTGGGCGAGGATTCCGACGGAGACGGCGCCCACCCACTTCACCTTCTGCGCCTCGTCGAACAGCTCCATGCTGTGCACATTGCTGTCGTCGGCGAAAACCACGACCCCGTCCATTCTCCTCTCCCTCACCACTCTGTTTCCCAGAAGACAAAATCAAGATCCAGTTTGTATACGGAACTCCGAATCAAGATCCAACATTTATCGTCGGATTTGGAGTAGGGGGGGAATTGCCGTACCTGAGGGCGCGGAGGCGCATGCGGGCTTCGGTGAGGCGGCGGTCGGCCCAGTTGTCGGGCATGGGAGTCGGGAAGGAAATGTGAAGGAAGGGGAGGCCAGAGCGGGCGAGGAGGGTGGTGGTGTCGTTGGAGGAATCGCCGGCTGGGGCGGCCTCGATGACGAGCCAGGTGAGGGGGTAGGGGACAAGCAGGAGGGTGTGGAGGAGGCTGGTGAGGTGGAGCGCCTGGAAGGTGCGGACGTAGGTCGGGGTCACGACGATGAGCCGGCGAGGTGTCCGCACGCCGTACTGCAGCCGTTGCTCCCTTTGCACTCGTTCGATGATCCAGTGCGCCCGCATCACCTCCGTCGGGTCCGGGTACGGCCACTGCCGGATGTGAATCCCATGCCGCCCCACCACCACGCGACTCTGCGTCGTGTTGGCCGCCGCAAGAGACGCCTCCGCCGACGGCGGCGGGGGAGGGGGCGTGGTGGGGAGGGAGACGGCCATGGTCTGAGTGCGGGTGGTGGTGGTCGTAGTGGTGGTGGTGGTCATGGTGGTGGTGGTGGTGGCGGCGTGGATGATGGGGGCGGAGGTGAAGACGGTGGAGGTGGAGGAGGTGGTGAAGGTGGAAGAGGGGGAGGAGAAGAGGAGGAAGAAGACAAGGCGGGAGAAGCGGAAACCGAGGACGAGGCTGATGACGCAGCAGAGGCCATGGAGGACGATCCAGAACACGGCGGAGGGCGAGCGGAGTATGCCGTCGGTCTGTCCGGCACCACCACCGACCTCCGGCGGCCTGTAACCACCGCCACCGCCCCGGCGGTTGGTCTGGTTCTGGAGCAAAGACAGCTTCATATCTCCGCTCCTCGCTCCTCTTCCCCTCCTCCGCCTCCGCCTTGGCTGTCTGAGGAGGACGTCGACGGAAGGCAAGAGTGTGAATAACAATTATGAGTAAAGCTGGGAAGTTGTCACGTTAAATTACTGAATGATAATGAGCGAGAGGGAGGGGATGATGTGACGGTAATGAAAACGAGGTTTGGTGAGAAGGAGCAGCGCAAGAAACGAGAGGTGGGGTTGGAGATGTGAGGGTGGAGTAATGCCAAAGCATGGAGGACGCCGAAGAAGAGGCGGAATGCTTTGGTTTGAAGGGAGGACGGAGGAAGAGGGAAAGAATGGGCGGGGAGAGAGAGAGAGAGAGAGACGGTAGCGTCGATTTGGGGGAAGTTGGTGGAGCCCAAATTGGGTGCGTCCGCTGATTGGACAGATTAGGAAGCTTTCGTTTTCTCTGTCAGGTAGATAGATGACTTGGGAAAAGGCTTCGGGTACCAGACTGGGTTCGGATGCGGTCCGGATCGCCCATTTCCTGGTGATTTGCGTAAACCCGCCGCCTCAGGAACGGCACCAAATCGGTTCTTTAGACAAATATGATGGAAAATAAACACTTCAATTTATATGATTGGATCTCATCATAGTTACTGGACCTAAGTCAACATGTACGGCTTGACCGCATTCACATTCTTTGCGTGGGGTTTTATCATCTGTGGATCATTGACACCCACCACAAAATTGAGAATACTCGCCCAATTTCCTTCACATTTGGAGTTCAGGAAAAAGTTACTCTTATATTTGACCACCACATATTAAATTGGTCGCCCACTATTTTTGATTGCGCCTCCGAACTAGGAAAGAATTGATGGTGATGGATGTGACCATAATCGAGAACAGGAAATATATCTGCAAAATATATATTCGTACCCGATTCGACTACTTTTTCTAACATACTAATCGGAGAACAAATTAACACAACTCTACTAGATACAAAGGTTTGCTGTATAGGACGAATACAGCACCTCGACAGGAAACTTGCACCGATTTTTCTGCACACATTCATTCCCAGCCTGATCAATGGTCAAATTGGGTCGTGTAAGTTAGGCAGATTGCCATTGCTAATGTCGTAGAGGAGAGGTCCATGATGGAAGTCCGTATGTTCTAAGTGCCTGAGTGCCAAAGTCGACATCAAAACCAAGTGATGAGGAAAGAGACACAATGTCTTGCAGGGTTCAGACCACCAATTTCCACTCAACATATTATATCAGCCATTCCACTCCGGTCATATGCGGCATGAATAAGTGCGGAGGATGGTAGGTGGAAGTCCCATCGACGTGTTCAACTTTTCCAAGCTAATTAGTTGTCACGACACCGACGCGCCGGGCAAAGCCGACGCCAGGGTCGTCGGTTCTGTCACCGAAATCAGACCGGACAACGATCCGGCCAATTCTCGAGTCATCCGAAAATTGACCGGACCGATTGGTCATCGATCGATCCAGATATCAAAAATCCCAGATTGAACGGATCGATTCAATGGTTCGGTTCCGGATTTTTTTTCCATTGAACCGGCCGGTCCAATCCGGTTGTGTGATACACCGGAACACAATGACGCATACTAGTGGAGCCCTGTGATGGGATTTCCAACAGACATGCCTAATTTAAAGTCAAGGCCTAACACGTGCTACCATGTGGAACTGAGACTGCTGGGCTTATAAGTGTCAAAGACTGGTAGACGAGGTTTTCTAAGTCCAGCAAGACGGAGACACGAGGGTTCTCTGAAACCTCTTTGACTCCAGGTTGAAGAATAGTACTTGGGAAGAATATAGAATAGATAGATGAACAGTTCACAAATAGTACAGTTGATGGAGTGGCACCCATTGATCCTATAGAATTATGGTTGAGGTTGCATGCCTATTCAATGATCAGCATTAAGCAGAATAAAGAAGATGAAGAAGAGGAGAGAAGGGAAGATGTGTTACCATGGTAGCTGTGATGTCACTGGCGAGCGGTGGGTTGATCATGGACTGATATGGAAGCTCCATAGCTTTCAGTGACTCCCAAGTCCTAAGCAACATTAAGGAAAATTTTCTGAAATTGAACACATCACATTGCAAAGTGAACTATAAACATGTCATCCTGCACGCACTATGCATAGCAGCTTTGACACTAAATCAGTGTCTGACTCATGAATATTATGGATACTTACAGCAATCACAAATTTGATACAGCAGAATTCGAGAACAATTCATTCCACGGCCGCCGCCGCCCGATATCCTGTTTGAATAATAAACACCAAGAGATGAGCTAGAGTTTAGGAAAGGATACCAAACTCTGACTTCTTAGCTGAAACATACAAAGGTTGTTAGCTGTTCTGTACCAAGCTAGTCAATGCAATACTTTGGTAAGAGGGAAAAAAACACTTCAGTAGTTTTCAGGTGCTTTTCGAGAAGTACTCATTAAGAAATTAGGTTTCCACATTTGTATCATCATACAGGAAATATGTAAGTCTTTTCACACCACTGCAATCCTGCATAAACTTTCGATTACCCAGACAGATGATAGCCAGAACTTACATAGAAAGCTTCAACAGTCGACCAGCCTCAATGGTTGGTTCTCTTCTTTCCAACATCTCTCTCTGCAGGACAGAAACGATAGTGAAGTCACTGAATGTACAAGACTTAATATTTACCGCCCCGATATCTAGGATATCTAAGCATTAAGATGCAAATTCTAGATTCATAAACTGGTATAAGCAAAGTTCTGATCTTTTCTTGACCCAGACGTAACAATCAATCAAAGAAGACATGGGGTCGCATTGACAATATTTAAACAACCTAATTATTACAATAAGATTTGTCTGATTCCTTCATGATTCATTCTCTCACTCCACTTTACTGCATATTGTACATATGACATGCTATAATTTACTTTCCATTTAGCACCTTGAATCTTTTTCTTACCACTGGTTTCTTTTCATTATAGACCAACTAAAGAAGTAGAAGCTCAACATGTTCTGTAAAGAACCCAGTAAGTAATTCAATCTAAAAATATTTAACCTCTAGAAGTAGGAACAGAATCTTCTCTAAGTTAAAAAAAACTTTAAAAGTTAAAATTGAAGAAGTATAATTTGATCAAAGGTAAGCTTTTGTCTCACCAACTAGCCAGAGAGATGCAAACCCCTCAAGAGGATTCCTACTTTCTCTCCCCAGCCTCTGGGGTATTAAGGCACTTCCTATTGTTGTGCCCTGTAGAGCTAAGTTATGTGGTTGAAAATGCATGCTACACATATGTCCATGATTCTAATTCTAGGAGAGAATTTTTGTAACATATATCAGAATGAAAGGATTGAGAGCATTTTAGTAATGCGTCTATCGTACACCTCAGAATGGTAAGAGAGGCCTATCAGTTAGAGAATCACCCAGTAAATAAATTCTAAAAAAATAACTTTGTCCAATAAAAAGGATGATCATCTTGCTGAGCATATCTGGGACTCACAACAGAACATAAAGAAGAAATGATCTAGGCATGTCTTTGGAATGATTATTAGACATCTAAATTCAGACCCTCCGTATACATGTCTATGTACCAAAAAATCACTGCAAACTCAAAAAACATAATGAAATAACTTGATCATGAAGGTACATGCCACCTCCAGACAACACCGTCTTCATGGAAGAATCAATAGTAGAAATGTGATGACATGCCAATCTGTACAAAAAGGAATATTAAGTACCTATCAGGTGAACATTAACCTATATCAACATCACAGGTAAGCCTAGAAACAAACATAATCATTTTAAGATATATGTAGTTTGAACTTTCAAAATAATTTCCCTAAAGTGTTTGTGACTTATTTATTTCACCTTCTATATTGTTATTGGAGAACGACATGACAACAGTTGGGTTCCGCATGGACCTCATCACCGCCACCAAATCTCAAGACAAGTTCAAGATATGTAAGCCACAAACAGGTCAAGAAAGTTATCCACGAGCACTGATCATCTAGAAAGAATGGAACAAGTTGCACATAAAGATCAATGGACTCAACTAAAGATTCATGTAACACATCCTAAACAGACAAATGACAACATATCATTCCAAAGAAAAGAAACATACAGATTAAAAACCAGCAATAGGCACAACAACAATGCTATCATTGTCATAAAAAATTTAATCGAGTCACCAATAGATGCGTGGATAGCTGAAGATCAACACAAGCAGCAAAAGAGGTCTTCTCTTCCGTGGCTCATGAGAATCACCACTACAATAATTAGGCCAATCTAGAGTAAAGGCAATGGGCATGATTTAACAGGATTATATACCAATATATACATAGGATTGTACAATTTGTCTACTCTAAATGGTCTATGGTAAAATGTTCTGTTTTCAAACTTTAGACCAAAATTTAGAATAGAAGCATACAATAATTGCAAGTCCATTTGGTAGCTAAGAACCTCCTTCAGGCCATGGCTCTGTACATTAGTGTCCAAAAAATAATGGCATGCTCAATAAAGGTTAACGCTGCAGTAAAAAAAGGCATGTGAAACTTCTTTACTTCACCTTCTTCATGAAAGCACATTTCTAAGCAGGCCAAAATATGAGAAGCAATATACTGTCATGCCAGGTTAAGCAATATACTGTGACTTACAGTTATGCCTCGATTAAACCTAATGACAAACACCAAAATATGAGAGGCCTCAAACTTTTCAGAAGTATAAAAAAAACTCCAGAACTGATCATCTATACAAGAATGAAGAAGTTGTTTGCAAAGATGCAGAGTATGGGTTAAGATAACATCAAATAAACACTTAGTGCATATGCTCGATTCCAAAGCAAAAAATGTGTGGATAAACACCAGCAACAAGAATAATAATTTTATCAATGATATAAGGAAGTTAGCTGCAACAAAACAGTACATTTCTTTCATGGCTAGTGAGAATTGCCACCCCCACTCGACCATTTTCTGACAGCAGATGCCAAGAAGCTCCTAACGCGCGATTTTGACAGTGTGGGTTGATCATTACTGCTTGAAGGAAGATCTAATGTCGCAATGTCATCCGTGAGAGCAGGGAGCTCGTCGATCCCACTTTCGTGAATCCCAGTCTCGCACATGCTCACATCCGGCTCCTGGAGCTCGACTGCATCCAAGCTGACAGTTAGCGGCCCTCCCCGGGCGGCCATTAACCACTCCACGCCCTCCAGCGTCACCCCCCGGCACCTCTTCAGCTTTACCTTGATCAAGCTGGGGCTCCCCTCGGCGAGTGCCTCCAAGCCACGGTCCGAGACCGGGCACCCTTTGATGCACAGCTTCTTCAAAGCTGTGCACTTGGCAGCGATGCAAGCGATCTCGGCATCGCCAATGGTCTCGCAGCCGCATAGCGCCAGGCGCTCAAGACCGCGGCAGCTGCTCGCAATGTGATCCATGCTCGCCCCCGTCGGACTGATCCCGATCAGGACGAGTTCCTGCAATTCGGGGCAGCCCCTCGCGATGGCCATGAGGCCATAATCGCCGATCCGGTTCATCCTCCACCCGTCGATGTGGATCTTACGGAGGAGGCGACACCTTTCAGCGACAGCGGCAACTCCGGCGTCGGTGCATTCGGGGGTCTTGACGAGGTGGAGCACTTCGAGAGCCAGGCACGAGGAGAGGGCAAGGAGGCCGCGGTCGCTGACCTGGAGCTTCTCGAGGTGGACCTCGGCAATCTGGGGAACCCGCCCAGCGATCTCCTCGAGGAGGAGGTCCCATTCGCCGGAGCAGCGGATGATCTTGAGAGTTCTGAGATTGGGGGAGCCGGCGATGAGCGGGGTGAAGAGCTGGGCGTTGTAGAGCTCCTTGAGGCAGATGGAGCGGAGGGCGGAGGAAGAGGCGGGGAGACCGAGGGCCTCCGGTGCGGCGTCGGCGAGGCCGCGCAGGCGCTTAACGGAGAGGTCCTCGAGGAGGGGGCAGCCGCGGAGGATGGCTTCGATGCCGGCGGCGCCGAAGGAGCAAGAGGCGCAGGAGAAGCGGCGGAGGGCCGGGCAGTAGCCGGCGAGAGCGGATACGCCGAGATCGGTGACGCGACGGCAGGCACGGAGCTTGAAGCGGGCGAGGGCAGAGCAGCAGCGGCCGATGAGGTCGAGGGCGTCGTCCCCGATGCTCTCAGAGCGGCGGTCGCAGCGGAGGGCGAGGCTGGAGACGGCCTCGAAGCGAGCCAGGAGACCGGGGGCGGCCTCCAGGAGGGGGGCCCGGGCGTCGAGGGAGAGACGGCGGCGGCTCCGAGCCTCGACGACGAGCCAACGGCGGCAAACGAGGGAGCAGCGGTTGCGGTCGCCGGTGCCGAGGGAGTTGAATACAAGGATCAGGCAGTCATCGGGGAGGTCCAGGGTGTGGTCGCACGGACGATCGCCGCCCGTTTCGGCGGTGGCCATGGGGTCGAACGGTTACCGCTCTCTCTCTCTCTCTCTCTCTCACTGTGTTCCGTAGAAGTGGGGGATTGAGGGGGACCTTAGTTTCCTGTGATGTGGGTATTTTGAATTTTAAAAGGGACTAAATAACAAAAATGCCTCGTTACGTCCTTCCCATAGAAGAGGGGGACGGCGGGCCTTCATTCCTTTGTCGTGGGTATTTTGAATTAGTCAAGGGACTAAAGAACAAAATTATCTTTCCTTTTGGCGTTTCGAGGGACCTTCGTTTCGCGGTGTGCGCATTGTGGAGTTGTCGAGGGACTAAATCACAAAATTACAGGTTCTCCCCGTCACACGCAATCCGACATAAAACCCGACAATAAATTTCATAAAAACCCTTCACCAACATCAAATTTAGAAACGGAAGAATCGGTCAAATACTTCTTCTAAATTATTCATCATGATGCACTGTTTTTAGTTTTCCTAAATCTATTAGATTATTGTACTTAATCTCAGTTAGCTATCGTAGATTAACATCATTTAGAAACTCTGATATGATACTAAAAATATTTTATGTATTTTATATTTTTGTATACATTTATTTGACTCGATGTATTAATGCTAATCACAATTAGAAGTGTTGAGGATTTTAATATTTGGAGATATATATATATATAATATCCGAATTTATCAAAATTAATATTATTTTCAAATTGGTAAGGATGGAAAGAACTTCCTAACAATTTGGAAGTGGCTAAATTCTTACGATTGTAAGATGTGGCCGCACGGATCTCAATGCAACCTATCATTTCTTTGGAAAATGGCGTATGAATAGCGAAATTAAGGCATAATATTTTTGTACTTTTGATTTTTCACAAACAATATTCTTGAATTCAGAAGTCTCAAAACTCCCTCCTTTCTCCTCTTTTCCTTTTCTCATGCTGTGGCTGCATTGTGATAGATGACGAGGCGTACATGATTTCCTTTTCATGATAAGAAGAGGGGAAAAAAAAAGCTAATAATAAAAATTGATAACTCAAGGGAGCATATTCTCAGACTCGTTGTCTCCTTCGTATGTCTCACATAGGTAATAGAAATATAATTATGTCCTTATATCATTAAAAAAAAGACATGATTTATTTATACATCTCTCATTGATATATCATAATGTTCTATACTAAGTATAAAAAAAATTTAAAAATAAAAAATTTATAATTATATCAAATCAAATATATAATTTGATCTTCAATTTCAAAAGACTAAAATTTTTATTGATAAGCTTTTCTCTATGTAGAGATCAATCTTCATAAAATATTTCATCAAGATTTAGAATTCTGAATCATAATCATAATTTGATTTTTGTAATTTTTTAATTTTTTTCCTTGAGTAAACTAATAAATTAGATCAAAATTATTTTATCATGTGATAACTTATGATATGCTAAATAATTCTTAAATTAATCAAATTTATTTAAATAAAATAAATAAGATTAATTTAATGTCACATTGCCTCCTCCTCTTATTTCCATGCAATGCCTATTGCTAATGGAGAGGGAGAAAAAGGAGGAGAGAAAAAAGAGAAGATGACCATAAAGAGGGAAGAGGAGAAGAGGAAGGGGAAAAGATAGACAAGAAGAAATGGAGGAGGAGAAAACGGTGAACGAGCAAGGATGGGCAACAACTAAGAGATTGGACAATGGAAGGAAAAGGAATGAGAGATTGTTTTAGAATTTTTGAATTTAAGGGTGCTATTTGCAAAAAAAAAAAAGAGGACTTTGTTTGAAAAATATCTATGTTTTTTGACATATATATAGTTTAACATATATATATATATATATATATATAGTTTAACATGTATATATAGTTTAAATAGATATCAATCTTCATAAAATATTTCATCAAGATTTAAAATTCTCAATCATAATCATAATTTGATTTTTGTAATATTTTTCATTTTTTTCCTTGAGTAAACTAATAAATTAGATCAAAATTATTTTGTCATATGACAACTTAAATATCGAATGGATTGAGTCGTAAAACCCGACTCGACCTGTGCAGGTTTTTATACCAAAGATATAGTAATCTTTGTTATGCTAAAACAAAGATTACTATAATATTTTATCACTTGTATCGGCATTTATTGTTATGCTATCTTGGAAGGCTTTACATAGAAATCGATCCTTTTAATTGGATGGATGACGCGAGATCGAAATTAAACAAGTTATAATTAAGATTAATTCAACTTAGATAAATGGATAAGCAAGCTTAGATAAAGATTTATACTAAACCTATCTCCTGTGTTCTTTGTGCTTTATAAATATTTTTGGAGTGATTAAAATTACTTGGACAACAAAGTTATTTGAAGAATAAAAAAACTAAATATAAAAAATTATGATTATTTTATAAATATTTATGTATGCAAAGGTTTTAGTGAGAGAAAGATGAACAATATAAATAAGTATTCTTAATTTTCTTATAGTCGAGATAAATATTTTTAAAAAATTTTATGGATATGACGTACAATGATTCCGATCTTTAGTTATTATAGAGAAAGACTTATTAACTTTGTAAGCATCGAACTATTATTGACTATTTCTTATTATTTTTATTTTTATTTTTTATTTTTATTTTGGTATTGAAGACTTTTCCACTGAATAAGTATGAGATTGACCAATTATTTCTTATTTAAAAATAATATTTGAGTAGTATAATTGCCAAGTTGATTCCGAGCAAAATTAAAACAATCACCACCACAGGAGGTATGATTTATTTATTTATTTTACTTTAATACAAGCAAAAAAAAGGGGGGGGGGGCAACATCTGCGTATCTCAACATGCTTGTTCTCTATCTTATGTTAAAGGACTATAGAAGAGATCGAGATACGTTTCAGTCATCAATGCAACAATGATGAGATGAGTCCTAAGCCATCACATCCATTAACTACTACATCTCGAGCCTTATCTTTCCATTTTTCTCAAGTTGGGGAATTGTAATTCTCAAACCCCCTTTGCAATTAAATGAATTTTTCTCGAATGCCAATTGGATAAATCAAACCTCGCTTCCACGTTTAATTTTTCGAGATTTTTTATTTTTATGAAATTTTTAGATCATAAATAATTTTTTAAATGTCCAAATTTTATATTTTTAATTTTTTATAAATACATATTTTTCATAGGATGAATTCTCATAAAAACTCTTATCTATGATAAATTCCTATGAAGTATCTCATATTTTAAAAAAATCACAAAGCCTTTATATTATAAACAAATTATTTTACCCTTGCACCATTGCCCTCCACCACACCTTTATCATCGCCTCCACCACGTTCACCCTCTCAGATTTGCCCTTACTTGTCTCATCCTTATGTGAGAAAGGAGAGGGTGTGATAGCGAGAATCCTCGTTACCCTCGTGTAAGGAAGGACATAGGTCGTTATCATCGTTGATTGTAAATGAGGAAAAAAAAGAGGAGTGACCTGTTGAAATATCAATTATACCCATAGACATGAGGACCTTCGGTCATTTTATATCGATGTAAATATGGACAAGGACAAGCACTCCCCACCTTGCACTTGTATCTATACTTAACCCATTAATATATGAGCTAAAATGCTAAGTCCAAACATTTTGTTATTTAAGTTGGACTAGGTGAACTTTGATTGAATCTATTATGATTTAATTAAAAATCATTTGATTCAATTGAATCAAATGAAATATCTTTTAATTTAATGGCTATTTGACTTTGCATTTATTAATCCTCTTTTCTCCGTTGGCAAATGATAATTTCTCCTATGACTCTTAAACAGTGAATAACAATAATGATTCCCGGGTATTTTTCTCTCTTTCTCCGTCTTCTCTTCCTATCACACACACTCTTCTCTCTCCTCCCTTTTCTCAGCTCCATTCTTCAAAATTTTCTCCTGAATCCTCCTACTTCATCGTTTCCTTGTCTCTCGCCCGAGTTATGATAATTTTGATTCTGTTTATATTTAAATATATTTATATTTTATTATGTATAAATTTTAATATTATTAATTAGATTTGATAATAATTTTATTTTTAAAAATTAAATAAATTATTTAGAAAGATATGAAGAACATGTCGGTTCCTCACCCTCGCCGCATCTAAATGGGTAAATTAGGATGAGATGAGAACTAAGGGATGGGACAAGAATAGGGATAAAAGAAGCATTCCTTTCCTTGCCCCACATCGTTGACATCGCTAGCAGCACGCTCTTGTCACCATTGGACCTTCCCCGCCTTGCCCCGTTAACATCCATAGCGGCCCACTCTTATCATCGCTAAGATCAATGGTGTCTAACAAGGGCCACTGCACCTCCGTTGTTGGGTAGATTTAATAAAGGCAGAGGCCACACCATCGTTACTATACCTCTGTAGAAGGCTTATTTGTTCCTTCGTTATTGGGTCTAACGAGGGCCGCTACACCTTCATTGTTGGATGAGTCTTTATAAGAGGCGAAGGCCTCGCCCTTGACGAGGGAGGGTTGTGGAGGTTATATAACAATGGCCCATTACATAGTAGGTTTGTGAGGTTAGAGAGAAGACGAAGGTGGTGTGGATTGACAATTTAGGACGAAGATAATGTATGTTTGGATAAGGGCCAAGGTTAACATGATTATTTATGAAAAAGTATTTTATAATTTTTTTTTTAAAGTTAGGCACGCTTGGCAAAAATTTATCAAAATTGAGGTTTTTTCTTCGAAAATACGTCATATGTTATTAAATTCAAGTTAGACTTTGACTGATCAAGTTAGACATTTTTTTAAAGAAATTATGATAAAAAAAATTAATTTTTAGTCGTCTTCTCCTCGGCCAACTTAACTGCACCATCGTCGGAGACAATCCTTCTCTTCTCCTCTGCCCTCGTACGAAAAGCTAGCGTGCGAACGAGCGAGAGAGAAAGAGATGGCCGTCGCGATCATCGCCCGTGTCCTGAATCTGTTGGACTCCCTCGGAGCCTTCATCCGGGGATCGAACGCCTTGCCGCCGTGCACCCCCGAGCTGTGGGAAGACATCGCGGAGCTGCAGCGGACCTCGACGAGCATCAGATTCGCCGTGCACGGTGCGGAGGAGAAGCAGGCTGCCGACAAGTCGGCCAGGCGCTGGCTCGCCCAGCTCAGGGCCTCGGCCTACGACGCGGAGGACGTGATGGAGGAGTTCAATTACCAGATCCGGAGCACGGTTGATGCTGCCAACCCACCTCTTTCGGCTCCTCCTGCCGCCGATGTGGCTCCTTCGGTACTCATCTCCCTGGCTGTGGGGTTGAAGGAACTGAGGGAGAGATTTCAGGAGCTATCGAGAGAAAGGGAAGTCGTTCAAGCGGGTGAGGAAGGTGGAGCGGAGCGTGCCGATACCCGATGCTGGCGGCCGACCGGCGGCCTCATGGATGGCGAATCCCCCGTGTTTGGCAGGGATAAAGATAAGGAGGAGATATTGAGGTACTAACTTATAAGTGCTTCTTTAGATTCTAGACTTGAAGAGACTGTAATAGGCCTTGCTTTCCAAATTCTTATAGTTGATGTACATCTAAATTAGATATAGTCTTTTTTTTTAATTTGAAATTACAGCATATAATGTCTTACTTAGACTGTCTTCAACAACGATCTTGGCCGTCCATCTTTTTTTACTTCATGCTCTGTTTATTCTCAACCACCCCCTCTAATACACACATGCAAATGCTCAAGTGTGGCATGGATAATTGGTTTTGGCTACTTCTAGTATAGTTTTAGTAAATACACAGTGAGAGTAGTGCTGGTGTGCTCATACTATCGAGAGTACCAATGTCACAACTCAGAAATGATAAATATGTATTTTGAATATGCGTATCAGCACTATGTTGCTAGAAATGTATAACATTTGTAAAATTTTAAATTGTAAATGCTAAAATAAAGTGAGTTATGTAATGTGACCATGGGAATTAATATGATTCTGCTAAACTTGAAGATCACTTGGGCTCGAAAATAAAATATGGGAAAGGCCTTGCGCATGTTTATCATGTGGCACAGAGAAGTCTTGAAAAGATAAGGTTTGTAGATGTGATGCACAATTATGGTGGTTAGGAAAAATGGCAAATAATGAGTAACAACATTTCATGAGGTTGTGATTGCCTGGTCTATTAGAAAAAGTTAAGCTTCATTGAACAACTACTTAAAATGTTGCGTTGGAAATGTGACAATTGAGATGTCTTATCATGGGTTTGATTGTCACGAATTTTAGATGTTCAACTGGGAACCAAACTATAGATGATGTGACTTGGTAATCTCACTTCTTTCCCTTCTTTGCTTTTTCTAGGATTAATCTTTATTCCTGGACTCTATTATATTTTATGATAACGGGCAAATGAACAAATTAATAAGCTTCTGCATTATAAAGAGAAATCGTTCTTCCAAAAAAGATCTCAAAGTTCTGAAATGTTCTTCTTCTTTCTTGGTTTTTTCTCTACAGGAGTGGACTCAAAGGAAGTGATACTAAATGATGTTTTTACTGTTGAAGAGGCAGGAAATGCTTGTTTGAATAGACAACGCAGGTACATGTTGCATTTGGAATGGGAACCTTCTCTCGATTCCACAGGTTGTAATTGTGATGAGGCTAATGAGCTGCTCAAGTGCCTTCAGCCAAATGCCACCCTGAACAGACTTGTTATAAGAGGTTACAATGGTTCGAGTTTTGCTGGTTGGCTTGCCAGCCCTTCCTTCTCCAATCTAGTAAGCATAAAGACTGCAACATGGAACTATACCTAGAGAGATTGCATGCAATAAAATCTATTGGCCTTGAGTTTTATGGGAATGGCAACGAAGGGTTTTCCGTCTCTGAGACGGCTTGAACTGATGAGCAGGGAGCTTATAGTAAGAGATTGTATCAAGCTGAGGGGCTTGCCATGTCTCTCACCTTCCGTGCGGGAAACAAAAGTTGAAAATTGCCCTGAGCTGATTTTGGACCTATCATCCAACCTGAGCTCACCACTCGATCTGCATGTTTCCAACATTTCAGTGATGAAGGAACTGCGCAAACTCTCTTACCTCTCAGTGCTTGTTGTAGAGAAATGCATGAGTCATGCTCTCGCTGAGCTTCCAACCCTCCGTGACCTGGTGGTGAGTAGATGCAATGAGTGGATGTTGCTTGATTCATTACCAGGTCTAACTGCTCTCACCACCTTAAAGATTTCCTGCCTCACAAACTTGGAATCCCTACCATTGCATAATTTTAGAATACTTGAAGAGCTTGTTGTTTCAGAGTGTCCAAAGCTCATCTCTATCGAATGTTTCTCAACTTTTTCTTACGAGTCCTATTATGTAGATGGTCTACTGTCACTTTCATTTTTGAAGCGCATGACCATTACTGGTTGCCCTGAACTCCACTTCTCGGCAAGTGAACAGCTGCCACCCGCACTTCAATCTTTTAGGATCTCTGGTTGCCGCTTGCTGAGAATATGGTACCAAAGATATTGTTGGTGTCAAATACCTTTACGCCGTGGCCTCGGGCCAAGACGATTGGGTTCGGATCTAAATGTGCAGAAATCTTTCTTGACCGACCCTTGAACCCTTGAGCTTGCCGAGTGCGTTGGTCCGATCGTGACGGGTTGGTCGTTTTCTTTGGGACAGGACTCCTCGCCTGGGGGCCCGTTAGGAAGCGCTCCGTCTTTGTTCCTGCACACAGGTCGGGTCGAGAAAAACGCAACCCGACCTTTTCGACGGTTAAGTCAGTCGATAGTTCGAGGAGGTTTTACTCGTTCCAGAACCTCCCTTTCTTCTCGAACGCAAGGGCTTTTTATAGGAAAGGTTACTGTTTTCTAATGTGCTTGCTTGCAGGGAGCAGGGTCGTACCTCTGATAGCGTCTGACGTTGGTGTTAGCGTTGTGTGAAGGGCTAGGCCTTTGCGGGATGACGACGTGCCTCGGTCGACGTTCGGTCTGCTTTGGCCAGACGCCGTCTGGTCGGACCGAGACGGATAGCCTTCACAATTCTTTGGTACGTGCGGCCCAAGGGACGTCATCCGGGAGCAGGTGACGTCAGTCCACGTCCCGTCATCATTATTACCCTCATCAGATATTCGAGCAGGTCCGACGTAAGTGGCATTGTATTTGGTGATTAGCGCTGAATTGGAACAGGAAAATTTGACCGGCCAAAAGATTAGGATACAAAGGGAAAAAGTTTGATGTTATTTATAGAGAATAAGGGAAAGGGCGGATGGCAGCTACCACCTGACACTTCACTGAATCATATATACTACTGAGCTTCATGGGCTATTGAGATGATGAAGACACACTGACTTGAGCACCCAGCTGTCATGGGTTAATTTACTAAATTATACTGCTTAATGTGAGCTAAAAGCCTCTGGAAACTGGAGGACCTGCTTATAGTACCGATTTCTTGTTCTTGTGTTCTTGATGGATGGGATCGATCGGTTCTACGGTACATTGCAGAATCCATGGAAGCACGTGATGGGGCCGAGGCCGGGGGCCGTCTTCGTCAACCTGGTCGTGAAGCTCAAGGAGGACCTCGCGAAACCCTGACCTTCCTTCCCGACTTCTTGTTCTTGAGTTCTTGATGGGTGGGATGTTGCAGAATCCATGGAAGCGCGTGCTGGGGACGCGGCCGGGGCTCGTCTTCGTCAACCAGTTCGTAAAACCGGACGAGACGCTCGACAAGGCCATGGCCACCAACTTCGGTCCGTTTCTTGCGCCTGTCCCGCCCCCCCTTTTAGCCTTCTTTCTCCTCTTGCTTCGATTAATTCACGGCTTTGAAGCGAAACCTAATTGTAGATTCCGCCGGAGCGTTCTTGATGGCAGTTCCAGGCGTCAATCGGTGGGTGGTTGAGCACGGCGCAAAGTTGATTTGGAGATCTTATCGATCGATTCTTGGAATTGCCGATGAAGTCACTCGCGTTAATCGAGGATCTTTTCGCAAATTCCTGATCTGTAGTATTGCAAACAGTGTGTTATGCTCCATTAGCAAAGCGAGAGTGCACGGTGAAAGATTGGTACATTAATGCTTGTAGTAGTTCCCAACCGAAACGACTCATCATCATCGTCATCTAATTCCTCATCCGAATGTTTAGACTGCAGTTTTCTTTCCAGAGCCCGCCCTGTGAATCTTCAGCGAAATGTGGAGCAGCCGATCCGAGACGTGCCGCGAGCTGGGCCGCTCGGCGGGAGTCGTCCTGGTGCATTGCAAGGCCACATCCAGCACATCGTACATGGAGGACTCCCCGTGCGATGCCAGCGGCCTCAGAGCCGGATCCAGCAACTCCTCCCGCTCCGCCACCGACGACGAAGACGCCGACGCAACTCGAGACTGCACCCACCTCACCATATCCATGTCTCCTCCGAAGGTACGATCCGTCGGCATCAACCCGCTCACGAGCTCCATGAGAACTATGCCCACGCTATACACATCGCTCTTCTCGGTCGCCTTCAGGGAGTATGCGTATTCTGCACATATGGCAGCAATGCAAGTTTAGTCGATGCAACAGCGACCGTGGTCGCCAGGTATTCGACGAAATACCTGGAGCCATGTAGCCATATGATCCGGCGAAGCAGGAGCCAGTCTCGGTGCCGTCCGTGACCGCCTTGGCCAGCCCGAAGTCTCCGAGATGCGCCTCCATGTCGCCGTCCAGCAGCACATTGCTGGACTTGATGTCCCTGTGAACGATCCTCGGAACGCAGTCATGGTGCAGGTACTCCACTCCTTTGGCGAGGCCGATCGCAATCTTCAACCTGGCCTCCCAATTCAGCTCTCGCTTCCTCTTCTGGCTCACTCCGGGCTTGTGCAGCCAATCCCACAAGCTGCCATTCTCCATGTACTCGTACACCAACAGATGCTCCCCGTCGTTGCCGCTGAGGAACCCCAGCAGCTTCACAAAGTGCCGGTGCCTGATCCGGCCTAGTATTTTCACCTCTCTCACGAAGCTCTTGTCCTGCAACAGAGATTCCCCGTGCTGGTGCAGAATCTTCTTCACGGCCACTGTCTCGCCGGACGGCAATTCGGCTCTGTAGACCGTGCCCGACCCACCTGAACCGATGACGAACTCGTCGCTCAGGTTGCACGTTGCTTCCATGATTGCGTCCCATTTTAGCTCCCGCCGCCTGGATCCCTTCATGATCAGTTCTCTGTGAGCCTGCGAAGAACTCCTCGAGGAGTACGTGCAATTGACCTCAATTGTTCTCCTCGTGCGCCACTTTCTGATCCTTATCACCGCGGCGATCAGGAGGAGAATGATCACCAGCGTCGCGGAGGCAGAGATCGCGGCTACAGCCGCAGAGCTTGACGTGGAGCGGTGGTGGGCGGACCTCGCAATGCCGCACGGTGGCAGGGGATACCCGCAGAGTGCAAGGTTGGCGGCGAAGGACTGCAGCGGCCAGCGGGCGAATCGCTCATCCAGTTGCCCCTGCAGATCGTTGTGCGAGAGGTCGAGCTCCACCAAGCTGCTCATTTCACCTATTTGTCGCGGCACCTCTCCCTCCAGCGAATTGTGTGAGAGGTTGAGATCTTCGAGCTTGGCAAGCGACGCGAGAGACGATGGAATCTCACCGCTGAGGTCGTTGAAGCTGAGGTCCAACGCACTCTGTAGCTCCTGCAGTTGTCCGAGCTCCATCAGGATCGGCCCCGAGAACAGATTGTGCGACAACCGGAGCTCATAAAGCTTGCTTAGCCTCCCTATGGAAGCAGGGATTCCTCCAGAAAGCTGGTTGCGAGCAAAGTCGAGTACATTCAGAGACGCAAGCTTGCCGACTTCGCTCGGGAGCGAACCATTCAATGAGTTATCATCGAGAGACAGCTTCAGTAGCTTGGAGCAATTGAAGAGCTCGATAGGAAGAGGCCCGAAGAATCTGTTCGAGGAGAGCTTGAGCTCCCCCAGCTGCGGCAAGCTTCCGACCCACGTCGGGATGACTCCGGTGAGCTGGTTATTGTTCAGAACAATGTGGGTGAGATTCTTGCATGACGCCAGTTCCTCCGGTATCACTCCGGTCAGCGAATTGCTCGACAGATCCAGAAGCGAGAGAGCGCCGATTTCCCCCAGCATCGGCGGGATCTCGCCGACCAGCCGGTTGCTCCCGAGCCGAATCCTCTCGAGCGCCGGCGAGTTCCCCAGCTGCGCCGGAATCTCGAGGTTGAACGTGTTGTTGGTGAGATCGAACGACAGGAGCGAGGTCGATCCGCAGAGCGGGAGGATGCTTCCGTTGAACCGGTTGTTGGATAGGTTCACTCTTGTGATGTTCCGGCAATCGAACATCTCTTCCGGGATGCTTCCTTCGAGCGAATTGTTGTACAGCATGAGCTGCTGGAGCGATTGCAGGAGACCTAACGTCGCAGGAATCCCGCCAGAGAGCCGGTTGTCGGCCAAGTCGAGAATCGTGAGCTGCCGGCACCTTCCCAATGACGCGGGGATCTCACCGGAGACGTCGTTCTGCCTCAGGTGCAGGAAACTCAGCTGCTCCAGCCGCCCGATCGACGCCGGAATGCGGCCGGAAAACTGGTTCCCGTAGAAGTCGATCATTTGCAAGCTCGAACAGTTCCCGATCTCCGGCGGGATCTCGCCGGACAGCTGGTTCTCGTAGAGATAAAGGATCTGAAGCTGCTGCAACCTGCCGATCTCCCCCGGCAGTCCGCCTCGCAACGCATTGTGGTAGAGAGCCAGCGTCTGAAGGTTGCTGAGGTTGCCGAATTCGCTAGGAATCGAACCCCTCAAGCTGTTGTTATTGAGCAACAGATCAGTAAGATTGGCAAGTTCGCCGAGTTCGACGGGGATCGCGCCAGTGAAGCTGTTGTTCGCCAAATCCAACTGCGTCAAGGACCGGCATTGGACTATGCTGGCTGGAATTTGACCGGCGAAGTTGTTGCCAGATAGGAACAAGTGCTCTAAGTTCGTGGCATTCAGGCAGAGGTTCTCCGGCAGGCGGCCAGAGAGCTTGTTGTTGGACAAGACTAGATAATTGAGTTCATTGAGTTGTCCGAGCTCAGCCGGGAACTCGCCTTCGAGCTGGTTCATCGACAAGTCCAGATTGCGAAGGCCGGATAGTTTGCCGAGAGAACTTGGAATGGTCCCTTCAAGCTGGTTGGACATCAGGCTGAGGTAGGTGAGTTGGCTCAGCTCGCCGAGTTGACTCGGTATTTCTCCCCCGAGCAAATTGTCGGCCAGGTTTAGGATCTGGAGATTAACCAAATTCCCGAGCTCCGGGGGGATCGGGCCGTCTAGCTGGTTCTGTTGGAGGACCAGGTTCTGGAGCTGAGTCAGCCGGCCGAGTCGACTCGGAATGGGGCCGGAGAGGTTGCAGAGGGCCAGGGCGAGGGTGGTCAGGTTCTGAAGGCCGCCGAACGAGCCCGGAATCGGCCCCGACAGGCCTGGGTTGTCGCCGAGCCGGACGACTCGGAGGCTGGAGAGCGAGCCGAGCGAAGGGGGCATCGTGCCCGAGAGGCGGTTGGAATAGAGGAAGAGTGTGGTCAGAGCGGAAAGCCTGGCGAGCTGGCTCGGGATGGTACCCGTGAGGCGATTGGAGGAGAGGTCGAGGGTGGCGAGTCGGCTCAGCCGGCCGAGGGAAGGGGAGAGGGAGCCGGCCAGGGACGAGGAGGAGAGGTTGAGCGCGACCACCGCGGAGTCCAGGTCGCAGGTGACACCAGTCCAAGAGCAGTGGTCGGGGTTATCCGAGCTCCAGTCGTCGAGCACCCGCCGCAGGTCCTCCGTGAACGATTTCTTCACCTCCAGAAGAAGTTCCATGTCCACCGAGTCCAAGTGCCGGCCAAGAGCCAAAGGGGGCACGAAAGAGATGACCGCCACCAGGAGAACAACCAGCATCATCCTCTGGTACTCATCCATCTCTACACTTTAGTTACTGTCGTTATCTGAATGGAGCCCTGATAGCAGCAGCAGTAGTGAGCAGAAGAAGAAGACGAGGAGGAAGAAGGGTAGAGGGGGATGTTGGGGACACTCATGCATGCATGCATGGGATCAGGAACGGTGAGCGCCTGACAGGGGTGTTTTGAGTTGTTCTCGTCCTGTGGAGTTCTGCCTAGGGCTGTGTGTAGCTTGGGGAAATGGAGAGATTAAAGAGGAGAGAGAGATGGGTCTTGTGAGGCAACCTTAGCACATGCCATTAAATGATCCAGCTCTAATGGCCTTTTGGGACTTTTCATCACAGAGAGGGAGGGAGAGAGAGAGAGAGAGAGAGCTGGGGGCGATGGCAAGGGAACACCAGCTGCTCGGGTTTGGGAGGAGACGAGGAGGTGGTGTCATCAAATCAGAGGGTAAGGTTGATGGGGTGGTGTGGGGTTGGATTCGTGGGTTGGGTTTGGAAAAGGGAGCAGTTGGGGCTCCCTCAATAGGACATGTTGACACCACATTCACTTGTTGTGTTAGTTTCGCGACCGCATCTTGCCTCCCAAGATGTCCAACTCAGCCTATGTGGCTGCCTCACAGACCTGCTCCGTGCGGGGCCCCCCCCAAGAGAGGAGATTTCTGAGAGATGGGATAAGAAACGGAACTTGGGTGGACGGCGTCATTTTCTTGAGGGTTGCTTTTCCAAATGAAGAGATCATGTTTCGACACATACCCGTGCTTGGTAGTCGCACCTTAATGCCTCCATGCCAACATGCTCATGACTTCTACTCCATAACTCATCCGTCCGATTGAACCCTTTGCATCATCCACCCCGCCTGCAGCTAGAACCATTAGGTCCTGCGGACCATGGGCAGGTCCTGATGATGTAGTGGTGATGCGGCATCTCAGAAACTTGTCGCCTTTACTCGAAAGCGGCTGTTGTTGTTTCTTTCTTTAACAACTCGGAAGAAGAGCATTTAGGGAGGGTCACGGGGTGATCAAACCACCCAGTGCCCTAGTCAATGCCTCCGCGTTGTTCCTGTTCTTTTGCATGTATGCTTCTCTCTCTCTCTCTCTCTCTCTCTCTCTCTCTCTCTCTCTCATGCACACACCACTGATAGGGCATCGGAACATAATCACCAAACCCAGATGTCTTTTAGTGCCCACTCTTCTCCTCTAGTGGAGGAGGAGGAGAAATGCAGCAACGACTCAATTAGTGACTGCTGCATATAATATTGCTATGATCTCCATTCATGCGTGTGATAGGACATGGAGGATTGGATAAGGATCTCTTATGGTGGGAGAGCAGTCTTCTAAATGCTGCATGACTTTGGTGGTCATTAAGCCTACTATTTGGTAAACCACCCCTCTTTGGCTCCCCCTAAGTTTCTTTTGTGCTTGCTTGCTCAATGATTGAGCCCCTTTCGTGTTCAACAACGAGTTGCTCTTCCCTGTCTTGCTCTATCATGTATAGAATTGTCGAGGATATGGCCGTGGGCAAAATGCCTTCCATGATATGATATGAACAAGAGAGAGAGAGAGAGAGAGAGAGAGAGAGAGAGAGAGAGAGAGGTATTGCCACCAGCTACCACCACTGGCAAAATATGAACAGGGACACTTGGGCAAAATGCCTTCCATGATATGATATGAACGAGAGAGAGAGAGAGAGGTCTTGCCACCAGCTACCATCGCTGGCAAAATCTGAACAGTGACACTTGGACTAACACCTTTTGTGCATGACACATGACATCCTAACTAGTTTCATCCCTGCTGATTTGGAAATTAAGAATACGGGCATCGTTCGTCTACTATAGATTGTTTAGTCAACAATTGCTTAGATCGCTTCTTGCATTTAGTCAAAGCAATGAACAGCTCAGACATATTACATGACCAAAGGGCAACGAGAAGACTGGCACTAAGGTCAATATGCTGCTACCTCACCAGATTTGGCTCACGGTATGAGCCACGGCAAAGCATGGCCGACCTCCATTGCGAGTCACATGAGGCCATGAAAAGAGCAACATAGATAGGTCTTGCATAATCTTGACTTCAAATGCTGGTGGTTGACTCCTTTGAGACGCGACAAAAACAACTGTGGGTGGCTTGCAACTTGTGCATTTCTTGTCTCTTGTTTTCATCCCTTGTGCATTTCTTGGTGCATAGAACAACAACAACAATAATAATAATTCACATTTTCCTCCATGATCACCATAGCGGTCTGCAGACGATACACTCACGACCATAATGCTTACATGTTTACATACCATAACACTTGCACGAACCTTTCAATTTTACTTCGCCCAAACCACATTATTTGGTTTACATGTTTACTATAATACATTTTTGTCTTGTTAGACAATGTTTACTTCTTATTAGAGTTTTAGCTGATAAAACCCGCAAAGCAATTAAGCAGATAATGCAAGTATAATGTCCATTATATGACAAGCTAAAAGAACACAACAAATCCTGCTCGTAATGTGCAAGACCCATAGAATAACCTTCAAACCTTCCACACAGAGACAGAGAGAGAGAGAGAGAGAGAGAGAGAGAGAGAGCATCAAGTTTCAACATATTCTCGTTTCAAGCTATAAATCAATTTAACAGGATCAGTATAACAGTATATTTGATATGCATATGGTGGGTTACACTTCAATGCAATGAGCCGCATCCAAAAATAAAAAATGGGAAGAACTTAGAACAGAGCTAATACAACAGTTGCTTCTCATATGTCCACCCCTCCGCCGCTTCCTGACCACCACCAACGAGAGCCACCAAGGAGCACAATAGAAAAAATAATGTGATGGCTCTACGCCTTAATTTCCATGCGTAATTATGGAAGAAACACCTCCTATTTCCTTTTCCTATCCCCAAAAAAAACGTAAAAAAAAAAAGAATAGCTACAACTAGCGGAGCATGTACATGTTTGAATACCTCAATATAACACTAGGAGATAGTAAAGACCGGTTCAACAATTCCATCATTCTCCACATCACAGAAGCTTGCTGGTCCGGCGCTTCGCTGGACCTCCAGGGAAGAGCTTCATTATCCAACCCAACACTCTCTCAACCACCTAAAAGAAAGATGCTCTGTTAAGGGACCTTTGGTGGCCAATTTATCAACAAAAGGAACAATTATTTTTATCAAAGATCACAACACACACACACACACAAGAATTAAGCCAACTAGTTAGTAATATGCGATTGGATAAGCAACGGAGAACCTGAACAATTAAAGGAAACAACATTGGAGTACCTCATCACCCTCATCAGCATATTCCATCGTTTCATGTGTGCTATGCATATCATTTGGTTTTGCCAAGACATTCTCGTTAGCCATTCTTTGGGAGGTCAAGAGTTCTAACCTCTGGGTTTGAGCCTCAAGTTTCTGGGACAAATCTTTGTTCAAATCCTTCGGCAATCATGGCAAAAGGACAAAAAAACACATTAATCATTGGAAAGGAATAAAATGGTCAACTGTTGCATAACAGACTCCCCACACGTGATGAAATTCATCAATCCATAATGATTGTTACCAATCAATAGCGCAAACAAAATTAAGAGAACTTGCAGATACAAAACCCGAAAAACACCCAGCAATTTCTTGTATTTCATAATCTGAACAAGCATATGCATGTTCCCACTCAAATAAATCCATGCATTGTCCCCCTCCAGAAATGCATGATCAAATCTTGTGATTTGGGTTGGGTTGGATGATCTTTCCTAAACCCATAATTCAACAAATAGTATACATAATAATCAACACTACAAGAAGCACCATGAACCTAAGCATGATATGAGGTCAAGTTCATTTTATAATTCTTCAACTATGGACGGTTACAAGACTGCCACTCGGTCCTTCAAGAGACTACTGAGATTCTTGCCAGATTTTGTTATATTTGATTTGAAGTTCTAAGTGTTATAATTTATTAGGAGAGTCCAATAGCAGTGTTTGCAAAACTATATAATGACTAAGACTTGTCTGCACTAATTACTTTGAAAAAGTAATTGCATTAGTTGTCACAAATCACCAAATCTTTTGTTTGTCATATGAAATCATCATTACCTTGAGCTTGGAACAATTCGATGACTCAATTCTCAATGCTTGTACCAGCTCTTCCTTCTCCACTGCTAACTGAAATTTATAAATCGTTCCATTTAATATATCAAATGAGAGGAGTTAAAAAAAATTACATAGATTGGGGTTCTGCCCTTGTGCAGTTATTTTTATAAAAAGAAACATGTAGGAAGAATAATTATAATAAAGTCCAACCTCAGATATCAAAGCCTTAATGTTCTCAATCATTCTGAGCTGGTCTTGTGGCAGATCAATGCGTGCATCTGGAAGATCCATTCTTCTATCATCAAGAAGGAAAGAGGCTGTGACACTGGACAGAGCTGCAGATGGTCCAACAGCTTGCATTCCATTTATGCCACTGTTCATCATTGTTCCTTGAGCATTGTTCTCATTATCTTTGACATCTGGAGGACCAAACTACATACGATTAAAAAAACTACATATGGTTTGTCCTAAAGGTCCACAATTAGGTCGAGTTTAACTTCTAACAAATTTAAAGGATGATTCTTCAGTCATTTTGTCTACCCCATCAAGAATTTTTTTAATCTTGATTCAACACTTCTGACAAACCATAAAGGACTATTTTCATAGTCATTTCTTCTACTTCACCATGAAGAAAATCTGTTTCCAGCTTCTAACACACATACTGAGAAAAACCTCAAAACACAAGCATAAGATTTTGTGGATTAAGCCTATCTGAGGGCAGCATAAAAAACTGTAGCGCATTTATAGGTAGAGTAGTTCAAATTGTGTACCCACAATATGAAAGCCAGCATCATATTCTAAGAAGTACAAACATAATCATAAATTACAGATTATTTAATGCTTTGTTATCCTACTCACTACATTAGGAGTATCAGTAAAAAAAGGGCGATTTTCCTAGAAAATACTCACATTTTGAAAATTTCCCACCCATTTTGACTTTTTTTCCAAATAATATCCTTAATTCAAAAAATATCAAAACTATCCCTCCACCACTACCCCTCCTTCCCCGCCACCCGTCCTCTCCTCCTCTCCCACCACGAAGACGTCGAAGGCAGCAAACTCCTCCGGCCTTCGACACGACAAGGCTTCTTCTCCTCATCTGCGGCGTTCAACGAAGACATCGAAGGCCGCAAACATCTCAGGCCTTCGGTGCGATGTGACAAGGCTTCTTCTCCTCATCTGCGGCGTTCGGCGAAGACGTCAAAGGCTGCAGAAGTCTCCGGCATTCGGCGTGACATGATGAGAAGTAGTCTTCTCCTCATCTACGACATTCGACGAAGACGTCGAAGGTCGCAGACGTCTCCGAACTTCGGCAAAGGTTCTCCCTCCTCACTCGACACTTCTTCTTCCCTCACCGTAGCCAAGCTGATACTGCCCGGTAGCAGGCAGTCTGCATACCAATCTGCTGGCGGACCGATATGTACCGCCCGTACCGTACGGTATTATTCGAAATTAAAAACCCTGTTTTCTAGATAAATCATCCTAAAAAAATTCTCAACTAGTGGATTATACATTGATTATTCATTATGCCAAGAAACCATAATGTATTGCTAGCCAACCATATCTATTTCATGGAACAGCTTATATCATAAGAATCAACCTAACGAACAGCATAAAGTTCATACCTAAATCATATGTGGATGTAGATGCATCTTGTTTAATAGAAGAAATTTCCATTGTATGCTTAGTTTTTCCATCTGTAGATGCCTTTAGTAGCATAGACTGCAACACTTTCTTCTCTGTTTAATGCAAGCACAATGAGAAATAGATTTCATTTATAACATGTAAATGAGCTTGAATAAGAGATTTCATGACAACAGGCCATGTAAATAAACAAAACATTAAAGAAAATGTGCATCTTTCTACAGAAAGAAGAACATAAATATGTAAAGACAATATTTGGAAGCCAACGTAGCAACAGATTAGCACCAAATGTTTCTAGCCACTTTCAACAAAAGGCTCAAGGCTTCATATCCCAAAATTTTAATTTCTTTCTGATACCAGTTTCAACAATCGGTTGGACCAGTACGGGTACGAATACACCAGCACTAAAATCAAGATCTAGACCATGATGGGGGGTAATTTCAGTTGGCCAGAAACAAACCAGTTATCTTGTTCTGGATCTGTCTTCTGCCCAAAAGTGTGGCACTCAGCAAAAGCTCAGCCCATGACAAAGATTGTGTTATATAAGGCTTGATATTCTCCATGGTAAAGAAGGTCATATTAGATTATTAGTACAAGTTGGTGTTCAAGGGGAGTGTCCTGGAGAGCTTACATAGAAAATTGGTACATGACTCTCTCTCTCTCTCTCTCTCTCTCTCTCTCTCTCTCTCTCTCTCTCTCTCTCTCTCTCTCAGACACACACACACACACATATTTTCTGATGTTCATTATCGGCTACTAACCTATTGTACAGTTTGAGATAGTGTCTAAATTCAACTTCTGAATACCAATATTTCTGCACCAACTCATCTTCTGAAATTTGTGGAATCAGCAAACTAAATTGTGAATGTGCATGCTAAGTCTGCAAGACATAGTTGAGGAAAAATAACAGAATGAATAAGGAACTTAGCCATAATGCATAGAACAATAGAGATGGGTGTTGATGGGTCAGTTCAAGTTAAGATGGAAAACAAAGGACCTATAAAGCTGACACAAACCTAAGCAGGTTCACTAATGGATCCAGATATCTTGATCAGTGCTGATCCACACTAGGTGAGATCAGGTTATATAGGATTAGGCAGTCCAGTTTAACAAGTTGAGACATTTTTCACTTCGTATTTCCTGAAGAGAACAAAAATGGATAGGTCAGTTCAAGTTGAACATTACTTTCAAAATCGCATAAACTTAACTCGAGCTGGACCCCACCCACCTATGGGTAAAAAACCTTAAACCACACCCAACACATGATCCCAAGAGAGCATCTAAGATGACTTGGATCCAGTTAGAATCAGATTAAAATATCATACTTCTTGTAGACCACTAGTAACTCTAGGACTACATAGATTAAGAGATATCATACCTTCTTGTAGGGCATCAACAGTAGCCTGAAAATCTTGGCGCTCTTTCTCTAGAACAGAAACTTTACGCCTGTATGGAGGAATGAATACTCATAAGCTACATAGTGCACCATGATGGTAATGAAGAATGTCATAAAACCTGGTCATTCACTATTTAAATGAGAAAAAATCTTGAATCTTCAGCCCTCTTTTCGTTACTTTTTTTTCCACGAAGAAAAGTAGCATATTCCCTCTTTCCTAGATTTGTTACAGAATATACTATGAAGAGCATATTAGGACTTCGCATCTTTTCAAGAATTATAAAGAAAATTTTCACTTTTTTCCTTATAAATTGAAATAACAATCAGTCTTTTGTTTAGAAATATGATAAATTAAGCTTACTCATAAATCTCATATTTAGCTAAAAGGTAATAAGTGAGCCAAAAAAAAGCAAGCCCTTAATTTTCTTATTGTCAATTTTTATGATGTTAAAAAAGTACAAGTGCAAAGATAAATATAGTCATATTGTTTAAATGCTTTAGCAAGACAATAAGAAAATTAGCAATCCCAAATTGAAGGTTTAGAAATTAGAGACAATCTTGCAGAAATATTTTATTAGAAACAGGAACAGATTCAAGAAAACACAAATCACTGCCACACAGCCTTGGTGCTTTAATGACGAAAAACAGAATAATATGAACAACATAAGACTTCATATCGCCTTGCATTTACCATCACATGAAATACTTCTTAAAGAAGATGGACACTACACAGCTAAATGTTTGAACATATCACATGCATTGTTTATAAATTAGAAACCTCATTTGCACTTTTATAGACTCATACTTGTTTAGAGGAGTACTAGAAACTTTAGCATTGAATATGAAACAATAATTGCCTTTGTATTCTGATTTTTCACATCTGTTCCAAGATAACTGCTCACTCATTTGGCTCATATCAAATCAACATCTCATAAATCAGAATTTGACTACAAGGTCGATAATCAGCAAAAATGAATAAATAAATAAATCAAACAAAAGCTGAACTTACTTGAATGATGTAATATCAGAATTCAAGTTCTCCAATTGCTTTTCCAGCTTTAGCTCGTTTGACCTCAATCTTAGTGCCTATTTAATGTTTATGTTTACACCATAAATAGATTAGCAAAATAAGTTGATGATACGAATGACCGTATATAAGTGTTTAGAAAAAAACAACACTAGCAATGATTTTACTCATCAAATAAAGGCAAGAAAGAAATCGAAAATAGATGACATAGTAAGTTATTCCGGAATATGTAATCCAGGGAATGACCAGTCACAACCTTTTTAACAAAATTAACAAAAAATATCATAGAACTCAATCTTATATGATTTTTTTCATTTGTTTACTTAATAGGATACACGTCATTCAACAATTCAAAAGGCATGGTGCCACTCGGAATGCCTGATAAATCCTTTAAACTAATCTATGTAACCAAATTGAAATTCTTTCACAAAAATACAGGTCAGCTCCATATCTAGCACATACTAGAAATCCTAACAAATGTAAGTCACTTGAACATGAATTTTCTAGATTTATTAAGCCTAATGATAAAACTGGTCGAATCATTTTACAAACGTAAGATTTTGAGTTGGCACAACATCTTAATCCAAGAGAAATCATATCTTAATCCAAAAGAAACCATATGAACGACATTACACAAAAAACGAGACAGTGAATGTTGTTTGGTGAGAAAATTTGGAAGTGACAAAATTTGAAGTGTCTGGTGTGCACAATTTTACAGCCTTTGAAAAGCTAAAGTTCGACATAGCTCAACATTTTAACACTAAAAAATTGTATGACCGTTATTTCATAAAGAAACGTGATAGTTGTAAATCTAATCTGAAAGTGGAAGTTCGCATGACTTTCGCTGATTTTCATCACACCATTTCAAAAACAAAATTTCAAATAGGCACATTTTAGCACTAGAGAACTTGTATGAATGTCATTCTATGAAAAAAAATATGTTTGTTTCATATGAGACTAAATTAGGTATCATAGTCTCTCATTCTAAGGTTTGATGTGCTCACCAAAGCTTAACGTTGAATTTGTAGCCAAAAATCAAACCTAATAAGCAGAGTACAAGTTCCAACCAAGTGATAGTTCTATGTCACGATATGCCCCTACTCTCATCAGCAATTAACCCTCTCATACTTGTACCTCTTCACCATGCCTAATACTACATGATTGTAGGCTTGTAGCACACATTAACTTGGTTAATTCATAATGTTTAGGCTCAATGTAGAACTAAATCGAGCTTTCACATTCTGCCTCACTCAAGACCTAACATTCTCATCAAGACCCAAGTTTGAATACATAATAGATGGCATGTGAGGTCCAACAGCTCCCTAATGTGTCTCTAGCTTTTTGTATGGCCAATTCTTTCTAATTTGAGTTCCTCACTGTTCAATTATCATAATCCAACTTGTTTTCGGTCGTGAGGACCATGTTGTCCATATGCTTAAGCTCATATTATAGAAGTAGGATCATCTACTCTATATACAATCACATTCATCTTTCCACTTCTACTTTGGGGATTAAATTGGGGTATCACATATTATGCTAAAGAAATATGTCGGAAGGCTCATTCCCACAAATTGTCATTAATTAGCTGCTCACTGAGCACATATATGAAACTAGAAAATTTGTTGGATGTGTTTGAAGCATGCAACTTTTTCATAAAAAAAGGTTTTGATTTATTTCAACAAACACTTGATCAAAATCATACAATCAAAACATAAAATATAAGACTCTAGTTTTTGACTTGATTGTTGCACTTTACCCTTTAAATCATGAAATTCGATATCTGAAAATGCATTTCCACTATCTAGTCTAACTTTAAGATTGCCTTCTTGTCCAACACAAATGAAGCAAAAGGAAAGAAAAGATAAGGGTAAAGAAAAAAAGTGAGGATGGAAAAAGGTGCAGACATCTTGTGGTACATAGGACTTAATGGGAAACGACAATACAACTAATATTGAACAAATAACATAAGAAGCATATATTGCAATGGTGCTACAAGCCCTAATACGTAGGCTTCCTCGACACTTGAGTAAAGGCACCAAAAGTATCTTTATTCCAGGGGTTGTCATATTGATGATACCAAGATATATGAGAAAATACATACCAATTCCACCCAAGTCTCAACACAACGTCTCACGTCATGATAAAAAACAACACACTTAAAAATGTGATTAGCTTGTGCTGGTTTTCATAGGGTCCATGACATACTGTGTTAATTTCTATTCCTAAAAGATATTGGAAACACTGAGTAACAATAGGAAACTCACTTTAAGACTTTCTTTCCACTGAAAATGAAGACATATTATAAAAATATTCTTAGTGGTATGTCCTCCTTATTGTTCTTGTCAAACAAGAATTTACAACATAAAATTTGAAAAAAAAAAATAAATTTGTTTCTAGATTGGTATATATTGGAAACAAGATTAGACAAGGTCAACCAGGCCAAATCACATATCAAGTTTCATAAATAAGCCGAATAAATATAAGAAATTTTTAAAGAAAGAAATGATGATTTTATGAAGTTTAATAACCACGTGTTGAGAATATGATCATTGAAAGGTACTTTGTCAAAAACACAAACCCAAGGGGAAAGCTCCCCTTTGGTGAACCAATTTAGGGATGAAGACACCAAACAAAAAAGAGTGCACGCAAGACCAAGGTTTGACATATCGAACCATGATGCTCGGAACGGGCAATACGTACCGGTCCAACAGATTATCAGTATAGCTCAGTGCATATCATATTGACAGCTAGTTGGTACATTGGTACGAACTGGTAATGTCAACCATGTGCAAGACCACAAGTGTCTTTAAATGATTGACATTGATCAAGTTCAATTGGGATCTAGCTTATTAGTATTGGGACTCTAGGTTAGCAAACTATAATATTTTCAGGAAATTGTTATTGTAATTAGCAAATGTGCAAATTCATGACAGTTTAACAGTTTAACTATATTGATATTGTGACTTCACACACTACACCAATCTGAAACAATGAACATTTCAAAAACCCTAAACAATCTCACCACAACACTGATAGTACAGATGATAGAGAAAATACTGCCAGTCAAAGTGCATATTGTCACCAAAAAGATCACCAGGCATATTTTATCCACATGAAAAGATTCATTCCCACGACGTCTTTCCTCAAGTTTCTTTGAGAATACGGATAGATTAAGCTAATATTAACAGTCTAACACATGACTTGTCAAATAGTTACTATGCCCCCTCAATATTTGGTGGTAAACAGCAAATGAACCATTTGCAGCCACATACATATATGTGTGGCCACCTGTGCAACCTTTGTATGCATGAAAACGCAGCCAGATATATCTGTGGAAGCACCATGCAGTCTGCATAAGCAAAACATATGGTCACGTATTTGGTTTATGTTTCCTCCTCATTGCTATCATTTCTACTGTCATATTATCTTTAAAAGTATAAAACATGGCCAATGATAATTTAACACTGATATTATAACTTACCACTTTAATAATGCTTTGGAGAACATAAAAAGATCACTAGGTGAGCTTTTGTTTGATCATTGCACTATCTATTTATCTTTAAAATGTTTAACTGTTTGCTCTTCATAATTATGATTTTTATTTTTTTATGCCTCATATTGGAGCTCTCACATATCATGGCTCCCTTGCAGAACATTGTTCCTCAATTGCTCACACTAACTAATGTTCTGACATTTGTGAATAAGAATCTGTTACAACGAATGAAGAAATGAAGAACATAAAAAAAAAGCCTTAGTATCATGGTTAAATTGCTCTTTTGCAGTCTTAAGTGATTAGAATTTCAGTCACAAAAGTAGCTTCTTTGCTTGTAAAGCAAGGTTACATGCAGAAAACCTCCTTGACGCCACATTAGTGGAAGCTGTGTGCACCGTCATCATTTTTATGAAAATGACTTCTTTGCTTACCAGGAAAGTCTGCAATGAGATAATTAATTCATTAACTTTGTTGAGCTGTAACTATTGGTCTAAAATGTTTAAACCTAAATTAATGGTAATAAATTCATCGATCCCTTACAAGTCAATTTAAGTATTTACCCACTTCTGAAATGGGACTAAACTGGGGTGTTATACAATATGCTTTAAACCTGCCCAACCTGCATATTCGCAGGAACTTTATGCACTGGATCACCCTTAAGACTAAGTAAAAAAGCACAAAAAATCTTGTCCACATTAAAAGATGTTTAAAAGTTCTTATATCTTTCATAACTCTTTAGGAACCTAAAACCAACAAAAAAAATATCCACATATGTACATGTTGACAAATGGATTATAAAGCAACATACATCCTAGGTTTAAAAAAAAAAGATTTGGCATTAGATAAACTAAGCAATCAATATGTCTGACTGTCAGATTGATTCAAGGCAACAAAAACCAAATCTGAATTCTAGAATCACACCTTCAACCTACCTTACATGAATAGAAAAAGGAAAGGTTGAAAACAAATCAAGCTGTAGAAACATCCTCTACATTAAAAGAAGTATCTCTTTGGAAAAAATATCAAGATTCTAAATAATGTTGTCTTGATTAAGAAGTCAAGTTAATATAATCAATTCTTAGATCAGCACTAAAGTAAAACACAATCAGCTACCTTCTCTTCTAAGCTAATAACTTCAGATGCAAGTAGTTTGGCTCTTTCATCAGCAGCATTGCATTCCAGCTGCGCATTTGTATACTCCAACTTAACAGACTCGAAAGCAAGCTGTTAACATTCAAAGTCGATAATAATGTGAACACAATTTGCTAATACCATCCAATATACATCACAAATGTAACAAGTTATATCACATGTAATAGAAACCACGATAAGTATAAGTGGTAGCCACATGACCAGTTTGAATTTGCATACATGTCAGTGCAGAATCTAAATTTTAAAAATGCTAAAAAATATATAGATTTATCTTTGCTAACAGAGACTTCACTTCACGCATTTATCACCAACATTCCAATTCTTAGGTGATGACATGCTATGCAAAATTTTCTGCAATTTAATAAATGAACTAATAATAAACTGTTCACAACTGTTTGTTCGATATTGGAATCTCAAACTGCAAGCAGGTCCAATGTCTCTCAACCCAAACTCATGAGGAAGCGATACAGAAACTACCTGAACATCTGCAATACAACTATTTTATAAATAGCCCTGAAGAAAATTGAGGCACCTTACAACTCTACATTAAGAGGAAAAAAAGAAAGGCTAACCTGCATCACTTTGGATTGGTGATGAACTTGGATTCAGGTTCAATTGAACACGTTTTCAGTTTAACCTTTTGTTCTCTTTTTGTAATAATTGTAGTACTTAAAAGTGGGTTTTTGTAAAACAAATCAGAAGTTGATGTGGGTTACCACATCAAGGATTACAATATTGTACTGTAGTATTGTATATATCCCTGGCTGGACCGATACATACTTCCCAGTACTAGTGTGCCAGCAGATAGTACACCAATATGTACCGAAGAGGAAGAAGAGAAAGAAAGAAGCGGAGGAAGGGAGAAGAGGAAGGAAGAAGAGGAGACAATGGAGCAAGAGGAAGAAGGAAGAAGAGGAGGCGATAGAGGAAAAGGAAGGAAGAAAAATAAGGAGGAAAAGAAAAGAAGAAGAGGACACAGTGGTGGAAAAGAAGAGAAGAAGAGCAGAAGGAAGAGGCATGGAGGATGTGGTGTAAGAGGCAGGAAGAAGTGGAAATGGTGGAGGAAGAGAAGGAATAGGAGGAGAAGGGGAGGAAGCATACCCGACATCAATGATGCACGATGGGTGGCAAGGAGGTAGGTAGCGGTAATCGACAGTGGTTGGCTCATGATTTCATGCTCCACACATACAGAGAAGAGGGCTTGCCTTCAGTATTGGGGGAAGAGGGGGAGGAGAAAGAGCGGGAAGCGTACCCAAGTTCAATGATGCACAGTGTGGGGGAGGTGGACAGCGATGTATGACAGTGATTGGCTTGTGATTTCAGGCTCTGTGCATATAGAGAAGAGGGCTAATGAAAATGAGCCCTAATTGAAGCAAAAGTTATTTTAACAGGGCTGTCCAAAATAGAGGTGGTAAGTATCTTAGTTCGGGCTTGGATCAGTAAACACAGATAAATACAAGTCAACCCAAGTGAAATTGCAATTACTATACCACATGGCAACATCTCCAATGTTATTTTAGCTTTCCTAGATGGCTCAAGGAGAAAAAAGAAAGCCAATGGGGTAAAAAGTGAAAGAAATCATTTTTTGATATTGACTTAAGATTACAAATCTTGCATCTCTACAAAAATAATTCATCATTCTACAAAGATAAAAGTCTATTGATCTGATACATTTAAAAAAAAAAACAATTTGTCAATAAAAATCTGTAAAATTATCTTCTTCAAACTTTTTTTGTGATTTCCTTTCTTCTTAAATCCCTAAGAGAAAATTAAAAAAAGGGAAAAGGAATGGTAACTAAGACATTGAATAATAAACGAGAATGAACAACTATGTATGCGAGTGGTTTGAGGGCACAATCTTCCTCTCAAAGTAAATTATGAGGACTTGGAGCGAATTTAAGAAATTTATTGATTTCTTATCACGCTATCCTCTCTCCTTAATTATTGTACCATTTAAAAGTCTCCATTACATTATCCTTAAAGCTCTAAGATTCTTGTTGTCATATACTTCACTTGACCATACATGATACACAAAACCCCAAACTACTGAGACCCCAATAGCTACATGACACTAGAAACTAGTGGATTAGCCTCATGATTAAGTAAAGCTAGTCAAGAAGAGCAGCATTGTTGTCTTTATTTCTTCTCAAGCCTGGTATGTATATAAATTTCAATAATTATGTTTTCGTTCTTTGAATTGATTTTCCTATTAATCGGGCATGTTTGATTCAACTCCTCCCTCTTTAGTTTGCCCCTTTGTTTTTCCACCAACACTATTGCTAATACCTTAATCGTTAGTACCCTTCAGGTTGTCCTACATCAAACCCCTTCCAGCAAAAGTTTGGAAATCATATCTAGTTGAACTTTGTTTAAAGTTTAAACTGCTGAATATAAGTTGTTTTATCATCAGCAAAGGAATGACTAACAAGCTACATGTTAACAGTACGCTGAAAGAAGTAAACAAAAGATACATCTTGCAGCTTAGGTAAAAGGACTAACCATTTGAGCCTTGATCTCCTCCTGCAACCTTTCCATGTCAGATTTTAACTGATTAACTACTTTCCCCTGAGACAACAAGTCAAATGTCAGGCTTGGATCAAAAATGTCTTTTGCAAAACCAATACTCTCACACAATCAGCTTTGACATTAGCATACAGAGAAATTGTCTATCCATGGTCAAAGAGCACACCTGTTGGTTAAAGCTATCAGTTAATGATGAATTCTCTGCAGCTAAGGACTCTGCTAGTGTTTGAGCTGTCTGTAAAGCTCGTTGCAACGAGAATTTTTCTTTAGTTAAATCCTCGATATGCTGTAAGACAGAAAATATGACTGCTGAGAAGTGAACATTAACTATTTTCATACAGAAAAATTAATAGAAACAGATTTAATGATGGCAAATTCATTTATAATTACTGTAAAAAATTTCAAAAGCAAAATAACATAAAGGATCCTAATTGAGTTAGCTATATAACTATGACAATCACATTGCACCAAATAAGTAACAAGCACCACAAAAAAAAAATTATGATCAAGTATTAACCCACGTGATAAGTTTTAAGACCTATGATATATTCCCGTCAGAACAGTACAAACAAAGCAACTGCAATTAAAACATGCTTGATCAAGTTAATGGGGAAAAAACCTATGCTTTCTACTGGATCAACCAGTGCTATGCTTTTTATTCTAAAACCTAATAGCCTGAATGAAATTTAAAATTATTTTTAATAAAATTTTGAATAACAATTTCACTACCAGTTTACTAGGATCTTTTTTCCTTTGTGGAAGTCCTTAATCAGAAAAGTTATGACTTTTGTAGTCAATAAAGCTATGGAAATAACAAGATGTTATCTCCCTCACTTCTTGGTATCAGCAATATGTACTATTTCAATAGAACAACAAGACAAAAACTCCCTTATAAAGGGTATACCCCAAATCAAAGTGGTAACATACACAGTATTAATACATGTTGATACTTGTCCATCTAGGCTCAGTTCTTATCTCAGGTATATTCCTGACTTCATCCGCATGCACCATCCAGTAGACACTGATCCATAGAACAATTCAATATACTCAACTTATCAATTATACTAGGAGGTCTACCATCATCACATGAAGATACAACTTTGAAAATTTTATAGTGGAGTTTTGTTGCTGTTGAGACTTCATATATTGTGTATAAAAATTAAGAAAACATGTATTATTTGAAATTGTGTATGATGCATTGTCACTGACTTGCTTCACTCCTACGTTATTATAATATGTTTCTATTGAGATGTCATGTTCATAAATATGTTAACATGGTTCTATTATATTTGCAGTCATAAAACCAACTTAGATATTATGAATGATAACAACATTGTATCACAGATGATACATTGCTATTCAAAATTATCAAACCAATAGAAACTGAAAAATAAAATGATCATAATATTGCTAAAATTATGAGTTCATCATTCTTCATCAAAATCAACGTCAAGTTATGATCATCTTAAGACTAATTTTTTTATTGTAACACCACATAAGGTGGCAAATAAAGGATTTTTAATTGATAACCATACCTTTCATATTCTTCTAAAAAAATTAAATCATGTTTTTCTTAAAAGAGCCTTAGTCAAAATAGGAAAGAAAATATATTATCTTTAGAATAGGATTATCAAGATAATGTTTACGAATGGAATCAAATAACCTGCTCCAAAGAAGCAAAATCTTCATCCTTTCTCAAAGATGGAAACTCGTGATCCCTCTGGATATCTTGATCTGTTGCTCTCTGCTTCGGCTGTTGCTCCTCATCAAAGAATCCCGTAGTGCTAAAAGATGATTTCTTTTCTCTAGTGGAATCAACAGTTGTCAACCTGAGTGACTGTTCCATGGAGTTATCTGCAGATGGCTGCTGCAGGGAAGCTGATAACTGAGCCTCTGTGTTCTGGAATTTTGAATTGTCAAGTGATACAGGTGTAACAATTCTATCAGGGTCGCCATATGAAATGTTAGATATAGAAGAAACTCTGGGCACACCAAGGGAGTCAAGAAATGATGGACGTGATCGACCAAATGTGGTTCCATAGCTAGTCACAGGAAAAGTTTCACCAGAGGATCTTCCAAAACCAGAACTGAAGCCTGCAGAAAAAGATTCTGGTGCACGCCAAGTTGAATTGTCAACATTAAGGCGACGACTAATGGCATCAGCTATCCTCCCTCCCGCACTAGCAGTACCATGATTCTCTTTGTTGCTGATTGGAAAAGGTTTCTCCACTGCATAAGCAGACAATTATTTTGTTAAGAACTGAAGCCCTGAATATAAATTTAATTCATAGCAAAATGATGCTCTAACAAGCGTGATGGAAAGTTGAAACTTAATTACCACCATGTATCTTGGTTGCTGTGCTAAGATAACCCAAGGTGTGCGTTGCAGAAACACTTTCCGACTTTTCAGGAAGAGTGCTCATATTATAAGCACCTGACGCATCCATATCATGCATGTGACTTGTGGAAGAAACTCTGTTCTCGAAATCACCTGATTCAACATTATGCAAATGAAACCCTGGACTATGGATATTCCCATCAATATATGGCTTTGTGATATCTGGATCAAAAGCAATATGCTGATCTGCTTTAAAACCATCAGCTGATCCAACCTTTGATTCCTCGTTACCACTAAGTTCATTTTTCTCTCTCCAGTGGTCATAATAACCATTAGCTGATTCAGAAAAAGTTGAGCTGTCAGGTAATCTGAGGACTTTATCCTTAACAGCTTCTTGCTCTGAATTACCATGTGATATATGATTGTTATAGTTCCAGGCAGTTGAGTTAACAGGCATCCTAGTTGACGAATCAACATCGCTGTTTTGGGAAGAATTAACTGATTTATCTTCATAGGACATCACAACCCCAGAAGTTTTGACAGCATTTGTGCCACCTCTACTTGAAGAATCATCTTCCTTCTGCTGATTACTTTTAGAAGAATTTTCATATTGGTCTACATCAGTTGATTGCAAGTTTCCAGCAGATGCAACCTGTTTAGCAGCTTTTTTTTTCCGGAACTCCTCCAACTGATAAAAACAAATAAATAACTCACATCAGAAGTTAGTTCAATTAAAACTCTCACCCAGCAAAAAAGTAAAAACATAAAGGGCACCTGAAAGAGTTAAACCATAGAGTATGCCAGCTGTAACCTTGGAAGATTGTGCAAAGCATCACACATGCAATGCAGATATATGTACACACAGAAACGGGATATGTATGCTAAGCATCAATTCGGTGTATATCTTAAGGTTTGAATACTGCCAGTTTGGTATATGTGGTATTTATCGGTCCAACAGCCTACCTATATGCAGACCAGGGTAAAGTGGACAGTAGGCCCTGTACAGGACCTGTACCACCTAGTACAAGGCTTGTACTAGACAGTAACTTATTTCTTTTTTTTTATTTTTTTCAGGCTTTTTTATAAACTCAGTATGAATCATGTAGTGACACATGGTACACCAATACTAATCGGACCCATTCTGGTCCTGAATGAGTCTTGTACCCAAAATTAAAAACCTCATCTTAGATTTTCATATTTGTTAATGTATTACCTACAAGAATTCAAATTGCAATCAAATGTTGATGTAAAACAATGTTTCTGGGCTTCCACCCTCTAGGAAACAATAAATGTTTTAATTGACATATTTCCCACAATCTTTCATATTGCTTCTCCTATTCTAGCATTAGGCCATATAGTCCCCCCCTCCTTCTCAACAACCGTTGAACTTGGAATTGTTATGGTTTCTGACATCTCATAGTTATACTACTATGCAAGAACTGTCATACCACATGAAACAGTACAAAACGGGTGATACATACTGATCCACCAACTGACCTCTACGTGGACCAGCCCATTTCAGGTGGTATGCAAAGAATAGGTTAGGTATCGATCGGTGCAAGTGATGTATCGGCCAATATGATCAAAACTCATGCAGCTGATATGGGTCGGTATTGATCAGAATTTGACCGATACCAAGCCAGATCTGGTCAAGTTTGAACCCAACAGTGAAATTGAACTTGACCATAGGTGCCTCTTTTGGGGCTTCAAATCCCCTCCCTCCCCCCTCACTCTCACTCCCTCTCATTCACTCTTTCATTCTACTCTCTTTCTCTTTCTCATGGTCTCACTTGTGATTAAAGTTCCTAATCAACAATTAATGGTAATCAAACTATTGATTTGGATTAAAGAGGGAATGGAATATCTAATTAGAGTTAATTAGGGTCATTTTGATTGGTTAAGACCCAATAAGGGTTCATTAGGTATAATTTGGGCCCAACTAGGGGTTATTAGGAAGAGAAATTCATTTGCTCATCCTTGTAAACTAGAATTTATATTCATTTATGCCTCATATACATTCTATTCTTATTTAAATACAATAAAAATACCATTAAATTAGGATAGAAAACCCTAAAAAGAATTTTTAAATTTTCAGTCCTTTTCTAACCTTTTTTTTCCAAAAACTGGTATGTATAGATGTACTGACATATGGTAAAATACATGTCGGTCTGACCCAAGATCGATCCCATTGGTCAGCACAAGATGGTTATCCTTGCTACAATAGTTTTTGCCACCTCATATTTCTACAACTAATAGTAAAATATAATTATCGAAAATATGCAATGTTTGGACCATGTGGATCCATGAGCTTTGATCAATAAGGCATGCTTAGTCACGGAGGAGAAGATGCAATGAAGTAGTGCTGGATATAGAGATGGGGTATTGAAAAAGACTATGCTAGGGGATGCAACCAACATATGCCAATGGGGCAGCAACTGGGAGAGACAAGGGTGGCCATAAGGCAGCATAGAAAAGGACAGAAGCGATTTGATATTGACTACCATTGATCAAATCAATGGACAAAGAGAAAGCAGAACAAGAAGATGACGCAAAACAGAGCATAGCAAAATCTTGGTTAAAAACTATTGGAGAAAATGTTAAAATGCAATGAGCTCTATTTTCTTCCAAATGTCAAAGAAAAATCAACAATGTTTGTTTCCTTTCAACAATGTAAAAAGAGTATAATATTCTGCTAGCTTAAGAGGAGTCTGGATAGCATCTGATTAACTTGCTGTAAAACCTTGCAAGTTGACTAATTCATATTAAAGGGACCATCAAAGGCAGTCATGTGATCCTCGAAAATATCCTCCTATTGAGGTCCAGTGAACTGGTGAATTAACTCAAGAGTTTTAATGATGCCAAAGTATATGGAGTCAATTTATGTTATGCAAGTAACGCCACTTTTCATGTTGGTTAGTAAATGTCACATGCAAAACTAAATGTTTCAAAAGTTTTAAAGAAAAAGCAAAACATCCTTTTGAGTACTAAAACCCAAGAGAAAAAGAACCCAGTTTAAAGTATTAACTCTCAAACCAAATTTCAAAGTAAGATTTACAGTTCCATTACTCTCCAACAAACAAATCTTATATCAGACAACCTAAAACAAAAAAAGGAAAAAAAAAAAAAAGATTACCTCAAAAGAACTTGGATATGCGTAGAGGTATGAGAAAATAAAATGACATAAGAAAGATTGGGAAAAAAAAAATAAAGAGAGGAGCTCAAAAAGATAAGAAGTCCCTATTGCAAGAAGGGATCTAACAGAATAGAAAAATTACTTGCAAATCATTTTGCTTTCATCCCCTTCTTCTATTAGTTGGTCACAGATTCTCTTATGGAAATGCAAACATCCTATTAGATGAAGTAGATCATCCTTTAAAAGATTAGAAGTTAGATCTTGCATGCAACTTCTAACGGTGAGATAGGATGCATCAATAGGAATTTAGCTTTGCCAAAGAGGCATGCACTTTTTTTTGCTTTCAAATTTTTCATAGGTATAGTAAAATAAAAAATGAGAAGTAACTTTTTTAAAAAGAATTAGTTAATTTTCTTAAAAGCTTGTCCAAGAAAAACAAATATGCAATAAAACATCAAAGAAAAGTATGATTTGACTCCTCCATCTAATTAAAAGATGATCAATAATCTCACAACCTAAATTTTATAGAATAACAAAAAAAGACACAACATAATTGTATATTAGGTATTACACATTCACGATGATATGCACATTTTTAAAGAACATTCAACAAAATTTTCAATCAACAAACAAACCAAAAGCAATTAAGCTCAACCCGGCAATGGCTTGATTTATGTGCACATCAACTGAAGAACATTTCTTCTGAACATATAGGAAAGTCCTTTTCCCTATCCTTAGACAAGAAACACACTGTCATTCTGAAAGGCATCCCTCTTAGACCTTAAGCTGCTTCCATGAATTCAAAAAGATCGGTCTCGCCTGTGAACTTCGCTAACATAGATTTGACAAGATTCTTGTTAAAAGCACCAAGTAAACTAAATGATCAAAGAATACCTTGACAAGTTGAAGGTTTCTTGATATACAAAAAATACCTGATAAAAAGATGATAAGGTTTCAAACAAGATTCATGTCCAAGAAATGCCCTAATTTAAATTTTAAAGATGACAAGTTGACGGTTTCTCGATACACTAAATGATCAAAAAGACCCCATTTCCAATTTGTTGATACTAGATCTCGCAAACAAACATCCAAAACATCAACCAATACAGCCGCAAGCAATACCTTCTTCTTCCCCAATTCGAGGTGCCCTTGCTTGCGCGATGAGGCGACCGAATTGGACATGACCTTCGCGGAAGCCATCGACAAAACCCTACCTCCTCTCTTTTAATCCACCTAGAATGCCCAATTCCGGTGTCCGCCGCGACCAGGACGAGAAGAGAAGAGATTGTTTTGAGGAGGAGGAGCGAGGAGCTTCGAAGTATCGGATCTCGAGAGGGATCACACGAATCGACGAAATGGAGTCATGCGATCATGGAAGGATCGAGGCAACGAGCTCTCTGAGATCGGCAGCGGGTTGAGGATGGAAGCGGATTTGGGAGAGCGACTTGTTTACAGATCTCTCCGATCTCCTCTCTCTCGCTCGCTCTCGCGTTTTGCTTACTATTTTTACCTCTTTTTTTGTTTGTTGGGATGGTGGGTAGGGTCGGCTTAGAATACGATGCCGGACCGAACCGATTCGGTGTGGTTTTCCGCGTCGGCGGACCAAACCAGGGTTTTATGACACGAGGATGGGCCGAAAATAGATAACAGCGGTCCGATTAGTACTCAAAATCTACCGAAGCCGTTTAAATCAGATTCAATCACTCTTTAATTGGGTTTGAGGCAAGTAATTAGTGTTTGATTTATGAAATGAGTCTGATTTGTATTCAAATTTATACAACCTGTGTAAAAAGTACTTTTTAATCATGTTTGAGATAAATTAGAAAAAAAATGAAATACTTGATAGCATAGTTTATCTTATCGGTTCATACCATTATATCAATCAATTATCGATATGATATGTACCAACATATTAACATGCCCATATTGGTATACACTATCCATACTCATCTACTATTGGATCGGTATGTATTCCTGTATCGAACAGTACATCATGATACAGTGAACCTTACTAGATAGAATCAATTAATTACAGCCTTGACACATGAAATGAGGATCTATGGATAGCAGCCTGTCTGATTAGTGCCTTAATCCATCTAACCTATATAAATCGAATTTAAGGTTTGATTATCGTGATTATTATTAATCTTAGTAGGATTCTCATGATATGTAATACTAATTGCAGCACCTCCCAAATAAAGTTCTTTAGTTGCATGTTTCTTACCATTGTTCATGAAGCTTTGCAAAGAACATCTCTGTGTGTACACTCCCTTTAGGAGACGATAAAATTTAGCTACCATGTCAACCAAATATCATGGCATCCTTGTCAACTTCATCCAACTCCAGATGCATTCATAGATAAGGAGCATCTAAACCAGCAAAACAGTCGGAGAACACAATTTGTTCCACTGTTGGTGGTCATTCCTTTTTTTCTTTTGTCCTTGCGTGATCAATCTTCTACAATTATTGGCAGCAGTTCACATAAAGGAGAACAACACTTTGACTCGAAAGCCAAGTTTCAGAACAGGTTGTTAATCGAAATTTTATTTTGGGCCAACTCACAAAGATGAAGCACCCTGCAGTCTCCAAGCATTGCTTGCATAGCAACAGATATGCACAATTAGCAGATAAATGGAGCAGCCACATGATGGTCGCTGCAGTAGAGGCCAGGCCGCTGCGTGAATCCTTGCTTGCCCAGCATCCGTCGAGCCCTCAACACGAGCTGCTGGTTTGAAACCTCACCATCCATCTCCTCGAGAATGGCCTGAATTGCATTGCTGAGGGCTCCATAAGCTCCATCCGGACTACCTGGAGGAGTGGCGTCGGCTGATGTCTGGTCTGTCTGGCAGCCACTGATCAAGATTCCATTGTCTGGAAGGCAACCCCGGTTGGCTCCAGCGTACACTTCCTGTTTGCTATGGACTTCAGTCCCTGATGCTGGCTTCAAATACTTTTCGTCGTTCTCCTCCAGCTTGTGCTTCAAAAACTCCTGTGCCAGACCACCAACCATGCCCATGAACCCACCTCCTCCACCACTTTCCCCGTGTTGGAGCTTGTTCATGAGGACCTTCATGAACTTCTTCACTTTAGGACTGGCATCCTCGCCAAAAACGTCGAACAAGGTTGGCCTAATCTTCCCAACATCGATGTCTTGCTTTCCAGTCTTCTGCTTTAAGATCTCAATCAATGTGGACAGAGGAAGCGACCGACTCTTAATGTAAGATTGTGCACCGTCTGCTCGGTTGGCATTGCCACCGGCTTCATCGTGGCAGTGATGGCGTTCATGAGGTAGGTGGATTCCTCGAGAGTCGATTGCATCACTAATGGTCTGTTTCAAGAACGATCCAAATCCAAAGCCAGAATCAGAGCTATCATCTTGGTGCTTGGTACTCTCGCCAATTTGCTCCTTGGATTCATCGATGAGGCCGCCGCTATGGCAGGAATCAGAAACGATGGTGATCCGACAACCCTTGGGAACTTTGTTCACAAAGTCTCTGAAGTCATCATCTACAAAAAAACAAGTATATTCGTCACTCATATCCAATGGACTACCAAGATTAGCCAAGAAGATATTGCTTCCCCCAACAGCATAAGATCCGGAGGATAGTTTGCTTCTACAAGTACATGATCATGTTGGTTAAGTGCAGGACAGAAACTTCAGTGTCATGAAGATCAACAGAATAAAATAGCATTCTGAGTGTAAGAAATTCTTTGTGTTGATATCTGGATAAAAACATGTGTCGTTGCGATAGAACAACCTGTGAAGATCAACCAATCAATTGTGAAACAAGCAGGTTTCTGAACATCAAGAAGGTTCACTGGATAGATCAGCCAAATAAATAATCTATGAGGACATATTCATATTCTTCTCATGAATGTAAAATGCAATAGTATCATATTTAGATTTTGGATTATTTTTTATAATGTTTCTAAACAAGTAATGCTAAAGGCAATTTTGGACACCACAAGTCTACGACAACAATAAGTAGCGATGTCACAACTAATTAAGACTTATCTTGGATCAACAACAAAAAACAAGCATACATGAAAAAAAGAAAAGACAACAAAGAGCACAAATCCCTGGCACGGATATTCATCTTTATCAATCATCTTATTGGTAAATCAGATTCAGAACTAAAAAATGGCATATTCCCTAATTCATCAACATCATTAAGGTGGGAACCTGTAAAATAATCTAAAAGAGATAAGGACTTGTGTGGGGTGTTTTCTGGGACATGAGAGTTAGAAATACTGCTGATCTGGTTTGAATCTCAAGATCAGCATATAAGAGAAAACTATTCTATTTGCAATCTGAATCATACCAAAATTCTTCACGAAAAATAGAGTATCTGGTTTGAATCTCAAGATCAGCATATAAGAGAAAACTATTCTATTTGCAATCTGAATCATACCAAAATTCTTCACGAAAAATAGAGTATCGGTATAGATTTCCAAACTGAACAGGCCAATTTTATTAACAGGAGATTAACACACCTTTTGAATCCAGAATTGATACTAAACGGAAACTAAAACAATACTCCAACTTGGAGTACATGATCTCTTTTAGGCCAAAGAGCTTAACATTTTTCAACAGCATAAACTATGGTGATCTAATCCCACTTTTTCTTGGTTATTTATACCAAAAAAATGACAAAGGTATAAGGTTGAGGTTAATCAAATAAACAAAACCCATACAAGATAAACATCAATTTAAAAGCACTCAAGTCTGTGATATTCTTTATCATCCAATGTACAAATAACAGATGATGTGACCTATCTATTGCTATAACCAACAACACTCCAAAGAGAAATATTCTATTGTTCATTCTTCTATGCACTTGAGCCATTAAAGTAGGACTCGGAAGATCAATCTAAAAAGTATTAGAATTTTAGGGATTGGACTATCCTTTTTGTGTTCTTTAGAGAATGAGACTTATAAATCCTGGTCGTCCGATTTTGATTTCAGATCAGATAAAAAAGGATACTACAATAGTTGCAATCCTAATCAGAATTAAATTCTCCTTCATCAAAAAGGCTACTAATTGCACCAAAACTATGAATTTTAGATTGAAACTAGAAAACAATATCCTAAAGTACATTTTTCGCCAGCATGCTATGATTGTTTGACCAAAACGTCAGTCGAGGTGTTGGATAGAAAAAGAAAAAACAGATAACATAGACATCGAAGCCCTGTTTGGATACGAGTTCAAAGATCAATTTTCTGAAAGCCGATCTCAAGACAGGTCTCCGGGATCAAATGTTACCCTCTTCCCAGGAGATCGCGGTAGTACTGCTGTGCTAATTGCGTATAATTCGCATCTGATCTGTTAACTTTACTGGCACATCGAAGTTAGTAGTCGGGAAAAGAGGCTTTAGAGAGAAGACGATTGTAAGAGATAATAATAATACGAATTTGAAGCATCGACACGAGGAATAGAAAAGGAGGGTAGGAGAAAAGAGGAGAGGAGGTGGACCGGTGATGAGGTTCATGTCGCAGGGGACGATGCACTCGTCGTAGCCGGTGTCGTCGTCGTCACCGGTCTCGGCGGGGAGGCGGGTGCCGTGGCCGCTGTAGTGGACGAAGAGGAAGTCGCCGGGCTCGGCGGAGGAAACGAGGCGGGTGAGGGCGCGGCGGATGTTGGCGCCGGTGGGCTGGGGGTAGGCGTCGTCGGTGTCGATGAGGACCGCGATGTCGTCGTCGCCAAACCCGAAGCGCTTCACCAGGCAGCGGCGCATGCGCTTGACGTCGTTGATGCAGCCCCGCAGCTCCGCCTTCGTGCCTGGGTAGTTGCACCCCACCAGGACCGCCTTCTTTCCCATCGTCGTGCGTGATCCGATGTGCGTGCGCGTTGGGACGAAGCCTTTTCTCGGGGCAGATGTCCGATTAAATACCTGTGGAATGGGTCGGATCGGTTCACCACTTCCCCTTTTGGTGTCGGCAGTGCACCATCCTTGAGTATGAATACTTCCATGGGTTACACGACTTCTCCGGTGGCGCTCTGATTCGCTATATAGTTGACTTGAACGGTGGGACCCAGAAATGACCACCCATGGGTAAAATAAAAGGGTAATTTATTCTTTCCATTTTTAACTTTAGCGACTCTGCAAGATGGGTTTATTAGGCCTCACTATTACAGGGCAACCCAATTATATATATATATATATATATAATATATATATATATATATATATAATCATTTTTTTTGGTAAAAAATAAGTGATGAAGATAATATTTGAACCCAAGACCTTACGGTATTGTTCAATTAAGCTAGTCAACACCTTTAAAATTTAAAAACTGGTATTGTGGTTAATATTTATTAGTCAATATTAATTAGCTATAAGTTTAAATTTTAATAGTATTATTTTTTAAAAATATTTTTATAATTAAAAAATACTGAGTAGTTTAGGTATATAAATATTTATTTAAACTCAAAGTAGCAATTGCTGATTGGGGTTAACCTTATTATTTTAAATGGAAATTAATGCAAATATATGAAACAAAATTTTGAGGGCAAATATGACATTTCAACACTCCAAAGGATACAAATTTGAAAACGAGTTTTCTATTTTCTTGTCAATTTGTCAGTTTTTCCTAATTTTACCGGGATTTTTTTGGCACTCCAATCAATATTTGTTTATCATGTGGTTAATAATAGGAAACAAAATAGTGCTTGGAATCATATGGGAACTTAAATTTAGAAGAAAAATTCATGCCAAAAAAAAAAATATTACAGTACCATCTTGTAAGGTCACAGATGACATAAACCAATCTAAATCAACCGGTGGAGTTCTTCACAGAGAGGTCTCAAATTACAGGCACAAAATACGTAGGACGTAAGTGGCATGCACATCATGCAATTCTCATGCGACGCTACGCAGCGTTCTGTGCTGCTAACACCGCGTTGAACTCCTCTCTCGCTCTCCGCAGTCTGGGCGTGATGCAGGTGGACGATGGTGATGCCGGATATGACGTCGGTGATGAGGTGGAGAACCGGACGTGGCGGTTCGACGACGAAGCGTGCGACTTCCTCGACGCCAGATTCGACGAGCTCTTCTTCAGCACCCCCTTCAAGTCCTTGTCGAACACGAAGGCTGTCCTCACCGGCGAGTCGGCGTCGTCGTGGCAGCTCCTGATCAGCTCCAATGGCAGGTCGAAGTAGGAGTGTCCGCCGTCGTCGTCTCCGTCGATTCCTAGTAGCGCGGACGAAGACCACGAGCCGCATGAGAATTTCTCGAGGGAGGCCGCCTTCGAGACCGTGCTTATCCTGCCCTTGGCTGCCGAGACTCGTGCATCTTGGAACCCCTGCGGTACGACTTTGCTAAGCTGCAGGTGTCCCGATTGCGCTTGGCTTGCTTGCTGCAGTATTACTTGTTTCTTCCGGTGGGAGAGGCCAGGCAAGAACAAGCACCCGCACTTGAATTGGCCGTCCTCTAGTTGAGCATGGACTGGTTGGGGAGTCTCCTCCTTTGTGTCATCGTCGCTTGTGTCGTGGTCGACGACATGAACTCCGTCATCAGGTTGATGAATGCTTGGTCTTCTTGACAGGATGTCGATGAACTCGACGGACGGCGAAGAAGATCTTCCTTCGCCGCAAGACTTGCTGCGGCGGAGGGAGGCCTTTTGGTCGGCCCAGGCGAAGCGGGCCGGCACTAGAGGTTCCTGGTCGTCGAGGTAATTCCACTTGTTTGGCGAGGACAGGGCAGAACTCGGGAGGCTGCAGCTGACCAACTTGGGCCGCATGAGCACCGGCGGAGCCAGGAACTTCACCTCACCGGCGGCGGAAGCTCCGTCGGATATACGATCACCTCGCACATCTGCGAGCTGCTTCAACGACAGAGGATCCACGGTTATCTGTTTCTCCTTCTCCACCGGTGAATCAGACATGGTGAAAGCATAATGCTCGTCGTCGGAGTCTCCGATCGCCTCTTCTCTGTACGCCGGCATGGTGTGCGTTCAAAGAACGTAGACAAGCATGTAAGAGATGGACGGGAAGAAGAGATCGTTTCACGTTCTTAAAGATGCATGCAAGCGTTGACCACTGCACGAATGTTGGGAGCACGACAGTGGAAGTGTTCGACATGTTCTCCGCGGTTGTCAAGCTGTTGAGTGCCATTAATGTTGACAGAGAAGAAATTTCGACCGTATTCTTCATACACCATGACGAATCGAATACAACAACATCATTTAGGGTTTACTCTGTGCTGCCCATCTGATTCACAAGTAGATAAAGAACGCAACAATTTCAAAGGCTCTTCATCTAACTTGTGGGTTGCTACTGCACTTAAAGAAAGGAGAAAATTATGAATAAAGGATTTCATGTTCATGCTGCATTGGTAAACACATTGACCATTGTTGATGATCTGACCAAATACTAATCGAACAAGAGAATAAACCAGCCCCAAAATGCTATGCAAGACATTGCATACAAAACAGGGTGATGTCCTGTTCTTTCTTTCGTGTTTTAGAACAGAAACCAGCATGCGAAGGTAGAATACCCAAAGAAACCTCTGGTACTATGCACAGAAACTAAATATAATCTTTACATACAGTAAATGCTCATAACATCAAAGAAATAAATGAATATATCATATATTAGCAGGGAGAGATGTAGAAGAGGAGCAATTACTGGTAATGCAGTCACCAGGTGAAAGGAAAAGATCCCTGCATCCTGGTGAGCAAATGATACGAACACAGTCGTAAACAGAAGAACTGGATCGAGCATACAATGTGAAACCATATGATGGGTCGTGTATCGATGCCATCCTCCCGTAGGTGGCGCCCCATTGTTATGTCGGCGTAAAGGCCAAGGTGACAGGCCACATCAACACAGTTCGACGACCTTCGGTCGTATCAAAACAAACGCGACCAGGCGGCACAATACTGTCCCGAAAAGCTCGGGACGATGCCTCGACGACCCCATCGAGCATGCGCTCATATAAGTGCCGACCCTGTCCCGAAAGCTCGGGACGACGCCGCTCAAAAACTCGAAATGGTACTCTATAATACCTCGGGAGCCAGCAATCCCTTCGACATAAAAATCCTAAACCGATGCTGCTATGGGGACCTTTTATCGGAACGACACATCTCCCTAAAAAGTACTAACTAAAGCATTGGAGGGGTCAGGTCATACAATCCCGACCCGACCTGTGTGTAGGAATAGAAAGATGCATCACGGACAGAATAGTGGAAGGAGGCATCATCCCCGAGCAGATAGACGAATCACTTCACTCGACTCAACACAAGCTTCTTGCCTGGAGATCAACCAAGGTGACCCCAGCATATCCGGACTCGAACCTAATCGTGCTGACCCAGCGACAATGACGTAAAGGTACACTAACACCGTATATAAAGAACATAAACTTTTAGCTTGATTAGTATACACCTAGAAAGTCTTCATCTCTCTCAGGGAATTTAGGTCACCCTGTTCAGAATTCTAAGTTGCATGCAAATCTTGGTGGGAAACCAAACTCCAATAATTATAATTAGAATCATAGATGCTCAGTAACAATCCGCATCAACGAGGAGAAGAGCAGCAAACTGAGACAATTCAACCCCTGTATATAGCAATGGTTGATGGCAAGATTGAGAAGATAGGGGGACACGCAAAACCTAGGGCTGTCCATATTACTCATGTGGCAACATCATAATGTAAAGCCAAACAAGATTCTTCTGTTCAATGGACCTATGATTTAATACGATGTTATCCATAACACAGACTTAGAATAACTTGTTAATCATGCACATTTATATAGTTGATCAGAATAAGAAGGCCATCATATGTAAGCCAAATTTTCAAGAACTTGATTGCACATTCTAGAACAAGAATGAAAAGCTCAATGTATTTGTGATCTCTTATTTCAAGTCAAAACCTTGTATGTGTATCTCAAATTTTGCAGTCTTTATGTCATCCAAATTTTGCAGTTCGACAAGATGAAAGAGAAGGATCCTGCTGCTTTATTTCCAGAACAAAAAGGTGCAAGAGAAACCTAAGCACATACTCTTGCTGAGTGAGTAGACACAATTCTCAGCCTCCCAAAGCTACAGGCACAACACTAGCAACCTATATTTGCAATCCAATCCTAGGAGTCTAGCTAGAATCACCCTGAACCTACTTCAAGCAAAATTCTACAGACGATGAGCCCCGTGATAACAAGTTCAGTCCTTGTTTTACATCCTCCTACCACAGATGTTAGACCTCACCTCAGATTAGTCTAAGAAGGTCTCCATGATGTCTTGGTAAATCTCTGCCTCTGAGCCCCTGTAATCCATGGGCTGAGGAGTCGAAGCATGGTGACGGTCCAACGAGGAGGAGGAGGAGGAGGTAGTCATTCTTGCGGGTAACGTGAGGCTCCTCTTGAACTTGCTATGTTCCATCTTCCTAGCCTTACTGGAATGGCTTGCTGAGCTCGTGAGGTCCTCGGTGTTACTGGCATTGAGTGCTGCGCCGTCGTCACCTTTGTTTCCCTGGCTCTGCCGAGGAGGTGGCTTGTTTCCCAGCGCCTCGGATCCAAAGAGGAGCTTGGCATCGTCCGTTCTTCCTGTTAGAGCAGTGAAGAAGGACAGGCCATTGGGCCATTTCAGTTCAGGTTCATGCGCCGGCATCATCTCATCGATCCGCGCTTCCGAGGAGGAGGGAGGGAGGAGGAAGAGCTGGGTGTCATCGGTGTTGTTGGGAAGTCCCATCTGAGCTGAAGCGTGATAAGCAGGGGGAGCAATCGCAGGGTTCGAAGCGAGCGAAGGGTGGCTCCAGTTGAGGATCGGAGGTGGAATGCGAGCTGGGATTTGCTTCATGGGGGCGGACGGCGATGGAGAACTGTTCCTAGCCGAGGAGAACAGCTGGGAAAGGAAGAAGCCAGATTGGTATCCCAGGGACTCGAACATGTGTCTCATTCTCAGCACACAGTGCAGGTCCTCGGATATCTGATGCAAAAGAACAGATTACGAACAACAGCTCATTTTGATCCGTAAACAGAAAGAAGAGCTTTGCTACTACTCACAATTTTGCAGGAGCCCAGCTGCAGAAGGCCATGGCCAGCTTGAATCACAGCTATAGTCTGCGCACAGAACATCAGATATCAGAACACAAGACCAGTGCCAGAAATGGAGGGGAAAGGGAACAAGATTAAAGCAATGGAAATGGGAACGTGAGGCTTGCCTGAATTCCAGAAGCAAATTGGTCATTCCATTCAGGAGGAAGCTGCAACGACACACAGTGTTAGAGGACATCTTCCTTCCACTCCCTCTCTCTCTCTCTCTCTTACGGGTGGCCAGTAAAAGAAAGCGAAGGAAAAAAAAAAGGGAAAGAGAAGCAAAACAGTGGCATAGGCCGCGTACAGCATCGAAAGAGCTCTGCCAGTAGTTGGCGACGTTGGGTTCACATTCAGAAGGTTCCTTGAAGACCCATTTGTGACACTTATCGGAAGCGACCTTACCCATCAGCCTGTTCAAATCGACCAACCAAGCCAATGTTAGGATGGAAGCTCAAGCAGAACAAGAAAAGCAAGGCAAAGGCTGCAAAACAACTGCCCTCTTTCCACTCCTTAATTTCCATTTGCTCTTTTTGCTCTTCAACTTTTCCAGGCCAACGACGACAACAAGCTAAAGGACACAAACACTCTCACTAACTTGTACGGGAAGAGGAGTTTGCAAAGCCCAAAAAAAGGGAGGAAGAAACTACAAGGATACAAAACAAATCCCCTCCTTGATACCTCAACAGGGTGTCTCTGTCTCTGGACAAAAAAAAAGAAGCAACACCTACCCAGTACCCACCCTTCTCCATAATTATACAGCTGAATGGACATCTTGCTGAAGGCCTTTCTGACTTGGTCGTCGCCATCGATTTCATCTGCTCTCGTCCGGCAGAAGCCGTCCTCCCACATCAGCATCCTGCAAGCCAAGCAAGAACAAGCACACAATACCGGAGAGAGAATGAATCCATCCGCCAAGTAGAAGAAGAGCACAAATTTGCTACGAGGTGGAGGAGGTACTAACAGGTTTCCACTGTCGTCGCCAACCTTGCAGCCATTTCCTCCTCTGCACCGCCTGCAGCAGCAAGCCACACCGCAGACGAGTTCAAGAAACAAACAAGAGGAGTAACAGAAGAGGAAGGTAAGAGATGATGACGATGACGATGAATCGGAGATTACGGGCGAGGTCGGATCGTCCAGAAGACGGAGTAAGTCCAGTCGGAGTTGAGGCAGACGTTCCTGAGGGCATCGTGGAGAGCCAACATGCCCACGGCCTCCTTGCTTCGACCATCTCCACCTACTCCTGAGCCCACCATCTCTTGCTCTGTTTCGCTATCCCTCTATCTCACTCCTTGCTCAATATATACTTCTTTTCCCCTTTCACTCTTATCCGACTTACTCTTCTGATGTCGTTGCACCTTCGTTCAACAGTGGAACCAACCCCACACCAAGATTTGCAGAGAAAAAGGTTAAGTAAAGAAGGGTGGCAGGCTCCCTTGTCTTTCTTCTCTCTGGTCTCTCTCGCCAAACTCTCTTTGCAGCGGACCTCAGCTTTCCTTCCTTTCCCGGTGGACTGACCGAGTTTGTTAACACACTCCCGGTGGTGGTTTGGCGTTGGATTTCAGAGCTGTTGGTGTCTGGCTATCACAAAATTGTTTAACATGAGGAGGATACCCTCCTTTTCCATGCCCTGTCATACGGCGAGGTGGTCCAAACTCTTTTACCTCGGGTAACTCCTATTACGAACCTATCCTTCCAGAAAACACTGCCAGAGGTTGAACATGGCTGCCACACCGCTGCCGTTCGTTCATCTGGCAAGACAACAGGGCTGAGAACAATGAACAGAGGAAGCTCTCAACACGTATCTCTGCATGTTTTGTTCACGCTCTTCCTGGTGCAATTCAAGGAAGCAGGCGAATCTTAGCAGCACACATGATGTTACGATAGATTCAGCCAGCCATCGCACGAGATCAGATCTCTGCCTTGAAGTGCATGTGAGGAGACGGTGAGAAGCATGAGCGAAGTTGATCAAAGGTGAAACGAGCAGATCGAGTCACCTTCATCGCACCAAGGGAGAGAACAGTGTTAGTACAAGAAAGCGAGGGCAAATGTTAAGCCCAGCATCGGCACCGGCATCCCCGGCGAGGCCCCCCTTTGTGCAGGGCAATTTTGTAGTACGGGGACTCACGTGGGCACGTGCCGTCGCAGTGGGGCGGTGCCTCGTAAGGCATAAAGAAAGCAAAAGGGCAGAGAGAGAGAGAGAGAGAGAGAGAGAGAGAGCGCTTCGAACGAAGACTTCTCCTTGTAGCACACAGATCAAACAAACACACAGTAGTCGCCAAACTCCGACGCGTGTGACTCATACCGAGATACTGTAGTTGCAAGTTGTAGAAAGTCTGGAGAACAACCAACGAGGATGGGAGAGTGCAGAGCGAGGGAGGGAGGAAGGAGAAGAGGGGAGGGACGGGCGAGCGCCACGAATCGAAGAGTGCAGCCCCCCCGGCGACACGTGTCTATGGACCTGGGCCCGAAGGTGGGTCCCACCAAATCATTGCGGTCGAGTCCGGCTTAGGTCGGGTTTGCATTAGTCATCTCAATGCGTTGTCTTTTTCTTTTCCTTTATATGCATTCCATAATTCGCATATTATTGTGTGGTATTTTGAACTTGAGTCAGTGCGTCTTAGTTCTACCCTCGGTAACTCTTCAAACTGTTCATGTTGATGACCCTTTCCTGGGTGGTCTTCTCCTCCAAGTTGAGAGGGATTTGGTCCCATCCCTATTTCCACCATTACTCCTACCCTCACAAAACTATCTATCCACACACGGAATCTGCATTATTATCACCTCCAAAGGCACGGCTTCTGTAGCCTTTTATTCTATTCATTCTGACACCCAAAACTTGTGAGGAAGACATGCGGTGAGAGATCATCTTTGGACCACCGCAGCTCTCTCTCTCTCTCTCTCTCTCTCTGTGCAGCAGCTGGACCATAAAATTTAATATGTCATGCATGGGTCCTGCTTCATTGAAATCTGCAACTCGAGCCTAACATTTTTGTTTGGGAGGAGTTGGAATTTATTTGTTGCTGTGCTGCCGGGGAGGGGAATCAGTGAGCCTGCTGCTACCAACAAAACCTTGGGAGAGGACCGCCCACCGGTCGCCACGGCGTGTAAGCACCTAAATGGTGGGATTTCTTCTTCCACCCTTTCTACACGCTTGAGGACAAGGTTTCACCGTGTGGTTGTTTCCTCTTCTCTGCTGCGCACGTAGAAATTAGGTTCATTGACCCTTCTTCTTAGATCTTAAAGTGGCGATGAAAAACAAGTTTTATATTAGTAGGAAACAATAAGGTCACCTTCTGTTCTTATCATGCATTGACGAAAACGAATTATTTACTAGTGAGTCAAAAAGACTCTTCCATCAAGAACTACAATGTTCCATGACCACGAGCTTAGATTTCTATGTGGGGCTGTGTTTCTTCTTCAAGCTACCACACAGAACTTAAGCAACCGATCTCCTCTCTTGGGTAAAAGAGAGGGATGGAGAGGTCTCTCATGGCGGCGAAGACTGATCTACCTCCTTAAAAGCGGAGCCTATCATGCATGCCTTGCGAAGGCCATGTGCCTAAACAAAGACTTATCACTCTAATGATACGGCCGAAGAAGATCTCCAAGAGCTAAAGAGCAGTTCAATGCGCATAATTATGGCAACCAGTTCCATTATCCCTTGCATGGCTTACACCCTCCTGTCACTCAGCTTTTTCAGATGGTGCCCAGTGGTGTTTTTTACTGCTACTCTCTGGTTCGAAAGAGAGATTGGAATCTTATGGATGTCCAAGGGTTACTGTAGTTTTGTGTTGTCATCATCTGGGAGAGGAGCAAATTGGATCCTTGAGGTGGTGGGTCCGTGAAGCTTTTGTTTATTTAATCTTTCATGTGTCAGTCGTGGGGAAGATGAGTCCACTGTTGGCTTGTTAGTGGGAGGGAGATGAGGTGCATGTAAGGACAAGCGTTGCCATGCTGTGCTCGTTGGAGACACTTGAGATGTGCTTGACAAGGGAGAACAATCTCAAATGAAAGAATAAAAATGGTGTGCTATAAAAGCTTGGACAGAATTTTACATGAATTCTGTAAATAAGCAAATGATGATCAATTTTCTCAATCAGTTATCGATCCAAATAAAACCTGATAGATATTTTAGAATAATAAATAAATGTTCTAAAATGCATATCCAGTTCTCTCTCTCTCTCTCTCTCTCTCTCTCTCTCTCTCTCTCTCTCTCTCTCTGTAGTGTCTCCTACTTTTAATGATATCTGAACCTAATGAAAGAAATTTGCCAACTTAGAATCAACAACTTCTAAACTCAGCATTACGACAACCAGCCAACCATATACCATTGATTTCAGGTGCCCACAAACCATAACCAGACATTATTGTAATACTCCAAACATGGAAATCAATTTGGCGTGAATCGTATTAGAAACTCATGAATCAAAATCAGATATTCCAAATGAACAAATACTTGATAAGATGAATGAAACTCTAGATAAATATTAGGGGTTTAACGCAAGTATACTTTCCCCCTCCCCCACAGGAAAAACTACAAATCAATGATAAAAACAAAATTTCAGTACCAATGAGCTCCTGACAAGACGAACACTAGCAACAAATGGACTGCAGCAAAAAAGGTTTGAGAGGCCGATGGAGGTATCTAATGGGGAGAGAGGATTCTTTCAACATCTTTATTTGAAGCACTTAGCATCAAGTAAGGCCTCTCCTTCAAATGGTTCCTGGTCCTCAATCATGGCGTTCACCCTTTCCTTCTGTGCTTCATCAGAAATGTCGACCTTGGCCCAGTCGTACAGCTCCATATCGTAGACCTCATCGAGCACAAACTTTGGAATCTCCAGCCCACGGAAAAGCCACACCCCCTTCACCTTGAAGGGTGGATCAGAACCAATCACGAGCATCTTCCCGAATGCATATTTGCGGGCCAAGTCCATGCGCTGCAGGAAGCCACTGACTTTGTTCAGGGTCACAAATGAGACAGTGTTCTCATCGTTGTACTTATAGTCACAGAACCAAAGAGAGTAACCCTCAGGATCATACATATCCCAGAAACCTGAAGTCAAGACCCACAATAAAAGGAGTCAGTAAAACTACATGGAATATATGAAAAGCATATTCACTGCATTACAAAATGACGTAGAACATGGAATATTGTGCATGCAATTATCAGAGAGAAGTGGTGTATATAACTCTAAAAAAGATCCTCGACTCTTAACATTTATCAAAGATGGTGAAGAAAATTTTTGCATAGTTGAAAATCTCCTCCCTGCCTCTAATAGAACTGATACATTAACTTATCAATATTGAGCCAATCATTTGATATGCTAGTTGTGTCCGTAGAAATGCACCTATAGACTTGTAAAGAAACAAAAGCATCACATAGTTTAGCAGTTCATGTTTTGAGAAATGCAAGGAAGCAGGTTTTACTGATGCTGCCAACTGTATCATGAATAAAAATGAACTGTGCATTACCAATTAAGCAACAAATTACATCATACAGAATGATAAGTGCAATACTTCTACATATCAAGCTCCTTTTTGATGGCAAATTCAATAAGCATCCATATTGTTGATCACTACTTAAATATCATAAAACAAAACAAATTTATTTGAGGTCCAAGGTTGGAAAGGATACCTTTGATGGCAACTTCCCGGAAGTTGGTTTTTGTATTTGAATAGAGCCTCTTCCACTCATCCAATATCATCTTACTAGGAGGCAGTAGATCTAGAGGATTTTTTGGCTTGGGCTTGGGAGCCTCCTCTTCCTCTTCCACAACCTCCTGTACCTTAGGTTTCACAGGCTCCTGCTTTGGTTCCTTCTTAACTTCCTTTGGCTTAGCTGGCTCTTTTGCAGGCTTCTTTTGTGATGGAACAGGTGGAACTGAGTCTGCCTGCTTGACCTCACCCAACACCTTACGGAAGTTTGGTTGATTAACCATAGTCCAAAAGTACCTTTCCACATGAGGGAACTCTGAGGTATAACTCTTAAGCAAGAGCAGACTGAATCCATGATACAAGTTGCATATCATGATAATATCAGCTAATGTAACAGAGTGTCCAACAAGGTACGTGTTTGAGGCGAGATGAGTATTCAGAGCACCAAGTGCCCTCTTAAAATTAGATGCTGCTACTTCCTCAGCCTAGATAAAAACACTTTTGAGTCCAGCAAGACACAACTCTGATATGATACCAAGACACTTGTTATACTTACAACAGCAAGGTAAGGCATATATCCAAGTCGTGGATAGAGCCAGCGGGCAATATTTGCATCAACTTCCATTGATGCAAAGTCAATCCATTGCTCAATGTGGGCCTGACAACAACATGGATTAACAATTAGATGAGCTGTCATCAAAGGACAAGGAAAGTTAAAAGAAAGCAGAAAACTTACATATTCAATGAGTGAACTGCCATAGAGGGGGTTATCAGCCTTCAAGCGAGTAACTGAGGAAGAAAGAAAAAAGAGAACGTTAGTCACCTTTGTGAATGATACTTTTGCATCTTGGTCAGCAGGAAATTTAAAAAATTCTTTATATTTACATGCTTCTCAAATCTTACATCATGTGCGTCAGAATTCTTTAGTTTTTGGAGCTTTGGTCCACTCCAATTATTCCTGTGGTATCTATCCTTTGTTGCAAACTGATTCGCTATTAATCACTCCAATTCTTTAGTTTCGTGCTTTGATCCACTCATTTTCATGAACTTTCTTGTGTGGGTAGGATAATGACTATATTAATCATATATTCTTTAATTGTAATGTTGCTGCATAGGTGTGGGAATACTGAGGGTAGCAATTCAATGTACAGTTCAGCACTTTGCCAACTAGAGAGGACACTGGTTCAAGGAAGGAGATGATTCTGGTCATAACAATCTGACCCTGAGTGCATTTATTACTAATGTGTTTGGTTGCGGCTTTGAAAGGTCAGAAATGAGGCTTAAGTTCAATAATGCCAAGCCTAACCATTCTTAAAAGCTGTCACTATGCTTTTGGATTGTCAGGAGCTTGTTAAGTATGAGGGACTAAAAGAGAATTAAGATGGTTGTTAAGTGGTGTAAACCTGAGTTTAATTGGCTGTTGATGGGTCTGATAATATGTTACACTGTGGTGGAACAGGTTTTCTTCTTAGGGACAGTGATGATGCTATTGTTTTTGCAGGGAACGTGGCTTGATGGCAGATGAGGAGATGGGGATAAGGAATATTCACATTGAGGTGGCTGCAGAATCACTGATCAAAATTTTGAAGCACAAGGTGGAGGCTCCATGAACTGTTTCTAACTTTATGCACGATACCAATGTGTTATTGGGATTTTTTAAGCTTCCTAAACTCTCTCATGTCATGTTGACAGGAAAGACAAGCATCCAATTGATTGCTACCAAATTCTGCCTAGAGTGAATGATTGTGGCACTTTTTGGATTGAGGGTTTCCCCTCTGATCTACATGTTTTGATCTCCTCCAATAGGAGATGAGATGGTTGTATCCAGTCGAAGTGGTAATTAATACTTGTTTATTAGAAGAAAAAAAAGGACTGACAGGTTAAACAAACCATGTTAATGTAAATCTGACTATCGAGCGATCATTCATACCGTAACGAGCTATAGCATTGCTCTCAAAAACAGGACCATCAGGTGTCTCCAATACAGGTACCTGATATACTTCCAAAATTAGACCAATATATATAAACCCTTTGCATAAACTTATATGTAGACATGAACGTAAAATAGATATTTGCATAAGAAAACATTGCCTACCTTCCCTATGGGGTTCATCTTAAGAAACTCTGGAGTTTTATTTGAGATACCCATTTCAAAGTTCTCGGCCAATTCAACTTGGACACCACTGTACTCTGCAGCTATGAGCGCCTTAAATGCATTTTTGTTTGTCTTCCAAGAATGCAAAACCTGTGGAGGAAAAGAAAATTAAACCATGCAGCTGTAAACACAAAATGATACCACCACCAAACAAGACGAACATCTGAGTCAGATAAATTCTTAACTTTGGAGGTTTATGACAAAACATTAAATGTGTGGACTCTGTAGACATGAGGTATAACAAGACAGATACTGCATCATATGCTAACAAATCAACACAAAACAACAATAGAAATCTCATGGCATACTAAGGCATCTGAGAAAATTAAGACACAATGCTAAAAGATCAAACTAATTTGAGAAGTTGCCCTAGGTTCCATTAGATCCTAGCACCACAAGTCTTGGTTTGTATCACGCCTTTGATAACCTCAATTGCTATAGGCGGTGTGTAAGTTAGTGGCACATATACAAAGGTGAAATCACAAAATCTTAAATTCTCTCATGTAACATTCACCAATTAATAATGCCCAAGAAAAGGCACAAATAGGTTTCTTTATTCTGAATATTCTGGAAACATGTTGTTATGGTTACCAATTACAAGTAAAAGGCCCCCATCACCAACTAACATCAATTTCCTACCATGAACAATCAAATAGAGTAGCAATACTAAATCAGTACCTAGCAGTTTGACCACCAAAATACCAAGCTCACAGGCGTTTTTTTGTTAAACATTTACAGTTGGACTCATAATACAAATCACCAAGTGCTCGAATTAATCTGCTTTGGTTAGGCCAAACTTCTAAGAAGTCAGATGACTATTGGCCAAAATAAATGGTTGTTTGTCACTATCTAATGCCATTAAAGTCAATAGATTACCCTTAACTACTAATAAAAGGCATAAATGCCAAAACATCAGCAAGCCTTAGGAGCTAGAGGCAGGAGCATGTGGATCCTACAGGTCCTGTGAATCACATGGAAGAGTAAACAGAGTGCAGAGGAAAATCTCTTTTTTTTTTATTTCCAACCGGTTGTAACTCGAACCTCAATGGATCACAGACCATTTGCAGCAAGAACAAGATGACAATAGCACAAAGGACGGGATCAAACCAAAAGAATCTACAATAACAAAACAATTTAATGTCGCAACACACGAACAATCATATGAGATCCATTAATTCCTACATCTGTAAAACCCGAAGAAGACTTTATGTTCCAATTTCCAGATATCATATACGAATAAATCAGAAAGACAAAAAAAGGAAACTTTGCGTATAAACCTCAATAACGCAAGCGCAACGACGCAAACAAAATTAGCACACAAAGCAATAATCACTTCCACATGTCTTATGTAAAGGAACGCTTAACGCCCTAATCTTAAGACGGTGAAGAGAAAATCCAACATAGGCGACGGTCGAAACCGTTCCAAGAACTCACCAGCGCCATCGACTCTCCGATCTGCGACCGCCTCAATATCGGATCTAATCACGAAGTGAAACAAAAACAACAGAGCAAGAAAATTAAGTCACGGCCAGAAGCGATCTGCGAAAAAATCGAAAAAGAAAGACGGAAAAAAACAAATGGGGTTTAAGGGAGCGAAGTGTACGAGAAGATGTAGTGAACAGCGGCGGCGCTGTAGACGAGAGCGACTGCGACGCGAAGAATAGCAGCTAACTACGATGAAAAGCTGCCGCATTCCTACGGCTTATATCGCGCGCCGCCGTCTCTAGGGTTACCTGAGAGAGGTAACGGGTCGGGTTCGGCTCAGCCCAATTCGGATTCGGTCAGCCGCCTCTCATATATTTCCGTCTAATTAAAAGGATTTAAACCCGCATGAGATAATTCTACCATTTTTAGAATATTTTAACCTCTTAAGACTCAAGCGGTCTAATTAGTGAACCAAAGAGATCCGGGTCTAATTTTTCTAGTCCAACGGATCGGTTCACTTCGTACTTTATAATTATGCCTACGGACAACCAAAATATTTTGGGTAGATTAATGGATATAAATTATTTATATACAGTCAAATTATGATCAGTTAGAGGCCTTCTAAGTTCAGATATATTTAGATTTTTGATTAAGTTCATAAATATTTAGGGGTAAAGTTATAATCAGAAATTATTTAAAAATATAATTTTTTTTTGATGAAAAAATCATATCTTCTTCTCCGATGTAACAATAATATCTTTTTTTTTTACAAAGATAAGTAAAAAATAATAATAATAAGCTGTTAAGATATTTACCATCCAAGATAGTTGACATCTTCAAAAAATATCGGATGAGATTGCAAACTCTCATCTTTGATTAAAAAAAAGTCTTAAATATAATTTCTACTAGAACATATTATCATAAAATAATTATTTTAAAATATAAATGCACATTAAAATTGATGGGAAGCTAAACCCTAGCCCTCAACAGCAAATCTGAGATAGCTCAGCCTTTGAAGCTCTTAAATGACAATGGAAAAGCATAAAATAAACACAAGCAGCATTCATCTGGTGTGCCACAATAAGAATCAAGCAGAGAATGATGAAGCAATGATAGACTAACCCCACTTTTCTTGACCTAATTCTTACAGAATTGATCACATAAGATGGCTTTTCTTCTAATAAACTCTAGTTCACAGTGATTGACACGCCAAAGCAGCTACTTTGTCAGGAGATGATTCTTCTTTTGCTGTCACCTCCAGTGTTCTTTAGTTTTGGTTGAAGAGATCAACATTCTGGAGTAGCCTCTGCAGTCTTCATATTGTTCCATACACTTGAAACTAGCCATGATTGCTGGCATGCCTTCTTCTGCTGTGGTTGTCCTCTGATGGAAAACTCTGTTAAGAAGCAAAGGCTCAGTGACTATAATTCTTGTGTGACCTTCACATTCAAAGGTCAGTAAGGTCTTAAATTCAAGAAAAAGAGTTTTTGTGGTTCAAAAGAACTGCAAAAAAAAAAAAACAAAAGGCTGAACTCGATTGACGAAAAATGTCGAGATGAGTATAATTTCTAAACATGTACTCTAGCTTTGTCAACCAGCATCAAGTTATGACTTGGATTCTCTAGTCTTGCATTAAGTTTTTCAAGCAATCAAAAGGAAAAGAGAACATTAAAATGTCCATATTTTCCCCCAAAGTACTATAGCCTCAGGTCTGAATCCTTGACAATCATGTCGCAAAATTATCATCACAACTCTTCAAGCATTCCTCAAATGAAAAACTCTTGAAGGATTCCTCAAATGAACAAATCACCATAACATAAAAAGAGATTTTTTTAAAGTTCATACTCAAGCATTATGCCCAAAATAAAGTGGTCATTTCAAAGTATCCTCCACGCTGACCACATTCTCCCCAGTATCCTTTTGACAGTGCGGAAAGAACAACCTCCTTACAAATAGGTGGACCCATGTCCAACAATACCTGGCAGTATTGAATAGTTTTTGGATCAATAGAGGAGTCATGATAAGCAGGAGTTCTCACAAGATTTTAAGCAACGAAAGTGCATCCCCACGTCCTAACCTGTTTTGCACTTATGAATGGTCTTTCATACCGATATATGTTCTGTTGATAAACTTCATCAGCAAGCAGGACTATGTTTTCTTGGAAACAAAATTTCAACAGTTCTTTTGATTGGCTTCACTTAGACATTGGCCAGTGGGGTTTCCTGGGTTTATGAGAACCAGACCTCGAACCTGTGCCCACAGCAAATTTACTTACTAGTCTAGGTAAAAGTTCAGAGCCTCCAGCTGAAGTTGATATAAAATAAACACAAAAAAAAACTTTGACACTTTTATCAGTAAAATAAAATACCAGAAATACAAATACGATACTGATAATAACTTATACAAAGCCAGTGACACAAAAATATAGATGCTCTTAATAACTTTTGTCCATTTACTTCATGCCTACTAAGACTTGGGAGAATAGTGCACAGATTAATTGTAGCTTAATGCAAAAAACTAGAAGCTGGAGAGACGGAATATGTGGCTATACCCAGTTGAAAAGTTGGACAAGCAAAAAATTTAGCTAAAGCAGTGTACGTCTATACCTTGCTATAAAGTTAGAACATAGTTTTGATCACCCAAAAGATGCTAATGAGAACTGAAAGGATGTGTGAAGCTGCTGTTTAAAGAGCGTTGGGGCGGTTTCTATGCAGATTACATCCAACTTCGGGGATCTCGCAAAAGGTGCCTCACAGCTATACAAGGATGCCAATTTGTTGTTAACAAGGCCGCAGTTTGAATTAACATGAAAAGTTTGATAAGTCAATCTAAAAGATCTTTCTCAATGCAAGAAAAGCTAAACTATCCAGCACAAATGTCCTTAATCTTGTGTTTTGCAACTTAATCTAATTTTGAAACCATTTTATATCAACCAAATAAAATTCACCAGCTCCTAACAAAGACTTCATTTTCTCACAAGTTCCGAATTAGTGGGTAAAGACAAAGAATTAAATTAACATGTTAGATTTCAAATAAAAGTATCATGCCTAGGTTCTCAAAAGACGTAACAAGGCACAATAAACAAACAAATGACGCTTAAGAAATGATCAATATGAACTGCCGCCATCATGTGACCACAATTACATAAAAATGAAAAGCTGAATAGCCATAAAGAGTTGGTGATAGTACAACAAAATTGTGGTATTTCTGACTGTTGAGAGTTAATGATATGATAATAAAAAATTTTTTGGAAATATGATTAGGTTGCCACCAAAATCTATATATAGCTAGATTCTTAAAGTCACTTCGAGAAGAACATAAGCCCATGCATATCTGTCCAAATTAGAAAAAACTACAAGCTTACACTAATTCCTTTTGCCAGAGCAGCTGCTACAGATCGCCAGATGTGACTAAAGTCAAGACCCCAGTTTGCATCTTTTTAAGTAATGTGGAACCAGAGACCCACCAAACAAGGATATCGTAGCAGAATAAAGAGGGTATTGAGGAACTGGAACCAAAATCTGCCAAGATACAAGTGTTTAATAGTCACAATCTTTAGAAGCAGAAAAAAAGAAGTAATTGTATAGCAGCCAGATATTGTGTATTTTTCCCTTTCTTGAGTTTCTTATAAGAACATGTATCTTACACCATCCTTCTCATTTCTGATAAAAGTATTTAAGATCTGCATGACACCTTTGCTAGAACCCATCTGTGAGATATATTAGCTCTCGATCACTGCAATTAGTGAAATTCGTAAAAAATTATTATCATTGCAAAAAATTAGGCACTTTGTTCTTTTTTAGAATAAAAACAGAGCCTAATCATAATCTTGTTACCTTGGGTACCCATCACGCCTTTCAATAAACTCAGCAATTTCTTTCCTGGTTCCAGGAAGACCTCGAGAATCACTTTATGCACCTGATCTCTCAAAGAAAATTGAGGATTCTTATCAAAATTACCTAAGCATACTATTTTTTTATTTAATTTGTTTAATGAAGATACCTAATAAAAAATAATCAAATCCAAAATATGAAGATTATGAACATATGAACAGTAATAATTGTTAAACGTGAAAAATAAACATATTAAATTACCTGGTGGAAACACCAGGCAACATATTGCAGTATTGCACATCATATTACATTAACTTGGAACAAATATAATGTGCCAGCAAGAAATAAAAATTTGAGGACAATGGACAGTAACACAAAAGTGATGTGCAGAATAAAACTAAATAACATAGAGCCAATCAAGGTTTATTGTCAAAACCAAAGACCAAAGCTCGTAGTTGAAATGGGTGAATGAATGAATGGTCAACTGTTATGTCAAACAAAAATTGAAAAGATAAAGTTGACTACTGATTGCACCATCAAAACTAGAAAAGACAGATCACAATTAGTTAGACCAGAAGAAGTAGACTTTATGCTTGCCACTAATTAAGATTTCAAAAGCCCAATAAATAAGAATCATCAACAAACACAGAAAAATTTCACCTAGTGGTCATCTTAAAGTGGCTACAATTGGAATAAAGTGGAAATGTAAGATTTCAAAAGCCAGTAAAATGAGAAGCACGAACTAGTATAGAAGAGATATTTACTTTTGTTGTGATCTTGAAGCAGGAAAGTAATAGCAGTACCTAAACCACTGAGGCTAAAGAAAGATAATGTTTAGCTCCGGCAATGCCATCTGCTAGGAAGAGAAGTCCAACGTTGGGATCATCCAACTGTAAGGGAGCTTGGCATAATGACACCATTAAGAAACCAGAAGTGAAATCTATGCCAAAAGAACTTCTATGACGTCTGAGCAGGAAAAATTGCTCCATGTAGAAATAAATCTGTTGCCTAGTGAGCTCTATCAACTTTATACAGCTATAAATTTCTCAAACAAATACAGGAGTACAATAAACACATTCATATGTGTAGCGAAGAAGAAATAAATTGACTAATGAAGCATCACCTAGCAGAATAAGGACAGTGGATATAGAGAAGATACAGAACCTGACAAGGGAATGCCAGGTGGCTTTTGACCAAGAGCATGATAATCTGCAGAATAATAGAAAAATTATCAACAAGACCACCTAAACAAGATGCTCATGCAAACCAATTTTTGCCATATCATGTATAGGTTAAAGACTTCTTGTTCGTGAAAACCAAGTCCAAATTTACAACATGATTTTGTTTTTATTTTAAATCTTGATTCTAAAAAGACATCCGAAAGAAGAAATAATGATAAGTAATTAAGGCAGTAAATTTCTCAAATATTAACATCAATTCTAAACCAAATATGTCCAATATGAAGGCATTCGACAACAAAACTTAAAAGAAGATAAAACCAAACGAAAATTGACTAGAAATCCAATCTTTCTGACAGTTCTCAAGATTGTTTCTCTCTCCAAGACTTTACTCTTGGTAGAACAGAATCAGCAACAGTGGTGAGCAAACTTAACCAAAATCAGACAGTGAGCGAGAAAGCAAAAGAACCTTCTTCCCTTCCTTCTGCAGCTCCGAAGCATATGCTGCCTTTTTCACATTCTCGTTTAGCGACTCGTAATCCAACGGCTTCGGCGACATTCTCCACACTCGAAAACCAACAAAATTCTGAACTCGAATCCCTGAAACCCAGCAAAAGAGACAAACAACTTTTTCACCCAAAAGATGACACTTTGATGCGATTAGTCCATCAAAAATCCAAACTTTTATCCCAAAAGACGACACTTTGATGCGATTAGTCGATCGAAAACCCAATCTTTTTCCCCCAAAGAGACGATTTTGATGCGATTAGACTTCCAAATACGATTTAAAAAAATTGATTGCATGAGATCGAATCAGATTACCTCCTGGAAATCGCGAGGATCTAAGGAATGGGGGACAGCAGGGGAGCCGTATGACTGGATGTTGATTGGCGGAGTTCAAACCCACCGCACCAAGAAAATGCAAAACAAATAGGGGACTGCCGAAAGTATGCATGTCAGTTTCAGGAAAAAATATCACCTGCCTTCTATGGATCATTCATTAGGGTATACTATGGAACATAGTGACCTTTCCTTTTATTACTTGTATCCTCGTCACAGAACAAACAGCGGATATCTGAGGGGATTGGAGTTGAAGAAGGCGAAGGAGAGAGAGAGAGAGAGAGAGAGAGAGAGAGAGAGAGAGAGAGAGAGAGATCTGACTAAGACCATCCCAAATGGCCCAAAACTATTGCCTGCAATGGTACCTTGCGAATCTACAAAGTAGAAGACAATACCAACATTAATATGAGAGCAAGAAAATGATCCATCACATAGTAATACAAAGGAAAATGAATCACTTTCCTGTTCCTGTAGGGAGGAGGAATCCTTCAGCAAGCTGGAATTGGTTATCAGTATTATTGATGATTGTGGACACGAGTTTAAACCAAATGAAAAGGGGATGAGATCGATGGTTGCTGAACTTGATTTCATACATGTTCTTCCAAATAAACCGAAGGAAGATAGTAATAACCAGCCTACCTCGTTCTTCTCCTCCTTTAACCACCTCGCATTAGATCATTCATGCACGAAAGCAAACTAGAAATCCAATTTGGATTGAAGGATATATTCTATCAGAACTTAGCAAAGTAATAAGAGAATAAGATATGTTCAGCAGAATCCACCCCACGTTAACATACACAACGTTGTTCGACAAAAGCAATGAATCACAGTGGAAAGACTGATCGAGATAGCCAGTCTACCTCAATGGAGTTTTTAATGAAACCCAAATTTTGACTCTTGAAAGAATATTTAGACCCAAAATAGTCTTTCAGCCAATATAATTCTTCTCGTAGTGCTACGCGGATTGCTGGGATATAGTCCCCCGTCACCGAGCTCGAGGTTCCTGTAACGATGCTGATGTGGGGATAAAGATCGAACGTTGTGCACGTTGCACTCTACGCCGGACGGGGTGATCACCGACCAACACTGTTCTCTTTCTTCCCTGCAGCTCTTCTTCCCGACCTTCTCTCTCCATCTCTCCCTCCCTCTCTCTCATATGCACGCGCTTTGACCCTTCTGCTTTTGAGAGGCGCAGCTCCTCAGAGATGCCTATAAAGGGAAGCAATATGGACAGCTAGGTGGAATAAAAGGCACAACGTAATGAAAGATGGTGCAGGCGCCGTTCCGCAGCCCGTATAGTAGGTGGGGTGGGAGGGAGGGAGAGAGACCGACAGTCAGGGGCGAAAGGGCGTGGAACTGCATGCCTGCGCCTGCTCCTCCCGCGGTTTTAGGGCTCACGTCAGGCTCGCTGGAGCCTCCTCTGCGAGACGCAAGTCATTCTCTGTTGCAGAGGGAACCTGTGAGATTGCGAGGAGAATGGAGGCGACGAGGCCAGGAGTTGCGCGGCAGCAGCAGCACTACAGGGGGGTGAGAAAGAGGCCGTGGGGGCGGTACGCGGCGGAGATACGAGACCCGTGGAGGAAGACGCGGGTGTGGTTGGGCACCTTCGGCACCCCCGTGGAGGCCGCCCTCGCCTACGACCGCACCGCGCGCCAAGGCCAAGACTAACTTCCCCGCCTTCGCTTCCCTCGACCTCAACTACCCGTTCTTGCACCCCTGGATCGGCCCAACACCGCCGCCGCCATCACCACCTTCTCCTCCGCCGTCGACGAGGCCAGCCTTGGGTAGGCACGTGTCTGTAGAGTCTCCGGCAGTGGTCACCTCGTTCTACAGCATCGCAGATAGAGGCTTCCCGTTCGATCTCTTGGATTGAACGACCTTCCTCTGATCTGCTACCATTAAAATGCTCTGATCCGCGCATGTCATCCCATTAGGGCCTACTTAACTCTACTTCTTCTTCTTCATTCCTTCAAGATTCTTCATGTAGGTCTCAAAAAAAGAGTAAAACTAGAGAGCAGTGGACCTATAGAATTCAATCAACTATATTTTACTATGTTTTGTTTCCTTATCTGCTCGTAAAGATCAACAATTTACTTTGTTCTTCTTTCATCATTACCTTCGCGTCTTTTCCTCCTCTTTCAAGTTCTTCATGCGGCTCTCCAAAACGTAGCGACAAAAAATCGATCCTGCCGTGCAACCCGATGATTCTCCAAGATCGAAAGAATTGTCTTTACTGCAGGTGCTTCCAAGTGGACAAGCTTGAGAGGATGTATGTGTGGTCATGATTCCTGCAAAGTTAAGCTTTTTCTTCGTTGTGTTGCGTGATAGAAGGATTATTTCGGCCAAGAATAAGGAGACGACAAGGGAGCAGCGGCCGCAGCGTGGTGCATGCACACCTTCGATTAGTGGACTCGCTGCCCGTTAGATGAATCCTCTGGCTCCACTTTCCATCAGTCATGTTTATTAATATTGTCTTATTTCTAATAATCATGATTGGGAATAATCAAATAAATGTTTTTATTTGAAAATGCGTCATGTGATAGAAGAAGACACTGAAGCAAAAAAGAAGAAACAAACGAGAGCATTAACGAATTATTCATGCCGCTAATATTAGGTTGATGCCCGTTGACGTTGATGGACAGCATGAGTCTTGCAGAGTAAAGAGTCTTCAGTGGTGGATCAAGATATGGCGGATTGGACGGTCGGAATTGATCCATAAAAGTGTACACGTCCGGCCACGACACCGTACGCTCGCTTCCATCTTGTGAGCCAAGATGTGGCGTCTGGGTTCTTCATCGTGACTTCAAACATCCTTTCACCGTCCCCGGTGTTGTACTCCGTGCGCCCATGCATTCCACCAATCAACATATAGAAATGAAACAGTCCGTCGGTGCACGCCATGGGCCCCACTTGTCTGGGAATTAAATGCATGGAGGACAGGCCGGCCGCGGGTAGGTGGACGCCCACGGGCTCGGCGGCAGCGCACCTGCGGACCCCACTGTCGACCCATGGTGTGACCGACAACTAAATAAAGCAAACGCTCCGCGGTTCAGGTTGCGGGTGGCAAAAGGAGGCGGAGGAGTTCGCACGACCCTGGGACCCTCTTCTTGTGAAGTATGGGACCGCCAGGTCATACGATGCACACGAATGCTGCCACCACGAAACAGCCGATCCGCACCCACCACCTCAACGACCTTTCGTCCTCATAAACGTAACCCATGGCCACGCGCTTCCCGCCCTCCCTTCCTCAGCTGGGTCCGACACGTGCCCTCTCCACTGGGACCACTTCGACCTCGTCCATGTACATCGAATTATAAGTATTGGACACCGCAGGCGGGACCCAGAAGAAGCCTGCCGCACAAGGGACAAACGGCGGGAGAATTATTGCTACGCATAGAGATCTGTGACCGCCGCGACGCCGGTCCCACGTAAAGCTGCCGCCGCGCGTCTCCCCACGTCCCCAACCACTGCGCCGGCCATCGCACGTGCGCGAAACTTCCGCGAGTGGAGCTCCTTCTTTGTTCGTGCCGTCGAGAAAACAACCGTTAACCCACCGTTGAAGTTAAGTGGGACCCGGCGGCCACCGACAGAGAGAGAGTGTGGTGGGGCCGACAGGCAGACGCACACGTCTCCCGCCCTCGCTCGCAGATCTCGAGGTGGGAGGCGAGCCACCACGCTTGCCCCCGCTCCCTCGCAACGTCATTAAAGCCGTGACCACGCCCAAAATAGTCGCTCGTGATTCGCTGTACCCCGCCCCATCGTCGGCGACGGATCGATCGCCTCTACCAAAGCAAAAAGGGGTGACAAGGACGACGAGGCAGGGCGAGACATGCTATTAAGATGAAACTTGGAAATATATTGACGACAATATAAGATGGTCACATGACATGTTATCTGATCTGGGAGCCCGACGGTTACAAGTTTCCCATTTAAAAAAGAAAAAGTCTAAAATATGTACAGCAATTTCTTGTTTTGCGGGGCTCCAGCAAGGAAAAAAAAAACGCGGATTCATCACGATCTGCGACGATCGGACGGTCTTCTGGCATGCGGCTCACGACGTCTCCGCAGGCGGAGGGAGGTTGAGGTCCAGATCGAGATGGAACGCCTTGGACGGCATAGGACGGGGGGGTGAAAGATGGTCCGGATGGAGATCTACGACGGAGGAAGAGTCGGAGTCGCTGTGGGCGGCAACGGCGGGCGGCGGCTGGAGGCAAGCGACGAACATCGGCGGGCAAAGCGCCAGGTGGCGATTGTTCGCCACGCGCGACTTCGCGTCCACAAAGAAGAACGGGTGCGCCACCGGGACCGCGGGAGGGTAAGGCTGGAAGGGGAAGTAGCCGCTCCCGCCGCGGCAGAGGAGGCCAAGATCGAGTGAAGGTGCGGGTACGGGCGGCGGCACTGCCGCCGCTGCCGCATCGCAGCCGGATGACTCCAAGGTGCTGCTCTGACTACTGGGGCTGCCGACGGCGACGGGACTGGGGCTGCTGCAGGCGTCCGAGGAGAGGAAGTTGGTCTTGGCCTTGGGCCCGCGGAACTCGCGGGCGGCGGCGTCGTAAGCCCTGGCCGCCTCCTCGGCGGTGTCGAAGGTCCCGAGCCAGACCCGGCTCTTCTTGCCGGGATCGCGTATCTCCGCCGCGTACCGCCCCCACGGCCGCTTCCTGACGCCGCGGAAACGCACCTCCTTGCTTTCTTCTCCGCCGACGACGGTGGTGTGCTTCCCTCTCGGAGCCATGGTAAGGGAGTGCAAGCTCTTCCCGTTCTTATCACTCTTGCTTCGGATTCTTCTGCCCCTGCTTAGGTGACGCCGGCCTTTATAGGCACATCGCGAGGGCTCCAAGGACGGCAGGGATTAAAGAATGGTTGGCCCCAGTCAACTGGCACTTTGACTGTCTCGCCGTGCCGCCCAAAGTCCGGAGCGTGCCCGTTATTAATCCCCGCCCTCGTCTCTGCACTCGATCAGCTAAGCCGCCCCTCCACGCTGTACTTATACCGCGTGGGTCCCGCTAGCCGCACTTATTTTCCGTGATATGGGTTCTTTTGTGGCGCGGTTTCTGTAGGACCCGCAAGGAGTTTTAATTTAAGCGCCGTGTACGTGACACGCGGCACTCGGGACACGCACCTGCTGCGGCCTCGCCCCTCCCTCGAGGTAACGCCGTGAGATGGAATCAGGCGTCAAGATACGGAGACGTGACGGCCGTCCTACCGGCACTACCGTTCCGAGCGTCGGCTTCCGTCTCACGCGCGTGCGACCTCGAAGGGATAACGACGTGAAACGGAAGCGCGTCTTGGGCACGACGGGGCCTCCGGCTGTCAGCATCCACAGGTTGCGCGGCGAGTAACTCGGATCACGGAGGTGCGGTGGGGCCGGACCGACCTGCGAAACGACGTACAAATAATCCTGCGACGCGTGTACCTGACGCCGTGCGGTCGGCGTGGCTGCGGATTCCTTGTGGCGCCAATGAAATTTCGTGGCGCGAGATTTGATGCGCTCATCACCGACGGACGCAAGGGTGTGGCTGAGATCGCTTCGTTGCCACGTGTTCGATCTTTACTCGGGTCGCGGACGGACCAAAGGCGAGATGAGTCAAGAATCAAGTGACAGATTTCCTCTTCCATTCTGTTCTTTTTTCTCATCGAATAGAATTTTGAAATAGTTTAGATGCGATAATTATGCGTAACTTGCATGATATAGTTCCAAAATACAATACGGGTTGGATACATTTTGTAAATTAGATCCAATGACAAAACGAAAATGATTTGGCCCCCATACCTTTCACAGGCCGAAATGTAACGTCTTTCACTTAAAAGAAAAAGGAAAAACAGTCACCACAGATAAAAGATTTTATACGCTTGCTTTTTAAAATGAAAAGAATTATATCATTAATATGTTGTTTTTGCATCCCATAAAAGAGGGAAGCGATTAATTCTGGCTTGGGATATAAGTAGAATGTTAAATGTTAAAAACATTGCATGAGTATAATATATTTACACAAAATGATATACATTAAATATAATGAGATAAGTGGAGAAATATTTTTTATAATCTTAAAACACTAGAATATGCTCATGGTTTACATAATTACGTGTTTAGATTTTAATGATGAAATCAATTGATAAATTTATGAACTAATAAGTATTTGAGATAAGTGACACAAGAGAAACTTCGATCATGGACTTAAATCATAAAGCAGGAGAATCAGATGATGGGTCGGAAAACACCATGTTATAGATTAGACATCGAGTCGAAGGATTGATCAACATGTCGAAAGATGGACTTCTTGCTATGAGTTCGGGTATCGGGCTGGAAGGATCACATAGTGCGCCTAGAAGATCGGATGTTGCGGAGATCAACATGTTGATGGATCGAGCAAAACATTGAAGGACAAACGATACATCGTAGGTTCAGATAAAGTGCAGGATGAACAAGCTAAATGATTGTAAATTATTAAGTTTTGCTTGAAATAGTTTAGAGATTAATTAAGTTGGTTTTGGAGTGTAACCAGGCCAACTTAATTAGAAACCTATTGGACTTGAATTAGGGCTGAATTAGGTCTATTAGAATACTAATTTAGTGACCTAAAATTGGATCAAACGATGATACTACTAGGGCAAGCGGTTATACTACCTGTGAGTTGAAAAGTATAGAGTGTACATTTCTGGAAAACCCGATGGTGATACTGCCTAGTGGTAAGTGGTGGTACCACCCAGGCAGGTGATGGTACCGCTAGAGCCCGTTCTCCCAAGCTCGGTGCAGGCAATAGTACCACCAATACCCTAAAAACTCGAGAATTTAAAATTTTGACTCTATTTTTTAAGTCGATTAGGGTTTATAAATAGTACACTCATGCTTGCTCGGTGCAAGAATAGAAAGAATAAAAAAACTTATGATTGTAAGTATAAAAACTATCTTGTAAAGTATTGAGTTCCTTCGTTTGTGAATTTAGATATCTTTTTAAGAGATGTGTGAGAATTTATTATAAAAGAGAGTTGTGAATGTTCTCTTCTAAGCTTATTAAAATGAGAAAAGAATTGTAACAAGAGTAATTGATATTCGTCTGTTGAAAAGAAATTTGCTAGTGAAAGCCGATGACTTCAAGGGAGGAGGAATCAGGAGTGAACGTAGGTCACGATGATCGAACCACTATAAATCTGATTTATATTTTTTTTATGCTTCTCATTGCTATTACTTACTGATTTAATTACTTACTATACTAACTCATATTCTGAGTTAAATATATTTTCAATATCGATTTCGTCGAACTAATTTTCGAATCCATTCTTCATTTCGAAAATATTAATTTATTACCTTTATGTTCCTAACAATATACACATCACATCAATGCTTTTTACATGACCAAAACTTTGATATTTGTATAATTTCAAAATATCAAAATTTTTTGGAGAATAATATTCTCCATAAAATTGAACATGTACATTGATATTCTATACAGCATAGGACTTATAATTTTATATGTATAATTTTTATCAGATACATACAACTCTTATAGAAATTAAAAAATAAATTATATATAAAAATATTCATCATCCATAATTGATCGTACAATTTGCATTCTAAACCTCTTCATTTCCCTATGAAAGAATGATATATGGAGTTCAAACAGCAAATGCTCGATATATTTCATAACGAATATAGAACAATCATTCCGGAATGTGTAAAAGTTATTAATTGATTAATTAATCAATGATAGACTATTTATAGTATTTTATAATATTTATAGTAACTTAAGAAACTTGCTTTGGATTGTTTTTTTTTTTCTTTCTTTTTTTGTGACCGTCCCTTTGAATTGATGATTGACGTAATTTGAGGGTGCAAATAATTCTAGGTTTGGGTCACTCGTATTCTTTGATGTATTCACCTATAACATTGGAAATGAGCCTCATTAAGTTTACTTATCAAAACAAAAGATTTAAAAGGATCTTGCTGAACACTTATCATTTTATAATATATTTTAATATTATATTTTATATTTGACACTGAATTATGATGCTCTCAAATCTTCTTATGCAGTTTGACAACGAAAAGGTGCCAATGCTTTATTTTTTTTATTATGCAGTGGTATAAAAAATATTTAATTAAATCTATTTCATAAGTTTTGCTAGACTGTCTAAATAATACAGGGCCATGTACTTTGAAATATTTCTAAAACAATAAAAAAAAAGTTAGAAACCTATAAATTTTACATTAAATAAAAAATATAGATAATAATGAATTCTAAATATATCTCGAATCATAAATACACTGCTAAAAACATAAAAGTTCCTTCGAGTGACACTATCACACATGTTTTTCCTAATTAGAATGTTAGCAAATGCATCTATTACATCGTTGTCTAACATACTATTGAACTATATAAAAACAATGCAAGTTGAGGTGGCGTATGTCATCTCGTCAGATTATTTTGGCTGATAAATTAAATAACTTGGTTATAGTTATCTTATATTTAATAGGCAAATGAAAAACTAATTACATACAATAAAGCCCCAAGTAAAAAAAAATTATTAACTCATGATAATGACTTCAGCTTACGTAAAATTAATGATGTAATTATTTTTAAAATTATTTGAGCATCATTTTATGGACTACATCAGCCATATGTTGATATATGTTGTAGATTATGCATTCAGACCGTTGAGGTTCACGTGGTTTCGGTTGTTCTAACATGTATATGAAGTTTAAGTTGTTTAAGAAATAAATTTATTATCTAATCATCTCAAATAAAACTATAATTGGTATGGCTCAGTAACATATCTCCCTCATTTGTTGGTACCACATATCTCAATATATTTAGTATCTCAATATCTTATTATAAAAAATGTAACCATAGATATGTGAAATATAATCATGCCTCACGTATCAATTTTTTTTTAACGATCTATAAATAATCAAAAACAATTATTAGGATAATTTTTTTTAAAAAAGATAAAAATGAATCTGAATTTGATTGTAAGATAATGTAATTACTTTATCAAATAATAATATTGATATCATTCTATTAATTATTTTTAATATAATATGAGAATAAACCATTTTTATAATCTTAATAATTCTACTTCATTGGGTGGCTTAAAATAAGAAACATACCACAAAACTACCTCTATCAAGTTTCAAATACATGGATCAAATCATATTATATAAAAAATATGATTGGTAACCTTTTCAAATAGCTGCAGTTGGAATATATATATATATATATATATATATATATATATATATATATATATATATATATATATATCCCCGATGCCTCAAGAAATAATAATAAAATAAGGCGTATTTTGCGTACGGTGCCCCTTCGCCCCGTCGACCCACAGATGTCTGCCCAAAGGCGTTCGCTTCCTCGTCCTCAACGACCCTCCGTCGCCCAGTCCGTCGCCGCCGGCGACCCGCCTTCGCCCGCCTCGCAGCCTCAAGAGCAGCACGACGAGGATGAGGAGGGTTTGGAGGAGATGGCTGAAGGAGAGGAGAAGACGCCAACTAATCCGCCGCAACAACAGGACGGTGCGGGTGGCGATGGCGCCTCTCTTTCTCCTTCCTTCCTTCGTTGTTCCCTTTGGACCTCATGCCGTGGCGGCGGCGTTTGTTTCATTGCACAGGTCGCGACGGAGAAGGTGACGACAGCCAATCGGAGGACGACTTGGCCGACGAGGAGCAGTACGTCCCCTGTTCCTCTCTCTTTCCTTGTCTTTATTTCTCTGATGTTTTGGATATGGAATGAGCTTGGCGGTGCCGGCTCTCTTTGTTTACGTTCGCTTTGGCCGGTGGCGGTGCGAGTATTTGCCTGTTTGTTAGATCTGATCTCGTGAACTGTGTTGGAGCGATGATTTTGATCGTGTTAGGAATGGAATTTGGCTGCTTCGACTTGCCTTACTTCTTCCTCTTTGTGGGCATAGGCATACAAGATTGTGATCCGTTGGTAATGGCGGAGGCTATTCATCTTGGTCCCGGTAGCAGGGGCGGGAATCGAGATCTTTATACCTGTGTACTCCAAAGATAGTCTTTTGGAATGTCAATCTGATTATTTCCTATTATCTCCAACTGTGATCGTTTGATATCTTCTTATCCTTCCATTTTTTTTGTCGAGCCCAGGAGTGTAATATTTGTACTCATTAGTTCTTTTGGTAGATTCACAGGCTAATTAATATGAGAATATTGATGGCCCTGGATAGTTTTGGGGCACTATTTTGAATACTTGTTAGATGTTAAAAAATCTGTACATATTACTATTTAACCATCACTAAGAAACTATAAAGAGGTATATAGTTTATATTTAGACCTTTGTTGTCTTCAAATTTTTCACAGCACAAACCTTTTTAAACTCAATGCACTTCGGTCTGAAAATGATAAGCTATGCTTACCATGTGATATCTTTCCTGCCTTGTCTCAGGCTACTTCACATTATTCAGTAGCAGCCTATAACTTTATATTTGATGGTATGGAAAAGCTTCATTTTTAATATTTATATTAATAATATTTCCATGCCTTGCAAATTTTTAGGAAAAAATATGCTAATTATTTAGACTTAGATGGTGCATACTATGTGTAAATCTGATCACTCTCAAAAAGCTGATCCGATATCCTATAATTCGCCAGGTCTTTGGCAAAGCCAACTCAACTCGTTTATTATTTAAATCAAAAGATTTTGCATCCAGTTACTAGTCATCCAAGCTGAAGTTCAATCTTCAGCACACTGGGAATGTTTGACAATTTGGCTAGACTAACCTATAAATATCATTAAAGAGGAGCAAACTTTGACAATTTTAGGATTGTAATATCTTTTTATATGTTTGTTAAATGTTTCAGCTTTATCCCTGATGTTTCTGGGGTGGTAGAGAATTAGGTGTACATAGTTTTGATTTTCTTCTACAGACTTCTTCTAGGCAATGGCCTGTATAGATTAGGGATCTTTGCTATTTGTAAAACAATGTGCATGTCTGAAAGACATCTAAATCTGCTGAATACTGGAAGTAAAACAAATTTATTTCTCATTAGCCTGCCTCAAGTATCTCGTAAGGTGGTATACTGTCTAAGTGGATAACTAAATGCTAAGACCTCTGTAAACAGGGCATTCCATATAGTATGTAGCATTAAATTGCCTTTGCTTTAAGGTTTTTTATTGCTTGAAGAAACCCAGATACATTTTTCTGACCTGGATCCGCTGCATATCCTCAGCCTATAATCTTCACTAAGTATCAGGCATTTTTTACCAAATATTTGGTTGCTGTATTTTCCCGTGATGTGAACTTGATCTTAGTAAATTGTTTACATGAAAATCTTAATATACTTTGCTTCTTCATGTCTATTTTAGCTTAGTTATTTGCGACCTACATGACCACTCCTGTTGAAGAAAAACCTGAGTGGTATGCCATTTTTATTCTGGACACAGCCAACTGTCTGTTTGAGGTAGAGAAGTTGCAATATTGACTGTTTTCTTATGCAGTTGTGTTTATTACAACATTGCTGAATTGTTGATAAAATCGCTTGAGATGATTTAGCATTTTATAGAGACTTAAAGTCTGCATGAGATTTCATTCTTCCTCTTGGTTTACAGATTTGTCACAGTGAGATTACCAGACATACGCAATGAGGTGCAATGTGCTATCTGCTTAGGTATGTTCACTAGATGCACATATTGTATATTAGTATATACTTTTATAGCTAGTGTTTCATGGAAGTGTATTTCTAACTTTAAGACTACTTTTTCAATGTAAATTAAACTATTTTGTTAGTTACCAATCATTTTAAGATTATACTATTCTTCTAATGTAGTTTATACATTTTAAGGTTTTCTAATGATATGGCTTCTTTTAAATGTTGTATATTTGATGATTGGATATGGAACAAATGTAGTTCCATGGTATATGATGTGCTTTATTCATTAAACATTTTGATTTCATACTTTTCTCGCTTTCTTTATAGTGCATGTCCTCATTTATCATTAACCTGCCTATTTTTTCACCTCTTTCTGTAAGTGATGATGAATGTTAGAATAATAATTAGTTTCCTCAAATTCAACTTTGTTTTAAAATTTCATTCCTTTTCAAGAAAGCTTGTTATGGAGAAAACACCAAGAACAAGATTCAACCAAAGTCAGGTAGGGATTTGGTGACTTGGATTGGCAAGCGGAATTATCTTTTTGTTTCATTTTGCAGCAGCTCATGCAGTTTGAACTCATGCTCAAGTGTATGAAATATTACTGTCACATGTGAAAACCAAGTGGTGAAAAACCATTATGATCAAGCAACTAAATACTGTGTTGACATAATCTTTGTGGCATTCCAACGAACATCATTCCCTTAAATACATTCACACCTTAGTGCATCTCATTCTGATATAAAGTTCAGGATCACTGAAGCTTCTATATACCAGGTATAATCAGAAAGACAAGAACAGTTATGGGATGCCTTCATCGGTTTTGTAGGGCATGCATCGACAAATCAATGAGACTTGGGTATGGTGCAAAACATTATCTGTTCTTTTAATATGTTATTATGTTGATAGTATGCCTGAGTGATTATTTTGATATTACACTTAGTGTTGTCCCTTCTATGTAGCTAGAGGTTTCCTTAGCATGAAGTCTTGAATAGTTTGAATGGTATTTAAAAACTTCAACTAGTTGAAATTCCAATTTTTATGCAGTAATAATGAATGTCCTGCATGCCGCACTCATTGTGCAAGTCGACGTTCTTTAAGAGATGATTCCAATTATGATACCCTCATTGCAACTCTATATCCAGATATTGATAAGTATGAAGAAGAGGTAAGCAATTCTGTCTTTTTTGTTTATATGTTGGATTTTTTGCAGTTTGTTTTCTGCTCAGTAAATGTGGTTGCTTCACTCTTTGTCAAATGCCTGGCTGCAGGAACTTGCTTTCCATGAAGAAGAGATGTCTTGCAACAAGAAGGTAGTCTCGTCTATATGAATGCATTCTAGTCTTTCATCCTTTTCTATGCTCATACACTATAATTAGTAATCTCTTTCTACATTAGTTACAATCATCCATGGCTGAGATATTCCAACGACAAACAGAAGCTCTAGGCAAGAGAAGATCAACAGCAAAAGCCACAGCTGCAGCTTTTGTGAGAAGATCACAGGGAAATTATCGGAACCATGTTAGTGGGAGGGGTGGGAATGGTGGTCGTGATACTATGGCAGTCTCTGATGATGACGATGAAGAGGAAGTAAATGTTAATGATGTGGGCAAAAGTTACTCATCTGCCGATGAGCCCTCTCCCGATAGAAGGCAGAAAAGGCGCAAGAGGTGGGGTGCACCGTGGTCTTCACCAGCTCAAACAGCTGTCAATGTTGATGCTGGCGGTGGGGAGAATGATGATTTTGAATTTTACAGGGAAAACAATGGAGCATCGCCGTTGCGAGTGGGGAACAGAGAGGCGTTTTTATGGGGCAAGAATGGTGCACGCAGTCAAACTAGACATGGTAATACGAGTGGTACAAATGGTCGGATGGTTAAGAGCCGCATGACCAAATTGGTGGACCACCTCCGTAATTTAGATTACACTGTTGATGAGGTATGATGAAAGCAAGGACAGTAATCAACTTTTGATACCTAATTTGCATAAAAGATCCTGTGTTTTTTTTTTTTTGTCATTTCATTTTTCAGTTTGATGTACATCTGACCCTGGTTCCGTTGGACAAAGAGAGAATACCAAGTTTGCAACAACCGTACCTTTGTTGCCGACCATCCTTGTCAATTAGACACCTATGTGAAGTGAGTCTTAGTTTTCATTTCACATCGCCTTTTTGTTTGGGTATTATTTTGAATGCTGGAAGATAACATTTCCAAACTGGAAATTGTGGATTCATGTCTATGCAGTATATTGCTCTTCAGACATCTGTACCAGCAGAAGAAGTTCAGATATATGCATCGATGCTTCAAGGTGGAGCCTCAGCAATCAAACCCTTTAGCTCAACGGACATGGCTAATGAAGATCCTCTGATAGGGCTACAGGAATTGGAAGGACAAGAATCTGTCGCAACACTGAACTCTTCTTTCACTGGCAATCAAGGGGAGCTGGTGAGCTATCTATCCCAACTAACATGGCTGATAACCTTCTGTGGATTAGTCCTGCTTCTTACTCCATCTTGTTATATTTTCAGGTTTTGGTCTACCGTCTGAGAATGCAAAGCTAGATAAGCATTGGGCATTGCTTGGTTTCCTTTCTCTTCTTAAATTCGACAACTGTACGTAACACTTATATAGAAAAGGAAGATTTCAGAAGGATGCTGCTTCAATCTTAGCATGGCTATCCAGATAAATTATGAAGAACTGTGTCTCGACAGCAAGGTCACTTTAGGAATCCATCAAAGACGGGTGGAACTGTGCATATTCTGGCCTTGTTTACTGATAAAAAATATGCCCTTCATACTGACTATCCATGAAGGTTCTCAAAATTGGCACAGCAAAGAATGTATGACTGGTTCAACTTGAACTTCTTACCTTACTAGCAGATTGTTATCACTAGCTTTACAGCAATCTGGCTCTCAATAGAGGTAACCTTGTTCTTCGCAGCAATTATCCCAAGGATGGTCTATTTGTTGAACTTCTCATTGCCTGCTTAATTGGTTACAACTAAGACTTATTGTATGGAAATGTTCTGAATGTGGTGTGCCAGACTGTGTTGCATGGGAATTTAGCTTGCTTAATATGAAGGCCCTCATGCTTATAACATCAAGTACAGCAGCATAAAAGTTGACATCAGTTCGATATAATTTTACTATCATATTATCTAGTTCATATGAGGAGGCTTATCAGAGTTCTAGCTACGTGCAAACACTTCTACGGTCGTCAAGACTTCTGTTTGAAGCATTCTTGGCCATGCCACACCTGACGGAGACAACGAAGATGGAGTTGTTCCTGTTGCCGATCCCTGCAGCAGGCCACCTCGACCGTGTCGGCGGCGGGGGCCTCTCCGTCACCGTCCTCGTGATGACGACCACCGCCCCGTGCCTCCGCTTGGAGACCGAGTCCTGCATCCTGTCACTCTCCTCCATCGGCGCCGGCGTCCGGTTCGAGGTGCTCCCGGTGCTGCCACCGCGCAGTTCTTCGAGGAGTGGGACCAGGTCGGCGCGTTCTGTTCCCGCTACGTCGAGCTGCACAAGCCGCACCTCAAGGCCACCATCTTGAGGCTGCGCTCCTCCCCTGCCGCCGCGCTCGCCATCGACTTCTTCGCCACGACGATGATCGACGTGGCCGACGAGCTCGGCATCCCCGCCTACCTCTACTTCACCAGCAGCGCCGCCACGCTCGCTCTCCTGCTCCACGCCCCGACGCTCCATGAGAGGAAGAAACTCCCGGTGGTCCTGGACGCAGACGAGGCGGTCTTCATCGAGCTCCTCGGCATGTCCCCGTCTCCGGCCCGCTGGATGCCGCGTTCGTGATGAACAGTAGAAGAGAGACCTACGACTGGTTCCTCTACCACGGCCTGTGGTTTCCAGAAACCAAGTGTATGATTCTTCGAGCTCGAGCCATCGACACTGGAAGTTCTCGTAGATGGAGTCCACGTAGCAGATAATCCGACTCCTCCGATCTACACAGTCGGACCAGTGCTTGGACGTCAAACTTCACGACAAGATAGCAAGGAACCTCATGATTGCATCAAATGGCTCGACGAGCAACCGCCGCCGTCGGTGGTCTTCCTGTGCTTCGGAAGCATCAGCACGTTCTCGCGCGGGCAACTGAAGGAGATGGCCACGGGTTTAGAAAGCTCCGGGCACTAGTTCCTCTGGTCAATGAGGGGCACCGGCGACGATCTATGCCTGCAAGAGGTGCTGCCGGAAAGGTTCATGGAGAGGACGGAGGGCTGGGGGCGGGCGTGGCCGTCGTGGGCGCCGCAGGTGGAGATACTGTTGCACGCGGCGGTGGGCGGCTTCGTGACGCACTGCGGGTAGAACTCGTGCCTTGAGAGCCTGTGGCACGGTGTGGCCATGCTCGCATGGCCGATCCACGCGGAGCAGCACTACCTGGCGTTCCGGCTTGCGAGGGAGGCCGGCGTGGCCCTCGAGCTCACGGTGGACCGGACGAGCAGCGGTAACCTCGTCGCGGCAGCGGAGCTGGAGAGGCGTGTGCGGGGCCTGATGGAGGAGGACACGGAGGAGGGCGCAGTAGATGAAGGCTTCAAGCAGAAGGGCCGTGGACGAAGGAGGCTCTTCCTACACTTCACCGGAGAGCTTGGTGAACGACTTGGTAAACCACTGAACACAAAAATAAGTACATGGAATTCACTACGTTAAAATGCACATAGTTGATGCTGTCATGCATGCTCTTCCACATTCTTGATTTGACTTAGTTGTGACAATGATGCAACCAGATGGACAAAAAGCACAAAAAAGGTGTAAAATAGCTTGACAAAAGCTTTCTTGAAGGGTTGTGGCACATGAGATGGCCACAGCCGAATTCACACAGATAAAAATGAATTAACAGGTAGAAAGAAGCGTACGAGACGGGGCGTAGCTGCGAGATGTCTGGTACTAAAGCTCGGCCCGTTCGACGTCCTCCGCCGCCTCTTCGTCGATGAAATCGAAGAACATGGGCCCGCAGAACTTGTCTAGGACCGCCGCCGTTCGCCTCGTGTCCTTCCAAAGATCTCCTGCTTCACCTCGTTTTGTGTCGCCGGAGAACCGATGTTACAAGGGGAATTAGGGTTATCATGTCGATTGCAACGGTCGAGATATTTGAAGCAGCCATCAGTCGATGCCTACTTTCGAAAGGTTGGATGTGGTATCGGGTGGCACCCCGCACGTGCCACACACACTCGCGAATGGCACTGTGGCCGTGAGTCATAAAATCTAACGGCGCCGACTAACGACTTAAGTAACGACTCCAATTTGGAGATGAGATGGCGCGCATCGAGGAGACAGAGGGAGGATCGGACGGTGTGCAAGCTCTAACTCTGCCGGTCGCGGCTTAACCGGAACATCGTTTATGTCCATCGGTTGAGAGAAAACGAGGGAACCGTGACGGGCGAAAATGTTCGGCCGCCTCCGACACCTTCGCCTCCTCAGGTACCTCTCGGCCGTCCAAATCCCTATCCAACCCCTTCCTCCTATCGCCGTACCTCCTAATTCCTTGTCCGTTGCGCCAACCGCCGCCGCCCTGAAACCCATCTTCCGCCCCCGACTCTTCTCCCTTTATCATCTGAGGCGGCGAAGACCAAGCGAAAGAGTTCCTTTCTGCTCTCGGTCGACGCAGACGAATGAAGGCGCCGCCAGGGCCTACCTGTCGGTCCGGATTGGATGCCGCAAATGTGACGCTGTAAGTGGGCTCTTCGAGATATTCGTTGATTTTTTTTTTCGCATCGACTACTTTATGTAATTTAGGTCTTAAAATCGAGCTTGGAATTCTCGCCTCATCGTAAGTACGATGATTTTCAATTGTTTTTCCTTTTCTTCTTCAAGGATTTCATAAAAATTATTGGCCTCTAGAAAGGAAGAAGAAAAAAAAAACTCCTTTTTGTTGCTGAGAGTTCTGTCTGGGTGCAAATATTTATCATTTTCTTTTTTGATTTTATCCTTAGCTTGTATCGTCTAAGCTGTTACTTGTTTGTGGTTTTTTCATGGTTATCTAAAAGCATACCACTGTTATATATAATTGTTATATCTTTCTTATGTTACAACTTGTCCTGCGAAGAAGCAGCTGTTATGTTCCATTAAATGACAATTATAAACTTGTATTCATTATCTTGAAATAGTAGCCTCCCTCATTAATTTTTGTGCACTCGTGTTTGTCACCTAAAAGTATAGTTTGATGCACAGGTTAAATTTAGATCTAGTTACTTTTTTCAACTTTGATCTTGACACAATATTTTCTCTTATACAGACATGTTATTGTAGCATATTATGAGCTTATTCATTTTTTAAGCTTAATTTAATATCAAATAATTCATTTTTATTAGCCACATTGTGGCATATTATAAGCTTATTCATTTTAAGCTTAATTTAATATCAAATAATTCTTTTTATTAACTACATTCTTTTTGGCTACTTGGAGGAGAATCTAACAATGAGGCATTATCAGCATTATCGACTGACAAATCTCATGTTATAGGATATGCTTTCAGAGTCTCTATTGTGCTTTGGTGCTAGTTCTACTAGCGTGGATGAATTAAGTGATTCTCATGATCTTGATGAGGTGAGCTATCAACCCCTTTTTTTCTTTAAGATTGTTATCAACTTCTGTTCTATATCTTCTTTTGACCATTTACATGTTTCATGTACATTTCTGTCTATGTATTGTTTCAAGAGTCTATCATGTGGAGTCATTGCTCCTCAAACAACTTATAGGAACAAACATGATAGTTAATGATGAAGGTAAACCACATAATTAAGATTAGCAAGGTGGAATATTAAATATGAAAATGTGAATGCAGTTATTACTTGGATAAGCTTAAATATTCAATCCAAACAAAGCTATGATACTAATCATTACCATTCATACCTTCTACTGTAATGTAATTTACCTGAAGATGCTTGTAGTAAGTTGGGACTTCTGTTCACCTAGAGATTGTATATCTATATTTTGCGAAAAGATATCTTTAACCTTCTCAACTTATATTCTTCAGGTCATTGTATGTCCACTCATCTGTTCTAAATTATAAATCATAACCATGTCCAATGTTCAAGAAGCTGGACATGTCTTTCTTGTATCTTGAAGACAATATTTTCTCCGTATTGAGTCCATATATCTTAAAACTTCATACTATGCTCATTGTAGCCTAATACTAATTTGCATAAAATATCACATGGTTGAAATTTAGATGTCTTGCATTCTGTATGTTCCCTTGTTGGTCAGACCAGTATGTTCCAATCAATCATGCTTTCTTCACAAACATTATCTGTTGCTATAACCTTTTTAGATTTGTGTTTATTATCTATATTTGTTGTGTGCAGATTTGGATAACTTGCATATTTGCAGTTAATCAGGATGTGCATACATGTATCTCACATGCCATCAGCTCAATTGGTTTGAACTATGGACCAAATTATGAAGTCTCAGTGGGTGAAGAATGTGATTGGGTAAAAGGTGTACAGGTTATCCCCTGTCAGTCACTTAATTACCTTTTCTTGATGTATGCATTATTTAGCTCGAGCTCTTTCTTGGTTAACATCCATTCATTAGGTCATTACTATCTTTAAATTATTGTATTGGAGACTAGTTCATAATTACTCTATACCAACAGTGGAAAGAGATTCTTTTCCTTCATATGTTCTTCCTCTAAAGTTAATGATGGCTACGCAAGGGAAATCATGTTTTGTTGCATGATTTGTTTTAAAGTTAATGTGATTTGTTCTTTTTTTTCCTGTTTTTTCTTGGTTGAAGTGAGTGTTACCTTTTATATCCTTCCAAAGATGATGAGATACATATTATTCTTTTTAGTTGTAAATACTGTTATGTTTTTTTTGTTTTTCTGCATTTGATGTGAATTTTAATTGTATTAACCTGAAGGCATAAATTTCATGACTTCCAATTGTTGCTGATGCGAATATCTGAGGTTTATATTTTCCTGATTGACTAAAACTCAGATCTCCATGCAGGAAACTTTTCATCCTGTTGAGGTTACTGCTGGTCTCTGGATTGTCCCCAAATGGAGAGAGCCCCCTGTATGATTTGACTTGAACCATCATTTTTAGTTATTAGTGTAGATGATTCTTTTTTTTCTAATTGATAAATAAATGAGACATGTATTGTGTGTTGATGAAATATGGATATGGAAGATCAGACACTTTGGTTTGGATGCATGACCGAGGCATGATTTTAATTGAAATCCAATAATGTTACATTTGCCACATCATTGTGCAAATTTTTTGATGAATTATTCTTAAATAGAATCGTTATGATATGTTAAATTTCTCTATGATATTCATGCTCCAACCATTATTGATGATATCCTTTTTCATTACTGACCAGTGATTATTCTTAGTGTTATCTGAAACCATGATGCATGCAATTTTGTGTAGAGTATACAATTCACTATAGAAGTTGATGCTTCTTTTTGGAAAGAGTCACTTTCATGGTTGCCATTCTCAATGTTGGTGTATCTGCCTAAACTGATGAATAGAACATATTTCACAGGAATGGATGTAAATTATTCACAAATGCAATGACTATAGGCTGTTTGTTGATGTCCAGGATTTGCAAGCAACAAACATATTCCTTGATCCGGGAATGGCTTTTGGGACAGGGGAACACCCAACAACAAAGTTGTGTTTGATGTTGCTATGCAAGTTACTACATGGTGGAGAACAGTTTTTGGATTATGGCACAGGATCTGGAATTCTAGGAATTGCTGCTGTGAAGGTTTGGTTTATCACAATGCTGATGGTTGTTATCATATGAATTCCATTACTTCTTGTGTGCCTGGACTCTTTATCCTGATTCTTTATGCAAATTACACGATTCATATTGCTCCATGACCATACATCTGATATTTGGTAGAAGTTGCTTTCTTTGTTTTTCCCCTTTACTGTCTAATAATTAGAGTGAGAAAAATGTAGTGTTTTCTTAAGTGAAAAAGGTTGCATAACCAGCAGTGACAGAAGAAGCTAAAGGTTCCATTGACCAATCATCAGATGTTACCTTTGTTCTAAGACATTTTTTTTTATAATCCCATCAGATACCAGGACTTTTTGAAATGCTGTTGGTTCTACCTTATTTTAAAATTCCCAATATTAATTTTGACAAAGAAGAGGTAAAATATTGTTCTTTTATAAAATTATCAATTTTCTTCCAGGTTTATTTTGTATGTGTAAGATGTGAGGCAATTGCCACATTTGCATTTCTAGGTATCACCAGATCTACAGAAATCAGCAAAAGATTGGCTTATAATTGGATTTTTATTGGGACCTCATTGCTCTATCAGTAAATGCACTTTATTAATCCAGATTATTAGTTTCTTACTACTAGTAGGTGTGTCTTGTGTTTGCCTAGAAGCATAGGTCTGTGAGAGGCATGCAGGAGGTTTGGATGGACCATTTGACATGTGCTCGATGGAAATAAGAATGACAAACAAGAAAGAATAAATAGTGGCCCTTCGAAAGTTCACATTTAGATAAAGATCTTGTAGACATGACACTATAACTATCTAACAACTGGATTATTGATTCTAAAAGGCAACAGTTGATTTGGAAATCACAATTTATTAGTGGCAGCATATATGTTTTTTGATGGCATTCATAATTAATGCAATGTGTGGTGAGAACATCCTGATGACAACATACGAGGAGCTTTGATAGGTTTCAGAGCAGTAAGAAGATAACAAAGTGGATACGGTGCTTATTTATGAACATTGTGCTATGCTAAGTCATCTCTGGTCGCTTTAATAAAGTATTCTAAACATGTAGTTTAGTACCGTAGGCATGTGCCTTTAATTGAAAAATCCTGCAAATCAAAACTTTAATGCTATCCTAATCATCTGATGCTTTGTGGTACTACTTGTATTTTACTTTTGCGTCCTGCATTTCTATTGTTCGCTATAAGCTAACACAAGTCATGGATGATTCGCCATAAGCTAGCACAACTTGTGGAATATTATTTTAGTCTCATCTAATCTTAATGTGGTTTTGTATGTAGATGGGAGCTGCCTCATCTATTGGAATAGACATAGACCCACAAGCAGTTATTTCAGCTCGTCAGAATATTGCATTGAATGATATGGATTCCAGCAAAATGTTGGTCTACTTGGCTCCCAGCAAAACCGGCTCATCGTGTACCGATGCAGAAACCAACATGGATCCAGAAGAGAGAACTTTGCTTAACCTTGAACTGAAATCTGCAAAGGGGAAATTTGACATCATCATTGCAAATATACTCCTCAACCCTTTATTGGAATTGGCAAAGGATATTGTTTCCTACGGAAAGCCCGGTGCAAACATTGGTCTATCGGGAATCCTATCCGAACAGGTGCCCCCTCTGGTCCAACTTATTCCATGATTGATTGCCTTTTCTTAATCTCCCGATCCATAGAGCTTTAACCTCCTTGGCCTACTTTCTTCCTTCCTGTACAAGTTCAATATCATCAATAAAAGGGGACTAAATTGTGAAGCAAGTTCATCAGAAGACAAATTCCTTTTTGACTCCATTACCCATGAAGACTATTCTATGCCTTTAAAAGAATCAATGTTCTTATTCTTTATTATGTTGTCATGCAGGTGCAACAAATCAAAGAAATTTACTTGCAGTACCTCGACGATATCTCGGTATCTGAAATGGAAGGTTGGGCGTGCCTCCATGGTATCAGAAAAGAGAACCTGACGTTGTAAGCGATCTCCATGGCAACTGGCATGATTGATGAGCAGCTGAATTGTTGTGCTACTATGAACATTTTCAAAGAAAATTATACATATTTATTCTTTGCTTGACTGATGCAATTGCAGCATTGATATGTTGTCGAGAGTTATTTCTGAAGCCCTATCGCTCGAAGGATAAATAACTAAGAAAGACGTCAAAAGATAGGGAGAATTTTTTTAATGCAAAAGCACACTTAGAAATGGTGGTTTAATTGTTCCATGAATACTTTTTGTGTATTCCAAGGATTTCTACCCGACAGAAGGGGAGGCCACACGCAGCTTTGATCTCGACGCCGCCATGCAAAAAGCGCTACTTCCTCGTGATCGCCATTCTCGTCGACCTCTCGGCTTATGCTGTTTCTTCAAGACGGATAAGAGAAAGTGGACGTCCGTGCTAAGAAAAAAACATTGGCCAGACAACCTAAAAAATGATCTGAAAAATAGGAGACACGCTGAGAAGAGAGAGAGAGAGAGAGAGAGAGAGAGAGAGAGAGAGAGAGAGAGAGAGAGAGAGAGAGAGAGAGAGAGAGAGAGAGAGAGAGCATTTCACTTTTGCATGTCAATGTAAACAAAAAAAAAAAGGAATTCCTTAAACAAAGGCAGCGGTAGTATAACAATTGATACATTGGTCGAGAGTGTCGGCGTATCAAACCGAGAGTTTTAAAATATTATCTGACAAATTTTAAGATTACTAACTAACTTAATTGGTAAAAACCTTGATAGATCATTATAAGGTCAAATGGAGAGTTTAACGGATCATCTCAAGGTACTAAATCCAGATCTTGTCTTCGCCATTTACCCTTTGTAAAAAAACCTACTGCTTTGCTCTTTGATTTAGTCGATCCATGTTCATTTCATTTTTCTTTAAATATGTTACCGTTTATTTCCATGCCTTCAGTAGTTAGGTTCTTCTTCATGCACTTCTTAGATTTGCATTGTTGTGACTCGATCTATCGATGCTGTTAGAAAACAACTTTTGTTTATCGATATTATCATCAAACTTTGTTTATCAGAAAATATGATTATTGTCTTTTTACTAAAATTTTATTTTGTGATAAACAATTTTTTGATTACTTGAAGAGACAATGTACAACTTAAGTTATCATGCTATTTGGCTGGACATGATACGAAGAGTGATTCTCTAGCTAAGCAATCGAGTCCTTCATGCGAAAGAACTAGTGGTGCCCATCAATAAACAATGGACACTTTACTTAATGATTTCCCCTAAGATTTTATTTCGAATACTCATTATGTCTTGAATACTAAGCTCAAGCTAGTCTGGTGAGGTGGAATGGAGAGATCTTAGGGTGGAAGGTAGGTAATATGTAGCTACTCTCCTATGTTATCAATCCAAGATTAGGATTGACATTCTTAGAAGCTCATAAAGGGTGGTTTGAAATGCTGAGGTCATTGATCAACACAACAAACAACTACTACCACCATCATTCAAACCCAAAGATAGCATGTTTAAGATAAGATCGGTTTATTGGAGCTTCAACTTCAACTTAAATGACATGTTCGAATCCCAATTTAGAGAGGAGTAATCGAAATTAGAATTATCAATGAGACCGACTGCTGAGCACACCAACATCCATTATGATCGCAACAAAATGGAGGATGCAAAGCAAAGGAATTTAATTAAATGTTTAGCATAAAATGCAAATGGATCTATCTTCACTTGTACACCTAGTTTTTTTACTTTTGGATTTACTCATTGCAAAGTGAATATGCATGAAATGAAATAGCATTCTAATTCTGAAAACTATAAAGAATAACTTGCTGAAGCTTATACACAAAACCTCATTGTCATACATCTTTCTTTCCCCATACTCCCCTGGGAATGATGATTACGATACTTTCTGGAATTTGATTCGCTTCCTCATATTAAACCTTGAGTTTTCATTCGACATATCCAATTATGATAAGTTTTATCAAGTTTCAGATTAATTATCACATTGTCTTTCCCATTATTCAGCCATAAAAAATAATTGCAATAGCTCGAGTCTAGCTCCATTAACTCACAATGCTGTTCTTGCAAGTTCATCAGATGTCGGATAGCAGCTATCCTCAAGTAGTCTCTTTTGCAGAGCCTCACACTGCTCTTGGACCATCTTTCTGCAGGTACTCCTTGGAAAAGTTGCCTCTCTTACGCTCTTTAGGCATCATGTTGGATCTTGCTTTGCCTCACCAAGCAATCATGACCAGTTCTTGATTCCTGGACAACTGGGAGTTGTTGCGTCTCCCACACTCTACTAGGGGTGCAATCGATCACCATGTCATCTTACACCACCCGAACAGCTGAAAACATTTGATTCCAGGCCATCCATCCTCGGTCTTGAAATCATTATTTGGAACTACTCATCCGATTAATGATAGCAACTAAACTCCGGTGTTTAAGAACATAGAACCAGAAAACATCTTCTTCGGTGTCTCCACGATTTGATCACAAGTACAAAATCATCAAAAGCAGATGAATTCTAGAAAGCTGCACGTCTTCCTTGGCTCGATGGGCACTCGGTATGAATTTTTGGGCATTGGAACTGTTGGTCAAAGTAGAAATGATCTGACCACAACTAAATAATGTTCTATATGCATGGCCAAGAAGAAGAAGGCTAGCGTACCATTCCAGTCGAAAACAAATCTTTCAATCTAAGTTGTATCATATCTCGAGAAGCACCAACTTTCCTTCTCTTAGGTTCCAAGTTACAAGTGCCATTCACACCATGAGAACATAATGTCGGGGCTCAGAACTTTGCTGTTCCCTTTCTCTACAAGCATAGAATCTTAGATTACATAAAGCAGAACTTGAACAGCATGGAGAACATGCAACGTCAGGACTCGGAGCTTCTTCTTTCTCTACAAGCATAGAATCTTAGATTTTTTCTTCTGGTTAATCACAAACAAACTTAATTGTCACAATGATCATGCTCATGCAACCATTTGAGTTCGGACTTGGGACTTCATCCACAAGTGTAGCTGCAAACCGTATGTAATAATGTTAGCATGCGTACAACAAAGAGTAAAGGAATGGTCAAAGAGGAGGGTGGTGGCGTACGTACTATTCCGGTCAAGACCAATCTAATAGCTCCAACTGCTAGGTTGCATGGAGGAAAAGGTTAGGGTTTGTGTCGCCCCCAGTGGCCTCGGTATTCCTTTTTATCCTTTACCTTGTGAAAGAGAGTTGCATGCCCATCAAATACAAGTAGACAAACCTGAGCAAAAGTTGGTACGCGTGACCGGCCGACTGCTGCATCGATCTCTACATGTACGAAACACGAGCAGTGCCTGCTCGATGCATCATCTCCCTGCCCACCAAAGTTTCAACTGACATAATCATGAAGGCAAGGAAAGCTCCACCGGAGAGAAGCCACACACTCTGCCCACGACACCGCACCTAAAGACGGTCATTCCACTTCTGAACATACTCATCAGAACAAACAAAAGCACCACTCAGTCAATTAGAGAGAGAAACATGATCCATGGTTACTCCTGTTACAATGGAGGGAAGACCAAAATGCAAGCACGAAAACATCACACTCATCACAAAGTGAAATAAATACCCCCACTCCTGAAGATTATTGCACCAAATCCTTTCTTCCTAACACATGAAAAAGAAAGCAGAAGGAGAAAGAAAGAAAGAAAGAAAGAAAAAAACTTGTTTGTTAATCGGCCTCTGCACCAGCTTAGATCAATCCAACTGATGATGATGAAGAAAGAAGAAGGTGAAGGAAGACTCGATGACCAGTACATTAGAAGAAGAAGATGATGATGGTGCGACATGCCTAGTACATAAATACGTGCGAAACCATCAACCTGCTCCTCCATCTCCGCCGCGTTCTTCTTCCTCTTCGGCTGCGATTCACAAGGGTTGATGTGATCCAAGTGCGAATTGGAGATGGACAGTACATGTCTAATTCATAGCCGAATGGATCCGAGGTTCCTCTCGGAGCAAACGGTCTTCTTGATGCCACAATGACTGAAAAAACACAAGGGGCTTGAGACGTTTGCAACCGACAGGATCTCTCCGATCCACACTCCCTCCGGTAATCCGCCCGCGTAGCCCCATCACGATGAACATGTAATGAAATGTAGTTGGTAGCCCACTACTCTTACTACCAATGAACAATTAGGAAACCTAGTAATTAAGAAGAAGCAGCAGCAGCCATGAAGGATGAGAACAATACTAGATCAGAGGCGCCAGTGACGATCCATAGTTCATGCCGTCTGGCCAACCTGCGCCGCCGCCGCCGCCGATGGCAGCATTCCAGTACATTGCTGAAGCTGGACCCAAATTATCCAAAGAATTCTCCGATGGAATCTGCCAGTCTATGCAGCTGCTCATGTTGTTGTTGGTCATGGTGTTGGTCTGCCCTTCTAATTTCACTCCCTTCATCATCCCATTGATGCTATCGCCCATCCCGGTGGCCTGCAATTCATCCAAGGGCAACAAGGTTTGGTAGTCCTCCACTTGTTTCGGCTGTTTGATGCCTGATACTAGAAGTGACGCGGACGACAGAGACGACCCGAAGAGTGGATAGTCGTTCAAGAGCGAGATCGTGGCCGGGTTCACCGGCAGCAACGGACGAAGCTCGCCGAACTGGTACTCGTTATCGCGATGCATGTTGGACGAGAGGCCGAGTCCAAGTGCCCCGAGATGAGGCTGCAGATCGAAGGCAGACGTGGAAGACGGGATATGGATGCCGTTCGAGATAATTGGCAAATTGAGGCTCATGTCCGAGGGCGAAGGCGCGGTTTGCAGGGCGTAAATCGCGGTGGCGTCGAGGTGGGAAGAGGTAGACATCTGCGCCGCAAGGGAAGAGACCGGATCCGGAGGCAGAAGAGGGCGGGGGTGCTTACTGTTCGGCGGCACCGTGGGAGCGGCCGCGGGCTTCTTGGCGCGCTTGTTCTTGCGGCACCCGCCGCCCACGGGGACGTTCCGGAGCGTGCCGCCGCGCGTCCAGTACCGCTTGCACGCCTTGCAGAAGTGCCGTGGCTGAGACAGGCTGTAGTTGTTGTAGTAGCAGAACTTGGTGTTGGAGGAGTCGCAGCGGGGGCATCTCAGGGGCGCCTGCGGATGATCTTGCGCTGATGGCTTGTCAACGACCCTCGCAGCGTTGGAAGTAATGGAATCGGCACGAACCATGTTGGCCTTGTTGGTGTTGCTACTGGTACTGCTACTGTTGTTGGTGTTGGTGGTGGTGGTGGTGGTGCTGCTGCTGCTGGTGTTACTGCAATTCTTTGCGGTGATCTGAAGCCTTTCACCCATCATCTGCAGAGAAAATTGAACCAAGGAGCTCTGAGATCTGAGAGAAAGCAGGAGAGAGGAAAGCTAGGGCGGGAGAGGTGTGACTGATGGAAACCAGAGAAGGTTCCCTGACAAGAGCTAGACAACAAAGACAAGCATGCAGTATTATTGACTGATAGCGATAGCGATAGAGCGAGAGGGGCCGTGAGGGACAGATGCCACATGTGGGCTAGTGGAGGGAAGGAAACATCGGTACCAACCTACCTGTAGCCATTCCTCGCCTGAGTCGATGCCCAGCTTCTCTCCATCGCAGTGCATCTTCTTCCTTCCTCACGTACCAACTGCAACTCCGGATACAAATGATATCCAGAGAGAATTTTAAGGTAGAAGCAGAGAGAAGAGAGAGAGAGAGATGGGTCCCAAGAGGAGATGAACACACACTGCCTGGGAGCCAAGGAGGAGTAGTTCCAAGTATTCGGATTAGGCGTACAGCAGGAACAAGGTCGCCGAAGGAATGGAGTATATAAGTAGCAGAAGCAAGCGGAAGGCAGCAGGAATCCCGAGGGAAGAGTCGTGAGCGGGGGAAACGAGGCAAGCGAGAGGCAGGAGAAGAATCCTTGCGACTGCCACTCGCCTTTCTTTTCCTTTAAATTTTTGTCTCCGTTCCCTCTGCTTCTTTCTACAGTTCAAAGCAGCCTCCCTCCCTCCTCTTCCTTAAAAGAAAGGAATTCCCGCAGGAAAGTGACACCACCCACCATGTGATGTTGGGTATGTATAGTAGCGAGAGTCTGTATTTTAGGTCTCGTCGCTGCTCCTCTCTCTGCAGAGGTGCCGTTAGGCCCAGGCGTGCCACTGCTTTAAGACGACAGCCGATGGGCTCACCCATGTGGGCAGCTCACATATCCCTGCTACTGTTTCTCTCTCTCTCTCTCTGAAAATAAAGAAGAAGGCAATCACGTTTGAGGAAGAGGGGAACAAACGACAAAGGGATTTTGTAGTCTCCCGAGGGATCTCCACCAGTCGCTCACAATTATTCTCTCCTCAAACCGAAGTATTCTACATCATATCTAAAGAAGATGATGTCAGGATGCGTTCGGCATCGCTTCTGGCTCCCATTCCACTCTTTAAACAAAGCAGCAATGATACCTCTCGAGGCTTTGGTGGGATGGATGGAGCAACAACTCCAACATGGTGTTTCATACTGCAGCGAAGCTGTTTCACGCGGCTTCCTCTCATGCTTAGCCCGTTGATGGTTATGTTGCAATGGTTAAAGAGCAGCGAGCACGAGTAGTTTCTCGAGCATTCAAACGCAGTGCTTTGAGGACGGGATAAAAGGTGTGAGTGAAGAAGACATGGAGAAGAAGGGAGAGTGAAGGCTTTTTGGTCAAAGCATGAGTGCGGTGGTGGGGGGGTGGGGCCCCGGAGGTCACCCACCACCCGAAGTAGATTCTTGTTGGATTGGCCGACGCATTGCATGCACATGGAAAGATGATAACCTTACAGGAGTAGAATAATCCCGATATTGTGACGAGAGAAAGAGGAGAACAAAATGTGTGAATGAGAATCGAGAGAGAGAGAGAGAGAGAGAGAGAGAGAGAACCAACACACTCACCAATAAATCTAACCATAATATTCCGCCACGACAAAGATCTTAGTTCCTATTATTCTACTCTACTCTAACATTCTCATAATTAGACTAGGGATAATATGTATATGAGAGTAGGGTGCTTTGAGCGCATCTTGATATAGACTTCTAATGGTTGGTGTGGATGAGAGATTTGTGAACCACAAGAATTGAATAGTGATGTGGATACACATGAGACTCACCACTGAAACTTAGCTTGTTCTTGTGGTTGTAACAATAGGAAGACTTCCAGGTTTGAGGGTCCGTGTCGGACTCATCGTAGAGCCTGATAGGATTTTGCTTGCAATGTTGGCAGCAGATGGAAGTTTATTATCTTTCCTATATGATCAAGCCATTGGCTGAATCGGGCCACCATTTTCCTATTGGCAAGGTTTTAATTTGTGCTTATAATGGTTGTAATAATGTATATATGAGCATTTAACATCAAAGTGGACTGTTAAAAATGCATCAAAACGACAAATAATACTGTGATTTATTTGTCATGTTAACTTCAACATCAGCCACCTAACATCATGATTCAGATTCAAAATTGTATTATGTTATCATTATGAAATTTATTTACCATTATAATAGAGATTAATGGATTATTCTTGTCTCTGGGAAATTTATCTACCATCACCATTATGTTATCATGGAATTCTGCACTCGGCTGAGGAAAAGATGGAGGAACATAGTTCAGCATGAGACAACTGGTTGACCCAAATTCAAATCTAAATAAATGAAAAAAAGAGGAAAACTAAGGCTGTGGTTGACAGCCATCACTCGGAAACAAAGAAAAGAAGGAACTGTTTAGATTGGGATATTTGTTCTACTTTTTGACAGTCAATGTTCGGATCCCACTAAAAATTTTCAAACTTGAACTTGTTTCATGCTATATATGTCTCATAAGAACAGTAGGAAGGTGTGAGATCCATGGAATCTTGTTAGGTCCAAGTGCACTAAATGGTGTTCCATCCAATAGGACCAAAAGACCAACTTGCACACTGACGTTATGTTATTGGATATGAATCTTGGTTAGCGGTTTCAGAGGCTCAACCCCTGTTGGTTAGCATTCATTTTGAACACTTCAGAAAAATGTTTCTCTACAGAATATGTATCACATACACATAATAGATATCTTTCACGTTTTAATGTTCCATTAAGGTGTAATATTATCGGTGGCCAAATCATATTAGAAATGAATGGGAACCTTGTGTTTCAACAGATTTAGTCTTGGCTATAATTCCTTCATCCATCTGATGACAAATCAAGTCAGACAAGATTTTGAAGAGTTGGTGGTGATCCATTCTATCCACGAATCTGGTCAGACCAGATTTTGAGGAGTGGAGAGGAGAAAAGGCTCGGCAAACTGAGTGGAAGAGCTAACATAATATGAGCTTAGAAATCTATGGCGGCCATGACAAAGTAACCACAGTGACGAGATCAACCAGTTAATCGAGCTACAATTCTTGGTCGAAGTCATTGTCTATGACGAGTTGACTGCAAATACTAATCGTTCTTTCGCATATTGTAATCAATGCCGAAGAAATTTCTGATAAATTAGGAAGGACTGCTGCGTCTCTAGTGAATCCAATGCACCTTCATGGCATTTTCCATGGTTGCTTAAGCTTGATGTTGTACCAGTGTTGAAATTTTCCATGCATGCCTCACGAAACAATCTTGGTGGGATGTAAGTGCTTTTCATGCCCAGGAGACAGAAGGAGATCAGTGTCTTTCTTGGTCAAGTATGTTGTATTGAAAATTGCAGCTGCATTACCTGCCCTTGTCTGTGAGAGACACGCCGCTCCATGAGAGAAGACATTGTCAAAGTGGATTTGGCAACTGCATCAAGTCAACATAAAAAATTGGATCTTGGTAATAGAAAGAGAACTACGAGTTTGAGAGCTCCACTGGAATTTTGTTGCCGGTGTAGCAAGTTTTCTAGTGATTATGCAGCCTCATAAAGTCCTGTCAAATTAATCGAAGGCAAGTTTTTGCTAGTCGATGCATATAAGCACGAGGACATGGATGTTTTTCTTAGTCTTATCACGTAATTGTTGACCAACAAAGGCTAAAAGAAGAACTTCTTTCAGGAGCTGTTGATGACTTGTTCAATGTTCAATTGCGTGTACTATACAGGAAGGAGAAGGAGCAAAGCCTCCATAAACCTAATCCGGTCATCTTGTTGCCTGATGGTACATTTCCAAGACATCGCTTGGTGTCTTCGTGCAAGGCATCATAGCAAGCGCATTAAAAAGTCATGGCTCCATCTGCTCCACCGTTGTCACATCTTCGACGACATCACTCCAAGGGTGACAGATTGGACCGAGGACCGCAAGATATCGAGTCATCATCTCCATCTATTAGTGGGCAATGCCAGCCTGCTCAAATGGAAGCTAGGATCTCCTGGGTGTGTCCCATGGCCATGCCAGTTCTTAATGTAATGCCATGTCTATTTTGTCAAGCAAACAAGTCCCATCCACTGCCTCATGGGCCCATGGAATGTTAGGGTTAAATTACTAGATTGTCACAAGACCTGTGTGGCATTAAAATACTGGGGAAGGCAGCCAAGTGCATGCCATGTTGGTGAGAAGCAATTGGATCTTGCTTGTTTGCACCCCCGCTTTGTACTCGGTTTTGGCGTTTGTTTATAGGACACTTGCTCCCTTATTTTACTTGCGTATTTGTTTATACTGTTATGGTTCAGTATTAGGTGTGGAGAACGTGAAGCTTGTTTTGTGTAGGAATTTGGTGAGATTACGCGTGCTCGAGAGTCAAAGATTGGTCCCAAACGTAGCGAATTTTCCTGTATTTTTTTTTCATATTCTTGTGTCGTAAACTTCTCCAGAGATGGCTCCACTTCCTTAATTCATGCATCTCAGTGATTGGACAAGATCAAGGAGAATAAAGATAAAGTAAATGATTCAAACTCTCCAGTATTTTATCTTCTAATAGAACACGTTTCTCTCTGGGATTGATCAACATAAAGAGAAGCAGCCGGGGGTGAGGTGAATAAAAGACCCAGTTTGCTTTACGAGGTTTGGTGGTGGACAAGCATCATCCGTTTCTTGCTGGCGAAGGATCCTCGGCCTCCTCCGCTGAGTTTGCTCCGCTTGATGTCGATGTGATCTTTTTCTTAGTCCAACCGATCTAAGTTGGGTTTTGGAATTGCATGCCTGGATTTCCAGGGAAAGGGAATGTTGAGGTGGTGTTTGGGGGGGCGCAGGTTGATCCGGATGGCGTGAAGAATGATGCCCATCCTCATCTCATAATGGAAGTAAATTGTCCATTATTGTGCACTAATCTATGCGCTAAATCACATGAGCATGTGATTACCTATAGAAATGAATTAATAAATCGGACCCACTAAGATCACTAGGTCATTTTTTAAATTGATGGATGATCGGACTACTTGTTTGATACTTTTGTGCTAATAGAATGCGATCACGTAAAATGTTAAAAAAAAATTATAAAAACACATGGCTAATGTTAAGAAATATTCACCATATTACAATGGAAAAGAATGATGTCAATAATAATAATAGAAAAAGTAAAGAATTTTCTTCTTGTTCATCCTTATAATGAAAAAGACTTGAATGTTCTTGAGAAAACTTAAAAATCTAAAATATTATCAATCAAGGTTCAGTTGAAGTTCAAAAGAAACAATAAACATGAGGACGCAAAGCATTTCCCCACTGCAAGCAAGATTTGGAAGGGAGAACGCCACACCTGATCTCCATTCCCAGTTGACATATTTTAAGGAGCAGAGTGACGCATTATCGTACCTGGTCTCCGGATGACTTGTTTGATTTTGATAGTCCAAAGTGTAGGTTGGGAATAATTAGATTAAGCGTTTCTGGAGCATTCGGAGAGCTTTCCAAGTTCTCGAAGAGGCAGCGCCACACTAACTCCACTCTCCCATCTGCTATATTCTACGGAGCAATGCAATGATTAACACCCAACCCGAGTTTTAAAAAGACTCTGCATGCAGTTCGCCAGCAACTTGGCACGTGTGTCTCCACTAATCAGCAGCGGGCGCCATCGGAGCTACGTTCAAAAGCTTAAGCATTATGTATAGGAGTGATGAAGCAGAGTGTATCATGGAAGATGCTTAGCTGTTGTTCATCGGCTGCGTACAGAGCAAGTTGGCGTCAGATATCCATCGAGCTAGTAGAGCATGTAGGAACAGAGGAAGGATTCTTCTTGGCGAGATAAGATCGTCACGGACTGCGAATGCTTTAACTCAGAGTGCTGTTTCAAGCTCTTAGACCGAGAATGCTGGTTCCGGTGACCGAGGTACAAAAGCTCCCTCGAAGGTTGTGTTTGTCCAAGACGGTTTGTCGCCATCAGGACATAGGTTGGGGTTGGGTTCCCACAACATTGGAATGATACCCTGCACATATTTCGGGGTTTTCTGGTGGTGCTTCGAGTATTATCGAAAGATACGTGGAAAGACATTTGCAGCGTATGTAAAACATCTGCGAGCCCTTCTACCACAACAAAAAGGGAGAGAATAGATGACCGCTTATTGTTCATTGCCTGCACTTTGATCACAAACATCACTAAAGGCAAATCTTCTACCACAACAAAAAGGGAGAGAAGTTGAATGAAATAAATGAGCGGATAAGCCCATGTCGTGGTGAATGGACGAAAGAACAGACGTCGATCATATAACAGCAGCCTACAAACAAACTCTTTCAATATTGGCAAAGAAAAAGCTTTGTTAGCATTCAAAGATCCGGGTCGGCTGAGACTACGAATAAAGCCACCCTTCAAAACAAATGCAAACATATGTGAAAGCAACTATTTGTTAAAATCTAACTCCAGTATGAAAAGGCAGCAACTGGGAGATCAGACCATGTAAGTCATGCCCACCTGCATCAGGTTTGTATGGGGAACACTTAACGATGCAATACCTCTTCTGCAATTTTTTCTCAAGAAAGCATAGAAGTAGTTTATAACCAGCTTCTTGATGAACCAAGATTCCTTTCTAGCCCTAATGTCACCATGCCCAAGAAGATAAACCACCCCTGACTCTTTTGCCTTGTGTATGAATGAAAGCTCCCGCTCAAGGCTTTGTTGCGCATCTGCCACAACCTCATTAAGTGGCTCGTCAAAAGAAGTACTTACTTCTGAGAGTGTCTTGTCAATAGGGCTATAACCAGCCAGGAGTGGAACACCAAGGGAATAGACACTGCCGTTGGGAGCCACAAGAATGTTTGAACAAGGAACTTCCTTTTCAGAATCTGTGTCAGCATCCTCATCACTCTCCAGTGAACGTTCTTGGGCTTCTCGACGAATGTACTTCTCAAGGCTTTCAATCAAAAGTTGTTCAAATGTCTGGTGATGTTCCTTGCGCACATCCTTGTAGCCGTACCTACATCGAGCAAATAGAACTAAGCAATAGCAGACAAATTAATTGAAATAGTGTTGAACAACTGCACATGACCACCAGCCAACTGAGTGACCAGGGCAAGGTGACCGACCGACACATCAGTCCTCTCTTTGTGTTTTATAAAAAAGAGGAAATTTTTTAACACACTGAATATGCCAGACGGGTGCTAAAGAAAAATTTACGAAGAAATGTAGGTGTTTGAGATCAATGACCTGTTTCCCAAAAAGCACAAATAATTCATGAAAATAAAACCAAAAAATATATACAAATTAGATAACTTTAAGCTAACCCAAATTGTTTTTCATCATGAAATCTTACTGTTCAAATTTAGATCACCCGAGAGGTCTAACCTCATCCTTATAATCCAACTGAAAAAAGAAATTTTTTTTTTATTCTAACATAGAGCACAGTTATCAAGAACCAAAATTAACCAAAGAATCCTCATCTGGTCCCCCTATCCATAGATATGTTCTTGACTCATGGAGGATGCCACCACCAAAAAAGAGATCCCAGAAGGGATATCAACATCTAAGTTGAGGCACTGTGTAGTAGCCATCAGCAATGTCAGCTATCTTTACTCCTCAAATCAATAGAGTCTTAGCATCCTGTATCAGTTGCCTGGCACAACTTTATACCTCAAACACTGGATTTCAATCATAAGTACTTTATTCGTGGTCTTAAACAGTCAGCCAATCCAAATCCAAAGAAACTTCAGAAGTCAAAGTTGGCTTATTCAACATTTTGAGCCCCACCAGCTTCAGATCTAGTATCAGCCCAGATCAATGACAGGGTGGTCTCAACCCAGATCAAGCAATATGACTGTGTTGTCCTCTCAAGGAGTAATTTTAATATGAAAAGCCTGTTTAAATAATTTTAAATATTTTAAAACAATAACAGCATAGATAGTTATCCTTTCATTAGTTCCTTAATTTTAGATGATTGTTTTTGTGTTTATTCTAAGACAATTTATATTTTTTTGTCAATTTTTACCAAGATGCAAATTCACCATGTTGGGTCACCCAGTCAGACTAATCCAGATTCCAATCTCATTGACTGACAGATCCCTATTCAATCTTATCTTGGTTATTTAACATTGAGTTCATTTCTTTTGTCCATCTGTTAAACCCTTATCATTCTTGTTTGCTAAAATATTGTTAAATTTAGCCACAATATGCATATACAGGATCATTGAACTAAAAATGGAAACAATTAACAATCGTGAAAATCTGCAAAATTGTCAAAATAGTGAAGCGTTGAGAGAAAATAAGCATGGTTTTACAAATTCTACCTTTTTCTCATCATTTATTTTTGTCATGCAGTTTTTACCCATGATCATGATATAAGCATCTCCAAAGCGTAGCAAGTGAATCTTACCGAGCAATGCAACGAAACATGTGATAGTTTTTAGGGCAGACCCTCCTGAAGAGAAACCTTTCAGTCTGTGGCACTACAGGAACTGGCACATATTTGATGCAGACAAATATGATCATTGAATGAATTGCTGGCAAGGTGGTCAGGAAATGACCAAAGATTGCAGGGATTCCTTTAACCAGCTCATTGTAAACCAAGCCGATTCCAGGGGCTCTAATAGTGCCAAGGTTACAACCCAGTTCCATCATCAAATCCATCGAAAGCTTCTGTTTCACTTCAGTTTCATACTTAAGCTTGCTGCCGTAATTCCATATGTACATTATCAAAAACAACACTGCTGTAAAAACCAACATCACCCAGCTTCCATCCACCACACTGCCCAAAACTGAAGAGAAAAAAAGTAATTCCAACCCCAGAAACAAAGTTAAGAAGCATAACACAAATATAATGTTGATCTGCCATATAAGAAGCATAATGATAGTTACTAAGATTGTGGTCATAATCATCACGCCAAGCTCAGCAATTCCTGCAGAATAAACCTATATCAACAAGGGAAGCCAACAAGGCACAAATATTCTAATGAATGGTCTACTCTAATCAGTGAAAGAAAAAAAAAAATCTTAGAAAATACAGAAAAAGGGAAACAAAAGTATAATGAAATGGTAAGAACTGTTGTCAATGGAAATATATAATAGCAGACAGTTCCATGATCTTTACATTTCCTGATCAAAAGTTTATAGTGGTAAATACTAAAGAATCTCCAGTAAACTGAATTAAAACACTTCTACTTAGGCACCATATCCAATGGAGATGAAAGCCTACTTAAAATGAAATGAGAGAAAAATTATTTTATCCCTGACATGATTTTCCAATCAATTTACTAAGGTCAAAAGACTAGCAATAAGCATTATCTTACCAAATAGCACAGATTCCAAAACTTCCAATATACTATTTAAGGCTAGTCTTCCATTCAGGAAGTGGAGAGTGGAGACCTCGGACAATGTCTTACTAGTCCTAATCACTCTTACTTGAGTTAGTCTTGGCTTTCTAACTGAATAACTGCTTATAGCAAATCACTTAAAGAGGTGATCCAAATGAAAAGTATGACTTCTTGGTAAAGTTCCTTGACCCACACCAATACCCTAAATGCCGATGCATTAGAAGATTTTTTAATCCAAAACCAACAAATTATCCATAATTTTTATGCTCACCAAAGGCCCTCCGGAGTAAAAGTATTTTTAGAACAAAACAGAAGTGAAAAATTAAGGCTTAGAAAATATACTTTTAATACAAAAGACAAGCAAAAGGATAGGAATAAACACCATATGCATTGCCAATCTCATATATGCTTCCAAAGGTAGCAACAGATGCCACACACGAAACCAGCAGAAACCAGTTTATCACTGGAATATATATTTGGCCCATGAACTTCCGAGATGTGTGAATAATTTTAAGTCGAGGAAAACAACCAAGAGCTATTGATTGTTTAATGCATGAAAAAGTTGCTGTTGTCATTGCCCGACTTGCAATTAGTGCAGCTATAGTTGCTATGAAGAAGACTGGCCAGAAAGCTTCACCTGAAATTGTACATAGCAGTCATGTCCTGGTATATTTCTGAACCTTAAAAACAGACATCCAAAACTCAAGCTTAGACCAAATTTGTTCATAAAAATTGTAATACTGCTAAAATGATAATGGCCATGTTACAACCACATCACACACAGGCCAAAGTATGAACGTGCAGATACAAGAGAAAAGAAAGAGTAACAAACCCAAGAAATAGATTGATCTAGCTTACTTGGGATAGATGAAAAGAAGACCTGCTGCTTTTCAGTTAAATTTTCCACAAGGAATGCAGCCTGACCAAGGTATCCCAAAAGAAGGCATGGCAGAACGAGAAACACAAAAGTGAGCTGCAATGAGGAGCTAAAGTAATCAGAACACGTAAAAATATAATATGAGGTTTTGAGAGATTTGAGAAGGGAAAAAAGAGGACAAAAATCCATAGTTCCCAATGCTTTACCTGGACAGATCTAACAGAGAAATAGCAAAGGTCAGCAAACATTGCCTCAGACCCTGAATTCAACCACATTGATCACTTAGCTTTATACAACAGTTTTAAATAATGTTGAACAACAGAGGAGCTGAGAAAATTTTCTACAAAGGTCTTTGTAGTGAGTAATTTAAAGATTTCAATTTTTCCTTCACATAATCTCCTTGTCACAATACCATTACTGGTAGTCTGGAACATACATATATTCAATCATATTGCCACGTCAGTTACTTTGTCAAGTTTTATTAAGTTCAGCTTGTTAGTGGTAAATACTTAGGATTCCTAAGCTAAAAAGGATAAAACAAACATGTTTGTTATGGTGAAGAGCCCCAATTCATATCAACTAAATACTGAACAGACTATAGAGTATATAAACCTATGCCATAATGTCCTATTTTTATGGCATCTTAGCAAACTCAAATAGTTGGGAATTATGGATCCCACTGTTGTTGTGTGTTCAATGCAACCTGAAGGTTTTCTTCCTTTCTTACTGTGATGATGGCTGAGGTGATTGATTCTTCAGCAACTTAAAAAGTTGAAAGTTCAAGTGTGAGAACAATCACATAAATTTTCCAAACTTTTACATGAAGATGGTAAATATGGTAAACATATTGTATCATGGTAGATATATGCTGCCAACTGCTACTATGTAACTGTGAACTGCCACTAATGAAACTTGCATCTTGGTACAATGCCATATAACTGAACTCCATGGTTAAGACTACATTTGTGAACACATCAAATATAATCAAGTTTTTGCTTACTCAAGGAGAATTGCACAGTTTACTCAAAAAATATTTGGGTTCATTTATATCAATAGAGGTTATAATAGTTCTTAATATGGTTGATGACCTGCTCAGTAATAATCCTCGTTGATTTGACTGTTTGACATGGCTAGATATGATTTTGGCTATTTATGAAAATAGTAACTGTGTGGTAAACCAAAATCAGATTACCAAATTGGTACTGAGATCCAATTATTAGGCTGATTACTTGTTTCGATGATAGGCAAACACTGGACAACTATAGCCAAAATATTTATTATAGCATACTATATCATGAATGTCCAATGACAGGAAAAGATTTACTTATGACTCAATCATTTAAACTTTACAGATGCAATAAATAGCCTAAAATGTTTGTTTGGTCATAGTAAGTTGCACTTATTCCTGAGATACAGAGTAGAAAGTTTCTACATGAGTATGCATTTCTGCAGACATAGGTCAAGTATAAAGAAATTTTATAGGAAGCTTGCCCCAAAAATTCAACCTGTTGCAACAGAAGATACAATTGTTTTTTCAAGAATTGATGACAAAACAAATCTTAATGGTGGTAACGAAGTCACCTGGAGTATACTTTTTCTTTGGCTTTGGAATAAATAAATAGAAACTTAGTAATTACCTGTTGCACAAAGAAGACAACCCCCTAGAGACATCCACGCCTGGGTCGGATTTCTTTTAAAGAAGTAGTAGATATAAACAGGGCTAAATGCTCTTAAAACATATGTTCCATACTTAAGAAGATTGTATATTCCTATGACTCCAAGTGAGCAAAACCATATGAATAATGCAGGACCCAATGCAAGCCCCACTTTGCTTGTTCCAAACCTCTGAACACTGAACAAGACAATAAGAGATGCAATTGAAATCATCACCACTTCATCTGCAAAAAGGGTGCACAGTTAAGCAATTAAGTAAACTGATAAACAATCATAGAAAAATGAAAGACATCACAAATAAGCAAAATCTGATTTTCAAGCTTCAGTTTAAGCTTCGACATAATAAGTACTAAACATCATCAAAATCATCATGGATTAAAGAAAGCTCCTGATGGGATGGACTTTGCCTGGGTGTTCACAGTGAGAAAAACTACATTAAAATTGTCTGGAAGATCTTGATACAATAATTGGTTGTTGCCATTTTCTTTGATCGTCATGATGGGTTAGGGGTGGCAAAAAGATTATCCAACCTATCCAACTTACCCAGTCTGACAGAGTGAGGCAGATATCCAAAGTTGTGATGAAAACTGTGTTGAACATTTTCATTATTACTGAACGAAAACAGGATTGGTCAATTTGCAATAAGCCTAGTTCTATTTGTTATGCTTTCTTAAAAAGCACAAATTTCTTTGTTGTTTTTACTTATCCAACTCTCAAGCACAACACCCTTTTTATTTTCCTTGTCTTCTGCAGGAAGTTATATTTCCTTTTTATGTAAATCTCTCCATAATTTCTAAAAAGACTTGACACATCTGACATCACATCTAATGATCCCAAAAATAGCATATTAGTCAGCCATTAGATATCCAGCATCAATTGACCACTTTTGCAACCAACAAAAGTAATTCATCATACTTTGATTATCTACTCCTACTTTTCATAATTTGTTCTTTTATAATCTATAATCTCGTTTTTCTATGGTTAAGGATCATCTTCTATTTTTCTTATAACCATGTAAATTCAAACATATGCCACATATTGAATATAATATTTTGTTGTATCTAAGTGTGATAGTCCCTTTCTCTCTCGTGTAATGTGATGTTTGTAAAGTATCACAAATCACAATATCTTTCTTTTTTTGTCAATTCGAAATTGTCTCTAGGAAAGCTTGATGTTATTAAGTTCAATTGGGTTTGGACCAAGATCTTACTAAATATTTTGATTATATTTTCACTAACTCACTTTCACACATTAACCTTAAATTTGTTCAAGACCAGATAGGCTTTCTGCAGAATTCTATTCTAAGCCTTTTGGAAATTTTGACATTGTCATGATCATACTTCAAATTCTAGAGAACGATAGATATGGACAACCACACTAGCCCAACATTAGAATTTAGTATTAAGGACCTTAAAAGAAGTACTAAGACAACAACTCTAAGGGCGGCCAAGCGCATAACCCTCTCGCCGATATAGGATCTAGAAAAGGTCAATATACAAAGGTTTAAATCTGCAGTAAAATATAGTTTCCAGAACTCAAACTCTAGTCATTTAGATTACTGAGGAGCAACCAAACCATGACACCATGGTCACTGGCACTAGGATGACTATAATTATCAAATTCATTCCAGATCTCAGCCACTATAGGACACTTTCAGTACGATGATAAGCAAATAAAAACTTCAAACCAAAAAGCACCAGACATCCATATACTCTTAAAAATACATAAATAACAAGAAAGGCTGGGATAGCACAAATTTAGGCTATTTATGCTTCATGTCACCCCTTATTGTAAATATTGTTTATCATAAGCAGTTAAGAAATTGTATAAAAAAAATGAAATGAGCTCAAAAGGCATTGAGAAATCTTAACCGACGTCAAATACACAAAGGGATAACTTTCATATTAACTACAAATCCATGTAGCACAGCTTGAATGATAGTGGGAACATGCCTACACTTTAAAAGAATTAAAACCACACGATTACCTTGTTCAACACTAGAAATTCCAACCTTCAATCCATTGAAAGCTGACATAACTGCAATTTACAAAAAATGAATAAAATATGATTTTAAAAGAAAAACAAATATATGACATATATTAGTTAAGCCAAACAATAAGATGTTTTTTTTTCAGTGTTCTGTTCTAAAATGTAGGCCAACATACTAGCGGCATCTATTTTTCAAGAAAGATAATCTTACAACCTGACATTGCTGGAGTGACAACACCATCAGCAATCACCATAGAAGTACCAAAGAGAACCAAAATCAAAAGCAGCTTCTTGAGTGTTAATGAATTTTCAAGATACTCCTTGAGTTTTAGAGACCTTTCCAGCTCTGCTGATGGAACCTTGAGCCTGAAGCTCGATATGCGAGCATCAGAAGGCAACTGATTTGGAAGAAGGCTGGCCTTTGCATTTCTACAGATCAAAGAATATAAAGCAAACGTCCCCCCTGCAAAAGGTGCAGCATAATGAGAAGACACTAAAATCACCTCCTGGTGAAAAAAAAGGCTTGCATAAAACAAGATCCACACATATGACTCCTAGCGTACCTTCACCATCATCATTGGCCCAAAGGACAACCAAGGTGTACTTCACAAGTGGTATGAGAATCAATGTATACAAAACAAGAGAGAGTGCTCCTAGAACATCTTCCTTCTCAACAAGAGGATACTTATTAAGCATGACATCGAAAGTGTACAATGGGCTTGTCCCGACATCCCCAAATACAACTCCAAGTGTCTGAAGTGCAAGCACTATCTGTCTTCCCAGACTAACATCCTGCACAGTTAAACAGAAAGACTTCAGAAAGCAATTATTTGCAGGCAAACACATTTTTCCAAAAAAGATGGTTCTTTAAAGCAGCAAGTCTAAATCTAGAATGTTGAGACTAGCAACAACTGTTTCGTTAATCAAAGAATCAATCCTTTGACATGCCTCAGAAAACAAAATTGAATTTACTTGAGCTGGCAAATTTCTTGCACAATCACCAGCAGGATATATTGACATATGATGCACAGCAACGTGACAAATTCAAGAAAGCTATCATTTTGAGAACCAGTACTAACCTCAAAGTCATTCCTGTGTGCACCAGGGACCTCGAGAGCCTCGACATCGAAGGAATCTATCCGGGGGCCGGTGCGGATCAGCCGCTGCTCCACATTATCCTCTTCCTCCTCGGAATCCAGGCTCATCCTCCGCGACGATTCCTCCCGTTCCTCCTCCGAATCCTCCTCCGTATCCTCCTCCTCGTCCCGGGCGGCCCATCTGGATTCGGTTGAGTCCATCTTGGCCAGTTGCCCGTTCCCCCTCGCCAATCCCTCCGCCATTGAGCTCCTCGCCAATTCGTCCCCGAACCGATCCCTAATCCATTGAGAACCACACGTATGTCACCAGAAACGGATGGAAACGGATCGATCAAAGGAAGTCGAAGAATAACAGATCAATAATCGAGAAGGGAGAATGAGAGAGACGGAAAGCGAGAAGAAAAACCCGAGGGATTGGGAAGAAAAATCAATGAATAGAGGATCGCGAAGCGAACCTACGAGGGCGCATATCCCGGGTGGAAAAAAAATAAGGACATATAATAATGTTAACATGAAAACGGTGTTACCGGTGAATCGTATGTCTGGAACCCCACAGGGAACACATAAGCTTCAAGACAGGTGGGCCTTGCATTTAACCAGGTGAGTCCAACTCTCTGGGACAGGGAACGGGTGTTCCCTGACTGAACCAAGACAAGTGAGATCCACCCCACGTTATGGCGATGCTTCCGAACGTGGTTTTGCTTAACGGCGGCACAACGGCCGTAGCTTGGGACTAGAAAGTAACGAATGCTGAGTAACACATGTAAGCAGGATTTGTGAGTATAACAAACAGTAAACCTACCTATTTACTCGTTTTCTACCTGCCTTGTCAGCGGAGCAGCCAGCGGGTCGTACAAGACACTGCTGCCCGTCGCTGACAGAGCAGGCTGGTGCCTCGCTTAAGCCATGCACGCGTAGAAAATTATGTAGGATCCTATTTCAGTACTACCATCCGGAGATTAGAAATACTCGGTTCTTCCTTTTGAGGGAAAAAAGCTAAGTAAATAATAAAAATCAAAATCGTTAGCAACAAGCCAAATACGTCGGTAAATAAATATAATCTTTAGAAAAAAAAAAACCAAAACTTTGCTGCAAAAAAAAAAATCTAAAAAAAATCAAAACTCAGAAAAAAAGAGAATTCAATCAAAATTATCTTCAATTTGGCTCTTTCAAGAACCTAATTAATGATTCTCTTCCAACAAGTTGAAAAACAATAAGAAACCTCGAAAAAAAATAAATTCTTTAGACGAAAAAGTCAATATCCCAAGCAGCAGCTCAACATTCTTTTAGCAAAAAAAAACTGTAATCCTCAGTCACACGAGAGGTCAGAATCCCAGATAAGCCAAAATCTAAGGAGAAAAAATTACTTTGATAACTGTACTTTTTAAAAAAATATATAGACAAAGTAGAAACACTTTTGCACATAGAGGAAACACACTCATGAAATTTATTTCTGAATATTATTCCACCTTCATAAAATATCTGTTGTCGTCATTGTAGCTCCTTGTTATCCTCACACCAAGTGAGGAGGCAATAGGGGCATCAAATTCCATTGTAAAACCAGCCATCATTCCTTCACCAATCTCACATAACTTGCTCTAATATATTTGAAAAGGAATAAACTCGAAACTTTCCCGTAATCAGAACTATGCTTCATCGTCACAATTTGTATTTCATCTAATAAAACAAATACCATGACTAACACTTTGAACCATCTTTAAATCATAAAGGGAACTTGGAAGCTGATATTAAATTCCGAAGTATTATTTCCTTGATAGATGAATAATATTTTTGCAATCTTCACATATAAAACTTGAGCAGTTAAATTTACAGTCTGGTCCAACTCTGGACTTCAAATTTCTTCCAGTTATCCATTATACATGCTAGTTTTGATTTGAAAACAGATCAAAATCCTAGAGGCCCTAGAGAATTTCGATTCGCCAAGTGCTATTCTGAGTATCTAACTCAATTTTAGATCAAAATATATCATATTATCAGTCCTAAAATAGACATTTATGGCTTCGGAACAGCAGAATAATCATGTATCTGTTGTCATATATCAAAACAAACATACAAGAACATGAATACGAAGTGAAAAAGGTTGAGTAACCTATGTCTAAATCTTTTAAAGCCACTAGATCGACAACGTCCAAATTCCACTTCCAAAATTCCTCGATAACAACTTCGATTCAGCAAATAAAAAACATGATAAAAGGTCATACAAGAAATTATGATGAAAGAACCTACAAGAAAAGCGTTTGTTACCGCTATTCAATTTCTGAAGATAAAAGATCCAATACCTCATGCTGCTGAACAGAAATAACAATGACATCTGAATCTTATGCGCAATAGACGATGATTCAGACAGGATGCTACACGATATCACCATAAAACCCTATTTCGAACGTAAACCCCATCGAAGTAATGTTCTAAACTATTTTGAGATTGTATTCGGCATTTCACACCCAAGAATGGTGTTATGAGCAGAAATTTCTTATCAAAACGTTGCGAGTGCTTTTAATATCCAGCAGTAACACAACAACCAAACTGCATAGAGCAGATCAAATATTAACCAGCCATGAAGTGACACTCTGTTCAAGTGAATATTCACTGGATATGATACAGAACATTCAAAAATCATCTCTCGAGATCCAAAACCAACCTACGATTCAGGAAACCCAGATTCAAGAAAATCGAAAGAAAAACTAGAAAATATGTATTACACAACACAGATATACCTTCCTCAAGCTCTGCGATGAAAGAGAGGAAGCATCCTCGAGAAGGAAAAGGAGCAGGATTCGAAATTGAAACAGCGCCCCCGAAGTCGGGGTATTTATAGCCGGCAGAGGGTTGCATTCGGTGCCCAGGCGTTACGGGCTTGAGGCCACGTCGGCAGCTACGCAGTGCGTCGTTGAACGGAGCAGGCCGGTCCGAATCGAATCGGTTTGATTAACTCGGACTAGAAGATGACTTTTAGGATTACTGGGACGATTAAACTTTCTGCGTTCTCGAAACGGAGAAGACCGGTCGAATGGATTTGGAAACAATCGGCTTGGTTTAGGCCGACCGGTCCACGTCAAAGGATTGCGATCAAGTTCGCGGCCACTTTGGCAGCGACGGACTGCCTTCTCGAACCGGACCATTTGAGTGGATATCAAATCGAGGCGGTTTGGTTGACTCAGACCAGTCGACGGACGGATGCATTCAGGTTATCGGGTTTCATCAGCAAACCTTACTGTCGTCTCCACAATAAATACCGAACGCCGGCCGGAATCCTCCGCTTCGCCGTTTTCTCGGTGTCCTCCTCCTCCCCTCGCCGTAGGATTTGATCTACTTCGAAGATCATCGATGGCCCACCCGCTGAAGAACAATCCAGTGCCCACCGGAGATCACCAGCAGGCAAAACTTCTTGATCATTTCTTTCTTTTCTTTTTCCCTTTTCCTCTATTTTTCCTCCTTTAATTGTATCTATTTGCTCTCAAACCAACCAACCAGAAGATGAGAACAAAAGAACAAAAACAGCGTTCGAGACGCTACAGTCTATACATCTGCTGTTTTTGTTATCATAGATGTTGAAGTATCGAGGGAAATGGATGCGTTTGATCTATTAGAAGATTTAAATATTAAAAGAAAATATATGTTTCTGGTATTATCTGTAGAAACTCAGTCTCGGTTCGTTTTTAATGGTTTTTTGGGATCTTACACAAAAATTAAACTTTTGATCCTGATCTTTTGTTACCAATGTAGTTTCCCTGGATTTTTGGTTTTTTGACACTACTTGACATACTATTTCATCATTGCATTGAACTCGGAAATTTTGTCTTTTCTTGTTGTTGTACATTTAGGAACTGTCCTGTTCGTATTAGTTTTTTTTGCCGGACTTATTGACCTCTGTATCTCGTCGAAGTGTCTAGATTATGATAAACATGTTCTCGTCTTAAATTTTCGGGGTTTGGGTTTTTTTCCCCTTTTGCTGTTTGTACCTTCTTCTTCTTGACTGATGTATCTATAAAACATTTCCTGGTTATAAAACATTTCCTGGCCTCCCAAGATCCCACGTTCTCTTGTTCCAGTCCAGATAAACTTAATGCTTTGTCATAATGCTCATATTGAAAACAGTGTCTTAACTCTGTTTGAATCAAAAGCACAGACAACTTAATTGCATAATTTTAGTGTATCAGACATTTTTCTTGCTCCAACTTATATGTAGTGGGAAGCTTTATCACCTTCTTGTGTAGAATAGAAGTATTTCTGGCCACATCTCAACAAATTGGTGCATCTTCGACTTGGAACTATCTTTTCCTTTTATTTGTGGTTGAATTGAGTCTGAATTGCACAAACAAGGCCACCCATTTACTGAATAGTGAACAAGCTACATGTCATTGTGCATGTAGGATAAGTTCATAGATCTTTTGTCTGTTTTCCCTATTTCTTTTTCCACACCAAATGTTCATCTAGGATAAGCAAAGGAAAATTTCCTATTTCCTTTCCTTTAATCTTTTGTGTTTTTACAACTTGGAAGAACTCACACTAACATGGACCTAACCTAGGCCTAAAACAAGTTTGTCGTAAAGTGGTATATCATAAAAACTTTTGCACTGATTGAACTTTACAGTATGGTTTCTTTCTAAGATTTGAGCCTGTATATTATTATTTAGTGAAAGGCAAAAATGAAAGAACAAATACAGAAAGAGAATATGATCTTGTTTCACAAAAGAATAATTCAACATATTTACAACTTCTCAAGAGCATGTGTCAAACTTAAAGTATAGCGGCTATAGCCTGCACTAAATGTTGAATGTTCCTTTTTCAATTAACTCTACCCCATGTATAGGAGGTTCAGTTTCAGGTGTAGGTTATCTTTGAGGGGTCAATGAAAACAAATTTGAGATCTGAAACACTTTGATTTAAACCGGGATTCTTGCTCTTTGCTTTGTCAAGTACAGAATGCTGCGTTCATCATGCAGTCACCTGGTGTTGCCTAACTCATCAGATGAAAATGAGTTATCTCTTGAAGAAAGTGAGATATGTATTGCTTGTAGTTGCTTAGGTCAGGAACAGAGCCATTTATGTACTGAATTAGAATTCACGTTATAAATTCCTGTGGAAGAAACAAAGTAACCAATGTTAAGTTATTTTAAAAAAAGTCATGGTGGATTAAGAAAAATAGAACTTACCTAGAAAGATGCATTATTGGTTCGATGCCGATATTTGACATATTAGAGATGCTAATAATACGTACAGATTGGGTTGACTCTTGATTGTGCATATAGTTAAGATTTGATAGCAATAAACCTGAATAAACTAGCAGACACAAGCAAAACTAACAATAATATGCAAGAATATTAAAGTTGAAATTACATTATATATGTATAGTTGGCTTTAATCTATTAACTGAATGTAGGATACTGCAGAGGCATTTAACCGTTTGACTTGAGATTTGCATGTCTTCAATTTTTAGTTATTTAAGAAGATGAGAAAGTTTTGTTTTGCAACTTGCAACAACAGAAACAAGCATGTCACTCAGTTGGCCTCATATATTCTTCCATTTAGTTAGTTTCTTATCATATCTCGTGGATGTTATATGCTCTCTCTCTATATATATATCTGGTGTAGTTTTCCCTTCCACTCAAGCAACTCTAAGATATGTAAGATAAAAACTGATGAAAGTTTGGTCATTTTAGGGTGACTGAAAAAATGTGGCCCAAAGCTGGTAGGAAACAGAGATAGCATTTACTCCGAGGAACTCCCCGTGGGTTCTAATATTTATCCAAATTCACATCTGTGTGAAAAATATTCACAAAAACCATTGATATTTTGCTTCCTTCATTGAACTTATTTTTGTTTCATAATGATCAAAAGATCTTGATAGTAGTTGGGGAGGATCAGCATCATCATATGACTATATTTGATTTTTGGCAAGTCTTTTGAGGGTCAATATCATTTATTCTGTCGATATAACACCAAGAGTTGGGGATACTTAATTGCATGTCACTTGAATTCACTCTTAAATTTCTCTGTGCCCAGTCCTGGCCATCTAATCATTGAAGGTGTCTGTTTGTTGTAATATCCTATTATTCAATAATCCATGTTCATTTTTTCTTTTTTGACCTTATAGCATTGTGAGCTGTAGTTGCAACTAGGAAAAGCTCAAGGATGCTATATTCATTAACTCCGGTGAAATTCAACCATTGTCAATGAGTATTTTAATAATTGGCATGTTCACTGTGGAGTATTTTAATGAATATTTACTCCCCAGTGGACATTCTGTTAATTTGCTATTAAAAATAAAGTGAATATGCCAATATTTTGTCCTTGCACTTTATGTTCTTTCTTCTTCATACTTCTTATAAAGGCTATATCATGTTACATAATTTAAAGGATAAAACAATCGGTGGTTACCTGTGACTTTATGCTGTGCACTTTAGACATGACAGTTGATTTTGCCAAACTATACCAGAGTGTCTTCTGAGACATAACTATTTGTCATTTTTTTTACTGTGCTTTAAGTTTCGGCTTTTCTGATATTTCCATAATTTATATTCTCTTTAGTCGGTCAACTTTGATTTACAAGTCACTATGATTTATACTTGTTTAATGTTAGCAAATAAGAAATTACTTAATCCCCCATCGGTTATGTTGCAAACTTTTACTGGCAACTTCTTCATAATTTTTATTTGTTTTTCTAGTGGGATCTAGGAACCTTCATGCATGTAGTTTTACTCACAACCAAATAGGCTATTTCTGTTGGTCAAACCTTGCTTACCTGGTTCCAAAGAAGCAATCTTATCAAGACATCAACGTTCACCCTCTAGTATTTTGACTCAGATTCCCTATAATTCCATGCCTTCATCTGTAAGTTAGCTGGATTCTTTTACTGTTTTTCTTGCACAGTCAAGAGCAAAGTAAACCAAGAATGATGTAGTGCCTGAATAGGGAAGCAGTTGTGTGGAAAGAATTTCCGCATCCGCTATTAAATGAATTTTTGTTGTCAGGTCAAGTGGTTTGAAAATGTCTTTCAACTTTAGAATCAAATCATAAATAGTTATGCTGAGTATTAATCAGCCAAATCTTGTTCATGAATTTTCTAAAAGCTCATTAATCAGCCAAATCTTAAATAGCTGCTCTTATTCTGACCTCTATGATACACATTTGGATTTGGGATGAAATGCCTCATACTTTTATTTGTTAGATTTGAAGATTTTGATGTTAGCAACATAAGCACTAGTTCAAGCTGTTGTAACTTATCTGATTGTAAGATATCGAGGATTTTGCTGTACCACAAATAGAATTTTTAGGAAGTCAATATGTTGTAAACCCTTTACCTTTAGCACAAGGGTCATTGCCTTTACAAGCAGGGCATAGCATTAATGTGTCAAAAACTTAATTGTCAAATGCATATATAGGATTCAAGGCTTATACTGTACTGGGACTAAAGTCCTTAGAGATGTCAATGTGGTTGCTTACTTGTTTGGTGGCCTTGGGGGTTAGGAAAGCTGGTCAAGCAGAAGTTTTGCTTGCTTATCCTTTTTTGTCATAACTGCAGTTGCTGAGTTTTAGCTTCCACTTATAATTTGAAAAGCACTCAATCCATGGCATATGGCCTTCCCGGTTGTTAGTTAGTCCTAGCACTTGCCATTGGCATGAAACAGGTGTGCAAAAGAAAGACGAGAAAAATATGATGTGAAAAATGGAGAAAGAGAGAGGGATGTAGTGTGGTTCCTCTCCAGCAACATCATCTGGGACAGAGAAACTTCTCTGTTCAAGGGATACCGGTTATTCATTGGCAGCTGATTTAAGTGGAATGACATGTACCTTGCATAACCCAGTTACCATATTCGGGCCATGCTACTTCTAGATTTTCAAACATTAGATACGTCTGGGTCTATGCCTCATGGTGGACCATTATGGACAGTACCAAAAATCTTTACTTTGAACATCAGAAGTAGAAGGTACTTGTTATCATTCTCTTTTTCTAATTTGTTGCTTGGTTTGCATTTAATATTGAGGGAAAATTACTGTTGATATCAATGATTTCTTCTACTTTAAAAGATATATATATACATATATATGTATATATGCATATATATATACATATATACATACATATATATATTTATATATATATGCATACATATACACTGATGCTTATTCATCCTTTCCCTTCTCATGTTTTCTGCTTTTCATGTGTGGCTTCTTGTATTGGAAGTAGAGTTTCTAATGGTGCAGGTTGACATGGAAGTGCCTGGGCACGGACAGCCAGCAGGGACTGGTGCCGTCCAATTACCATATGTTAGCTTGCCGTATCAAGCTAACCAAATGATGGTCACCAGCTTACCACCTTCAGCTGGGCAGATGACAAATCCTGCATCCCAGGTACAACTCACTCAGCACCATCTCGCCTATCAGAGAGTCCAGCAGCAACAGATGAATCAACTGCACCAAACACTCCAGATGTTTCGGACAAACCAATATCAGGAGATAGCTGCAACATCTGACTTCAAAAACCACAGTCTTCCACTGGCACGAATCAAGAAGATCATGAAGGCAGATGAGGATGTTAGGATGATAGCGGCAGAGGTACCAGTCCTGTTTGCCCGGGCATGTGAAATGTTCATTCTTGAACTGACATACCGTTCGTGGGCTCATGCCGAGGAAAACAAGCGAAGAACCTTGCAGAAGAATGACATAGCTGGTGCAATCACGAGGACGGATGTCTTTGATTTCCTGGTGGATATCGTACCAATAGAAGATGTAAAGGAAGATGTGCTTGCATCGATTTCGACCGATGGCACCAATGAATCTCTGCCATACTATTATGTTCCCTCTCAAGCTGGATCTCTCAAAATGATCATGAATAACTCAGAAGTGGACCAAAGTTTGTTGTTCATGCAGCAGTCTCAGCCTTACATACCTCAGCAAATATGGGACCAACAGCAGCAGCAGCAGCATCAGACAATTCATCAACAAAAGCAGCTGCAGCAACAGACAGAAAAGGACTCTAATTAAGCAAGAAAGTTGCAGCAGCCAGTATTTAAGATGTTCACCATCATAAATGAATATTTCCTGAGGCTGGGAACTCAACCCTTTTCTTTCCTTTAAGAGATCGTTTGTGGTTGTCGCTTGGTTTACGAGGTCTACGAAAATTTTCAAGAGCTGAAAACATGTAATTTTGCTCTTTATATTATAAAGCATTTACAAGTTGAGAGCTGTGTGCCTCTTGAACGGAAAATAAAAATATATTTGTTGAAAATTATAGAACAGAGTTTTTCTTTTGGAGTTCCAAATCTTCCAGTGCAAGTACAAGTTAATTCAGAGTAGTTGTCTGATAAATATATTAGAACCCAAGTCACAGTCGTTGGTCAATAAATCTTTGATGATCCCATCATACATACCAATAGGTATCCCACATATAAATTGAGTTCTTTCTGGTCCAAGATTCAATCCAGGTGATGGTGGGGGGAGAAGTTTCAGTCCTGAGTTGATCTTTCATTCACGATGACTAGTGCATGCATGGCAACCTCATGTTTCTTCCTTTTGTTCATGATCCATGCAAGAGTACTGTCGGTGCTGCTGTGGATGAGAACCAGCTCTTCTCACTATAATTTGATGGCAGCGGTGGCGGGTTTGGTGTCAGTGTGAGCCATAACAGCTCCGGCGCTGACATCACCATTGGCGGAGGACCCGGTGGTGGGGCTGGTACTGCTCGTGACGGTGGAGCCAGCGTTGTTGGAGGGATCGGTGTTGGGGTCGGCATCCACGTAGGGAAAGGCGGAATGAGCGTCGCGGTGCTGCTAGTGCGAAGAAGCGTAGGGTTAGTATAGGCAGTGGCGGTGCGACTGGGAGCATCGGTGATGGCGTGGGCGGAGGTATGGGGAGCGGCGATGGGGCGTCAAGTGGTGGTAGGGGAGTTGGGGAGCACCGGAGGCTCGTTGTGCATGGAGGTGGCGGAGGCCGTGGAGACTCGTCGACTGCGGGAGCTGAAGCAGGAGGCAGCGGCGGGCGCCGAGGCTGACGAGGCTCGCAATGTTGGTGCAATAAGCCATGCTTAGATATCGTAGAATTAAAATGCAATAACTGAAAAAAAAAAGTCACGCATATTTGAAAACTTATTATTGATGCTATTTGCAATTGTATGAACAAATAAATATGAGGTGATATCATTTGGGATTTTTAATTTCTAATTAGTTTATATGCACCATTCCATCGAGTGAATGAATTTTCTATATTAATAGGAGTAAAATGATTAAAAAAATGTCCCATATATACTTTTGTTATGGATTAAAATATTCTTTTTAGAATGCACTACTTCCATCACCATCAATTACTTTAATTTTCTAATATTATTAACTTGCAAGTATTCCCATTGTGCTGTTATCTTTTCCATTTATATCATGCAAAATCTCAATCACCACTAATATAGATAAATAATTCTCTAAATCTATCAGATTTTGGTAATCATTGAGATTTTGTATTTTTCTATGGTGTGAAAAAAATATCATAATAGTGGGAATATTTCAGCTGAGGCTCACTCCATTGTCTTCTAGATTGATGAAGACAATGTTCTCTTGTCAGCTATTACATAACTGAGATTTTGCACACACATTCAAGTCAACAAAAATGACCTAATTTTGACTAATTGGGGAGGTAGCTGAACTACACGAAGATTAGTTTCTATATTTGCATTATGTTGAGACTTTCTTCTTTTTTTTAATAAAGAAACAATAAATTATTTCTCATCCTTAGGTGAAAACGAAATATATGATACGGAGATAGATCGCTTGTGAACTTAATGGATTGAAATATCTCTTACAATAGTTACGAGTTGATTCTTTTGTTCTCGCCAAATTACATTACGATAATCGATGAATATTACACATCTTGACAAATCTTATTTTTTATAAATACAAAACATATTAAAATTATTTATAATGTGGTGAGAGAAAATTTCGAACATTTTTACTGTACCATTCAAAAATATACTCTTCTATTTTTCTATTTTCATCGATAAGTTGGACATCTTAGTCCTTCATACACTAACTTAAGGGAGGGTGTTGACATAATTAATATATTTACCAAATCTGAGATTGTTTTCTTACTATAATTTTTCTTCACGTAGACCTAAATACAACCTATTTGAATTAAGTATGCATTGAGGTTAATATAATGAGCACACAGCTTACATAAATCAAATAATATATTATTTAGATCATATATATATATATGTATATGCATTGAGGTTTCAATGAAAATTTGTTATTGATGACAGTGTTTACTCGGTATAGTATAATCCGATCGTTATTTTCTCTCATTATTACGATAAATTAGTAAATCTATTTATATAGGTTGGAATCATAAAATACTGCGACGACAGGCTCGATTTATGTAAGATAGATTGATTAATCTAATAATAAACCGTCGCTAAGCGCTGCGGTCGGACCAGTTTTACAACACAGACGAGTAAACTGCAACAAAGCTTCGTCGCTAAGTTCCCGCCATCCAGCCGAATCCCGTTTCTCCACTATTTTAATTGTTTTGTCGCTTCCCTTCGTCACTAGAAATGCTTTAAATCCATTCCCCTCCGCCCTCCCCACCTCTTTTCTTCCATGGCTCGCCGAATCGCAAACCCTAGAAATCGTCCGCCCCGTAAAATTTCTTCTTGCCTCATCCCCTCGCTCGTGTTTTCGTGGTCTGATCCTTCTTCTGGTGGTGTTTTTGTGCAGAGCGGCGGAGAAGGCGGGAGGAAACCCTCGATTTCTCGGACGCCGATGATCGCGTCTCCACCTCGGATTCCGAATACGTTCTTGACGAGGAAGAAGACGGGTTTGACGAGAGTGACCAGGATGCGTCTGCGTTGGCACTGGGCTTGATGCTGTCTCTGCAAGGTATCGACACCGCTGGCGGCGGCCACGGCCGAGAGGAACCTGTTCGGCCAAGAAACGACAGTCGTAGGAAGGATAGAAGTGCCGCTTTGCTTTTGTGGCAGATCTGGGAAAGGGAGAATGAGAAATGGATCGATGAGTTTGAGCAGAAGGGCCAGGATAAACTTGGTTTTGAAGCGATTGGATTAGTTGAGACTGCCGAACCATCGCCTGACATCATCCTCCCCCTCCTCAGGTTCCAAAAGGAGTGGCTTGCTTGGGCTCTTAAGCAGGAGAATTCGGACATTAGGGGGGGGATTCTTGCTGATGAGATGGGCATGGGAAAGACTATACAGGCTATTTCCCTTGTCCTCACTGCTCGCGCCCTCCACTCAAGGAGCACTGGTTCTGGCCTGGACTTGAACTTGCCACCTCCCTGTTCATCATATTCGCCACCAAAGATCAAATGTACCCTGGTCATTTGCCCAGTGGTTGCTGTCATCCAGTGGGTGGGTGAGATCAACAGGTACACGGAAAAGGGGAGCACCAGGGTTTTGGTCTATCATGGGGCAAAGAGGGATAAGATTAACTCTAACTTTGATGACTATGATTTTGTAATTACCACATACTCGACGATTGAGTGTGAATTTAGGAAGTACATGATGCCGCCAAAGGTGACATGCCAGTGGTGCTCTAAGATGTTGTACCCTAACAAGCTGCGGATACACTTGAAGTATTACTGTGGGCCTGATGCTTTTAAGACGGAAAAACAATCAAAACAAGTGAGCAAGAAGAAGAATGAAAAGTTGAAAGGGAAGAGAAAGGGATTTGATAACACTAAGAGACAGGATGAATCAGCTGACAATTTCAGGAACCCATCACCGGGAAAGTCAATCTTGCATTCTGTGAAATGGGAACGAATTATTCTGGATGAGGTAAGCAGCTATCCTCTTGCTCCCTGTACCATTTGCTAGGTCATTTTTGAATGTTTCTACTAAAATCTCTATGATTGTAGTCATTAGTGAGTGCTAAGTCATCTTTCAATGGAAAGGGCATTTGAATACAATGTTTTTAGGGAGATCAGCGGATCAGATTCAGGCTCTAAAACACTTTTAGTCTGCTCATAGGCTTGGAAAAACTTACTGACATAGCTAGGCATAAGTGGTACTCTGGTAGTTCGAATATGCCTCTAAATTCTAATCACAGGTGAAGGAGCTTGGAGATGCTTACTCCACATGATACAACTTACAAGGTAAGTGTTTGGTCACCAATGTCGATGCACATTTTCCAGATGATACCTCTAGACACTATAATCTAAATATCAACAAATGGATCTTTTCTTGAAAGAAAAATCTAAAAAAATATATATTGTGTCACACTACTAGTATCTGAATAGGTTTTTGTATAAGCTGTCATTACCATGTATTCTATGCAGGGCAAAATATAGCATTTGACAATCTAAATCTGGCGGTTATAGTTTATAACATAACTGCCCAATTTCTGTTACTCATGGCTAAATGGATTGATCCATATTGTCAAGTGAGATTAAGAAAGATTGACAAACGAGTTTCAAAGAAAACTATTGGCTAAGAAAGATTGAGCTTTTGGGGATGCTGAAGCATATCATACAATGGAATCATGAAATTTTATCTCTTACTTCAAACCAGTTATTTCTTGAGAAGTTGGACCTGTTGTGGCATCAATGACAAATCTCTTCAGCTTGTGAACCTAATATTTTAGTATGATCTGTAACTCAATCTAATAGGAATAAGTCCAAGATGCACATCATGTTAGACATTGTAAGGTGCCACAGTTTGAATTAGACATACTAGTAACATTTTCTGTGTTTTGGCACCTTGGAAATTGCTCCTTGTGCCAAAATGCCTACTTGCATGTACATTCACCTTGAGCAGAACTAGGCAAGATGTGACTTTCTTTGGCCTTTATCATATACCATACCATTTAATCTTGATATCATATGAACAAAGAAATTCTTCTTGACAAATAATCTTTTATGATGCTGTTCCTTATGATTCATCACGGCAGATGCTTAAATGATTGTTTAGGTTTCAAATGGCAGGTTTACTGTTGAGTCAAAGTCAATAAGAGTTTGAACCCAGTATAGGTCTATCTCAGTTCTAGTTTCATCTTGTTGAACTGAGACATGAACATCTGGGAGGAAACTGATCCAGTCTAATTATGCCAGTTAGCTTTTATAGCATTTTTTCATTAGTAAGTAATGCCTAATTTCATGTGAACCTTAATTTTATTTTCTTAATCAATGGAATCTCATCCATTGAAGGAAATAAATCAGGGAATGTAGATTGAGTAATTGTGTATAGATTTAAAGCTAAAGAAACCCATCTATAATGTGCTCCCTTAAATGGTTTGGAAAATAATGTTTATTCAGATTTTAGGAGTGATCAAAATTTTTCAATGAATGCTCACTAGCCATTATAAGGATAAAGATGAAGGACTCCATTATTTTGTTGGTGTTCTTCTGTTTGATATATAAAGGGTTTTGGTCTGATTTATTTTGTCGATTTAATTGAGGCTGAGTTCATTGCATTCTAAAAAGAATTAATATTAATATTTCATAAAAAAATTATGCTTGATCTTGGAAGATTCATCCTTGATAAAGTTTATGTAGCACGTCCTGTGCCTGTCTGTTTTATTTTGTAAATGATTTTAGGTAGGATGTGGTAAAGATCCTGATTATGGAGTTCATGTAGTTGTTACAGATCGACAGACAAACTGGTAAAGTGCTTCTTGATTTTATCTTGTATGTCCACTCTGAAGTATCAGAAAACATGATAAAGAATGGACATCCAAGAATTGGGCTATTACAAAGTCTCTCAAGTAATGCAATGCTTTAGAGTGACTGCATAAGAGTCTACCTTAAGAAGACAACAACATTAAATAGGTCTGCAAAGCGATTAAAAGAACCAAATGGGGCATGTGGTAAGAGAAGAATTAAAGAGATGCAGGCAGAATAGGATCATATAGGTTGACTTTTAATTTTTTTGTTTTCACTTTCTCTGAAAAGTGAGATAACACATTTTTGTGGAATATAACAGCTCCAATAGTCATTTCAGGCAGCAGATCCATTAATTGTTGTAAGTAAAAAAAAGGTTGCTAGGCAGGATGTTGTGAACATATAAGGCTTTGTTTTGGCTGTCTTCTTTTCAACTTTGTGTACATATAATGCTTTGGCTTGGTCCCTTGAGTTAGTCTAAAGTAAAATTATTAATCTCTTTTGCTAACTCAGGCTTCATACTTAAGTTGTTGATTTAAACTTTTAGTATGGGTTGTATATCCAAGAATTACTTATGTACATTAGTAATGGTATTTATTGCAAGGTAATTTTTTATGTACTTATGCAGGCTCATTTCATAAAAGATAGGCGCTCCAATACTGCTAAGGCTGTTTTTGCTTTAAATTCATTCTACAAGTGGGCTCTAAGTGGCACTCCTTTGCAAAATCGAGTTGGAGAGCTTTACTCGCTGGTTTGTACTTGTGTTAATTTTCTATCCAACAGCTATCTATAGTTTTATACCTTATATTAAAACACTGTTATCCTTCTCATCAGGTTCGGTTTTTGCAAATCTGGCCCTACTCATTTTACCTATGCAAAGACTGTAATTGTAAGGTACTAGATTATGGGTACGTATCCATATCAGTTTAAAATGATTCATTAATTGTATTCTTTTCCTATGATCTTGTATTATTTATATAACATATGTTGAAGCATTTTAGTTAATATTTCTATATTTCTATGATCTTTTTATTTTAGTCAATTATTCTTCAAGTTTCAGGAATCATTCAAAAATCAAAAGTTTAAAGTATTAAACTAGGAACTGCATATGAATATTAAAGATTTTTACCAAGCCAATATTAAAGGAACATGTAGTACATGACATGCTTGAAAATGCATGTTTTGAGGTGTTTGCAGTTTTTAGAGGCATATGGCGCTCTCATATATTTAGCAGTAGTTTCGTGTTTCAGGTCCATTTAGAGAATGGTCTACTTTGTGCATTTTTGGATGCACAGGTTGTTAAAGTTTGTGGTCAGATCCAAATAATCTGTTACTGTTGATAGTTAGAAGGCATGGATGTAGATCTGAATTCCATTAGAAACTTCACAGCCAGTTAAACTGCCTCGGTTTGTGATGGGGACTAAGAATCATGGTTAGAAGTGAGTCTTTAGGCATAATATGAAGATTCTTTAGTAATGATGTCTAGGTTCTTAGTCTAAATTGTGAGAACACAAAATAGATGGCAAAATTCTGGCTACTAGTATATGCATGATATCTGACTTTATGTACTTGAATGTTGAAGGGAAATTTAGTCAAAATGAGTGGCCAATAGATAAAAGAGAATGATCTTTGTAATGTAGGGTTTATATGACTATTTATGAGAACACTTGTATATCTTTATGAGGCACCCAAAATGCTTCCAGACAAAAAACTACAAGAGGATATAGCATCGATGTCCTGTTCTTGATATTTTAACACAAATGACTAGACTCTTCCTTTATTCTACATTCTCTTCTTTTTCTTTAGATCTCTTTAATGGCTCCAGCTTTATCCAGTTTTGAAAATGACTAGATACTGACCAAAGGTCCTTGATTGTTTAACTCTTCCCTTTTGGAATTAAATTATTGTGTATTTCCATCCTTTTTAATTTGTATAATGTGGTAATTGCCTTCCATTGAAATTAAAATAATGTATGTTTCATCTTCTTTAATTTGTATGAAGTGGTAAATTGAACAATCAACTCAGGGGCTCTTATGGATGCAATTTTAAGTTTTTTTTTTTCAGACATCGCTGCATTTCTTACTCAACTGAGTGGTGTTTAGTTTTTGGCACCTATAATTTTCTCTTTGATGGTATTACATAACATCTTCTTGCACTTTGATACTCTTATAAGTTTATATATCAAGAAATATCAAGAAACAAAGTTTGCATATGATATTAGCTGTTCTTTAGGTTTATCTTAGGATGTTCGTAAATTACCTGAAAGAACATAAATTAGTTTAGAACGTCAAGAATTTTGTATAGGTGATGATCAGTTAAAGCATCTCTGATGGGTATGTACAGACTTGTTAACCACAAATATGCTTAAAAATTTAGGAAAATAGTGATGCTTTATAGCAAATGATTGTTTCAAAGTACTGAAATGAAGGGCTTTAAGTTGATTCATATGATATGTAGCAGGGTTCTCAATTTCGATGTACACTGCTCGGTACGGGCGACACATATCGGTCCAAGAGGATACCAGTACACGGACTGTCCTTTACTGAGCAGTACCAGTGTTTTGATCGACGTACCGACCGGTACCAAGACGTACTGATCGGTATTGCCCTGGATTTTGATTGTTATCGAGGCATATGCCCTGGCATGGAAAGTAGAGGTATTTTTAAGGTTTCAAGGCATATCGATGGTACATACCGGTACGTACCATATCGAGGAGAGCTTGATACGTCGGTATGAATTGATATTCAAAACTTTGAGCAAGGTTTTTAAAATCGTATCTAATCGCCCGGTACGAGCGGTACGTACCAGTTCGCCAACAGACTGGCACGCAGATCGCCCACTATTGGGTGGAGGGCGTCCAAGCGGAGAAGGGCGACCTAGCAGAGGAGGGCAACCTAGCGAACCACCTGCTATTGAGCGGCGGTAGCAGAGGAGGGCGACCAAGCAATGGGCGCCAATGCGGAAGGTGATAAAAGCAGGAGAGAGAGAGAGAGAGAGAGAGAGAGAGAGAGAGAGAGAGAGAGAGAGAGAGAGAGAGATGGGGTTGTGCATCACGAGGCCAGACTAGTGTGTGGGAGGGCGGCGAAGCTTGCTGGGAGGGACGTGGTGGCAGCGAAGGAGGGTGATCAAGCAGCGGGTGTCGATGCGGAAAGTGATGGGAGGAGCAGGAGAGGGAGAAAGCGAGGGGGAGGGATGGGGTTGTGCGTCTCAAGGCTGGACGGGTGTGTGGGAGGGTGGCGGAGCCAGGAGGGACACAATGACTATAGAGGAGAGTGACCAAGCGGTGAACATGGAAGCAGAAGGTGATGGGAGGAGCAGGAGAGAGAGAGAGAGAGAGAGGAAAGGAGAAAGCAAGGGTGAGGGATGAGGTTTGTTTAGAGGCCGCTTGGTTATCAATGTATGTAGACGTAAAGTAAATATGATAGTCATACAAATATTACTTATCAGGGTGCCTTTATAAGAGTTTATATTATGTCCAAGAAAAATATGCTAATATGAGATGTAGAATAGCTTAGCTACCTTCTTTGTTGTTGATTCCTCCCACTTGCATGACAGTTCTGCTGAAGGTATTATCATTAGAATCTTGGCATACCGATCAGTTTGCTGGTATCGTATTGTACCGAGCAAGTCTCAGTACGTCGGTACGGTACGAAATTAAAAACTTTGATTTAGAGTAAGAACTGAGTGATTAAAATGGAGATTAAATTCATAACTGCCACAAATATTTGTGTTGTTGTATACACAATAATCTGAATGATAAGATTTGGTTTAATGTACTCACCTTTTAGTGCACTTGCCTTTTAATGTACTTGCCTATATTATGCAAATATAATTTGTAATGTTACATAATCACCCTATTCCTCTCTTCTAAGTTGATGATAAAGCCCTTCTAAGAGTCTCCTTCTCAGTACTACAATCCCCCCTTATCTGTGGATTATGGACAAGAATCTAGGGTTTTCTGTGATAGTTAAGAGGTGGGAAAGGGTCATATTGTGCTGGCACGAGAAGGTTAGTTAAGAGGAATATGGTTGACTGAGCTTTCCCATGCTGTGCTGGCATGATATTGACCTTGGTGGTCTCTATGGTGCAGATGATGTGCCAATACAACTTTGTATGCAACAATATCTTGTGCTAGCCTGCAAGCATCTGATTCTGTAGAGTTCATGTTCTGTACTGTGACCATAGTAATGATTTGACTTGATGAACCTACAAGCCAGTAAGTTAGAGTGGGGCTTAAAACCTACTCAGTTCGAAGCCATAGAAGCTGAATTTTACTCCTCTCCTTTTTTATTTTGTTTATTCCTTGGATATCCAGTCTTTCTATGTAGTTGTTCTGATTGGTACTCTGAAACCAGTGAAAGAGTTGCCTGTTGCGACCAACCTGTTGAGCATGTTTTGCATTTACTGATGTTGCAGTTCTGGGAAAATTTGCACCAGTTGTCCTCATGCTAAAGTAAGGCACTTTTGCTGGTGGAATAAAGTGAGTGTTATTAAACAACATTTTGTTGATACTTACTTTCAATATTCATAATTTTTGTTAGAAGAAACATCTACTTTTCTGATCACTATTATTGCATTTCAGTTTATCGCAAGTCCAATACAAAAAACATCAATATATAATGATGGCAGAAGAGCCATGATCTTGCTAAAGGAAAGAATTCTGAAAACCATAGTGTTGAGGCGTACCAAAGAAGGCAGAGCTGCCGATCTTGCTCTTCCACCGAGAATTGTAAGTGTCATTGCAACTTTTTTACCCATTTACTGGGAAATAATAGATCCAATATTTCTCATGTCATTTATGGAAAAATATTCATGATGATCACATAGTGGAGTGTTTGGAATGATTTGTATATGAATGTCATATATGCATATTTCATACTGATGAGGTTATTTATATGCCATGAATGTACATGGTTGAATGAAAGGGTTGATTTATGTGATTTGCATGTATCTAAATGCACATTTTATTGTAGGTTTATTTGAGGCGGGATTCTCTGGATAGAAACGAACAGGAGTTCTATGAAGCATTATATACCCAAAGCCGTGTGCAATTTGATGCGTGGGTTACTTCTACTTCTGTTGTTTGATTCATCTTCTTTTTGTTTTTCAGTATAACCTTTTTGCAGTAGCTGCTTACTTTGGTAGTTTTTTTATTTGGGATATCTATTTACTTATTTCATCTTCAGTATTTTCTCAGCAATAAATTTAACAAATGCTGTACTCTAGAACATATGACATGTTCCTAATAGTAGATAAACTGAAGTGGGTGGTATTGGTGCTGATTTATTTGTTTATACAACATGATTTGATTCTAATATACAGCTAGCTTATTCTTAGATAATTGACCAATGAAGCATATTGATATTGATGTTTACAAATTACTACTACCACAACAGACTTTGTTGTATAAATTATAAGGTTTAGTTTATTTTCTTACTTAGGAATCTATACTAGCATTTTTTTGGAAAGTTTCCCTCTTAAGAAAATCTATTTCAGGCTTCAATTCTGATTAAAGGCGACTCTATGCTTTCAGTTTTAGTATATGAATATTGGTGTCAGGGTTCTCAATTTCGATATGTACCACCCGGTATAGGCGGTACATATTGATCGGAAAGGATACTGATACGCAGATTGTCCTTTACTGGGCAGTACTGGTGTTCTGACCCTGTATCGAGCGATACAGGGTCTGTACCGGGTAGTAACGGTCAAATCGGACCATTACCAAAGTGTACCAATCGGTACGCCTCGAATTTCGATCGTTACCGAGGTGTATTGGTTGTTACGCCCCGGATTTTGATTGTACCGAGGCATACTAGTCGGTACACCTCGATATTTTTGGATCATTATCTCTAGGTATTTTTAAAGGTTTTTCAACGCTTTTTGGGTGTACCGTTAGTATGCCTCAATACATACCGTATCGCGCAGGGCTCGGTATACTAGACGGGTCGAAATTGAGAACCTTGATTGGTGTTACTTTTTTCTAGGAAAAAATGTGTTGAACCATTTTGCTAAATATATTATTGCATATGAGGGGCACTTCTGATGTGGGCCTTAGTAGAGGGCATTAACCAGAAATTGTGATTAGTTGCCTTTTTCCTATAGGTTCTGGGTACAATTAGCATAGTGTTTTAATTAGGTCTGGTGCAAATATTGATTGATCACCAGAATTCTTTACTGTGATCAGTTATTTTTTCTAACTTCATAAGCCAAAAGATATAGTTGGCTTTACAATTGTCTTATAACATTTACCTTCTACTATAAGGACATGTGATAACTACGTGACACTCACAATAGCCTTCTCCATTTAATATTCTTTCTTTGTATCTACGGTCATCTTCATCAATCTTTCTTGTTTAGTTGAATAATGAATATAAAATATCTAAAAATTATACTTTTGTGTTCTTCATGTCAACACGATGTTATCTATACCTTTGATCTTCTCATGGTATTACCAACTTTCAACTTTATCAAGGGTTGGAATCTCGATTTAACACATGACAACTTGTCACACTAATACATTCTTGGTCTATAGTGGGCAGTACATTAACCTTTATGATCCAGTATCACTGAGAAAATAATAACTATAAATACATACTGATCATATCGAATGATATGTTCTAGTACCAGTCCCTGTTTGGGCGGGTAAATACTGGTTGGCTTCTATCAATTCAAGTAGCATTTGATGCCTTCATTTGATTCCTCATTATGAATGTATTACAGTTTTACAATGAGTAAAATGGCCTATGCCAAATTAAAAAGAAATTATCTTTCTGGTTTTAACAAGCATTAATGTCCTAGTTACTCTATGGTGATTTATATGATTATATGAAAGAGGTCTTATGTTGTAAGCCCTTTTATAAGTTCCTTCTATCCCTTCACCTTTTTCTTTTGTTATCTCATGTTGGTATTCTTCCTCCTCTGGTTGTTTTATTGAATATATAGCCTTATCGGTCTGAGTGACTTCTAAACACTATCAGCTGGCTGGTCCTTCCCATCCTTCATACTTTGAGGGTTAAGGAAGATTCCCAGATTCACTAGGTGTCTCACTCAGATAACTATCAAGTTTTCTGGGTTGTCTTAACAAAATTGCCTTGTATCTAAGGATACATTGATGGTAATACTTTTGAGTTCATGATTTATTTTCGTATTAAGCATTCATTTCTCAGCATATCTTTTGTTTTGATTATTTTAAGGGCTATAATTTTTTTCCAGATATGCTTCAGCTGGAACATTGTTGAATAATTATGCCCATATCTTTGATCTGCTTACACGCTTGCGACAGGTATAGAGCACAGATTTTTATATAATATTGGATGACACAAAATATTTTTGTTTCTCCACATTGTCATGTTATTCTGGAATAATTATTTTCCTTCTAATTCATAATATGAAGTAGGTATTGGTATCTTATCAAATAGCATTGTGAAAGCTTTATCTACCACAGAGTATGTTTTGAGGGATGGTAAATAAAAGCAGATTATTGAGCAGTTACTTTTTTGAATTTTCAATATACTGAATTTTGAATGGAGGCTTTTCGTGTTATTTGATTATTTTTCAGTAGATCAGGATGACCTATATATATCTGGAGTTTGGAGGTGTTGCATGATTAGCTTTTAAAAATTAAAAGTCATAAAAGGTATTGGACGAGTACCTAGGTTCTACCATTCCAGACCAATAATATTTTTTTGACTTCCTTGGCCTAGAAACCTAGTAGCTCACTCAACAGTTTAAAAATATATATACACTATACACACACACACACACACACACACACACATATATATATATATATATATATATACAAGAATTTGTTTATCATAGTAATATTCAACGGTTGTTATTAGTAATGTGTAATTTGGACGATCAATTTTGGTGATGATTTATAGCCCAGGACATGAAAATCTTTTAGATAAATTCTCTGCAACAGAAATAGATGTGATGCTGCTTAGGTTAGCATATTGTCACTGTCTTAATGGATAGTTTCTCTATGTGCTCGTTGTATTGGAGTTTACTAATATAATCATCTTCTATTTGTCTTGCATCTTTGTGAGCCTCAGCTGGTTTAATTGTTTTATTATGATGCCAGGCAGTTGACCATCCTTATCTTGTACTATATTCTAAGACTGCTGAAGTACCTAATGCAAGCAAGGATGATACTGACAAACAAGAGTGTGGAATTTGTCATGACCCTCCAGAGGATATGGTGGTAATGTATTGTTTATTTCTTTTCAATAAATATTTAGCACAACATAAATAATTAATTCTGTTGGATTATGTTGTTTAATAACTGTTCACAACTTTTAAATACCAATTTTCCCCTTTTAGGTTACTTCTTGTGAGCATGTCTTTTGTAAAGCTTGTTTGATTGACTACTCTGCATCCATGGAGAATGTAACATGTCCATCATGTTCAAGGCCTCTTACTGTTGATTTAACAACAAAAAACCTTGAGGGACGGATTCCAGCAACAGCTGTCAAGGGCCATAGATCAGGCATATTGAACAGGCTTCATGATATTGAAGCCTTCCGTACGAGTACAAAAATTGATGCGTTGGTATGAAACTAATTGTGCTATATTTGCTAATCTGTGATTCACATCTTGTTCTAAATAACTGTATAATTTTTACATGAGTATGTTTTAAAAGTTCGGAGGAAGCAACCTATATAGATAGTTGAGGAGCATAATTTGTTGACTAACAGGGTGCAACAGTTATGCTATGAGAGTGTGATCTTTTGTTGATGTTTGCTGAATACTTGTCAATCTTTACAATTTTATTTTTTACATATTTTGGGCTAATACATGGATCTTCTGTTTCCATAGAAGGAAGAGATAAGAGATATGGTTGAATGTGATGGTTCTGCAAAAGGAATTGTGTTTAGCCAGTTTACATCATTTTTAGATTTGATATGTTTCTCCCTCCAGAAGGTGAGTTGGCTAATCAAACGGTTCTATTCTGGAATTATGATTGCTGTGCTTGACCAAACAGTGTTTACAGGCTGGTATCAAATGTGTTCAATTAGTTGGAAACATGAGTCTTGTTGAGAGGGATAGAGCGATTAAGGCTTTCAGCGAAGATGGAGATTGCAAGATATTCTTGATGAGCTTGAAAGCTGGAGGTGTAGCCCTCAATCTGACAGTCGCATCACATGTGAGCAATATTCTTGTTTGCTGTATTTATGGTTTAGAGTCTTTAGACTGTTAAGATTTAAACTAAAATAATAATATATTGCCAATGATACATCACAGATGATCAGTAAAGCTCTCTAGTTAAGTCCCACAATGTTTCTCATCACTCTTTGATTGGAAGTATTAAAATTCAATCTTTGAAAATCAAAATTTGAATTCTTTCTTTCTTTTCTAATGTGGATGCATCCAGTGCAAGCAACAATCCTTCCGGCAACAAATAATTTTGGACTTGTATGATGTAATTCCACATTTCATGGTGACAATATATTTATCTAGAGCATGGTTTTGTAGGTTTTCTTGATGGACCCTTGGTGGAATCCAGCTGTTGAATGCCAAGCTCAAGATCGAATTCACAGAATCGGCCAATATAAGCCTATCAGGTACTGCATGGAGACTGTTATTTTGATAATAAGCTCAAAGTTCTCCATTTGTCTATAATGCTTCCTTTGCTTTTGGTCATCAGAATTGTCCGATTTGTGATCGAGGACACAATCGAGGAACGCATACTGAAGCTGCAAGAGAAGAAGGAACTTGTGTTTCAAGGGTTAGTCTTTTATTTTTTATTTTTTGGTGATGAGGAGCTGCTTTTGTAGGTCATGTTTGGTATTTAAGCTGATATCTGCATCCTGATCATGCCTTATAGGACGATCGGACACTGTTCGGAGGCCATCACAAAATTAACAGAAGAGGACCTGCGGTTTTTGTTCCAGGTCTAAAATTTTCTCAACTCAGGCGTGAAAAGAAAAAGTTATTGGACATGCATAGGTTGCTTCGAAATTGTATGCGATTGACTGGCACAAGTCTTCTTGGGAATTCTTTATGAAAAATGTATAAAAATCTGAATTATTAAGATCAATTTAGCCATAGAAGTTACCAAGAACTTGCAATCACATGGCTTTTAGTGTTTTCAGATCCTAGTGCAAACTTTCTGAGATAATTCTTCTCCGAGCAAAACGTACGGAGAAAGGTTCTATGCCACAATGGTGTCTGAAACCAAAATCTTCAGAGTTCTCAAGTAAGAAATCTGTTCCCACTGTTGCCCTTTTGATTCACATTGTCTGTAGCACTCACGAGATTTTACATTGAAGTTAAACATTTTTATTCTTCTTGGAATTTCTTTTACGTGTAAAGTTCTCGTTACATGCATTTAAAGTCCTCGTCGATTTTTCGTCAATCGTAAACATAACTTTTGGTCCAATTAATATTGGTGGGAGAAATGCTCAGTTGTGCAGCATCTGATGTGAGAGCATGATACATCTCTACGAGTGTTCAAACCCCAAGATCGAAGACTAATAAATAGGATGTCAGGTCAAAATCCCGGCCACGGATTGAATCCCCCGTAAGAGGAAACTTAGCTTCATAAATGAGATGAGAGAGTTTGTATGTGTTGGTGGCATGAATTAGTCCTGGCTGGTACATAATTAATACATGTGGCCCAATTCATTAGTACATAATTAATATGTTTGGTCGGGAGGGTAATCTGCGAACATTGACGCCTTCTTCTCCGGCTCATTTCTTTATTGTACTTCTTCTACTGTTATTGCAAGATTGGATGTTATCCTCTGATCGTCTGAGCCAGCTTATTTGACAACCACAACTTTAAATACGAGCAGTTAGTTTGCCAACTTACATGAAACATATAACTTTGCATAGACTTGGAAGGTGTGACGTTATGTTCATCGTGTATAAGTAAACACTGAATCATACTCACTGAATCATTTGGAGTTTTATGTTGAATAATGTGTAGAATCAAGTGCCAGAAATGCATATGTACGTCCTATGAAATCTGAATTGTTGCAAACATAATGTTTTCTGTTTCAAGTACGGACCACATTTTTATTATGTTAAAATCACCTCATTCAAGACGAATTCCCAAAGTCAGTTCTCCTCGCTAAGCTCACCAACAGCTGGAGGCAGCATCCCGACTCCATATCTATTCCTTATGGCAACACCATTAATTGCATCATTTATCCCCCGCCCCTCCCTTCTCTCTCTCTCTCTCTATACTTCAAAATTATCTGACGAGAGAAAAACATCTACCCATCAAATAGTGTAATTTTCTGAAAGAAATCAACAGCAGGTAAAAACATGACGACAATGTCAGCAAGACTTACACTGATAATAGTAAGTATGATTACAGACTCCCACCCACACGCCTCAGCTACCTGTCCTTCAACTAAGCCTCAAGGTGGCTCCCACTTGGGAGCTCCGTCTCTACAAAGAGGGTAAGTTTGGGAAATTTATGGCCGCGTAGAAGAAGATATCGGTCGGTGAGTATACCAGCGGTAGACTTAGAAAAGGAAAGAGCGGAAACAACAGGAAAAAAAAAAGAAAAAAATCAAGAAAAAAAAAAGCGAGTGATGATGGCGGCGGCGGCGCCGAAGAAGAGGGGCCGGCCGCGGAAGAAGCAGGAGGGCGGCCGTCTCCTCCAGTCTCCTCCTTCGTCTCCACGGCCGGCCTCGGCTCCCCGCAGGACTCTCCGTCCGCGGCGGCGCCGCCCCCTCCTCGACGGCTTCGCCGACTTTGACGACTACTTGGATGAAGAGGAGGAGGAGGAGGAGGTGGAGGAGCAGGAGGGAAGGGGCAAGAGAAGGAAGCTAAAGGTCATCCTCAGGTTGCCTCCTCCAGGCCCAATCGCTGCCAGAAGGGTGGAGGAGGAGGAGAAGCCCCGGAGGCCTGCGCCGGTGGTCCGCGCGTCGTCCTCTTCTTCGTCGGCTTCGTCCTCTTCATATGTGGACGACGATGATGACGACGCCGAAGGGGATGAGAAGGTGGAGGAGGAACCAATCAAGCCGCTGAAGAAGCGGCGCTTCGAGGGATGCGACGATGGCTTTCGTTCTGGTGGATCTGGTCATCGAGAGGTATAATGTATTGTTCAAGTTGTTCCCCACGAACCGCTGCTTTTTCCCATCTACTTCGATTTCCTTCCAATTATTTGACGCTTATTTATGAGAAACTGGACCTGTTGGCACTTCATAGATTTATTTATCCTTGCAGAAGGGGAAGAAAAATCTTCTTCAGAGATTGAAGGGATCTCTTTCAGGTCAGAATCCAGATGGTGCTTCATTGCTAAGTGTTGAGGAAAGTATTATCGTCGGAGTAGACGGTGTAAGCTTTTCTTTTTCAGGGGTGTCACCTGGTTCACATGCTGTGGAAACGCCTCTGCCCGAGAAGAAACTACTGGAGGCCGTTCTTCATAAGATTCAGAAGTAATTTGCTTCAGTTTCTATATGAATAACAGTCTTGTTTCCTATTGAAATTGCTGAAACATGTGTTGTGTTTTTGTTGAGTTCATACATTTTGGTGTGTCAGGAAGGACATCTACGGAGTGTTTGCGGAGCCAGTGGATCCCGAAGAGGTTCATTTATACTTGATACATTGAAAACATAGCACTATAGTGAAGTCATGGGGCTTTCTTGAACCTTATTATATTGCTTATTTTGTTTCAGCTTCCTGATTACTATGATGTAATTGAGCATCCAATGGATTTTGGGACCGTTAAGAAGAAGCTGGCAACCGATGCCTATCATTCTTTTGAACAATTAGAGGTGTATTTCTACTACAGTTACTTCCATTGCAAAATTATTTTTGATTTTTCTCATTTTTAATGTTTATTTAAGCAGCAAAGTTCTTTATGAATTGCTGAAGAAACTACCTTAATTTTCTAGAGGGCTCACAAACTCTAGGAATAAAATGATAGACAACAAAATTGCTTGTAGTAATTAACCTAGCCCATTCGAAATTAGTTTGTTATCTTTTCCAATTTTGTGCTAGTATCTTCTTCTTAGTTGCTTAATAGGGTCATTACAAAGTGCTTAAGTATTTCAAACCTTTTCTTCAGCTGACATTAGTTATATTGTACATACATATTTCTCAAGGGTCTGTTTGGTTATCAGAAGTGTACGGTGTGTGGATGTGCCTACATTTTGCAGAAGTCAACACTGGTTCTCCCTTCTGGAAATTAAAAACAGTCAGTTCCTTTTTTAAAACTTACATATACACAGTCTGCAACATTTTCATCTGTTACAAACTTAAGTAGTCAATTTCTTAGGAACCATACTTATCATGGTCACTTCCTTACAAGCAAAAAATTCCTTAGCTTGTACTAGTTTGCTTCTTATCCATGTAAATGGTGAAAATTTATTAGGGCTCCTTCCTTACAAACTTGTTTAATCATAATTCTATCAATAATTTTTGTGCCTCATTTATGATTTCACGTACCCTGTGTGGCACATAAACATGCATAATGGATGTATGGTCCCCTCTGCTGGTTGAGTTAGCATAATGTCCATGAAATGACATTGGAGGGAAGCTTACTATTTTTCACAATAGGATGCTTCATTATTTGTCTGGGAATTAAACCCAGAATGAGATAAAATGGAAAGATTTACAGAATAGCAATAAATGAGACACCAATAATGGTGCTTAGCAAGTGCCGGGCACCAGGTGGAGTTGCAGGTTAAAGGTGGTATCATATTATACTCAAAAACATTCTAGCATGTATTCAAGCACCATATGGTGTCCACATTGTGCACTTTGCTCAGGGTAGCTGCACGTGGCTTATTTCTTATCTTGCCCTTTTTGCTACATTTCCCTTTCTTTTCTTATCCTTAACCTCCACTTTTACTATGTCCTTCGCTATGCAATAGCAGCTGCCTTTGCTGCCGCTCATATTTAGTTTCTTGATCAATGCCTTCTTTCTGGATTTTGATTGCCATATATGCTTGAATATGAGAAATTATGTCACTTCTGTATTTTTTTTTTTTTGGGGGTATTGAACTGCACTATTTCTAGTTCAATAACTTATTACTCAAAAAGCTTCATTTAACATTGCTTGCTTAGGGCTAAGTGCAATGTGGGTGTGTTCCATACAATCATATCCTTATGGGTATTTGTCTTCAACTGGGCTCATTCATCTTCTAATTTTTGAACTGGACTGAACATTTTGGTTTTTCATTTACTAAAGTGCAAGACTAAACCAATATGCAAGAAAAATACCAGAACTGAATCAAACCAACTTCTGGTTTCTTTAAGTTTGGGTCTCAAGTTCTGATAAGGCAGGAGAATTGTTATCTTCTAGTGGTTCTTCTGAAGGTTGCTGTTAGAACAGGAGAGAAGGTATGGGGTGCTGGTGTTCTTGATGTTACATGATTACTGCCATCAGCATATGTGTTTTGGCCTCCTTGCGGAGCACAGCATTCTGGCTAGTGTCATCACCTCCTTGGTTAGGGCCTTCAATATTGGGGCCATTCAATGGCATCGATGCCTTCAAATTTCCTATTGGATTTGTCATGCTTTCCATCAGAGAAATCAGTTATATAAACTGCCTGCACACCAACTGAAATTTTCCGTGATATACTTAAAGAATAACTTGACTAGATATTTGAACTCTGCTGAGTTTTCCAATTGGCTAAGTAACCTATATTTTCTATGGAATTCATGCCATTTTTAATTCATGCAATCAGCACAGAACAAAATGGAATAAAGAATGCCAAGATATGGAAAATGCATAATTTGCAGAAACTATCAAATGCAACAAAGGATAAATAAACATATAACATTCAATTGTTCAAGCGAAATTAAGCAGAAGAAATCAAATACTAACAGATTATGAGACCCATTTTTCTCATAGTGACTTCTCCAAATAAGGATGTAAGAAGGGGATGGATTCCAGCTAGCCACAACTAACCTCTGCCATATTCGAGAGGTTGAAATGTTCAGGCATACTTGGGTAATGGTTCCTGACTGAGAATTGATGAAGCGGGTTGAATGGAATATTGCTGCATTTTCTATCATTACTTCTTTTGGGTCAGATTAAATAAGTTAATTGGCGGTGTCTGTGAAAGAACTGCTAAATTGCACTAGCACTTGCAGGTTCTTTGAAACAACATAAACCTCTGTAAAACCTTTAGTTCATATTCTCATAGTGAACCTTCATAATGGTAAAGATCAGGGGCTAAATAATTGGTCTAAATACATCTATACTTGGGTACACCTGATATCAGAAATGTATTCTTATATCCATCCATAATATTGTGTGTCATGCATTTTCAAGTTTACATAAAACTGCAAACTGACTGTACAATAGTCTCTGTTTGTACTCACAAAAAGGAGGGCTCATGTCCTGCATTGTGAAGAATCACATATTTGCAAGCATTGCAAAAGAAGCATCACGAAAGAAGCATTGCTGAAGAAGCTAGAAAATTGTACTTTATGTTTTTCCATTGTAGTCTTAAGATGCTGACTCTACCTAGCAAGATTGCTAGAGCCAACTCCCACCCTCTCTCTTTCCATGCCCTCCTATTTACCTCACACTTTTTCCTTCCTCTTTTTTTCCGTCTTATATTGCTGGATTCCTCCCTTATCATTACTTTTGCAACTATGCCAGTTGACAATCGAAGTGCTAGATGCCTGTTGTGGTATATCTTACTGACCGACCAGTTTTTCATGCATTCTGACATTATAACTGAAAACTTCAGTTTTTTGAACTGTCAAAAAAGTGATCCTTGTGCACTTTGTTTCCTTGTATTGTTCCCTTATGAGAATAGGTATCGAATGCAGGATGACGTCTTCTTGATTTGCGCTAATGCCATGCAGTACAATGGACCAGACACAATTTACTTCAGACAGGTACTAGAAGCTCATATTTTATTGTTCAAACAAGGAAAATTGCTTATCTTCTTTATATTCATTGCTAAAAGTCCTTGTCCAATTCAAAGGCACGGACCATGCAAGATATTGGAAGAAAAGAATTTCAAAAGCTAAGAACTGAGGGAAAATGCATCGAGACTGTTTCTAAATGTGAAGAGAAGATCAGACCTGATTCCACTGAGAAAAAACTTCTTCAAAAGTGCCTGCCAAAAGTTGTTCAAGAATCATTTGTATCGGATATCTCTTCTGCTACCACTCATCCTTCTGGAGGGGATCCCTGTACCGGTTTGAGCACAGCAGAAGCTAGTGGTGCAGAGCCTGCTAGTGCTTCCAATGGTCTTGCTGATGGCAGTTGTTCTCTGGGTGATAGTAAATCAGAGAAGGTGGATGACCTTAGAGGTATGGTCAGCAAAAGCTTTCAACTGTGTGTTTTGTGGTTTGATTCTTTAAAATAGGTTATGATGCTCCAAGAATATGTCCTGAAGCTTTATCTAAAATGATCCAGTTTTTAACTTTAAACATTTAAAAGTTCAAGAACCAGCTGGCCAACCTGATCGTTTGCACTAGCAATATTGCTGCAGCATCTAATTATGTTCAAGAGTTAAGTTCACCAGAAGATGATAATTTTCAGTAGCTTCTATGGTGACATCGATTTAATCCAATTGATCAATTTATTTTGTCTGGTAAATATAGTGTTTCTCATGTGATGTAGTCTGATTTTACTTCACTGACCTGTGATATACTCTTTTTCACAAATCCCACCTAAGATTTATTCCATTCGATAGCTACAGTTCCTTTCCCACCTCACACTAAACTATTAGATTACTAGGAAAAATGCCCTTTACACTATAAACGAAGGGTCAAGATAGTCCTAGAATTAGAAGCCAATATAAAAGAGATGAAATTTTAATATACTGATGCAAATGTTAGCCCACATAGTGACATAGGTTCTGTATCAGCCTAATTGATGCCAGATCGACATCATGTTATGGCCATATAGATACAGCATAGTGTCATATCTCTACAGCGTATACACCAAAGCTTGTGGCCTTTATTTGCTGCTTATTGGCATGTAGTTTAGGAGTCATGCATTCACAGCTTTATCATGACAGTACAGAATCACCAGAAACGCACCTAATTGGAGTTGCATTTGGCATAAATGTGCCTACACATCAATGATTCCATGAATTTCTCATGACATTGTCAATAACTTAGTGTTATGTAATTTAGTTGGTGACAGAAGATTGTCTATGCAATGTAAATAACCAAAGGTGGGTTACTGTTAAGATTGAGCATCTGATGGGCAAAGTGATATCTGACTAAAATTTAAGTGGGAATTTATATCATCAACTACTTTTGTTTTTTTATTTTATCTGTTGGTTTTATCTAATACCTATCTGATTTGTTTGCTTCCAGTAAAAGGGTCCCCATCTAAGCTTGGGATGAAGTCACTTGATGTAGATGAAAATCGGCGTGCCACTTATAATGCCTGTGACCAACAGCCTGCAACAGAATCTGGCACTGTTTATGATGTTCTTGAGGGCAAGCAAAGGCAGCTGGTTCCAGTATGTAATAAAAGTTACACTATAGATATCTTTCATGTTTCTGTGCCCATCTGATTTTGTATTTCTTGAATCAGGTTGGACTTGATGCAGAATACTCATATGCAAGGAGCCTGGCTCGTTTTGCTGGTAATCTTGGGCCCATTGCCTGGAGAATTGCTTCACAGAGAATTGAAAGTGCTTTGCCTTCTGGTGTGAAGTTTGGCTCTGGATGGGTTGCAGAATATGAACCACTTCCCACTACTATTCTTTTTCTTGAAAACAATAACCAGCTACAACAGTGCCAGCTGGATTCCAATACATCCTCGCAAAGCAACATGCCATCAAGGGACAAAGGGACTGCCGCGGGCAGAAAAGCTAGTGATAATGATCATTCAAAGGAAGTAAATTTTGGAATCCAGAGTCAGGTAGGCACTAGAAGTTACAGTAGTAGAAGTTCTGATCCTATGAAGGAGGGAAATAATCTCTGTGGCATTACACAAGTGAAGCGACAGTCGTCTAGTGTTACGTCTGAAACCCAACAAAGGGGAAATGCTGCTATGTTACGGCAGCAAAAGGAACAAGTGACCTTCGATCTTGCCAAGGCTAGTGGTACTTTTGAACAAGTCCATGAGCGTCAGCTATCTTGCTCAAATAGCAGATTGGTAAGTCAAGCTTTACAAAGGCCTGAAATTAATACAGGTGTTGCCAATTTTAAATCTCCTGGGAACATTTCATTAGGCAGAAAACCTATGCAGCACGAACCTTTAAGACAAACAGAGGCAATGGTGCCATGCAGTACACCTGATGGAAGAGTTAATGTTGATCAATTTAGTCATGGGAAAGTCCTGGAGAATTCTAGCACTAATAGTCTTAATAATACCACGGGATTTGTCTCCAAGTCTCGAAAAGGAATTGTAGGTAATGACCGCCGGATATTTGGTAGTCATGAGCATGGCCTCAGTGATCCTTCAAGATTAATGGGTTTGCCAATTAAGATGTTTAACCAGTCAAACATTGCGAACAGTTCTGTCGATTCTTCTAAACTTTTGCCATCAACTGTTCCACCAGCCGGTACAGAAAGTTCAATTACTGCAGATGCAGCTTCAGCTCACTCATGGATGTCTGTTGGGAATTCCTTACAATCTAAATTATCAGTTGATCCTGTGAATGTCCGAGACAATCCAAATGGATCCGCTTCTACTTATTTTATTGGTTCTTCCTGGAGGACACCAACCTTATCCCCCAGGAATTCTGATAATTCCAGGACAACCTCCATGCCTCAAGCTCTTAGGCAACCCATTCAGGTGGTTGGTTTAGAACCACAGGTTCATAACAAAGGACTGGTTATCTTCCCACAACTAATTGCAACTGATATGCCCAGATTTCAAGGCCAGGCTCCACGGCAAGGTCTGCTCCCACAAACAGAAAACAAGCATACCAGGAATACTTGCCCTCCAGACTTGAACATAAGTTTCCAGCCCCCTGGATCTCCTGTTCGGCACTCTTCAGGGATTGTTAAGGACTCTCAGCAGCCAGACTTAGCTTTGCAGCTCTGACATTTCATGTTTGTTCCTGTAAAATTCTGTGCAGGAAGTTTTTTGATGTCATGCGACCAACCCTTGTGAATTGACATGTTCAAAAAGATGTTTATATTATGGATGTGGTGTTTCTCTAAATTGGATGAAGTTGGTGAAAGGAAGTTTAGTAGATTCCTGAAGAGAATGCAGATCCCAAGGGAAACTGCTGTATGCAACTGACCTTTTGCTTGAATCAATGATATAGAGGCATGCCAGAAGAAAGTGCGATAATTCTGTGAAGGCCAGACTGGCAGATGACATTTGTCCACCGAGGACGTCTGATGTGGTTGAAGGAACCAGGAATCTTCACGGCGATTCCCGGGCCGTGCTTGGCTGATGGCTCCTGCTTGGTGATACTGTCAGCTTTAGCTTTCACGATGGTAGTATCACTCAAGATATCTTCTTGGAGTGAGTTGGAACTGAACTGGGCAAATTCACACCGGCATGGTAGTCGATCTGGCTTTTCTTCCAGCAGTGTTTGATAGCTGTAGCTTCTGCTGGAATCTTTTGTACATTGGAAGATGTCAAATTATGTTCTTTGTGCTCAATTTTTTTCATAACTATAATGGTTTTTTAATTTTCTATATTCCCTGCATCTTGCATGGGTGGTGGAAGCCTTGGCCACTACTTTATATATATATATATATATATATATATATATATATATATATATATATATATATATTCTCTAGCTTATCCTTGGTCCTTTTTTTTTGTGTTGTAAAGCTAGTTAGTTGATTTAATACATCATCAATTGTTGAGAATGTAAAATACTAATCTGTTTTAGTTGTTGGTAAGACAGTTGAGGCAGAGGACAAGGTAACTTTTTGATTGATTGAGATATTGGGTTATCTTAGACGACGAATTGATTCGAATGATTTGATTAAAATCCTGGAGATGATGTCGAGGAGGCGAGAGGGACCAAAGGTGAGGGGATTTATTTTTTAATTCATAATTTATATCTTAACCTTAAATTAATCTTCGAAAGTAATTGGTTTTTAATATAATTTTTAAAAATATAAGCATCCAGATAATAATGGTAACTAGCTACCTAAAACCATTTTATTAAATTAAAAATTTAAAGTCACTGTTGATTTATTCTGATGAATAACGTACTGCTACTCGGTTGATCTCATGTGCAATCCGTAAAAGATTACATCATGGACGCAATTCTTCTCCTCGGCCGGTGTTGACGAATCCCTGCTGATACAAGCCGCGCGTGGTAAACAAGACAAAGGTACAACTAAGATTTGCTGCAAAGTCCCTGTCCACTAACCCTAAGATTTGCTATTAAATGCCGGTCTTCAGGTTAATAGCAACGCAATGGCGACCGTCTCCCGAAGCCAGCCGTCACGACATACATAAAGCATTCAAACCTTCCGCACGCATCAATAGTTCCCATTTTGCCAACCAATGGGCGCATTCTTTTCATGCCTGCCTGGTTTCCCAAATAAGCTCCTCCTCTCCTTCGTTCGTTGGTTGGAATTTGGAAGCAAGGTATGGATTTGGAGGCGGCGGGGCGCCTGCCCACGACTTGCGTTGAAGGGGATGTGGGAAGTGGAAGGCCGGTAGCGCTGGCGACGGCGGTGCCTGATTGGAGACGGGAGAGGACGCAAGGCGGGAGATTCGAGTATTTTGGGTTGTCCGTAAAGGCGGTGAAGGATGAGAACTTGTCGTTGCCGCGGGCCACGAGGAGGCGTCCTCGTTTCCTCCAATTCCTGCCGAGGAGGAACGGGATTTAAGGTGCTCTATCTATTTAGTTCTTCTTCTTTTTCTTGTTTTTTTGGCATAGACGTAGCTGATTTGCTATTCTTGATTGTGGCATGTATTGAGGTGCTTTATGTCTTTAATTGTCTGGCTGATACGCAGGAAACGTTTTGTGATCTTATTTCCTTATGCTGATGTAAATGTTATGGTTTTCTGGTGAATCTGCATGGTTTCTTGATAGGTAAAGGAGTGATTTTTATTCGGCAATTAAAGTCTAAAACGTGTTTATAAATGTAGAAATTTGATGGTTTTTACTGTTACATTAATTTCTTGATCACTTGTCTTATGTATCTGCTAACGCTTTTGTCTGGGTTCGGGGAAGAGTGATATAAACGTAATCGCCAGTTTGTCATTAAATTCCAGTTTCTGACATCTTCCTGTGCTATGTAATTGTGGATATTCTTGAGAGCTTTGCATTAGTTTCACAACAAGCAGGTAGATTGTAGAAACATTTCATCTTTCTCTTATTGTAAGAGGTAAAAACAGTCTCATTATAGAATGCTTGCATGCTAATAGATGCATTCCTCTCAAAATGGCATAGCAACCTTTGTGTTTGTATCTCTAAACCATTGATTTATGTAAATTATATTTTGTGATTCTAACTGCTGAGGTCTACATGTGTGTGTGTCTGTGGCGTCTGTCATACTAGTGCTGCTGCTTCATATATTAAACTTCATTGCTTTGTTCATTGTACTACTGATATCTCATCATTGTATCCATAATAAAGGCGCCTCGTGATCTTAAAGAATACCTTACTCATGTCACATAATAAAGATGCATCAGGTATAACTTTTGGTTAATTAACTGCTGATTTGTGCTAGCCACTGTTGAAACTTTGCACAAACATCATTATGTTTTTGTCTTTTTCTTTTCTGTTGTGCATAGGGTTCCTCGGATGCATTCGGTGAGGTTGATGCCTTTCAAGCATTGCACATTGTGAGTCTATTACACGTAAAAGGTTTGAAGCTGCTTTCAATGTTCTTGTTTATGTCATCTTGAAGGCAATTAACTCGTCATAGGTGCACATTGTGGATGAGGTGCAATTGACTCGTAACCACTTTCTCATCGCTAAGTCATAAACTTAGTGAAACACTTGTGTGTTAATTGGCTTTTAGTGTCACTGTGTATAATTCTTGAACCTGCACTTTGCTAGCTCACAGTGCATTTGCCTGTTTACCTTATCTTGAAATGAAGTGAGCAAGCTAATGAACTGAATAGTATTTCTATGTCATCATTTTATCTTTGATCTGTTTCATCTTGAGCTAATAATAGCTACTTGTAGTCATTAACCAATCGGCTTATTGTACTAGGTATAGGTTCTACTGAGGTCATGCCATGCAAATTGCTTCCACTGGCAGCCTTAGGAAGCCATTGAACATTGTCCTATGAAGTTGCTGCAATTTATAAGATATTTCAATTATGCTGCAGCACAACCATAAAGTGAAAAGATGGCTTCCATCTGAACGTATAAACTGATTACGATTGATAATGAGCAGATAAATGACCCGATTTACAGAATACAAGACTTGTGAGAATTTATTAAAGAAACTAACAAACGGCATCATTATGATAAATTCTAAGTATTTCATTAGTGCAAAGCAATTGCCTTTTCCTGGCTTTCGCCTGTGTATACAATAGGAAGATACCAACATGTTTGACCGTACAAATCATTTACATTGATCAAAATTTATAAAAAGCTACAACAATAATTTAAATTTATCTATTTGGAAAACCATATCTCAAGAGTGTGTCAAGCTATTCAGATATCTTTCATAAATGAATTAAGATTAGTGCACTTATCTCAGTTGTAACTTTCAATTGTTAGCTAATAACCAAGAACAAAATAAAATTTTCTTTTAACATGGTATTCGAGTTTTGTTGAAAAAATCAACAATTGAGAAAAGTATGTGGGTGTACTGAAATAAAAGAAAACAAACCAAGGAAAGCATTCCTTCTTTAGCATTCTTTCCTGGAAATATTACACGGTTGACCTGACCATTAATATTTCAGAAACAAATAAGATAAGAAAAGGAAATAACCAATACGATACAAAATTTTAGCATGCATCGGTGCTCATTTTATGCTTCAAATTTTAGGTGCATGACCTGGTTAAGTACAGTAAATTTCCAATGCTGCATAGTTTCTGCCCAATGTCCTCGTTTCTTCTTAATTAATTTTGTCAAGAAGCTTCCTATAGTCATTTTGAGATGAAACTGATAGGACTTTTGTTGAAATGATAGCTAATCATATTTTGATCTCAGTAATGCTGGCAGAAATTGGTAGAACTGTCTTGTTTCCATCTTATAGCTCGTCGTGTCCTAGTAATTTCTTCATCATGTTTCATTGCTAATCTAGGAGACGATCCTTTTTGTGTGTTATGATTTCCCTAAAGCTGTGATGGGATCATTGTAGCAACACAAGAATTTTTTCCTCCTGTCCCTCGTGCATGAGACTCTAAAGAGATGCTTCTTTGTCATGAGACCAAGGATGCCAACTTAACTGTTTGTATTCTATCTTGCAGAGGTTCTTGGAATTCATTTGAGAATTTGTGGAGTATTTTAGTCGAGATAATTCTTTCTCTTTATCAAGAAAGGAACCCCAATATTTCTGTTACCCCACAGTCAAAAAGAGCAAAGAACATGCTAAAAAATGAATCCAGAAAGAAGAAAGATCTGCAAAGCTGATGTAGAAAAAAGGATTCTTTTGAGAAGAAGAAAAGTGTACCTTCGATGTGAGTGCTCATAGAGGAGAGATATTGACGCGGCTCAATCCAACTACATGGCTGTATGAGCATATCCAGCCATGTCTTCAGATTGAGGCACGCCAATACCTCCCCCTTCAGATCCCACCCTATATTCTTCTTCGAGCTGCGAACCAAACAGATCATGACACCAATGTTCTTCCCTGACCATGCCGTGATCAGCATCTACTATAATAATGCTGAGTTGTATTGTTCAAAGGATAGAAGACAGCAAGGTTGGTGGAGAAGAGAGGAACAACATAAGGTCTCCTTTTCATCAAATTAGTAGTGCTCTTCTTTTATAGTAGCTTTCTTAGTACTCTCATCTATTGTGATAGCTTCCTCTCTTACATGACTGTGGATGGATACGTAGAGGCAGAAGCAGGAGAGAAGAGGGAGAAAATGAAGCCGAGAGGGACCACATCAACATGAATCACTTTCAAGATAATCCATGTGTACATCGGTCGCAATCATTAAAATTTCCCGGTAGGCATGCCTGCTTTGTTAAATGGCAGTGTAAGACATGAACACAACTGTTAGATTCTGTAAAGAGTGGAAGTAATTATATCTCTTCCGTTAAAATTTAAATGTGATCTGAAATGCATAAAAGCTATGGCACTAATGATAGACCGATGTAACCCTGCACACTATTATAACTTTCATTTCGACGTAGGACTAATTAGATTGTTATAGTCGTTCTTGGCATTGTTCCAATGTGGACGTCAACAAATGTTGCTGTTATTCACAGCTGTTCTTGTAATGCAAAGGCTGCAGGCAACCTGATGGCGAGTATGGGTTAAGCTTTTCTTGTTTATCCTTCAAAGTGAAAGAATGAGTCACTGAAAACAAAGAGCATGGAAGTCAGAAGACGCAAGTAGGGATCATCAAGACAGAGACGAACCGAGGAGTGAAAAGACAATGAGCTACCAGAGAATCTGAGTGCAGTGACAAAAAAATGGAGGACATCGATCAGGTAAATCTGTGGCTGGTGGGATGTAAATGGACAAACATCCATAATGATTTCTGGGTCAGACTTACCTGTGTTTGTTGGGGTGCATTAACTTCTTCAGGGACCATCATCTCCTCTCTCTCTCTCTCTCTCGCTCTGTGACCAACAACAACATATGCTTCCAAGTCGCAGAGCATTCAATTCTTGCTCATCGCCACCGAAGCCGGTGGGGGCTCATCCTCAGCCTTTGCTACTGATGTTCTTGTCTCTATTCAGCTTTTTCTTTTTTTTTTTCCACTCCAGGGATCGATTCAGTTGCAGCAAAAAAGATCTCATCATAATCGATGTCCTATTGTCAAAATTCTTGTCGCATCAAGATGAAGATTCTCGCATTTTGGTGCAAGTAGAAGAAAATGCTTCCAGATAAATAAAACGAATAAAAGCATTCTTTTTTGACCCAACGACGAGGATGATAGGAGTCTTTATAATAAAAATGTTAAGGATCCGAAACTTCATTCAATTTTCATTACTAGCCTTTTAAGCGAAAAAAAAAATATGTACAAGTTTTCATAAAATTTCACATAGGATTATTATCAGCATGTCCTATTATCTTTTCTTGAGATCTACGAGGCAATTTTTCAGTACACAGGCATTTCTCTCTCAACCGAAGAAGTTTTACCGACGACATTTATCACTACTCGAGCAGAATGATCATTGATGAAAGCTGTGGAAGCTCCCATTGGCAAGGTTTAAATGTAGCAGGAAGCATAAATGAGGAATAGGAAATCACCAGCAAGTAAAAGTAACAAGCACCTGAAGCTTTGGACTGATCGATGGGTGAATGGTCTCGGTCGAATGACCTCCGTCTGGCACAGGCGAAGCATTTAATGGGATCACGCAGGGTGTTATCTCCTCGAGGGCTGACTCAGCTCTTTTGGAAGCTCTTTCTGGCATGTTAATGGCAGTGGGCGCTGTTGCCCATCGGCCTCTCTCTCCTGGTGGACTCTACCACCATCGGTTGTCTGCTTAGGGTGCCATTTGCATCGGCTGCTTCATCAATTTTTCGTTCGTAGGATCAATATATAAGCATAAAATCTATAATTATATTATCTATAATATAAAAAAATAATATCAAAATATAAAATTAAATAATAATAGATCTAAACAATATTATGATACGTACCTTTCGTTCTTGTTCAGATAAATAAATTTTATCTCATCCACAAATACATCATCATCTGAAATATTAATCTAAGAGCTAAATTTATCTTCTACTCTTTTCCTATCCGAACCACTTAGATTAATGGTTAATACATTTCTAGATATTCTATCTATTTATAGATGAGAACAAAAGGTCTAAGATAAGATATTAAAAGATTTTCTTCTATTAAGAACATCATCAATAATCATAATTAAAATTCAATTACATCCTTAATATAACTTATTTAATTAAATAAAAATACATAATCTAACACAATTACCTCTCCCAACGAACAGTGCAACTTTTCTTTTGCACATCGAACGACTCCAGAATTGTATTATGTGCGTCGATGGCGTTTTCTTGCCGTTCTTTTGTTTCAGTCTTGTGACTACCCAAGGCGTGAAAATTCTCAGAACACTCGCTAACCACAGAATCAGCTCTCCGAACATTTTATGTGACCGAAGTGAGCATCGCAGATCGCTCGGAACAGTTTCAAACATGTCATGGTTGGAAATTCTGATACGCATTTAGATCCTAATGGATTTCGCTTGGAGACCGGATGGCATGGCAACGCCCAGTAATGTTTATAATGATACCATCGCAAACCATATAATGTATACGACATATTTCGTAAATATGTCACTGATGCTCTTTAATGCATATGACAAGCAGCTTTACAAAACTCTTTCTTTATTCCCTCAGGCTACAGCAACTAGAAGACGAAGGTATATACCGGCAAGAATTGACATCTCAGTTGGTACAGGATTTCAGAAATTTTGGTTTACCAAAACTGGGTGCCACAGGAAAAAAAGAAGGTTAGAGAGAGAGAGAGAGGTAGAAATACTACACCTGGTTTCTTTAACTCCTTCGAGCAGAAGAAGCCCCAATCACAAACCTACTGCATGGTATGGCCAATTCTCAGAGGTGGTTTCATTGTCTGTACCAGTTGGTAACAAGGAATTCATGGCATCCTCATGACAGAATCATCCCAAATTCAATTGGTGTCCTTAGATGGCTTTTTTTTTTTTTTTTTTTTTTTTTTTTGTACCCGGATTTTCCTAATTAAATCTTGGTTAAAATTAAAGAAGAGTTTTTTTTGGTAATTTAATGTAGACACGGTGTCTCTCTCAAAAGTGGAGGTGATGATTTAATATAAATTCTAAGAGGATTAGGATTACAAATCAAGTTAAATTAATCAAATTAGGATTCTTAAATAAACTAGAGTTGGATTCCTCAAAGAGATAGGATACTCATCCTATAACTATATCAAGACCCTTCCTCTTCTCCTAGGCGCCCGACGGAGAAAGACGATGCTGATGAAGAGGAGAGAGAGGGGGGCTGACGGTGAGCATCACCTTTGCCTATCGGAATCCTTGTCTCTTCCTTCTTCTCTTGATGATTTTGAGTTCTTATTTTTTCTACACACTTCTTAAGACAGTTTTGAGACGATCCAATCTTTCTTGTCTTACTCTATGACATGCTATCATCTTCTTCCATTTCCAAGTCAACTTCTCCTTAGGATAAGCATGAGAAGATTAAGATTCGGTCACTTCACTTGCTCTGTTGATTTCATGAATACATCCTTTAGTAAAGGATGAATTAGCTATCCATAATATATATATATATATATATATATATATATATATATATATATATATATATATATATATATATATGTGGATCACAAGTCTACAGAGTTTAGACTTGTGATCCACATATTATGAGATTTATCTGTCTAAGGTACGCGGCTAGATTATATATACTGTCATGTGAGTTTGTAGCTCATAATAACTAGTTGTCATATATTTTTGATCGTAGAGTATTGTTTAATGATAAGATGAAGATGATTATATTGTATATATTATGTTGCATTAATATATGTGACAGTAATGAGATTTACTGTATGGTGCATCCCGGACGTTGGTGAGAGAAGTGATTCTTAGATATTCGACTCGTAGGTTTATTTTTGATAAAATACATATATATGTGTATATATGGTCAATTGTATTTATGAATAATATTATACGAAAGCATATTACATATATTCATGTATCCCGAACTACTCTAGTGATTTTGCATTCTTATTTATTGTTATCAGAATCACACATCATATGCACATTTCGCTTATTATGACATTTGATCAGCATATTGTTATTATCTTTTTCTTTGATCTCTATTCTCTATTGGACAGTTATGTTCATCCAAAATAAATTCCACATATTACAGTGCATATTGTTTCAAAATAATATGATTATGATTTTGAGCTAGCAAAATACTTGGGAGTTGCTGCATATTGTTTAAAAATAACATGATTATGATTTTTGAGTCAGCAAAACACTTGGAGCCGCCACTGGGGAAGCATCCGAGATGTCTCGATGATTATTTATGAGATTATATTATATTATATATATAGTTTTATATAATTTTTTTTTAAAAAAGTATGTTGTAAGTTTCTTGGTATATGAGTTAAATGGTATCTCAAAACACACCAAAATGTTGACAAATGTAAGGCCAAGGATAGAATATCCAATCCCTCATCATATTGTGATGCTAGGAGACACACCCCGGACCACTAATAAAAAATTTCACAATCTTACAGGCTCAAAAATGCAACCATCACAAAAATTGATGAGATGTCAGAATGATTCAACAAAAGTGTCCCTGACTCATCAAACACGCATCGTATCAGCATCAAATATGGTGTGATCATTGCCTAGTGCAAAAACTAAGCTTCTTCTTCAACTAATTGATCCCTGACAAGTCTATTCCAATCTAAAAATAATAATTTTACCCATCAAGAAGTATAATGCGGAGTTAAAAAAAAAAACTCTCAAAATATCGACTTTCTTAATCAAAATTATTCATTCCGACCTCGATAAAAATCCGAACAATAAATTTCACCACGAGAGGAGGAGAGAGAGCGACAGCTCCGAAATGATAAGTAGACTTAAAAAGCACAAAAAAAATAAGATTTTTTTGCTTATAAATTTAATTTCATTAATATCCATCACAAGAACTCTGTTTAATTATAAAATATAAATATTAAGAATATTTAGGCTTTTAGTAGCATTAGAGACAATAACAAAGGAGAAGATATTTGACTGGATTTTTTTTGATAATTTGAGTATAATAAGAATATCTCTTTTTGATACTTAAAACAACCCAATAATTAATCCCTCTTGTGAAACGAAAAAAAACCTCTATCTCCAATAATTGGCATATTTTTCCTTGGTAGCACATAGAATAAGCCATTACCACAGCTCCTCTCTGGCTCGGTGACCACCGCCTGCTGTCTACGGATCAATCAATTGGCAATCAAGCAGACCTTCTACTTTGGGTATTATCAGGTGGCCCGCCACGTTTCCATACGAGGAAAACCTTATCCGACATCCATGCCCTTTCCATTATAGGCATCTTTCATGTCCTTCCAATCCATCTACCCCTCGACTTCTCCAACAACCTCTCAACCCTCGACTCTTGATTTTAAGAGCAACTACCAGTCTTTCTCTCCTATTCCTACCGTCCATTCTTCTCCCCCCACCGTTCTATATAGGCCTGCTTGTGAGCCTACTCGCCTCATTAATCTCCCACAGAAGCCACATCTCTTGGGAGGAGGTAATAGAGAAAAGGGTGTCTTGGATTCTTCTGTATTTATTGAAGCATGGCAGATTTGGATCGATCATCTGAGGATGTTTCTGTGGACTCTAAAGGTACGTATCTGCACTTACTCGGTTCACCTTCACTTTGTCATCAGGATAGTTGGCATGGCCGACATCTTTTTTTCTTCTTCTTCTGCTTCTGCTTTTGCCTACCTTACGGGTTGTTTCAGGAGGAAACAACCAAAATTCCAAGATGGATTTCTCAGAGGATGAGGAGAAACTCATTGCCAGGATGTATAATTTGGTTGGACAGAGGTTGGTTGGCTTTGCCATCGTTTGAGATTGCAGCTGGAACCAATCTGTGCTTCTTCTTCTTTTTTTCTTTGATGTTTCTTGTCATGCCGACAACCAGGTGGTCACTGATTGCTGGAAGAATCCCTGGAAGAACAGCTAAAGAGATTGAGAAGTACTGGACCTCGAGATACTCAACAAGTGAATGAGTGATGGGTGTTTATTCTGCACTGTGTACATGGCAAGCAAAATTTTTGGTGATGTTTGTGGAGGTGGGGAGGGGATGATGGTGTGTTGGTGTTTCCATGAGTCTCAGCTGTTTAGCTTCTCTTAGCGGAAATGATGAAGGGGTGTGGCAACAGTTTCCCTGTTCTTACAAGTGTTGTTTATTTTGGGTGGGAAATCCAAATGTCCATGTCAGTTGTTGTGCAGAACAATTTTCATGTTACTCTTGTCATAATATAAATCTTCAACCTCATTGTGCTGAGAAAAACTTGTGGGATTCACATGAACTGGATAGAGTAATTATCCTCTGTGGGCATGGCCTTTAAATAGGTTAGTAGCTGCTCCTATTTTTCTAGGTTCAGCTTTCATGCAGAATCCACATAAGTTATTCATCCACTTTTAGATGATTTAATTAAATTCATAAACATACTTTTTTTCTATGTTCAGGTATGATGTACTCATTGTGCTTTTTGGGTATTTTGATTGGGACTCAGCTGCTATGTATGACTTGAGATTCATTTGTTTTATATTTCAGCTATGTTTATTAATTTGAGTACTTAATAGAGTGGGAGCATTACAAGAGCTGTCATCTGTCAATTCTTCATAGTGGGAGTAATAGAAAAATTAAGTGCCATCTATTGCTGCTGTGCTAACAAATTAAACAGCTGCGGATGCCTATTGATTGCTTTTCAGAGTCACATAATACTACTCCTTGTTGAATCAAATTCAAGGAAAGCATCAAAGTCCCTTTCAATTGAATTTGTCAGATCAATTCAACATAATTTGGCTTCCTATTGACTTGTTTTTGATCCCACTTAAAATTGACTTGACTGGAAACAAATTAACACCCTCATAAATCACAATAATGAATCCAACTTGATGTTGGCAGCAGGCCATTTTCTCAGAAAGTAATGTAAGCATATGTGCTGTTGGCATTCTCTCATCAAAAATCACCAATCATTGATGCATTCTGCTAGCATCAAGCATTCATCACACAAACAGTTTCATACCCTAGAACAAAAGGAGAATGGTTCTTGAAAGATATGTTGGCTCTTTCCATCCAAATAAACCAAGCCCATGTCAAAAAGACACCATGAATCCTTCACCTCTATCTGGTTCCAACATTAAAAAAAAAAAAATCTCTCTATTGAAAGAGAACAAATTCCAGTTTGGTTTTGCAGAATAGGAAGCAAAAACTAGATCTGGTTCACACCATGGCATACCATGCAAGTGGTATATTACATGGTAATCAGGAGAGGTCAACCAAAAATCTAGAATTACAGTTTACTTCCAGTAGTCTACAGCAGTTTTGAAACACAATTACATTTCGCGTATAACATACTGAACATGCAATGAAGAAATAAACAGATCTCGAAACTTATAATCGATATTCTAATATTAACAGGAACTACATCGTCGTCGTCGGTCAATCAGCACATTCTCAGGCACAGCATGGTGAGTAGGGACAGATCAAGGCACTAACAAAACCAGCATAGGAAACACCAGACACATGCTAAGAGGCAAAAATGATAGTACTGTTGATGCTTAAGGGTATTACTAGGTTCAAAGGACCTATGATTCTGATTCCCTACCCTGCCAACTCCTTTGCCCAATTAATCATCAGAACTGGTCTAACTTTGATTATTTTTATACAAGCAAGCTTTCCCGCTAGTAGAAAGACATGATCAGCACCTAATTATCAGAGTTCATCTACTGCCTACCTGCACCCAGAGAACAAGAAGAGCCATCAGCATCTGCCTGCCTGTCTGTCTCCTGCGTCTTCCTTAACCTCACGGCCGCATTTAAGATGTATCTCATAGCCACATGCGAGGCATTGGTATGCCCAGCCCAAGCCCTGCTCATCACACGCACAGCATATGAAAGGGCCACCTCCTGATTTCTCTGAAACCAGATTAAGTACGTGACGGTGACCCTCATGTTTGAAAGAACTTGGGTATTGCTTGGCTTCTTCATCCATTTTTTCTTGGAGCAGCCTAATGTGAGCTTCGGTGAATGGATATGCCATTTCCATATGCAGGTTTATTAGGTTCCTTCCTTCCTTTGTGACTGTTTTCCCGTCAGGCCCTATTATAACAAGCATAGGAATCTCTTGGATGTCAAAATACCGAGCTAGTGCTTTTGAAGACTCTTCGTCGTGAGGCAGTGCGAACCATGGCATGCCAGAGAAGTATTGCAAGAATCCTGCTTCATCTCTGTCCATCGAAACAAATACAACTTCAAACTCTTCGCGTCTTTCCTGGAGGTGATTGTATACGGATATCAGCCTTGAGGTAAATTTCAGACATGGAGGGCACCATTGAGCTGCGAAGTACAGGCCTACTGTTGTTCCCACCAAACTTGAAAAAGTTACCTGCAACTTCTATCGCTATGAGGGCCAATCTAATAAGCGCTTGCAACTCAAATCTAAGGTGCGATGCTCTTACCTGGTCATTGTGTTTGATCATGTGGTCTTTACCACTGATCGCTAGGAGCTTCTCTAAGGTTTGGGATGCATATTTTCTCTTTTCTTCAGCCTCCAATTCTGCTATCCTTTCGGATGTAAAAGGGAACGCCTGAAGTCCATGGCGGTACAAGATCTCCACTCCTTCTGTCTGAATTAAGCCACCACCTGGTTCGAGGATAATTAGTGCTGGAATGCCTTCGATTTGGAATTTATGAGACAGACTTCTCTTGGAGTTTACATCACTGAAGGGCACTGCAGGCCATGGCATCGAGCTATAAAACTGCTCAAAGGAGGACTGGTTCTCATCAGACGAGACATACACAATTTCAAATGGTAATTCCTGCTCCATTAGCTTGTGGTAAACACTGACCAAAAGCGGGGTGAATGAAACACATCTTTGGAACCAATTTGCAGCGAAGTACAAACCAATGGTCTTTCCTTGTATGTCTTTAGGATTAACCTGTAAGTCCGCATTAATCTCACATATTGTGTCATACAAAATAGAATGAGATACGCTCCTGATTAAGTGACAATTGCAAGAGGTTTCAGATTCATGAATCCGGAACATGACATTTCTTTTTTTTTCCATGAGCATGTATGTGTGCCTGTGTGGAGAAGTAAACAAGCTAGATCAATGTAATAACATATTACGAGGTAATGCTCGATTCTCTTTCTATGTTGTTTGACAATAAAACTTAAAGAGCCTCCCGCCTAAGGTGTGGTTTCTAGATGCTTCTAGATCATCTCTAGGTACAGTAAATTCCTAAAGAAGACAAAGTGAGCTGCCTAAATTTCAAGAAAAAGAGGGCAGAATGGCTGAGAAAGAATGGCTGAGAAACAGTAGCAAGGAGAGCACAAAGACTTGTTGATCGTGATACTAATTCAAAAGGAACACCCAACATTCTAGGCCACCACAACAGACACAATAATTATACCACATTTTTACTTTTTGTGTTTTAGAAGAGACACTTTTCCTTCTTTCATTCTCTTTTTTTGCTTCTTAAGCAAATCAAAACAACTGAATTAGAGAAACAAACAGGGATAGCGTAGCGGAGTTCACAGATTCTTGAGGGACACAACAATGAAAAAGGATGCATCCTTTTAAGCTTGAATTGAGAAGCAGGAAGAAACGAAAAAGTTCTAACAAAGCAATTTTGAAACTTTTTAAAATCAGGAAGCCTAATTGCAATTAACCATCCAATAACTCACACTAACAAGAGATAAAGGATTAAGACGTAAACTAAAGTGCCAGGTGAGACCCTCTTTGGACTAGATCAAGTTTTGAACTCTGAGATACTGCACATTCAGATGCAGAAATGAAGATTTACTGCATTTTTTTATATGTTTTATGCTCTTCGAGAACCTCACAACAACAACTTCAAGCCCTCAACAAGAGAAAACACAGAATTTGGCTTTTGTAGAATTTCTTTGCTTGATAGAAACTACAGGAAAGCTATCCCTGACAAAGAGCAAGAGAATCAAGTTAATGAACTCCCAGCTACAACCTGGCAGGTATAAGCAGCAGATGCTTTGAAGAATACCAGTAAAAACCAAAAAAAGAGGCTATAGACGGCATCAGATGAGCAACGAGTCGCACCTTATTCCCGGATGCAGAGATGAGGAACTCTGTGGATAAGAGAGCGGAGAGGCCACCGTCCCCTGTCGCAGCGGCCACCCCTGTTCTTGTTGGAGCTTCCATCTCCCTTCTCCGTTCCTCTCTCACCTCATGCCATGTTATATCACTGCAACCGCGACATACGCTCACGCCCGGTGAGCACAAGCACAACTTACCACCCCAATTATGCTGATTTAGCCCCGCCTTTTACGTTATCGATGTTTGGTTCAGACGGAGAGCATGCCACGTAACTGCACCGATAGTGAGTTCTGGACAGGCGATTCTCGGGGCCTGCGACATTATTCTGATGTCGTTGTTGTCGACCCACAGCATTATTCCCCACCAGCCATTGCTTCTCGTCACGGAAAAGCTTCTGGGCGCGACGCCCGACCGGCCACCTGCTTCCACTGCACGAGGCACACGTGGGAGACGGCGAGCAGGACCAGCGCGGTCGCCATGGACTTCTTTCGGGCACAGCTCACGCGAGCAGCGAGCTTTAGCTGGTGGCCAGTGGGCACCTTGCACCATGGTAGGTGCATGTCTGGTTTCAAGTAGTCCCGGGCCAAATCAACTTTTGCCTTTCCGCAAAAGGGCCAGAGAGAGAGAGAGAGAGAGCGCAGAGCTGGCTTTCTTTGATGCTTTGGTCCTTTCGGTGTTGCACAGGTGGGCGTTTTATTGGGCATCAATCAATCATGTAGATGAGTTCCACGAAAATTGGACAGAGGATGATGTCAACAGTGTGCGTAAAGTACATGATTGCCTTATCCATTTGAAGCTAGTGTGAAAGCCAACGCATGCTTATCCTACAACTCGTTCATGGATTGAGGGAAGGAGCAAGAACTAGATCTTAGAACAAACAAACATGCTGCAAATCTTATCCAAGAGGCCAACAGGCTTGCCCAAGGAGCAACAAGCGTGCGATCCGTTGTTGCTGCTGTATATGAATGCGGCAGAAACGCTTTGATGACGGCATAAGATCGTGGGCTGGGCTGTATATGTTGTTGGGTCTCCCTGGTAACTGGTCCCTCAACATATGCGCCACTCGAAGCCCAATTCAAGACCATCGCCGGACATTGAACTGCAAATTAGACCATCACCGGACATTGATCTGCAAATTCCGAGTCGGTATTTGATAGCGGTGTACGGGGTAAATAAGCGAGATATTTGACTGAATTATTGCAGCGTCAGAGGTATTGCGTGTTGGTTTTGTCTCCAGCTTCCAAATGGTTTCAGCTACCAGTCGGAATTTGCAGCGGTAAAGGCTCTCTCTTCTTGAGATCTCTCTGTTCTGTGTTTGGAGGAAGAAGCAACAGCTCTTCGCTAAAATGTCGTTGATCCTACCAGCCCTGGGATGGCTCGCTGACAGCTTTATGGGGAGCTTGGTCCAGAAGTTGGCTGAATTCACAGTCCAATTTGGGTGAAGGACGGACTTCAAGATGATCTGATCAAGCTAAAGACTTCTCTGCTCAAAATTCAGTTCACCAGCAAAGCCGAGAATCCGTGGATCAAAGATGACCTTGAAACAGTATGCCAAAGTATCGGTGATACAGCACAAGGAGGCTGCTTATGACGCTGACGATTTACTGGACGAGTTCCACTACCGAGTTCTGCAGAAGCAGCAGATGGAGAAGCAAGGAGACGAGGCAAGTTATCAATCACCATCTTCTTCTAAGCTCCCTCCAAAGAAAATAAGAACTTCTTCATTGTTTTGTGCTGTTACAATAAGCTTTTTCGGTAGAGAAGATAATGACGATGAAGGGACTAAAATACGGGAAATCCAGGGAAGAATAGAGAGGTAGGCGACTGTAGCAGAGAAAGTCTTTGGTCCGTCATATGAAGAAGATAAGAGTCGATCGAAACAGAAGAAAGCCTCGGTGAATCGAAGTAAAAATTCCATTTGGTTGAAACTCAAGTGTTCGGACGAGACAGAGAGCTGGAACAACTTCTGGGATTGTTGTTGAAATCAGCCGATGGATTCCGATCCGGCAACGACGGCATCGTTGTGTTGACAATTGTTGGCATCGGAGGGGCCGGAAAGACCACTCTTGCTCAGCTAGCCTACAATGATGAGCGAGTCGGGGGAATATTTTCAGCTTAAGATTTGGGTGTGCGTATCTGAAGACTTCAACAAGGAGAGGCTAACGAAAAAGATCCTATCGGCAACAGGAGAGAAGCATGATTACGAGAACTATGATACGCTTCAAGTAGATTTTAAAGAAAAGTTGACGTCAAAAAGATTTCTGCTTGTCCTCGATGATGTATGGAATGAGGACAGAGATGGGAAAGGCTTTTTGCACTGTTAAGGTCGGAAGTAGCGGGCAGCAAGATCTTGGTAACGACTCGCTTGGCAAAGGTTGCAGGCATAGTTGGCAGCGAGGAAGCAATCCATCTAAGCGGCTTGGATGAAGATAGCTACTGGGAATTCTTCAAGAGACGTGCACTTGGATCTTAAAATCCCGGAGACCATCCACGGCTAGAAGCTATAGCCAAGAAGATTGTTCGCAGGTTAGACGCTGGGAGGGTCGTCGAACATGAAGCTGGATGAGAAGCACTGGAAAACCATCATGAAGAGTGAGATATGGCCACTACCACAAAAAGAAGATGATGTTTTGCCAGTCCTACAGCTGAGCTACCAATTTCTTCCCGCGCATCTTTGGCGGTGTTTTGCATTCTGTTCCATGTTTCCAAAGATTTATCCATTATACGGTGATGACAATCCATTTTTGGATGGCACGGGGCTTCATAGCACCTCAACGAAATAAGACGATGGAAGATTCACAAGGCATGAGCAAGCTTATCAGCTTGAGGAATATTGAAGCAGATGAAAGGATAATTACAACGATAAATGAGGTTGGGAAGCTGACTTCGCTTCAACAATTGTCTGCATTTCGAGTGTCGATGGATCGCGGACGCAGGCTTGAAGAACTAAGTGATTTGACACAGCTCCGTGGAAGTCTACGAATTACTAATCTTGAGAACGTTGAATTGGAAATAGGCGACTGCCCGAACCTGATGCCTCTTCCCAAGGAACTGCTGCTTCAGATGAGTTGAGGTCCGTAGAGGGGTCAGGAGTCCTCGAATCCCTCTGGAGTCTGACCATTGCCGGATGTCCTGAGCTTTCGCCGAATGAAGCGGAGGAACAAGGGGAGGGTTCGTCGACGACTGTCATAACAAGGGATGGCACTGCCCGGCTCAAACTACGGCCCTTCCGATGGACACTACCATCCATTGTTCGAACTTACAGTTGTAGATTCTGCTCAAGCGGTGTCGTTCGACCGGGAGGAGCAGTAACTGTTGCGAAGCCTCACGGCTCTCAAGATCCTAGAAATGTGCACCAGTCTACAAGAAATCGTAGACTGACAAGCTGCATCATCCACCAGTCTACAAGAGATCGTAGACTGACAAGCTGCATCATCCACCAGTCTACAAGAAATCGTAGACTGACAAGCTGCATCATCCACCAGTCTACAAGAACTCGTCAATGATTTGCAACACTCGGTATGGCTTTTTTAACAACAGTTATGATCCTAATGCATGCACTGCAGACCTAAGCAGGGAACGAGATACGTTAGACCTGTACTCTAAAGGCTAAGATCCAATATTATGCTTGATCCAATGGCCAGGTTATACTCCCAGCAGTAATAAACATCTTTGCTGTGTCGTATCATATCATCTTAAATCTTCACATTTATTTGTTCACGGGCATGGTTTCGGATCTCTTGAATTAAATTCTATTCCAGTTTGATAAAACTGTTCACATCAAAATTACGGTATTCCTTAGCATGTCTTGGTTCAATTGAAACGTCTAATTCGAAGCCATTTAGTAGTTGATGTCGGCAAACTTGACGTCCGCCCATCTTTAAGCCACGACCAATAGCATCCGTGTGATGGCCCAAAAGTCAACTCCATCGCCTTCAATTCCTCAATTAAAATGAATAATGAATTATTTATTTACTTAATAAATAAGATATTAACCGACGAGATTCGACAGCGAAGGACTTGACGGCCGGATCGCAGCTGCCCTAACGGTTGGCCTTTCCCACGGACGACCCACGCAACGGTTCGGTTCACACCGTGTCGGTGTCGGCGGCCCCCATCGGCCAACAACGCGACAGCGCCGACGCCAGCAGTGGCCGAAGCAGGCACGTTGCTGAACTGGCTTTCGCCATCGCCGCCACGTGGGACTCGATCCAACGGTGGCGTTTCATTCTCTAGATCAGATTTGACCCTCTCCTGCTTTAATTTCCGTACATCTGATCTCATGCCAACGAAGTAGAACTCGCTTTATTCTTCCCCTCTATAAATAGAGACTCCTTCCGCGTGCTGCTACCTCTTCAACCATCCACGTTCTGAGCGAAAAGAAGCTGCTTTCAACTCGGATTGAGAGAGAGAAGAGAGATGGGGAACTGCGTCGCCTCGCAGAAGCGGGTCAGTGGGGTCGATGAGGATGATTTCTGGGGAGCCATGGGGCAAAAGAGCTCCGGGCGTCGCGGAACGCAGCAGGATGAAGCCAAGCTTCTCTTGGAATCGGAGGGGGAGGAGCGAGGCGCCGGCTCTACCGAGATCAAGATCAGGATCAACAAGAAGCAACTGGAGGAGCTGCTACGAGGAACAAGAGGCGAAGAACGGCCGCTTCGACAACTTCTTGCCGATCTCATGAGCATGGGCGAGACGTGGGAACACCATGATCAGGAAACGCACTGGAGGCCGAGTCTACAGACCATACCGGAGGTACCCGAGTAAGCTGTTGATCTGAAGATGATGATGCTGATAAATCCTTGTCTTACATGTATGTGTATTGTTCAAGATAGGGTGTCTACTTGTTTCCCTCTTTCTCCGTTTTAATGTGTCATATACAGATCGCAGATTGGATGATGTAAAATAAATCACGAGGGAGGATATATAAAAAGATATTTAGAGGACTTTTGTCTTTCTTTTTTGTCTTGTTTTGTTCATTTATTTATTTAGGAGTTTTGATGCTTATATTTTAGGTGAATATATGTGTATTATTACATATGAATTGGCTATCTTTGACCCTCCGTCAGTTTCCCATCTCTGTATAATATCAAACTAGAGAAGGATTAAATAGCAGGATGCCACCATGCACCAAAATTGTCATATGGTCCAATTTAATTCCAGGCCAAACAGTGCAACAACAGAGATACGAATGGTTTGGTGGAACTTCACCACCTGGAAGAGGTGGTGACTTGAGCCAATTCTTTGGCTGTTGAAGACTAGTCTACTGCGGAGCTCTTGCTTGGCAAAAACAAGACAGTGGTGAAGGCTACATTCTCTTCGTCTAAATGCTTGGCAAAGCCAAAAAAATAAGAGTGGATGAAATCCTCGTATGGCCGCTGCTTTCTTCTATTCCGCAGTTGTATAAGCGAACTTGTAAGCTACTCAATTTTCCAGTTCTGAATTAGAAGATTTCAAGCCGTGTTAATGCTAATTAAAGTTCTTCGGAAGGTGTACTCAATCATACATTTTTATGAACTTTTTTCAGGCACTTATATCTAATTTAATACCCAGCTCCCAACAGGCTAGACGTAACATGATATTTTGCCTAGCACTTCAAATTATTGGTTGAAGTAATTGTAACTAATGTTACTAAATCGAGTTGTGTATGAGGAAAAATATCTTCTAATTTATTACCAAAATCTATAGCAACTTGGACGATAACAAAAATATAATTGAGTAGTCAAATAGAAGCTACAGGAACAAGATATGCATGCTAGAAAATAGTCGCAGTAAGAATAAACCAGAAAAGGAACAACAAGCAAACAAGAAGATTTCTTCATAGATTGATTTAGCTATTTGTTATTGTGGAAGCTTTTCAACAGCTAAGATTATAATCATTTACTTGCGTTCTCTAATTAAGACCATGACATCGTAAAAAGTCCATTATAGATCACACGTTGAATCCGACGAGATATGTTTGACTTGGATAACTCTCAACCGAAGGCCCTGTAAAATAAAAACGTGATCGTTTCTGTGGGTTACTATGGTGGTGAAATCCTTGCTGCTCGTGAAGTCAAACAATTAGCATGCATGGAACGTCGCATGCTACGTGCGTCATCGCTGAACACAACAGTAGAAACCATGGGCATAATCAATGAGTTGACTTGGACTTATACGTCATCAGAAGGCTCACAGGTGCCACGTTCTCAAAGCAACGTGCCATGTAGCAGACCAAGATAAGTATCGATGGCTAACTCACAGTTTTTTCTAAGCATACATCATCTATTCCTTCTTCGATATCAACAGCTTTCAAAGATCATCGCCACACGTTATGGACCATTCTTGGTAGCTACGTACATCTGCAGGGTCAAGGTTTTCATATGCATCCCTCTACCTTAGCCGTAGATCACAAGCAAAATGGATGCTTACCAATCTAGAAGCTTATTAATCAATGAGAAAAATGGCATTCACATCACAAACCATGAAGATCCATCAAAAAAGAAACGAGTACACGCCTCAAGAAATGCTTCTGTACATACGAACCGTATGCTTGCTTGAGAACAGTTTGTGATCCGACACAAAGATAACTATTTATGATATTTCTTGAGTTTCTTGGTGGTCTTAAACTGAACAAAAATATAGACCACGTGATCTCAAGGAAGCAAACTAAAGAGAGAAAATATTGCAAAAGCTATCAGATGCTTTGACGGTCAGAATCTCTTTTGGATATACAACCTAAACCATCAGAACTTGGATCAATGCAGGGCGTTAATGAAAGGGACAAACCCAAGACAAGGTGGAAAAAATCCGAAGCGCAACATAGAATCTGACAGAACTAGAAAGACATTATTAGTATAGGGGTTTTCTTGATGCCGATACATGGACTCCATTGTATAGAGGACAACATGAGCGTTTGTAGGGTTGCACAAAATAATTGAGAACCTGACAGTAACGGAGACGTCTGAAACTTGCCAAGGAGTGACTGAGCTAGATATGTCCATCCCGTCGATGCCAACATTAACAAAGTGGCGTGAGTGGACTCCATTTGCACAGAGCCGTCGATGCCGATGCCGATGCACACGAGGAACTGTTGAGGAAGATCATAAAATTGCTTCTCCTGTAGTGCAGTATGTACAGCTACTCCACTGGAATTACATGCGGTAACGAGGAGACCACATAAGGCTACCGTACAAGGACAAATTGTGCCGGTGTTGGAACTCCCTTGAAGCTCACAGAATAAGGCATATCATGATACGGTCAGGGATGATAAGATAGATGGGAATCGGGTGGACCACATGTTCGTGTTGCTTTGCGGCCCAAGGATTCCAGTCTTCTTATACCGCGGCGTACACTAGCTCTCCTGGTTTGCCATGGCCGGCGATCATGGCGGTGAAGCCACCCACGGCTCCAGCCGCCGGCTGGAGGGCATACTTACAGACCTGACTATGCCATGGCCTCGCCGACTCTGGTCAGCCACCATCGTCGAGTTGCAGCTTCTCTTCCCCCTTGCTGCTCCCGCCGTGGTCGTCTACATGCTGAACAACCTTCTCTCGCTCGGCACTCAGGTCTTCTCCGGCCATCTCGGAAACCTCGAGCTCGCCGCCTCCTCCCTCGGAAACAACGGGATCCAAATCTTCGCCTACGGCCTCATGGTACAGCATTCCTTCGACCTTGCAGCACCACGACATCCAAATTTCTACTATAATGCTACTATATTACACCTGTAAGTTGCTGCTTAATGACATTTCAAATTGATGATTTTTATCACCATAACGTCAATTAACCATACATGATGTTTGATATCCGTTATGAATAATTAGAGAATTTGATGATCATAAGATTTGGTAAAAGAAATTATAGCTGATATGGTCAACAATTTTTTTGGATTTTTGAAGAAATTCATGTTTTCCGAACTTGGATTAAAGTTTTTAATCTTCTTTGCAAAAAAATAAAAATAAAAATGCGTCACATATCAGCTAGGGATGGGGAGTGCCGTAGAGACGCTATGTGGACAAGCCTACGGCGCGCACAAGTACGAGATGCTCGGCATATACCTGCAGCGCTCGACGGTGCTCCTGATGGCGACCGGAATACCTCTCGCGGCGGTATACGCCTTCTCGAGGCCGCTACTACTACTACTGGGGCAATCGCCAGAGATCGCCACGGCCGCGTCGATATTCGTGTACGGCCTCATCCCGCAGATCTTCGCCTACGCCGCCAACTTCCCGATCCAGAAGTTCCTGCAGGCTCAGAGCATCGTGACGCCGAGCGCGTGCATCTCCGCGGGCGCCCTGGCGGTGCACCTGGTGCTGAGCTGGGTGGTGGTGTACAAGGTTGGTTTGGGCTTGCTGGGGGCCTCCCTGGTGTTGAGCCTGAGCTGGTGGATCATCGTGGCGGCCCAATTTTTCTACATCGTGACGAGCCGGCGGTGCCGGTTCACGTGGACCGGGTTCAGCTGGCAAGCGTTTGCCGGCCTGCCAGAGTTCTTCAAGCTGTCGACGGCGTCGGCGGTGATGCTCTGCCTGGAGACGTGGTACTACCAGATCCTGGTCTTGATTGCTGGTCTGCTGAAGGATCCTCAACTGGCCCTGGATTCACTCACGGTGTGGTGAGATCATCAACTGCTCTCCCATTGTTCTGAAATCTTGGATACAAACCATGTTCATAGGTGCTGAAAAGAGAGTAATTATCAAAGACCGGAACTCGTTAGATCATGACAATATGATGATAGCAATTTTAAATAATGCTGATGTTGCATAAAGAACAAGGCATGCTGGATGATGCGGCAACAATATTCATAGTTTTTGATTGACTGAACTACGAGTGCTTATTGCTATATGCAGCATGACGATTGCCGGGTGGGCGTTCATGATCTCAGTCGGCTTCAACGCAGCTGCCAGGTCTCTCCTCTTCCTTCCTCTCCTGTTTCACGCAACTTAGAAGAGCAATGCTACTGGAGCTCGAGATAGGATATTGTTGGTGTTCGACCATATGTCCCACAAAAGTCCAGTTTCAAAGATCATATCTATATCTTCTACAAGATCATATTTTAAGGCGAAGGTACGCTCGAACTGATCTCATTCTCTTGAACTGGCAGCGTGAGAGTTGGCAATGAGCTCGGTGCCGGCCATCCGAAGTCCGCGGAATTCTCGGTGGTGGTGGTAACAGTGCTGTCTCTCATAATATCCTTGATAGTAGCTACGATCATGCTCTGCCTTCGCCACTACATCAGCTATGCTTTCACGGAGGGTGAGACGGTAGCCCGTGCTGTCTCCGACCTCTCCCCCTTGCTCGCCGCCACCCTCATTCTCAATGGCATCCAACCTGTGTTGTCCGGTTATCACCGCACTCTGCTGCATTATTTTACTGCTACATAAACTTCCACTGCTATAACTGCAATCTAACTGGTAAACATAATAAATGCAGGTGTGGCTGTCGGGTGCGGATGGCAAGCATATGTAGCATATGTAAATGTGGGGTGCTATTATTTTGTAGGAATTCCACTTGGCATTCTCCTTGGCTTTAAGTTTGATCTGGGAGCAAAGGTATCTGCTACTGCATTGTTTTCATCACAAAGTTCATTGAAATGTTTGAGTTACTCCAAATGGTCATAACTATTAGAGAAAAGAAATATTTTGCGCATCCAATGCCTTTATATTTGTCAGCAACGAGCTCAATTTGCATATCAGTACCTAATCAACTTGGCATGTACAGGGCATATGGGGAGGTATGCTCGGAGGGACACTCATGCAGACCTTCATTTTGATTTGGAGTACTTTCCGCACAGATTGGAAGAAAGAGGTATGTACTTTTTCCTGTTCAATTATCTTGTCGATCTCTTTCTGTAATTGTTGCATCTGATCAGCTGGTGCTACATTGTGTTACATTGCTAGCTTAAAGGATAACTTGCCTGACCAATTTAAATTAATTTTATACTGTCTGTTTCATAACTCTTTTAGATGATAGGTGAGATTATAGGAAAGTAATATTTTGATTCCTAGGCATTCAAACCAGTTTAGTCACATCCAATGGAGTTGATCGTCCATCCAAGTGCTCCAAAAATGATTTTATATGAAGTGTCAACTTGCAAAATGATAAGTCAATAATTCATTCAGTAGTTCTGAGAAGAGGTTAAAATGTGATGGATTTTTAGGGATTTGTCTTGAAGCCCTGGAAAATTGTTGGATGTGTTTCTGGCAATGCAGGTGGAACAAGCCATGAGAAGACTAGACAAATGGGAGGATAAGAAGCAACCTCTGCTGAGCAATGTTGACCAGGGAAACAGATGACAGAATCAGCCTTCCTGGTTGTGGAACATCTCCATTGACATCACAGTGTGCTTGGTGTCATCCATTACCTATGACAACATTACCAGCAGCAAGCTAGTATCTGAAGACAGAGAGACCCTCCAAGAATGAAAGGAAGAAAGAAAGAAAGTGGATGGGTTCCCTCAGGTTTCTCCCAGAAATGGATCTGTCAGTGTGTTAGCAGTTGAGTCCTGATCTTGGGCATTACAAGCTAAACAAGTACATAGTTATAAAATGAAAAATCATAAGACAATTTGTAAATTCGTGTGCATCTTGATGTCACAATGAGCTTAATTTCTGCAACAGTGATTGAATTCAGGATGATGATCAATTCTGAAAAATCATCAGTCTGTTAATGGTGGCTTCACAGGACTACAAGATCTCCAAATCCTATAAAGCATTGGAATCTAAATATTGTTCCCCATGTATAATTTGCATAACTGAGCATGTCCAGCAGGCTAATAAAATTTTCAAAGTTGTGTCACATTATGCTCTAGTTACGATTATTTAACCCCAGTCATCGTGGCTTATTCTAAACTAAACTGGGAGTTTGGTTTCATATTGTATTGCTCCAATATGTCTGAACTTTAATATGTTTGATACAAAAATCTGTTTGTACACTCTGCTTAAAGGCATACAGCAGTAGGCAAACTATATTTTTTTTATTAGACCACCAGAAACATACATCTATTAGATTATCGTCTGTCAACATCTTGCCATGTCATACCAACCAATCAATAATTTTGATCTTATCCGCGAGGAACATATGTCTAACATGTGTTGCAATGCACGCATCCGAAAACTTATTCATCACATGTAGGCTAGATAAGGTCGGCAGACCAATTTTAGCTACTCTCCCTCAAGTGTTGGAAGGAAAAATCACTTCTAATCATCGATTAGAAGGCATTTGTGATCTACTACTAACTATTGATTGATCTCAGAGCAAAAGATTAAGAATTAAGTAAGAAAGCAAAAGAAAAAGGAAAAAATACTTCGGAAGATCTTTCGAGGACGGGAAGCCTTTGTGTACACAATAGGCATCTCCCAGCCGCCAACTTCCAAAGGCTTATCTTATCTATCTCTAGATCTTTTTTTATGTGCAGAATCTAGCTGAATTGCTTTTTGTGGCCAGAACTTGACCGCGACAAGTACCCTCGGTACTGCATCACGCGACTCCCAGTGGGCGAGATCTGGCTGTTAGTACCGCCCAAGAGTCAGAGACACGGCTCTCCGCAGCCCACCCAATTGCTTCCTCTTCCTTACAAATACTCCTCACGTTGGCTCCTGCTATTACCATCATCGAGATGGAACTCTACTACCCGATCCAGTCCTCGTGGCCCCTCTTCCCCGCTCCTCACTTTTTCTTGTCATCGGACTCCGCCACTTCGCAAAACTATGTGGACTGGACGGAAACGCCCGAGTCCCATCGCTTCAGTGCAGACTTGCCAGGTAACAGAGGCTCTTTTTACTCGTCTATTCTTCGTTTGGGATGGCGGGTGAAGCTCAGAATTTGCGTTGGCCCGTATGCAGGGGTGAGGAAGGAAGAGATCAGGGTGGAGGTGGAAGACTCGCGGTACATGGTGATCAGGACGGAGTGGCGGGACGACGACGGCGTCGGTGAGCCGGCGGAGAGGGAGAGGAGGGGATTCGTCAGGAAGTTCCGGTTGCCAGAGATGGTGGACATCGACGGGATCACGGCGGCGTACGAGGATGGCGTCCTGACGGTCACCGTCCCCAGGTTGGTGAGTCGCCGGAGGCTCCAGCTCGATCTCGAGGATTTGGCAGATGCGAGCCATGCTGTGGCCCGCGCCGCCTGAGAATGTATCCAGCATATGATTTGATCCGCGTCGCGACTGTCGTTTGATGAAATGTCTGCGACAGTTAGTAGCTTTAGATAGCGCTCTAATCAACATTGTTTCAAGATGGCCGCGTGAGGATTTAGTATTCATGCAACCATGGGAAGTTAAGAATCAGTCATTTATCCTTCGAGTGTCTGTTATTTTGTTTACGAATTGATATTTACATTAAGAAATCAGGTTGTTGTTGATAGCGGATAAGATTTCCTCAAACTGTACTAGGAAATCCCGTTGGTTTGTTGAGGAAAATCCTCCTGGTTGTTGAGGAAAATTTTCTCTTCTTTTTTTCTTCTTATGTGTATAAATAAGATTCTATTGAGCCATATTCAATATACTTTTATCTTTACAATTCATTTTAACATGGTATAAGAGTCGTTTGTCTAAGAGCAAGCTCTCTTTTTTTTTTCTCGCTGTCCGACGACAGCAATCGATGTCTTGCAAGTTCGGCGAAAGCTATCCTCCGCTTCCATCCTGTAAGCTTCTCACTGACTCTTCCCCTCCGCCCTCTGCTCCCTCTGCTTCCACAGGCGGAAGCTTTCTCGTCGTTGTTCTGGCCAGCGGACCACCACCTTGATCGCGCCAGATCAGGTCTCCTCCCCTGCTTCCTCTGCTTCCATGGGCGAAAGCTACCCTCTACCGCTCGCCGATAGCGTAGGAGTTGCGTCCGACCACGTCAAACGAGCACCCCGTCCAGGCCCAGTAGTGGTCGGACCAATCGGCAAAGACCGACAAGCTCTCCTTCCTCGGCAGAAGCAGAGCCCTCTCTGTCTCGCCTGCATCGGTAGTAGCTCCTCTGCGACATCCCCCTGCCTCCTGCCCGCTGAGCCTGCTCCTCTGCTTCACCGACAACAGCTTATTCCACTTTGGATTTCAGAAACAGAGCAGCCTCGGCGCTCTTTCCTCTCCTTCCTTCCTCGCTGTCGCAGCCGTAGCCCCTCCATCCTCCTTCTAATCGAAGCCACTATACCTTCGCGTGGCATCCACCCAGCCATCCAGGCCTGCGAGGCCCCGTCGCCCGCTATGCCCTCCGGTCAGTCGCCTCTCTACCGCTACCGCTGCTAGCGACCATCGACGCTGCTGCTTCCTTAAACCCCCGCAGCCAGAGAGCAATGTGACAGAAATAGGACAACATCGCTGCACTCAGTCTCGACGCTCTTCTCTGCCAAGACCACTCTCTCCTCTGCTGCAGACCTCCACCGAACACACTCGTTCCTTGGTGTCACCTGCTTCACTACACTGCTCGCAGTAGAACCATTTTGGCGGGTTGACAGCGACAGTATCCTCCTTCCTCACTGTCTAGCGATATTAAACACTCTGCTCTCCTGCGACCCACCGGAGCCGACTGCTTCCTCAAGGCACATCAAGATAACTACATTCGATAAATTTCCCAACTGATTGACGCCATCGTCGCATCAAATGGCTTCATCAGCTTCATCGTCTATCTCTAACATCCTAGTCGTTGTATCTGCAGGGAACCATAGTATTTCTCAACCTTCAAACCTCATCACCATCAATGCAGCAGCACTCATTCCTTTCAAGTTATCCAAAAGCGAAAATTACGCATCTTGGAGTGCATAATTTTCTAATCTTCTATTTGGATATGACCTCCTAGGTTATATCGATGGCTCTCTCAATTGTCCACCTGAAGTCCTCAACATCCCAGGAGGCTCCAGTCCAATACCAAATCCAGCCTACAAACTATGGTTACGTCAAGACCGTTTCATCCTCCAAGCCATTCAAGCCTCGATTCTTTGGGTCCGTTGCCCCACTAATATCTTCATGTATGCGATTTAAGCATGGTCCAAGTTGCAAATCACATTGGCAAATCGCTCGCGTTTACTCGGACTCTTATACAATCGATGAAAGTGAAACAAGGGGGAAGTACTATTACTGATTACTTACAAAATATCAAAGTTATCATCAATGACTTAACTTTGATATGTCACTCTCTTGGTGAAGAAGAAGTCCTCATCCACATAGTTAATGGCCTAGGGGACGAATACAAAGAATTAGCAGTAGCAATTTGGGCACGCGACTCACCAATATCATTTGAAGAACTATATGACAAGTTGACTGACTATGAGATGAATTGCCATGACAAGTCGCCCGAACCAACTATCACAGCTCAGGTCAGTCAAAAATTCAAAAGGAAGAGCAACTAGGACAATGCGCAAATCAACAAAAGTCTAGCTCAGTTGCCTCCCGAACCTATGAGTCCCAAGCAAACCTCTTCTCATCCCCATCATCACTTTTAAGATGTCAACTTCAACACTCAACAGTCCTGGTATCCTAATCGCATCAGCCAACAACGAGTTGTCTGCCAGCTATGTGATAAAGTTGGACATTCTGTGAAAATATGCAGGTCTCGACCCAAACCCCATGCTCCATCATGGTGGCCTCAAGCGAATCTCATGACTACTCCGACCACCAGCAAATCTAATTGGTTTATGAACTCTGGAGCCTCTCATCACATCACGTCTGATTTTCAGAACCTGTCCATTCATAATAACTATGGCGGTAATGAAGATATTATCATCGGTGACGGTAAAAGAGTTCCCATTACTCATACTGGTTCCATAACACTTAATTCATTTACAATAACATTTACACTTGATGATGTCTTGTGTGCACCTATTATCCAAAACAAACATGCAGGATGCAAAAGAAGTTACAACTCCTCTCTCTACTAGTGAATCACTCAAATTATATGATGGAAGTTCTGCTTCGGATGCTACTCAATATCGACAAGTACTTGGCTCCTTACAGTACTTGGCTCTCACCCATCCAGATATCTCATTTGCAGTTAATAAGTTGTCCCAATTCATGCACCAACTATCTACTATGCATTGGTCTGTCGTCAAATGAATTCTGCGATATCTTAAAGGAACCCTTCATCATGGCCTGTTTCTCTACAAACACACCCAACTTAATCTCCATGCCTTTGTCGATGCTGATTGAGCGAGGAACTTTGATGATAGAACTTCTACGTCCGGGTATATTATTTTTCTTGGAGCTAATCCTATCAGTTAGAGTTTTAAGAAGCAAAAAACAGTCGCACAGTCTACAACTGAAGTTGAATACCGTGCTATCGCTACAGCTACTACTGAACTCAATTGGGTCATAAATCTCATTAAGGAACTCAACGTCAACTCTATCCTTCCTCCTACAATATATTGTAATAATATTGGAGCTACCTACTTGTGTGCCAATCCAGTATTCCACTCACGCATGAAACACATCGCCATCGACTTCCACTTCGTACGAGATCAAGTTGTCAGACATCAACTACGTGTCTCTCACGTACATATAGCTGATCAACTAGCAGAATCACTCACGAAACCTCTTACCCGTAAACTATTTTCATTACATCGATCCAAGATTGGTATCCTTGATAGGAGTACCATCTTACGGGGGCATGATAGTAGATAAGATTTCCTAAAACTGTATGAGGAAATCCTATTGGTTTGTTGAGGAAAATTTTTTTGGTTATTGAGAAAAATTTATACATAAGAAATAAATAAGATTCTATTGAGTCATATTTAATATACTTTTATCTTTACAATTTATTTTAATAGTTGTGCAGAGATATGGAGCTTTTGAGTGGGATAGTGATGAGCCGAACAACTTGATAGTTAACCGGATAAGTGCTTCCATGAAAAATAAATATTATTAGTATTAAATATATTTTTATTATCTGACATGTTAAAGATTAGAATCGAATATAAGTTTAATTTATGAGTTTATTGTATGCTCGACTTTGGGAGCCAAAAAGTAAAGATTATGTTGAAGGTATATTCGATAAATATTTATTTAATTTTAGATCAGTAAGAATTTAAAAATAATTATCTTTTTTTTACAATGAAATGATTGACTATCGATGATTATTGAATGCTTATCATACACAATGGGATAATTTTATAAAATAATTTATCATCATTGAATCATAAAATTATATATATATGTTCATTAAATATTATGAAGAATACGGAATAAGACACTGATATCAAGAGCCACCTTTCGTGGACTTCATATTGGTGTTAAGTCGACATCCTACTTCATATGGGATAATTTTATAAAATACATCTAAAAATGTATTTATCAAGCTTATTAGTAAATTTTTCTTATTTTTGTGAGCATCTCTATTATTTTGAAAATAGAAAGACGATGAACAAATGAAATGATGAATTATTTAACACGATGCTGGAAGCAACGTACAATTTCACTTCCGTCTTATTTTATTGCCGAATAATTCACCAACAACTATAGTTTAAGTAGGAAAATATATCGAAAAGATGATAGACATCAATTGTTCATACAAAAAATATAAAGAAATTATGATATCTTATTAGCCCTACATCAAAAACGAAAAATAGTCAGATTGATTTATAAAGATTTTATAAATATATTATTATTAATTTTAGTATAAAATATTGATTAGTGATTTAGATCGAATAAAGTTAATAGATCAATTAATTCATTAAACATGGGTCGTGAAATATATATATATATATATATACACTATAATAAATCATTTTTCATGCATGAAGTTATTATGGCTTTTAAAAAAAATTAAAAAATATTTCAATTAATTTATTAATTCCCAAACTTATGCTTTGGAAGATATTTTAAAGTCGTGGTTCAAAGAACGCCAAGAAAAAAAGAAAAAAGGAAAAAAAAAAGAGCAGTCTGCTTTCGTCGATTATCCCATACAAATTTCTAAATCAGAAAACACATTCACATTCACTTCTCTATAGTACGATCTTGATCCAAACCTAGTCATTAATGCGTCCATAACAAGATGGATCGAAAAAGGTTTAGTAGCTTTGCTAATCTGATATGGGGAGTACATCATTATTTTGAAATTAAGAGAAAAACTAAATATGTATATATGTGTGGGATCAAATTGGACTTTTAGTGGAGCGCAATACAGGTCGTATACATGTATTGATGGCATTCCTAAAATAGTGCAATTAGTCATTAAAGAATATATTTCATCTTGTTCATAAAATAGTGCGACAGGCAGATTTGCAGCTTAAAAAAAAAGAATGAATTAGATGAATCAGTTATCTTTCCATCTTTGAATTTTTCAGCTTTGTCTTGTTTGAAAGCAGTATCTCTTTTTTTTTTTTTCTTTCCAATATATTGAGTGATATTGTATGTTTGCATGTAAGTGTTCTGAATGTGTTGTCCTGCTTCAATACTTATTAATTTTATTTAATCCGTACTACGATATCCATACTTAAAGAATTAATATATCTATGACTGTTGTCTCGATCTCATGTAGTCTCATAAAAATTTATAAGGAAAAGACGAGTTAATAGAAATAAAAATCAGACATTTAAGTAAACGCTTTATAAATAAAAAAGGAAAACGAGGAAAATAAAATAAAAATAGGAGAAAGTTTTGAAGGATTCATGTACCAAATGGTTTCAAATCAAGCCCAGAAAAATTATATTAAGAATGATTTTTAAATTCTCTTATATTCTCATTAATTATATTTATGTTTTGAATTATAGATGGATGAATCATAATGTTCTTAGTTAATTAAATATTTATATTCAAAAATATAAAAAAAATGCATGGGAAACATGATAAAAGGAGAGGAAAGATCATACCTGTATGTTGTATTAAGGATTTGTGATCATAGTAAGTATCCAACAACTCCGTTTAGTTTATTTTTGAAAGTATTAATGCATGTCTTTAGAAATTATAAATGTATATGATTTACATAATTTAATTTTTTTTATTATTTATAAACCTTATGACGGAAACTTGAATGTTTATGATTTGGAAAAGCATATGATTTGAACAGTTGTTTATTATATTACAAGCATATATTAATTTATGTTGTATGATTCCTACGAAAATATTTGCTCAGTCATGATATTTAAAAAGCATTAAAAAATGAATATTGTTAATTTTGAATAATATGCAAAAGGATTTGCTAAAATATCTAATTTGGAATGAAAGTAATTGATATGTTAATTTTAGTAACATGATAGTTGTTTGGTCAGTATGGTTATGATTTGGATCATACTAATAAGGGTTATGCATTGGTATTTATTTAAAAATAATTTCTTCTGTGCCCTGACACAAGAAGATTTGTGTATTTACATACGAAGGTTTAACATAGTTCTGTACCTTATCACATAGTAATGATTGATATTACTATGATTTTTATTTTGATATGCAAATCTTAAGTATATGGAAGCCTTAACTATATTTATGTTTTGAAAAGTATTGTTAGAAAGTTAGGGTTTGAAATAGATATGAAATTGATATAAACTGCATAAACATTGAGGAAGTTTTGATATTTAGGTATATTTTGAAAGCATGTGCTACGTGTTTAAAGATTTTATATGTCCCAAAGAAAATATTTATTTATGATAAGGTGCTTATTGAGCTGTGGTATATTGCTCATATGATTATTTCTAAATTTTTTACAGTGCATAGTGATTGACTCGGTTATTAAAATTATTATATATATATATATATTATTTGGATTAGAATATTGTGAATTTTAAAGAATGATTGAATACATCGAATGTCTTGTGAATAAATTGATTATGAATTAAATTATATTATTAATATCTTATGGATTAAATTATATTATTTGGCCTTCAATTATTGAAGCTATTTCACTAAAATAATTAGCCGCCATGGCTCTTTCTTCCAACGTCACATGTTGATGCGACGAGGAAATAGAAATCAATAATCGAAGCTACCTTCGCACTTCTTAGATAGATCGGCAAAAGCTCCTTCTGCGCCAAAAAGAAGCTTTCGATCGCTGAAATTTCTCTGCGCTTTGTGCTTGAAGGAGGAAGGATCAGGTCTGCGCTGAAATGTCGTTCGTGCTGACGGCCTTGGGATGGCTCGGGGAGAACTTCATCGGGAGCTTGGTCGAAAAGCTGGCAGATTTTACGGTGCAGTTTGGGGCGAAGGAGGAGCTGCAAGATCATCTCATCCAGCTAAAGACTTCCCTGCACCAGATTCAGTTCACCATCAGCAGAGCCGAGAACATCTGGATCCAAGATGAGGACTTGAGAGGGAGATTCAGTGACCTGCTGATCCAGCTCAAGGACGGGGCCTACGATGCAGACGACTTACTGGACGAGTTCCACTTCCGAGCTCTGCAACAGCAGGCGGAGCAACGAGGAGACAAGGCAAGTCACCAATCATCTTCATCGTCTTCCAGTCTCCCTTCAAGGAAAAAGAGAAGGCTTTCATCACTTGGTGGTGTTACCATCGGCTTTTTTGGTAGAGAAAACAACGACGACGATGTGAACAGAGTAAGGGAAATCCAAGGGAGGTTAGGTAGAATTGCAGATGCATTCCAGAATGTCATGGCTTCGTTAGATGCATATGGCAGAAGAATCAAACAGCTGGAAACATCAGAGGTTCGAAGAACATCTTCCGTTCCAATTGCGACTCAAATGTTCGGGCGGGACAAAGAGCTGAAAGAACTCATAGAATTGCTATTGCAATCGCCCCATGGATCCCCCCCATCTTGCAACCATAGCGTCTCTGTCTTGGCAATTGTCGGCATCGGCGGGGTCGGAAAGACTACTCTTTCTCAGATTGCATGCATCCACGAGAGCATGGAGAAATATTTCAAACATAAGATTTGGGTGGACGTATCCGATGGCTTCAGTGTGGAAAGGATTACCAAAGAGATCATCGAGTCTGCAACCCAGAGAAAGTGTGATTCCATGAATTTTGACACCCTTCAAAAGAATCTCAAGCAGTTGACATCAGATCGATTTCTACTCGTCCTCGATGACGTGCGCAATGCGGAGAAACACAAATGGGAGAGCTTGTGTGCGCCGTTGAGATGGGGAGCAGCAGGCAGCAAGATTTTGGTGACGACTCGCTCGACAAAGATCGCAGACATAGTTGGCCACGGGCAACCGATCCATCTAAAATGCCTGGACGAGGAGAGCTACTGGGCATTCTTCAGGAAGTGTGCATTCGGATCACAAAACCCCGGAGACCATCCACAGCTGGAAGCCATCGCCAAGAAGATCGTTCGCAAGCTCGGCGGGTTGCCGCTTGCAGCAAGAACGCTGGGGGCGCTGTTGAGTGTGAGGATGGATGAGCAGCACTGGAGAAGCATCATGGAGTGTGAAATCTGGGAACTACCACAAGAAGAAGATGATGTCCTGCCAGTCCTACAGATAAGCTATCAGCATCTTCCTGCACACCTCAAGCGCTGCTTCGCTTTCTGCTCCCTGTTCCCCAGAGATTACCGATTTAATGAAGATCGTCTGATCCAGATTTGGATGGCAGAGGGCTTCATCGGACCCCCAGGAAACATGAGGATGGAGGATTTAGGACGCCATTACTTCCAAGAGCTCGTCAGCAGATCTTTCTTTCAGAAGTCACAAAACCCTCACTGGATTTATTATGAGATGCACGATCTCATACATGATCTTGCGCGATTGATCTCCGCGGGTGAGTCTTCCAGGCTGCACAGTGACGACTCACGCGAGTTCTCTAGCACGCTTCGTCATCTCTCGGTCTTTGCAAAGGATGTGGAACCAGAAAGGCTGATGGAGGTCCCTGACCCTTCCAAATTGAGGACCCTAATGTTGTCATCGGAACGAAGAGTCAAGAGCTATTCGCTGCCTCTTCACTTGCTGGAAAGACTAAAGAACATTCGCGTGCTGATCCTGCAGAACTGCGGCATGAAGAAGTTGCCTGAGACGATTGATGACCTAGTACACCTACGGTACCTCGACATTTCGGAGAATACTTCGATTCAGAGGCTGCCCGAGTCGTTGTGTGACCTCCACAATCTGCAAACGCTGATACTACAGGGCTGTCAACTACAGAGCTTCCCACAGGGCATGAGCAAGCTGATCAAGCTGAGAAAAATTCATGCAGAAGACGAGATCATTTCCAAGATAAACGAGGTCGGAAAGCTAACTTCTCTTCAAGAACTAACAGCATTCGGTGTGCTGAAGGATCAGGGGCACCAAATCGCGGAACTCAGCGGTTTGACGCAGCTCCACGGAACGCTTCGGATTAGAAATCTGGAGAACGTTGGGAGCAAAGAGGAAGCAAGAAAGGCTGGACTGAACAGTAAAGCTTACCTCGTTGCATTGGAGCTTGAATGGGTGTCTGACCAACACTCCAACTTGCAGAACAGCCAGTTGCTTGTCTCTGAGGAGGTACTTGAAGGTCTGCAACCACATCAAGCTCTCAAAAGTCTGGTAATCAGAGGGTACAATGGTGCCAGATCTCCCAGTTGGCTGGAGGCAAAACTGCTACCCAACTTGGAAATGCTTACACTACGAAACTGTAAAAGATGGAATGATTTTTCATGCATCGGACCGATTCCACGTCTCAAGGTCCTTCGCATGGAGGGCCTGTCGGCAGCGAAAGTGACCGGCCATGGATTCTTTGGTGCAAGAGAACAGGGCAAGTGTTTCCCTATGTTGGAAGAGCTTGTGATCCGAGACATGGCGGCATTGGAAGAGTTGGCTTGGAACGATGGCCGAGTATTGTTTCCCTGCCTGAGTAAACTCGAAATACGAAAATGCCCCAAGCTTCAGAGGTTGTCTCCTCTTCCTCCTTCGCTTACAAAACTTGAGTTAGGACAAGTTGGGTTGACAGAATTTACCGGACTATGGGAAGGAATCGATGGAAGCAGCATGATTTCGGAGAGAAACCTACGAAATATCAAAACTATTGACATATGGGGATGTGAAGAACTAGTGTCGCTGCCGGTGAAGAGGTTTAGAGAACTCACCTCCCTTGAGAACCTGTCAATACAAAGCTGCCTTGTGCTCATGAGCACGACACGAGATGAGGACATTGAACTACTGCTGCCGCCCTCAGTGAAGCAACTAGATTTGATCGACTGTGGGGATCTCGGCAAATCCCTGCCTGCCTGCCTGCACAACCTCGCCTCACTGACTGAATTGGAGATACGTGGATGTCCATACTTGATGTCTCTTCCAAGGGAGCAGATGCTCCACCTGAAACAACTCAAATGTCTGAGCATCAAGCATTGTGACGAGTTGACATCCGTGGAGGGGCTACGAGTTCTCAACTCCCTCAGATTTTTGACCATCTTCAGATGCCCCAAGCTTCTGGTGAACGAAGGGGACCGGCAAGGGGAGGTCTTGCCACTGGAGCAATTAGAAGTCGACGACACTGCGCTGCTCAAACTGTGGCCCATAAGAGATGCACTGCCGTCGCTCCGTCATCTCGCAATCATATCCTCACCACAAACGGCGATGTTCGACGGGGAGGAGCAGGAGTTGCTCCGAAGCCTCACGGCTGTCAGAAACCTGCAATTCTCCTGTTGCCGGAATCTCCAAACCCTGCCGACAGAGTTGCATGCCATTCCATTCCTTCGGACGTTATGGATCGAAGAATGTCCGGAGATCCGATCGCTGCCGGAGAAGGGGCTGCCCTCGTCCCTCACGTATCTACAAGTTGACGATTGCCATCCCATGTTGACGGAGCAGGTGGAAAAGCAGGTGGCGGAGATGAAGAGCTCAGGTCGATGGTGGTAAATGAATACAAATGAGCTTCGAAGTCTGTAAGGAGAAACTTTCAAAAATTACATTAAAATTTTTATAATTATAAAAATAAAATATTTATTTATTTTAATTATCGATCATATTGACGAAAATATTATAAAATATTATATATACTTAATGATAAATCAAAATAAAACAGATGATAAATCCTGTAATATTTTCGTTAGTAAAATTGACGAAATAAAAAAATTAAATATTTTAATTTCATAAATATAATTTGAGATGCTGGAAATAATTAATTATAAAAATAATCTATAATTAGTCCCTCTCCTAAAAATAAACTTTCTTTAGTTCCGAAGAGACAGGAAATAGCTGTCCTGCCAATACATGCAACAATTATAAGAAAAGTTCTAAATGAGCTGTCTGCCCCCCTTTTATTTGATTTGATATGCAATTTTGCATTTTTTTTTTTTCAGAGAAAAAAACACAAACAACAATGACAAAGCACGTCACGTTTTCCAAAAGTCTACATATCTCTGGTAGTGATGTACGCAGAGTTCCCTGTTCATGCAAAGATCGAATACATAGTGTCAAATGCCATACAAAAGTAGCATTTCTCCCTTGGTAGCTCACCATTTTCAAGTTATGTTTTCAGCTACATGACACATTCGAAGGTTGGGACACACCAAGAAAAGAGTCTCTTTTGACACACAGGAGATACATGGCAAAGTAAGAACGAACAAATTGAGTCTTGATCGTAAGAGAAATATTCTTGAGTATGTGCAGCACAGAGCTCCAGTTTCCCTTTAGATTCAGTTACATTTAGTATACTTCTTCGGAGGAGCCAAGCAAACCAAAAATTAAAAGGAAAAAATTAACAATTACACACGTAGGAGAGATTTGATACAAGCTACTTGATAAGCTGTTGCAAGTTAATACCCCAGGCTGATGCTAAATGCATCATTAATTGGTCTGGTGCTGCCCCCTCCCAATCCTCCGGTGGTTCAAGTGCAGAAGCTTCGTGAAGATTTAACAAAATCTCTCTCTTCCATTCGATGGGGACTCTAAGGAAGTCAGCTCCATTCTCCACAACAAGATCTGACAACTGCAAAATGAAACATAAAATAATTACAAAACTGCTGCTTCTGCGGCCTCATTGGGCCTCTCCCTTTTTTTCTAGCATTTTAACCGCAAAAGAGTCTGTTGTATCTGATTTCTGCTTCCCTCAAAGTGCTGACTGAGAGACCATATTATCCCAATGAAATAAAGGTAATCGCACTCATTATATCGTGGTATCTTATTGTCTTCTCCATAAATTTGTACTCTGTTACTCAATTAATCTTTTTCAAGATGAACAGGACTTTTAAAGGACCTCCACTCTCAATCAAAATAATCTGTCTCCAGAAGTCTGGAGATTCGGTGCAAGCTGAGTCAATAAAAATTTAATGTTTGGACAGAAAGGCAAAAGGATCTTGGTTGAAAACGGTATGGCGGAGATAATGACTTGAAAACAGTTTGGAGGAGATAAGGAACTTTGTAGTATTATGATTATCCACTACAAAGCTCATCTTTTGGAGAGGATCAACTTAGTCAAATGCAAATATTTAAAAAAAAAACAGGTTGTACCATTGAAATCATAATTTTCAGTAAGCTCTTATCCCACAGTTGCTATAAAATGTCAAGAGTACTAGGTGTACAGACTATTATCCAATCCTGCATGGGTTCAGTCCGTATCGGATCCTCAGCTTAAACTTCACAAATGACATAGTGACTATCTTGTGGATGGGTTTGGATGTGTTCCTTTCTTATAAACCATGTTACCTATGCACCACATCTAATTTTAGTCAACATAAAGTTTGTAAACAAATATGATAGAACTTCTAGAGCTCCAAGATTGTACTTTAAAAAAAATAATTCCCGACGCATTATTGTTCCATTAATTCTTCTATTATGTGCATATATCTAGATATGTGCACATGCATGAAAGTTACCAACTTGAAAGATTTTTATGCAACTTCTTTCAGCAGTTCACAAAAAACCATGTAGATAAACTAGAAAAATATTTTATATATACCCACAAAAGGAATCTATAAAATAAGCACCTAATAGCTTCTCAATGCACCTGCTTAAATATATTTCTACTAGACATAACATGAAACACATCTTTTAAAGTAAACATAATCAATTAAATGTTTCGAGATAATTAAGGGTACCTGTTGAAGCCAATTCAATGCTATATCAAACAAGCTTTGCTCCAGAATAAATTGCCCAACTGCATGCAAGACTTCACTTGCTATTTCACCAGAGAGCTGGTCGAAAACTGGACCTGATTTATCCATTAGCTTTACAAGTAATAAGTCATCACCAGTTGATAGAATCTCTTCATAAGCTGAATCAATGTCACCAACATGAAGTGAATCCATGGCACGAGTCCAAGATGCCCAAAGTGGACCCTTGTCAGGCCCTGGATTATCATCTGTTAAAGCTTCAGCATCTAATTCTGGTACAGCTACTCGTGCTGCATTTCTGGATGTTCCATTGTCTTCCCCAGCTACTCTGATAGCTTCAAGAGTAGCCTCATCCTTTGAGGCTTGCCAAACGCTTCTTGCAGAAGGCCCTTCACCAAGCCTAAACGGTCCTGGTCCTTTGTTCCAAGCCCGCCTACCACTGACTTGATCAGTATCATGCTCGGTTTTGTGTAACCTACCATCCACCGGAACAGCACCAAACCCTCTCCTAGTGTTCATAACACCATTTCTTGAAACTGCATATCCATAGGAATCCCATGCTTCAGATTCCGACCTCCATGGAGAATCTCTTCCCCGAACACCAGTTACCAAACCGTCTGACGAGTGAAACCTTTCAGAAAACGGAAGTCGCCCCTCACCAACTCTGCCAAACTTTGAGCTGGAGTAATCATGAAGGCCATTGTACTTGCTTGAAGACCTTCCTGGAGATTTGTCAAATCCCAGCATCATATTTCCAACTCTCCTTCCAGATGACATAGCCAAATCATGAGCCATTTCTTCAACAACTCTCTCAAGACCCCTAACTCTATTTTCTAGAGTTACCATACTATCATGGGAGCCACCAATGAAGTCCTGCATTTAAGAATGAAATAAAAAGATGAAACACTTTCTACCCATGGACTTGCACATTAGCTGACTGATCACATAACAAGAAGCCAATCAGTACATTATACAACAAGATGGACAATCCCAAGAACAATAATGTAGGTTCTTTCACAACCATAAAATCCTTGCAAAGCTGCTTTTCGTAAGTGTAAGAACTAAGACCCCTTTTTTTTGTTGGAGTTGATAACGTGAAGCATATGAAAATAAACTAAATATGCAAATTCAAGATCTGAGAAAAGATGTAATGATTGATAAATTTAAGTAAAAAAAATTCAATAAATTAATTTAATCTGCACGTGGAGTGATGCTCCATCGGTAAGGCACCTTACTGATTGTCATCTATTTTAAGAAAAGAAACAAGGTAGGTACCCTCTAATAAATACGAATAAAAAAGTGTACCCAGTACACAAGGCTCCCGCCGATGCAAGGTCTAGGGAGGGTCAACATATACAACCTTACATTTAAATATTTAAAAAGGCTGTTTTCATGACTTGAATCCTAATCTCCCAAGTTGCAAAAGAGCAACCTTACTGTTATACCAAAGCCTACCCTCCTCCGAAAAATACAAATGAGAATTATAAAACATTCCTTTGTAAACCAATTGTTATCAACTACAAAACTAAACATGAAACCAATTTTTAGAACCTACAAGCACAAAACAAAACCTTGAGCATGGATAGTATGCTAAGAGCAATCAATAATTAATGAAGTATTAAATTATGAAAGAAAAAAATTAAGCATACATGATGAAATATTAAAAATGCAGCGATTTCTGGATAAACCTGTAACATATTCAGGAGACTGGCTTGTTGCCTCTCTAATTGAGCCAACTGCCTCTGTATCGCAGTCCAATTCGCTCTATTGCTCATAAAAGACCCATCAGTGTTGGCATCAGATCTAGGGACATTTGTACGACCAGGAGAAGGATCTTTCTGACAGACTTCAGTTGTGTCCTCAACATTCAAAAGTTTTGCTTTTGACTCTTTTGCCTTAGATCCCCTTTGCTCTGTCCATTTGTCCCGAGCAAAATTATCCAAGTCTTGCACCTTCTTGTAAGCCCCTGGTCGTTTATCTTCATTCCGGTAATTGGCAGTGTTATATCCATGAGTGTCATCTGATTCCTGGAGTGCTGCTCCATCACAGTTTGATGTTCCCACCGAATCATTACAAGTTACTTCTGAGCCTTCTTCACATTGAGAATGGGAAGACTGTAAGCACCTACGAGGTAGCACCACTTCAACAGGTAAGTCATCGAAACTCCTCTTCTCAAGCTTTTGGAAGAATTCTGGATTCAACTCCTTGTCGGTTAATGATGGTGCTTTTTTCATTAAAAGCACTGCTGCTTTCTCTAGTATGTTGGTGCCATTTTCTTTGGAGACAGAGTCACTTTCACCAGATGAAAATCCAGCAGATGAAATTTTTAAAGATTCTAACTTTTTGCTAGGGTTAAACCTTTTATGATCTGCCTTTTCTTCATTATCAGTTAAGTCTGAGCTTCTAGAATCTGCAGCATTATTCCCTAATTAAAGTAAAGATGGTGGCAGAAAAATTAATTAAAAGAAACTGAAAAGGAAACATAGAGAGCATGCCTTTTGTGTCTGCAGAAGTTCCATCTCCTCTAATCTTCTTCCATAGCTGCAGTGCCTCCATCATGCTATCTCTAACCGGTTTTACCTGAAAATTTAATGCAATATAAAGACATATTTAGCAAAGAAAATTAGTCTTTGACATATTGCTGGCAAAAATCATATTGAGCTAACTAAACTTGTTTCAGCATACATATCATCAGGTACAGGCACCTATACAGTGTTTGGAAAACATAATAAACCAGGTTTACCTTATCAAAACGGCAGGCCTCAAGAGCAGTTATGGTTGCTGTAGCCCCATCACCAAGCACATGGCTTGAGTGAGAGGCCAACACACAGAGTGTATCGGCGGCTGCCTTACGGGTAGCCCAGTCACTATTCTCAAGACATTCACGAATAGTTTGCAGCACTTGTTGCATGCTCTGAGGACTGATTGCTCCGACCTGAAAACATAACTCACATGATTTATTTTCTGATTGGAGTACCAAATCCAAAATTCTACGATGAGTTTCTAACTCGATCCATCTACTGCTGAAGAAGCTACACATAATAGCTCAAGCAAGAGTATCTTAACTGTTTTATTACCAAGCAAAATAGCTTATTACCAATTCCGAATAGGCAAGACCATAATTTGTGCTTTAGTTTTCAAAATTCTTGAGACTAAAAACGAAAATTACATATCAGATAGTTTTTTGTTCAACACCAATCAGAATTTACAATAATTATCTTATATCAACCTACTGTTAGAATTAAAGATAAAGCTGGTTCATAGCAAAGATGATGCAGTAGACAGATATTTTGATAAAACTACACAAAATAAATTGTGGAAACAACCAAGAAGTTTATACATTCTCAGATTAGAATCTTACTGTAATCATATCAACAAAAATTAGACAAACAAAATTATGTGAAGTAAGAGAAACAGAATGGATATATAAACAAAAAACAAAAACGCCGACTTCTGTCTCCATCTAAAGCAGGATTCGATGAAGAAACAAGTGCACAGGCGAAAAAAAAAAACGCAAACAAGCAATACAAGTTTCCCAAGATCTGGACCGCAAAGGCAAAAAAAATGGCAGATCTTGTTTGCTTAAATAAGTCAAATAGGGAAAACAACTGAAAAATGAGAGAAAAATGTCACGGATCACAATCTTCAGTTCAAGATTGCATAACGTGGTTTCTTGTGACTGCCACGGTCACCATAGAAAGATATCAAGAATCATAATCCAAAATCAGAGATTCATGCAAACATATCGTCTGCTAAAACAAGCTACATTCCTGTTTTATATCAACAGATTAAAGCAATCAACCAACCTGAGCAAGGCTAGAGATGACTGAAAGCAATGCTCCTTTAGCTAGAAAGCTCTGGCCACCAAGCAGTTTACAGATCCTAGGGCACAACTTCTGGAAAACCACTCCTGTCGTCATCACCCTTCCCTCCTCCCTTTGCCCACCACCGCCTACGCCGCCACCTCCAGCAGACTCGACCACCTTCGCGAGGCACATGGCAGCCCCGCCCTGCACCGCCTTATTCTGCTCCCCCATGGCCTCAAACAATGGCTTCACGAACAACGCCACCACCGGAGACGGCCCTCCGCTGCCAGCGCCGTCCACAGGAGCGGCCGCCGCGGCGAGCGAGGGGCGGAGATAGAGCGCGGCGAGCAAACCGGCGGCGTCACGGCAGGCGTCGCGAACGGAGGAGTCGGAGGCGGGGTCCTTGAGGCGGCGGACGATGTGGGCCATGATCCTGGGGAGGTGCGCGGATGCGGCGTCGGTGTGGGAGGCGCAGAGGAGCGCGAGGAGGCGGAGGGACTCGCGGCGAGCCACGAGGAAGGAGGGGTTCTTGGACCCGGGCGGGTCCTGGGGGCTGGGCGAGGGAATGGAGGGGTCGTGGATGAGGGCGTGGAGGAGCATGGGGACGCCGTCGGCGGGGAGGGTCCGGATGATCTTCTCCAGGTCGTCGAACGCGATCTGGTGGGTGTCGCGGTCGGAAAGCTTCACCAGCGCCGACAGGACCCGCGATTTGAGTTCCACCATTGCAAGATGGGAGGAAAGGGAAGAAGAAGATTGGGATTTGGAAGAAGAGGAGGAATTGGAGGGGTTATGCGATGGGGATGGGGACTTGGAGAGCTTTGAAGAGGGTCTGGAAATGGAAGAAGTAGCCATTTAAACAGAGGGAGAAAAAAGATTGGATTTTTATGCGGCAAGGAAGGAAGGAAGAGGAAGCAATGGAAAGAAATGGAAGAAGTTGAGGGGTTTGAAATGGGAGGAGGAAGATTAGGGAATGGTTAAAGAGGGATTGGGAGATTTAAGAGGGGGTTTTGGATTGGGGATCTTGACATGGGGTTTGGAAGAGGGAGAGGAGGTGGAGGAGGAGGCGGAGGGGAAGAAATTTGGGAGGGGATGAGAGGGGTGTGAATTGTGAAAGGTATTAATAGAATAAATGCAGGGCTTGTCTTTATGTGGCAGCCCATGGTGAGGTGAGGTGAGGTGAGGAGTTAAATAAAGTGACATATGACATATAAGAAAGGAGAGAGAGAGAGAGGTAGAGAGACCACCCACTAAATGAAGGGGAGCAGTCCCTATTGATAGATGATGTGTGGCCTTTTGCCCATAGGAGATCCCAACTCATTGTTCTTTTGTTCCTTCTTCCCCATTGCAGATGCCAGTGATACTTCTTCCGGTCACTGGTTGGATTACAATGTGAAGCTAATCAATTGTTTTGGCACTCCCTTTACCATTGTGCAGATGTCATGTCCTTGTTAAGCCTCCATTGGGCCTTTGGGTCACCACCCCCCCTTCTTGTTCTGGAATGATGTGCACAAGTCTTCTTGACAATCAAGAATTATGTAAGCAACTCAGAGCAATGTTTAAGGCAAGTACATGAATTATATGTTTTATGCTGGAAAGATCTCCTGAGCTAGATGCCCTGGTAAATGTCATCTTCTCCTTTTGTAATCCACAAGGCTTTGACTTTGGTAGAAGAAAATAAATGAAAATTACTGTAGACTTAAAATTGCATCTCAAGTTCATTTTTAAAAGGCTCTTTTTTCCTTGAAGAAAACAAATAATCTGCAAGAAGCATTTTTGCTCCTTGATTTGCATGTGGTATGTGCTTTAATTTAATTGAGCAGAAGCATAACAACAGATCTACATCCGAGTTTGTTTGACTGACTTCTTTGTGATAAATATAGCAGAGATCCAGAGATAAGTCAGACCAAAGCGGAGCATGGAAAGGTATAGCAGACAAGATAATTTGGAAGAAGTGCTTTCATAAATTGCATGAAAAGCTGCCCTGTATGTAGTCAGGTACTAGCTACTCTTCAGAGCTAAAGGCAAATCAGAGTGCTCTAATGTAAAGTTTGTAAATACATGCAAGAAAGCAAACAGATTCAATGGTGGATGAGGATCATGCCCTGCCCTGGATCTTTGCAGGTTAGGTGGTGAGCCTATTTAAGAAGGTGTATAAATTCTGTCACATGATTGGCCTCTATGAACATTTCACATGATAAGAGGTTCACTGCTACCAACCTTTAGGTTAAGAAATATAACCTTTGTTTTCATTAAACAAATGCCACTGGGAGTTGTAGCTGTAACTAAGCAGTGGCTGCTGAACTTACTAGTTGCCAGATGAAAAAGCTTGTTTTTTTACAGCTCAGTAAAGAAGAGGTTGGTAGAAGATCATGCATCAAGTGTTGCATTTAGGTTGGTGAAAACATATCATTAGTTTTTGCTACCAAGCAAAGAATTGCTGGAGGTGTAATCCAAGTAATGCAAACGTATGTTGAGGCCAACTTAAGACCATATTTCTGCACATGCCCTTTCCACTATAATTTCAATTGCTTTGTTGAAAGCAACTTAATTGGCTTTATATTGCACATTATTTTGGGTGATACAACACTGAAAACACACATCATTTGTTGACATCGTATTAGGAATCAATCCTGCATGGTTCAAACATAAAAATAATTGGATCAAAGTGTAATGTCACATATCTTTCTAATAGTTTCAATCAAAATAATGGGAATGAGCCAAAGAGTCCTGGAGTCTACAAAATGAGAGCCCCTTCTTTCATGGGTAAATGGGCCCAGTCCTGGCATGGTCTATCATTGTCCTACATGTACCAATGTTTGCTCCTTGGACTGATATATGCATGTCCAAGCGTTTAGAAAGGGGACCGTTCACGTGAGTTGCACAATGAGACTAGCGATTGGTGGGTCACTTGAGAGGAATCCGATAATTTTGTTCCCCAGTTCTTATGACACAACTAAACCCAATGTTAGAATTAGTGATTCTATAGATAGGGAAACTGTGGGAGCCATAAAAAAAAAAATATAAATAATAAAATTACATATTTATAGAAACAAAATTGTGGAAAATATTTCCTAAGATAACCCAAATTATTTCTGACTCAATTAAAAGATATCTGAATTTATTTCAAATTGAGTTAAATAGGAAACGCCATTGTCTTCGTTGGGCTTCGGCCCAACGAACAGTATACTCCCGGTACTTGCGTCTCAGCCCCGATTTAACTACCATCATTATCATTGGCCACACGAAGAAGACTCATAACAATATCCATTCATAAGACAGGTAACAAAGTGAGCGAGCTTAAAAAAGTAAGTATTTTTATTGCTTGATACATTTGTCATGGTCTCGATGTAAGTTTTAGCTAGCCTTGTTTGTTTACCCACAAAGATACCCGACCTACCACTGGAGTCACCAGAGGCGCAAGTAAACGGCTAGCAGAATGAAGTTGACGGTCTTGGGAGACGAACGATTAGGATCCTCTCCAGATTGATCGCAGCGGTTCGGAATTTTATCAAACGGTTCATATTTCATAATACGGCATTGAATGGCTGAGATGGGGGAATTTCATGGTAATATTCCAAAATATATTTGGATAAAATCCACATGAGACGCTTCTTGGATCATAGGTTCGGCGTCGCCGGCACGCCGTTCGACGACGAAATCCAATTAAAAATCGGATTTTTCCGGAATTTGCTCTGCTATCTTTCTCGTTAAATCCATCGCCTTGCCGGTGCGAAGAATTGAGTTGGTGAAGAATCGTATCGTGTTGGGGCAGCGATGGCGGCAGAGCTCTACGAACTCAGCAATGGCACCATCACCGTCAAACTAACCAATTTCGGTGCCACCATCACGTCCCTCCTCGTTCCCGATGCCAATGGTGATGAGTTCCACATCCTATTCCCCTCTCGTTCTTCTTCCCTCCCTCACAAGGGTTTCGTCTTCTTTTCTGATGTTATAACCCGATCTTGGTTCTTTTGTTCTGTTCTGATGGGTTTCAGGCAATCTTGCGGATGTGGTGCTTGGTTTCGATACCGTCGAGCCGTATCAAGTAAGATCCTTTTTTCTCTCTCTCTCTCTCTCTCTCTCTCTCTCTCTCTCTCTCTCTCTCTCTCTCTCTCTCTCTCTCTTTTTGTGAATATGATCACTGTTTTCTGGGTTTTGGATTTTATTTCAAAATTTAAAAAAAGGTTTGTCATTTTTTTGGGGGGGTTTGAGTTATTCTTGTGCTTTGAGGCGATGGTTGAACTTGATTTTGTTGGAATTTTATGCAACATTTTGGGCGAAAAATCCGATATCTTCATAAACCACGAAACTGGATTATTTTTTCTTCCAAGTTCGTCATGTCCCTTAGTCTACTTTCTTGGCCATATCTTCTCCCCTTTGTTCAATGACATATAGGGTTTGTGGTCGGATTTCACTGTCGTTAGGGAATGCAGAGCCAATTTCCAGTTCTCGTCGCCGTAATAATGAGGTGTGAGTTATCGGAAGTGATAATATTGGATTTTTATCCCCTTGCTTTTGTAACTCATGCTGCAACCCATGAAAGAAACTTGACTTGGGTAGAATTATCTAGTGACCTTATCTCGACCTGTAAATTCTCAAATGGTTCTTTCAACCATGATATATTGGTGAGGACTAGTTTCAAGCATGTGAAATCTGGTGTCTTATGTTTAGATTTAGAAGTCTCTGGTCTATTCCTATTTGGTAGTGATCATTTGTATGATATGCTGAACCTAATGATGTCTGAGAAACTGTCCAATAGGCTCCTGAAAGAAGAGAATTGTTTATATTCACTAAATCAATAAATGGTATTGTGTGTCACATACATGATACAGTGGTGGATCTACATTCATTGGTGAAATCCATGGAGCTTGAACTTCGATATAAACTAAGCTTGTGAATTGATCTAATATATTTATGTTAGAATTATGTCATGCTTAATCACCTTTTATCTCACTAATCCTTTATCATTTATTTGATCTTGTTTTGAGGCACATACTTGATAATCTAATATGTTTCTGCTTGATTTGATATGGTCCTGATCAGCAAGGTCTTTCTCCATACTTTGGCTGTATTGTTGGACGCGTAGCAAACAGAATCAAAGATGGAAAATTTGCACTCAATGGGGTGGAATATTCCTTCTACATCAATAATCCACCAAACAGCCTTCATGGTAGAAATGAATTCCAATTGCAAAAGTCTGATGCTATTCTTTTATCATTATTTTTATCCCTAAATTAGATGCAATAAAAGAGTACATCTGTTAAGTTATTTAGTCCACTTTAATGGTTTGAATTGATTCATTTTTCATTCCTATAAATAGAAAGACGAAACAGTATAGACTATCCTCATAAAAATAGTACCTGTTAGTCCAAGTGTATATCCTCGTGTTGTTGGCATGTGAATCTTTTAATTGATGTTTCGGGTTATCAAGCAAGATACAATATGACATTCACATTTATGAACAACCAGGGGTAATTCCAATAAAAAAAGAGAGGAAATTGAATAAGGTGATATCAGCAAGTCCAAAGGAAGATCTTTGGAACATTGTTTAACAATTTAGATGGGACTACAAAAGGTAGAGTAATAACTTATAATGGTTTTAGTTTCACCAGTGATATTGCTCTCGATAATCTCTAGAAAATATCCATGTTGTTCAGTTGGATACTAAATAGGTAGGACATTATGGCTTCAAGTTCTTGTTCTTGTACCTCATGCTGTGGCACTAAAGGTTGGGACAGATATTAAAATTATGTAGGTTAAAGAAGTCACTTTAAATGGCTGAAGAAGAAAAATATATCAGCTTCTCTTGACTAATGAATATATATTCATATGGTAAATGCTGGTAGAATGAGACAGAGCATTTAAACATTACCATGTTGTTATAGGTTTTTCTTCTTTGAAAACTATAACTTAACAAATTAGAAACTAGAATAGTTAGTGGATTACATACTTGTATTGGAGGCCATTGTCAACCAGTACAGATATTATGTGTCCTTTGAACTTCTGTTTTCTGCAGTTATGTATACGGTGCGAGGCAAGACAGCTTGTTTCACCTAAATCTAACTAATAAGCATATTTTTCTCTCTCTCTTAAGTTGGATAGAAATAGTTGCACTAACTGATATGTTCAATTATCTGTTATAGGTGGGAAGATAGGATTCGACAAGGTTCTGTGGGAGGTCACCGAATATAACAATAATATGTTTCCTTCAATCACCTTCAAGTACCAAAGCAAGGATGGAGAGGAAGGTAATTACCATAGTTGAATTGAAAGAAAAAGAAAAGCAAATGATGCAAAATTAATAAGAAAAAAAATTATCATCTAACTGGTGGAACCTTCAATCTTTCATCAACAGGTTACCCTGGAGATCTTTCTGTCACTGCTAAGTATTCCCTCCCTTCGAGTACATCCCTGAAACTTGAAATGGAAGCTGTGCCTCTTAACAAAGCCACTCCAGTCAACTTAGCTCAACACACTTACTGGAATTTAGCTGGGCATAACTCGGGAAATATTCTTGATCACTCAATTCAGATACTGGCATCTCATCTGACCCCTGTTGATAAAAACTTGATCCCAACAGGGGAAATTATGCCAGTCAGCGGTACCTGCTTTGATTTTATGACAGAAAAAAAGATAGGCAGTCGAATCCACGAACTTCAAGTTGGGTATGATCACAATTATGTGCTGGACTGTGGCGAGGAGAGATCTGGATTGAAGCATGCAGCTAAAGTAAAAGATCCTTCAACCTCAAGGGTTCTCGATTTATGGACTGATGCACCCGGTATGCAGTTCTATACTGGCAACTATGTAGATGGTGTTGTTGGGAAAGGAGGTGCAGTATATGGGAAGCATGCAGCGTTATGCCTGGAGACACAGGGATTTCCAAATGCCATTAACCAACCAAACTTTCCATCTGTAGTGGTTCAACCTGGTGGGAAGTACAAGCACACTATGCTGTTCGAGTTCTCCACCAACTGATATCCTTGGTCTTCTTGTTTTACTCACTCCCTTTAAGACGAGTTGATGATCATCTAAGTAATAACATGTACAAAAAAAGCTCGTGGAACATGAGGCACTTCATCTAGTGTTAATTTTAGCCTTTTGGCTTTGTTTCCTTTTCAGTGCCATGTTGTTTAATTAATTATCTTATTGTTATATTCTTCTTTTCCAAACATTTCCTGAAATTACGGCAAGCTATGAAGTACATGAGGTTGTGACAAGTCATGGAGATTTCCATGCCGATTGTCAACCAATGTTGGAAGGTTCTATGCTCTTGGTGTTTTGGGGAAGACTTCTGCATTTATAATCCCAAGTGAGGCCATCTGTTTGCTAACAAATTTTGTTGACTATTTAGCAGACGGTTCTCGTGTCCTTCAGTTTTGTTCAGTGATATACTCGTACTCCAGGGCTTTGAGGTGAGACCAAAGAAGCGACAACTACAGACGAAGTCATTAGCATCTTTCGTGTTATCGTTAATGGTGAATCGGAACTTTCATTTCGGTTGTGTGGGATGTACTCATCGGCAGTGATGATAAAGTTGAACATGGCTTTGCTTCAACTGTCATTGATGTTTACTATAGCGCAAGGGTTTCCTTGTTCCTTCCATGCGTAAAGTATCCGATTTGTAACATAGGAACGTGTTTAATGTTCAGGAATCGCGAAGAGGATGATGGTAGAGTAGCTTATTCCGCCGTCATGGCTTGTGGAGAATAGCCCTTCGGGGCTCTATGGTTGGAGGAGCAATTGGTGCTTGCCTTTCACATAGATGCTTCAGATGCATTGGAGCATGGTGGGGATATCATCTACCGGTGGCCTCAACTGTGGTCTACAATTTATCTTATGCTCTCAATCTTTCTAATTGAGATGTTGGAGGATTATATTATATGCTGAAACAGTGGCATTTCATTTTGTTTAATTGCCTTGGTTTGCCTGATCGAATGACTTGCTTAGAAGCAGTAGTGGAAGAGGTTCTTTGGTATCTGTTAAAGCATGCTAGCTTAGGGAATTCATGGGTCTATCTTCTGAAAATTGACTGAGATATTGTTTGTGATTACATCAGAAATTAGGCTTGAATAATGAGAATGTGATCAGCTAGTCTACCACTTGGTGGTGGCTGGATGCCTCCAAGAGTAACCATCAGCAGCAAAAATTCTACTCTATTTTGCTTTCTCTGTTCAATTACCTGCTCACTGTTCATTACAACTGGTGAAAAATAAAAGATACCTGATCTTATTGGCGACCCATGGCTTGGATATATCAAGAGCAATGCCAACTATGGATATGAAAAATGCTTGCTTAAAATTCTGATAGATGTGTTGCAAAATCATGTTTTCGTGGTCTAATTTCAGAAAAACTAATTCGACAACTCGTGGCTGATTGACCTGAATATACAACTCAAACCCAATTGGAAGCATCTGCACATTCTAAAATTTAATGGCATGAGAAAGCTTTTGTGCCATTCATACATAAGTTGCGAATCACAGCTTTCATGGAAAAGCATACCCAAAGAGGCAAAACATAAGGAAAGCAACCACTGCTCCATTGATCAAACCATAACTGACTTCATACAGTTCAAATAGATGAAGTTCAACTTATGGTTACCACTGAACAAGGGAATCGAGCAAAGTGTGATCGACAAAAGATAGAAAAAAGGATGGTATAGGAAACACAATCACTAAAGATGTATGATTTTTCTCATAAGCATGCATGTGATTCGGACAATCATTGGCCGATCAGATCCATCTTTTGTACACCGGTAGTGAATTAACATAGAGACAATTGCCAATGGTAAACTTTTTCATGGAGGAGATGACTATTTTGTGTATCTGGAGAATTCCAAACTTCAGAACTTGAAGATCGAAAATAATAGAAAAGGATCTGGGCAGCTGTCTGATCTGGGGCTTCACATATGCTGTCTCGGTTGTTCCACTCCATGCGGTACATTTTCCCCAAGCCAACTCAGGTGCCAAGAATCACAGGCAACATCCAAACCTGACATTAGGTGCTAACAGTAGTCAGTGGTGGAACTACAGTTGACTTCAAACAAAGACAGGTATGATCTTTACATCGTTTACATAAATCAAATATGGCACCGATCAGAAGGATAGATGGGAAGAGCAAGGAGGAGAAAACATACTGAAAGCAGCTACTGCTCCAACTAATGTAGCTGTTACAGCATCTGTATGATTTTACTATCGACAATTATGTATGGAACATGTGCAATCTTTGGCCAGTCAGGCCCATCATCCTTTTTGCACCGATCTCTCAATTTTGTGCACTCCCAGATATGAAGTTCTTTCAGCAAGATTGGCAGGCCATTCTCTGGCATTGACTGAACATTGGGACAGTAACTGATGGTTAACTTCTCCAAGGAGTAAAATGTTTCCAAATCAGGAAGCTTTTGAAGATTCGGACAATCCATAAAATGAAGCAGCTTTACAGAGGTTAGTTGCTGAAACCACTCCTCTTGCTCCATTTCAAGGTAAGCAATACTAGAATTATTAATTCCTAGACTTTGCAAAGTGGGAATCCTTCCCAGTGTGACCCACACATTATTGAGGATGCTTTCATCAATCACAGCATCAGAGAGAGATCTTAAATCCTGCTCAATATATGGTTGCTCTCGCTGTGAGGAGGGTTTAATTAGCTTCGGACATTTTTTAACTGTTAAATTTTTCAGGTTAACAAGGGACTGAAATCCATTAATTAAACTCAACTCCGGGCACTGATCCAGTACCAGATGCTCAAGGGCTCTCAGGTTAGACAGACAAACAGATGTTGTGTGTGGATAATCAACCAACTCTAAACCTACAAGAGAGGTCGAGCTGAGCATATACTCCGGTAGTGCTTTGCCAATGTCACCACACCTCTGAAGTCTAAGTGCTGTCATTGAGCTCAAAGGGAGAACAGGCATTCTTGTCAGCTTCTGGCTATCCTCTATTCTGAGATCAAGAAGGTGTGGAAGAATTGGCCGCACATCTACATCAGACCACTCCACCCATTCCTTCAAGAGCAGAAATTTTAGACACTTCAATGATGGAAATATCTGAGCAGCATTTCCATAGAATTCAATTCCAATTCGTCTTATTGAAGGCATCATCCTAATTGATAAATCCTTGAGAAATGGAAGCTGCCCAAGAGGAGGGAGATTTACCCACCTAGCACAAGTATCAAGACAAATGGACTCCAGATTGGTGACATACTGATTCTTCCCCAACCAACCTGGATAATTTGAACCTCCGTAATGTTGGATGCTAAGGTTTTTGAGATTGTAATGTGGTTCTAGGCCGTCAAGTATGTCCGTCTTCATATCACCCTGGCCGTTAAATGTAATCTCGTTAAGGTGCACCTTGTCATTTAATTTTACCTCCAGTGCCTCCTCCTTAGATCCAACATTATCAAGATTTTTAATGACTAACCGTTTTCGGAGATTTCTTAGTTCCTTCAATTCTCCTATTTGGTGGCCTCTTTTCCTTGTAACATGGAATTCTTCTAATCCTTGAAGGTCAGTCAATTTCCCAATCCCATCGATCAGAGAAATTGTTTCGGCATCTGCATAGAGGTGTCGCAATTTGATTAGCCTATTCATTCCTTCTGGTACCTTTTTAAAGCGGCACCACTTCAGATTCAGCACTTGCAAATGGCAAATTTTTGAAAATGATCCTGGCAGCTGCCGGATCTTAGTGCATGAGACGTCTAAATACCGAAGATGCAATAGATCACAGATTGCATCTGGTAACTTCTTTATCCCCATGTGGCTGTATGATACGTCTAGCACTCGCAGACTCTTCATATTTTCCAAAATTTCTTTTAGAAATTCATAAAGTTCTACAGAACTTTTTCCTTCTGAGCTGAGAAATTCTTCACAATTATAATCATGATAAAATATAAGCGTTTGCAGTTTTGGAAACTTACATACTTCTCCAGGCGGAACCAGTTTAGCAGCCCTTAGAGTTATGTGGCGAACAGTTGGTGGAATTATGGCAGGTTCATCACCAACCACACAACACTCATCCAGGGAAACATACACTGCCAAGTCTCTGATCAGATCATGCATCACATATCCATTAGTCACTGTACTCAGAAAGAAGTATCTGTTGGTTAGTTCATCAAAAATCTGACTCCCAATATCCTCCAGGGTCATTCTTCCTCGGTGAATCCTGGGTTGGATAAAACCTTGAGCTATCCACATATGGACCAACCGTTCTTTCTCGAAAATGTGGCCCTTGGGGAATATAGAAGTGTAAGCAAAGCATTGTTTCAGGTTTGAGCTCAGATGTTGATAGCTCAGCCCCAGAGATGGAAGGATGTTATCCAAAACAAAATCATGTTCCCACCATTCACTTTCTAAGATTGTTTTCCAATATTCCTCTTCTAATTTGGACCGTAAAAGACTTCCCAGTGCCTTCCCTGCTAAGGGTAACCCATGTAGCTTTTTTGAGATTTGATGGCCAAGCCATTGCAACTTTCTTCTTAACTCTGGGTCAAGCTCCTTATCACCTATTGCACAATGTTCAAAGAGTCTCCGATAGTCTTCTTCCTCCAAAACCTCTAATTTGATTGGGTCGACGGTCCCCATAATCTCTGCAACTAATGGACTTTGAGTTGTTACTAGTACGAAGCTTCCTCTGGCCCCTGACGTTAAGACGCTTCGTAATTCTCTCCACTTGCTTCCTGTTTCATCCCATACATCGTCGAGCACGAACAAGAACCTCTTGTTTCTAGTTGCATCCATGAGTTTCCCAAGCTGTGTATCTAAACTAATCTCTCGAGGGCGAGAATCAACAGCCAGATTAGATTCCAACTCTCTCGAGATCTTTTTTACGTTAAAATCATGAGGGACGTACACCCACTTTCTGAGCTCAAAATGATGAGCAATCCTTTGGTCGTTGTAAATAAGCTGTGCTAGACTTGTCTTCCCCACTCCCCCAATGCCTACAATCGGAAGCACCCCGAGGCTGGGATGGCTGCTGCTCCCAGCCCCCTTGTCGCCAAAATCGGGTTCTGCTCCTGCGCTCAACAACAGCTGTAATATCTTGTCCCTCTCTTTGTCTCTCCCAAACACCACTTCCTGGGTGAACGAACTGGTCTCCCTTGCTGCAGTGTTCTGCTTCGCGTTGTACTCATCCAGCTCTAGTTTCTTGTTGTTGATGTCTAGACAAATTTTGTCAAGATCCCCAAGAGATTCATCAGCCTCTTGAGGTCATCATCCGAGACGAATAAGTTCTTGAGAAATCTAAGTGCCGAGGCCGCGAGGGCGCTCACCTTGCTCCTGTCTTGCAGCTGGTTATGAAGCCCCCTGAACTCGAACTCATCCAGCATGTCGTCCGCCTCGTAAGCAGCATCTTTGAGTTCCCTCATCCAATTGGCCAGCGCTGCGTCTCTGATCGGCCTGCCCTCGGCTGCGTTGATCACAGCTTGGATTCGAGGAAGTCTGCCCTGCAAGTCCTTGAGCTTCTCCTCAACGCCCACGAGCAGATCGCGGTTGTCGGCAAAATGGGAGGAGACCATGTTAAGCAGCTTATCCACAAAGTAACCGGCGAACCATTCTCCAACCATCATCTTGCCCACGCCCACAAAATCCATTGAGTGGATTCTTAAACTGTCTCGTGGATTTCTCTTTGGATGGAAAAGAGGAAACGGAACTTACAGTCTGGTTCTCCGTGAAGCGAATTTGCCCTGCTGTGCTTTCCAGGTTTTTTTTATGCTTTGATGGTTGCGTATGTGTGCCGTTTATGGTAGCATAAAAGTTATAATTATAATATTATTATACAATAAATTTTAATATTAAAATAAAAATTAAATAACGTTGAATCTGTCATATAAGAAAGATGGGCTCCTTAACTTGGGTTTTATTGGTCGACAATAAATTCGTACGGGCGCCATCGCCACTTTTTGTGGACCTTTCTTCTCTTGTTCTTTATGCTATAGTAATCGATAAAAAAAAAAAAGTCTCGGTCTAATCACTCCATTGAGATAGTCGTTGAGTGTGCTAAAAATTTTTTATATCTTTATAATCAAGATCAGAATTAGATTTTTTTTATATCATTCAAAATTTTTTATCAGATATATAAATATATTATCGTTAGATCTAAAAACTACTAAAGAAAAATCAGACTCAATTTTTTTCACCTTTACAAAACCAACAATGGAATAGGTATTTAGAGATATTGAAAATATATTTATAATTTTAATTTTTGATACTTAAGATTATATTATATGTCAGGAAGATGGTAATTAGGAGATTTTTCTTAGTAAAAGCATCTCCTAAGAATGTTATTATAATTAGGCTTTCTTTTTACTCAATAATCATAATTAGAATTCATTTATAATATATCTTATCTAATTATATAGTATTAAATAATCTAATATTTTCTCACTTAACTTATCAATAGGTAAGATATAAAAAATTAAAATCAAAATAAATAAAATAAAATTTTATTTTAAAATAATTTTGCCTAATTAGATTCTAAAAATTTTAAAAATATTTTATATATTATCATGAATTTTAAAATAAGTTAATAAATCTAATAAATATAATAATATTATATTAAATCTAATTATTTATGCGAGTCATAGTGATGATATGCCATCAAGGTTATGCACCCTTTTATATTATTAGAATCTTAAAAACACTAGAATTAGTGTTTTCGAAATAAAGTTTCGATTTAAAAATTTTTGATAAGAAAATATGTATCAAAAATGTATTTAACTTAGAATGTGAGTAAGGGTAGTGAGTAACTAAATCAATTAGTAATAACAAGGAAAAGTATAAAGAGAAATATAAACTAGATTTATAATAGTTCGGTAATCCCGATCTATGTCCACTCTCGATTCCTCTTCCCTCGAGGCTACTAGTTTTCACCACCAATCTTCTTTTCGATTGACGAAGATCAATTATTATTGTTATAACTTTTTCTTCTTTTTACAGGTTTAGGAGAGAACCTTCAAATCTCTCTTTTACAAGAAAACCACATACCTCCTTAGTATGATCTCAAAACTCAAGGAGGAAGAGACTCAACACTTTTGAAGAAAGTTTACATACTTCAAATCATAAGTTTTCATGCTTATACTAAGTAAGTATGAGTGGAGTATTTATAGACCTCAAATAGCCTAAAAAATATAGCCAAAAATTTAAATCATTGAGTTTTCGAGGTATTGGTGATACCATCGCTAGTGCCGAGCGATATTACTATTGAACAAGACTTTGGCAGTACCACTGTCAACCTATTGATGGGGTTCTTGGAAAGGCATAACTCGTGCTTTCTAACTCTTTGGCGGTACCACTGCCTAAGCCTGGTGGTGCCACCACTCAGTCCAACCTTAGGTCACTAAATTGGCATTCCAACAGGTCTAATTTGATCTTGGTTCAAGCCCAATGGGCTCTTAATCAAGTTGGTATGGTTATGCCCCAAAACTAACTCAATTAGACTATAAATGACTTCGATCAAAACTTAATTATTAAATTCCAGATTTTGATGATTAAATCAATTAATGAGTTTACGATCTAATATGTGCTTTGCGAAAAGTGATGTAAGATTAACTTCGATTAAAAAAGATAAAACGATTAAAGCAGGAAGGATCAGACATCAGGCCATAGTTAGAAATTAGGCATCGAGTCGAAATAATCAGACGTTGCGCTAAGATCAAATGTTGTGGGAGTTAACATATTGATGGATCGGGTGATATGACGAAGGTTTGGATGATGCACCGGAAGTTCGACGGGAGTTCAGATGAACTATTATTATTTATCTAGTAGTCCTATATAATGATATGTACATGTGATGTATAATTTGGACAAATGATCATGGACCGTGTGATGTAACGTATGTGTGTGATATGATTATTATTATTATTATTATTATTATTATTAAGGCATGCGAGTCTTTATTTTTCTTATTTATTATTGGGCCTGCTCACTGATTATGTTATAATTAGTGAAAAATACAAAGATAAAAGCGATAACTTAACTCACGGGTCGACCCAATCGCCTGATATATCAAGATGCAATAGACATCGATGGAACCGACGAGGACAAGATGGATGATCACAAGGCATGAAGATACGCCACTACACATATTGATTTTGATGTGAGTGATTGGGCCCAAATCATGTTTTCACATTGGTCTAATTTCATGATCATCTGGTGTGATTGCTTATGTAATATGTGATTACTTATATACCTACTAGATATGTATATATATTTATATACGATGAAGATATATATTAAATATGTATGTGTGTGACACATCATATTAGGAGACCGAATCAAAAATCTCTTTTCTCGATAATATTAAGTTGGTAAACATGAGACAATTATATTGACCCACGTTCGTTATAGGTACGGATCGATTCCCAACGAAGGTTGAGTTGGTTGGGTCTCTTGAGACTCACCTATATCGCGATTCACTATCTTGCTTATGATATAGAAATGTCACCGGTGACCTAAAGACATGGTATATTGATCAAACCATATCATCAAATTAAACTTATCTTCAAATAGTGATGACTTCCAAACATCATGGTTACCAGTTCCTGAGACCATGATGGTTCGAGGTGCAATAGGTGAATCATAAAGAGTTATGATTGACAATAGTTGCATACCTTTACGGGCTTAGTGTGATTGGTTAGGTCCCTCGATATTACGTTAAGATACCGATTGGATTTCGATCCCCATTAGAGATCTGCCGAGGGATCTCTGATTCATGTACCGGAGGGAGTTGTGTGTTTTGTAAGAAAATAGTGGGAGTAGACTAAGATAGAAGTCATTATCTTGATTATTTAATTTTATAAAATCTATATATTATTTATTTCTACTGCATCTTTATTTTTAGAAAATATCGCTTTTAAATCCCTTACGTGGCATACTTGATATCAACTGTCTCACTAGTCCAAATTATATGGATTGGCTCTGCAACTTAAGAATTATTTTCACAACGGAGAAAATTACGTATGTCCTTGTGATACCCTGGAAGGGGCATCTGGGCAGATCGCTCACTGATATATAGATGACTCCACTCTTGCTGTCTCATGTTGGGCTCCATGACCCCTGAGTTACAGAGATAGCATGAAAAGATGGATGCTAGATCCATATTCCTGCATCTCCGTAAATTATTTGAGGAAAAGGGAAGAACTCAACGATATGAGATATCGAAGAGTCTCTTTCATGCTAGGATAATTGAGGGGACACCGGTTTAGAACCATGTTCGTAAGATGATTAAGTGGATAGAGAAACTCACAAGTCTAGAAATGATCCTAGAAGATAACCTATGTATGGATCTTGTGCTTCAGTCCCTATCAGATTCTTTTTCATAGTTTATTATGAATTTTAATATAAACAAGCTTGAGGTGACTCTCCCAGAGCTCCTCAATATATTGAGAGAAGTAGAGAGTACCATTAAGAAAGAGAAGCTAGTTCTCTATATTGGTGAGACTATAAAGAAAAGGAAGGTAGAGAAATCCCCTAAGAAGGGCAAGGGTAAGGAAAAACTGAGTAAAGCATAGGATACTAAGAAGGATCCGACAAAGAACAAATGTCAGTGCTTCCACTACGACAAAGATGGGCATTGGAAGAAGAACTGCAAAGAGTACCATGTCGAGAAGGCAAGATAGAAGCTTGGAGAAGCTTCAAGTATATTCACGATTAGTCTCCATTTATCAGACCCATGTGATAATGCATTGGTATTAGATACTAGTAGTATTTATCACATCTACAATTGAAGTTCTTTCTAGCAAGGTATAGAGATTGGCAGGCCATTAGACCTCTGGCATTGACTGAACAAAAGTTGCTATTATTGTTGTTGGCGAGGTCACCTTATATTTGCCTGGTGGAGCTATTATTATATTTGATGCATACTATTTTGTTCTCTCTATTATCAAAAATATTATTTTCATTTTATGTTTGACAATTGGTGGATATAAATTATTTTTGAGAACAATGGTTATTCAATATTGGATAATAAGATCATCACTAGATGAACATTGCCTAATAACTTATTTATGCTAGATACTACTCCATATATCATGAATATAAGTATGTCCAAGAGGAAATAATATGAGATGAATAGTGTATACCTATGGTATTATATGCTAGGTCATATCCATGAGGAAAGGATTCAAAAGTTGCTGATGGATAGATATCTAGATCTATTTAACTATGAGTCACATTATTGAGGATGCTTTTTCAAAAGATGACCAACTCTCTATTCGAGAGAGAGCCATTGAAATCCTGCTCATCCAAAGTGATATATGTGACCTCATGTCAACCCAGGCCATAGGTGGTTATTCCTACTTCGTTACTTTCACTGATGATTTCTCTAGGTACGAATACGTGTACTTGATGAAGTACAAGTTTGAAGCCTCTGAGAAACTCAAGAAATATAAGAATGAAGTAGAGAACCAGATTGGAAAGAGTATCAAGGCTCTTTGATTAGATCGAGGAGGTGAGTACTTGAATATAGAGTTCTCCTGACAAGAACTATGATTTTGTCTGGATACCTCATACACCCCAAGTCTAAACTGTCTCTGAGAGGAGGAATCGCGTACTACTAGCATATACTGCGGTCCATGAAAAGTTTCGTGACCTACTTGTCATGTCACTACAACTTACCTTCTGAATAGAGTTCTGACTAAATCGTTAGTGTTAATACCATATGAAATATGAAAAGAAAAGAAGCCAATCTTAAAGTTGTTAAGATTTAAGGTTGCCCTCCCCATGTTAAGAGACAAAGGAATCCAGGTGTGGAAGACAAGTTGGCCCCATATCTATTATTTCTATCACCTCCCAAAAGGTCTTTGTAGCTAAGAAAATAGTATTTCTTGAGAATGAACACATTCTTGGTGGAGACAGTATGAGTGTGATAGAGTTGAGCGAGGTTGGAGAACCTAACTCAAACATCATTCTATAGCCAAAGTTTATTAATGTACCTAGCACACAAGTTTCAACTTTACGCAGGTTTATAATAGTATCTTATCCTCCTGAGAAATATGTAGGATATATCAGAGGAGAAGATATTGAAGATATTGATCCTCACCTAGCACAGGAGACTATCAAGAGTAAATGGACTTTGAAGTGGTAAGGCCATGAATTACTAGATTCCATGTACTCCAATAAGGTTTGGAACCTCGTTGATGCACCCATGGATATCATACCCATTGATTGCAAGTGGATCTTTAAGAAGAAGATTGGAGTAGATGGAAAGGTTGAGATCTATAAAGCAAAGCTAATAGCTAAGAGGTATCGTCAAAGGCAAGGTGTTGACTATGATGAAAGATGTTTAAACATAGAGTGTAAGTAAGAGTAATAGATAGTTAAATCAATAAGCAATGATAGTGAAGAATAGAACAAAAATTGCATATTGGATTTATCGGTGCACCTTGTCACCTTTAATTTTACTCTCGATTCCTCCTCCTTAGATCACTAACTTTTACTACCGATCTTTTTTTCAATGGGCGAAGATCAATTACCCTTACAACTCTTTTTTCTCCTTTTCACAGGCTTAGGAGAGAACATTTATATCTCTCTTTTATAAGTATTCCCTCACACACCTCCTTTAAGACTATTACTAAGCTCTGGGAGGAGGGACTCTACACTTTAAGAGATTATAATCTTAGAATCATAGAGTTTTTGTTCCTCTTTCTTGCTGTTCAAAGTAGGAATAATTAGAATATTTATAGACCCCAAATGGCTTAAAAAATAAAGTTAAAATTTAAAACACCTTAGGATTTTGAGGTACTGGTGGTACCACTATGCCTGCAGCATTGATACTAGACAATATCACCACCCATTCTGGTAGTACCATTGCTTGACACTAGGCGGTATCACTACCTAGTTTGGCGATACCATCGCCTGACACTGTCTTGGAGGCTAAGCCTCTCGTGATGCCACCGCTTGACTCAACTTTTGAGTTACTGAATGGGTCTCCCAATGGGCCCAAATCAACTCCAACTTAAGCCCAATTAGCTTCTAATTGAGTTAGCATGGTTACACCAAAAACTAACTCAATTAATCCCCTAAACTACTTTGATCGAGACAAATGATTATAAGTATGAATTATATGTTGTATGGTATGTCATTAGTTTACCTAGCGCTTTGTCTGAACCTTCGGTGCATCATCCCTTCCTTCAGTGTATTGCTCAATCGGTATATTGACTTCCTATAATATTCGATCTCCTTAGTGCAATATCCAATCCTTCTAGCCCGATGCTTGAACTTATGGCATGAAGTCCTTCTATCGGCATATCAGCCAATCTTCTAACATATTTCACTCCAGCCCAACAATTAATTCTTCCTGCTTTAATCAAATTATCTTTCTATGATCAAAATTAGTCTTACGTCACTCAAACATTGATTAGATCATAACTTCATTAATTGATTTCATCATCAAAATCCGAGATTCAACACATAAGTTTTATGATAAATCCATATATTATTATTTCTATTAAATTATTGATATGTGTATATATTTCACAAATATTTAAAATTATTTTTATGATTTTTAATGTTCCTACTAGTATATATGGTTATTGGTATATTTTTATCTTATATTTATTTTCAGATTAGACTACTATCTTGTAATAGATTTGAATTTGAATGGAAAAGACTTATGACTCTACCAGAAAATGTGATCTTTTTTATAATTAATAAAATATTTACTATTGTAAAATTGAGGGTTTGAATTCAAGGATAAAAAAAAAAGAGAAAGGAGTGTATTTTATAAATTATGAATAATAAAATGATGATTTATTATATTTTATAAATCTAGGATGTGACACCTTTCATTCTTGACTATTTTGGCAGTTACTAATCAATAAAAATTAGGGATATAAGTTACAAATAATATTCATCAAATATCTTTTAATATAGTTTATACATAAATAGTTTAATAATAATAAAATAATAATCATGATAATTATTAAATATTAATCATCGTTCAAAAAAACTCATATAATAACTATAGTCATGATATAATATAAATCATATCTCTATATAAAAATAAATATTATTTCATAATTTTGAGTATATGTATGTGAATAACTAAATAAATATCCAAGAATAATAATTAAAATTTAATTATTATAAGTAAAAGTTTTATCAATATATCATATGAGAAAACTATAAAGAAAAATTATAATTTATATATATATATTTTTTAATTCTGTATGGAATCCTAAATTAAACCAATCAATCGTATTTAATTAAGCAGGTCCAAAATTGGATTAAACATTAACTGAATTAGATTAGTCAAAATTAAAATTGACCAACATCAAAAGTTGACTTTCTTCGATCAAAATTAAACATATGTAATACATGAACATATCTAGTACATAAGTAAATCTAATTATAAAATAGATTTGGTAGACTTTTATGATCTATAGTATTTGATTTTAAAACATGACTATGATATCAATTATAAGCATAAAAATCATATTTATGTTACAATTATATAAAAAATTTTAATATCAAGATTGAAATCGGATAACAATAGATCAAGATGATGATTATATACTTTTCGATGTTATTATGAAAACCTTTATTTGATCTATAATCGTGTAGTCGTCATATTCAAAAATTATAACGATGTTAAGAAGTAGACTTACATTCTCTCTCTTTTTATTCTTTAGAAAATCACTATAAATAATAAAATAAAAAATTAGAAAGATTAAGAATAGAACTATAATCTTAATTTTTTTTTGTTTAAATAAAAGTCACATACTTTGGCTTAAAAATAGTAGAAGATCTGTAATGATAATTAATAGTCTCTTCCATTAAAATTATCTCCTAAAAATATTAAAATAATTTAAATATATTTTTATTGATTAATAAATATAATTAAAATTTAATTATATTTATAATATATTTTATTTAAATAGATGGGATCATATAATTTAATAATTTCTTGGGTCAAAATTTTTGGGTGAACTTCAAGTGCATTTAATAATGACAACTTTCCTGTACTTTTCCGCTGGAAAAACGTATTATAGTCAAAGTCTACGGAAGAAATAGTTGTATCTTCCCTGAATTATTCCTTTCCGAGGCGCAGAAGCTTACAAGTTGTTTCGGAGAATGGCCACGCGGAAAAGAGAGCACGCGGAAGAAGCCGATGAACAAGGCCACGACCGGGGCGGCGGGTTCGCGAAGCTCCCGGAGGAGTGCATCGCCCAGGTTCTATCCTTCACGACGCCTCGTGATTCGTGCAGTTTGGCCCTTGTCTCCAATGCCTGCCGATCCGCGGCGGGATCCGACGCCCTGTGGGAGGGCTTCTTGCCGTCCGACTGCGCCGAGATCCTATCGCGGGCCGTCCACCCCGTGGAGTACGCCTCCAAGAAGGATCTCTACATCCGGCTCTGCCACCCCATCCTCGTCGACGGCGGACAAATGGTAACTTGCTAAGCTTCCGTCCACATTTACCGAAGAAGAGTAAAGTAAACCTGAAGAATTGTACCATTCTGACCCACGTGTCCTCTTTTCATTTGATTGATAAGAAAGAAAAAAAAAGGCCCTGTCACCGAAATAATTGGATTAATCTCTTCCATTGTCAGAGCTTCCAGCTGGACAGGGCAACGGGGAAGAAGACCTACATGATATCTCCCGATAAGATGATATTGGCACATGGTTACAATCATCAATATTGGACATGGATTTCTCTTCCTGAGTCGAGGTAAAGTGCATCACTCACTGGTTACCTGAACGATAGTCCAACAACTAATTATAATAAAGAAATAAAAGAAAGAGTAAGAAAATACCAAAATGATATATCCTCATTCATTATTATTAATTTTTTTTATTTATAGTGACCAAAACGTTTCAGTTTGTAAACGTTCTCATTAATTTTTTTTCATTCATTATTATTAAATTTTTTATTATGATTCAAATATTTCAAACTTGAATTAATTTTTGAATAATACGTGATAAACATTCTTGATGAGAGAACATCTATATAAATGAGTCTTTGATTCATAAGCTCAATCTCAAATCTTAAGAATTTCTTATTTTCTGAATCAAAAAATATCAAAATACTAAGAAAAATCATTGTTAAAATTTTCGAAGGTACATAATTTTCGTTTTAGTATTAATTTTATTGTGTTTCTATTATGGTGCTTTAGAAACATATTTTTTATCTTAAATTTTTTAACATTTGGTATCAGAGCCAAATTGACCTTTGTCTTGACGTGAAATAATTTAAAATTTAAAATTTTATTTTTTATATTATGAATATGGTTTAATTTTGATTTTTCTTTTGAAATTTTTAATGCTTTTGGTGTTGAAAATCATGAGAACATAAGATTTTCAATATTTTTAGTGAAATGACTCATTAATTAATAAATATTTTGTTATATTAATTCATGTTTATAAATCAATTTTATATATTTAAAATGTCTAGTGATATATATAATCTTAATTAATGAGGGATTCGTCATAGCATCCTTAATTAATTAAAATTATATATAAAGTTAAAATAAGGATCATATAAGGAATTAGACATAATATTATGATTAATTATATTTAATATAATGAATATTATCTCATAGGATCTTTTATTATATTTATATAATTAATCAGGATAAAATATCATATTATTTTCATAATTTACCCACAAGGATTATAAATTGATACATAATTTTATAGTTTTATCATAAACATCATTTAAATCTATTTAAATTAAAAATTTAACCCACAGATAATTTTTATATTGTAAGATTTATTTTTTGGCATGTTTTGGTAAAACATGTAATTTAGATTATTAAACCTCAAATTTTGGACATAAGTATTTTAGGTTTTATGTAATTTTTTAAACTATTAATTTCTCTGATATTCGACGCAACATTCCCAAACTTAAGGGTAATAACTATAAGGTATATAAAGAGAAGATTCTCCTCCATCTAGGGTGAATGAATATTGATTATGCTATTAGGAAAGCCAAACCACCTGTAGTCACCAATAGCAGCACTCCAACTGAGGTCGCACTATATGAGTGATAAGAGCGATCCAATCGACTCACCGTGATGTTTATCAAAACTAAGATAATTGATGGTATACGTGGTTCTGTTAACTAGCATGAGAAGGCTCGAGACTTATGTAAAAGGCACTCACAAGTACCCTAATAATGAAATTGCTATCGATGAGTAATTCGTTATTTCGGAAAGGCACTCACAAGTACCCTAATAATGAAATTCTCATCCCTCAGACTCACCTATGTAAAAGGTGTGCACAAGCATATAATACATATGCGGGATATTACAGCTCAATGTAAGAAACTCGAGATTGATATGTCAGAATTCTTTCTAGTGTACTATATTTTGAACATCCTTTCACAACAGTACGAGCATTTTAAGATTTTATACAATATAAATAAGGACAAATAGTTGATCAATGAATTAATGACCATATGTGTTCAAGAAGAAGAGAGGCTAGCGATGGAGTTAGGTGAGAGTACATTGGTGGTAACTATTGAATCTCGAATTTTGATAATGAAATCAATTGATGAATTATTAATCTAATCCATGTATTGACAAAAGTGATGCAGGATTAACTACGATCATGAAAAAGGCATAAAGCAGAAAAATTGGATGTTGCGTCGGAAGTTCATCAAGAGTTCACTGAAAGCTCATCGAAAGTTCGCTGGGAGTTTATCGAAAGCTCACCGGAAGTTCGTTGGGAGTTCGTCATAATCTATTAAGCATTAGTCAATTATGTAATAAAAGATATATCATCAAATTTGAATTTAATATTTGTATAATTGAAATACCATATAAAAATAGATCAATGATTATCTTAAAAAATAATAATATATATGCTATTGATATTGATGAATTTTATGATGAAACTTATTTTTCGACTTTAAACGATGATGCATGGCATTAGCATAGGAGATTAGGTCATGTTAACATGAAACTAATCTTTCAAATTTCAACTAAAGAATTTGTAAGAGGAATGCCTAATATTAAGTTCGTTAAAGATAAAATTTATGATATATGCCAATTAGGAAAACAAATAAAAAGTAGTTTTAAATCAAAGAATCAATTAAGCACCTCTAGACTACTACAATTGATCTACATGGATTTATTTAGACTAATTGATACAACAAGTCTAGAAGATAGTAAATATGCCTTTGTAATTATTGATGATTATAGTAGATACACTTGGACATATTTCTTGACATACAAAAGTGATTGTTTTAAATAATTTTTAAAAAATTTTTAAACTTGTTCAAAATAAAAGAGTTTTATAATTTCATCCATTTGTAGTGACCACAGTGGTGAGTTTCAAAATCATGATTTTTAAAATTTTTATAAGTCAAATGGGTATAATCATAAGTCGAAGTAAATATATCTACATTAAGTATTTAGCCACATATTAGTACTAAATTAATGATTGCTAATCCTTCAACTAAAGGCACACATCTGAAATTTAAGTATCATGTAGAGAAAATGAGACTTGGTTCTACTTTATAATTGTGTTGAAACTTTTTATATATTGTAATGTTTTCATGAATATTAATTTGAGAATATATATACATATATATATATACATATATATATATATACATATATATATATACATACATATATATATATATACATACATATATACTGGACTAAGAATAAACATAAGGTTTATCTATTAAGTAATATTATCACATTAAGATTAATTCCTAATAAACTAAATACATCGTGATACATGGATAATAACATTCGCTCTTAGAGACTTATCGTTATGATTTATATATTTATTTCTTAAGAAAGTTGTTCGATAAGATTAATTCAAATCATTAAGTTAAACGTATGGATCAAGTTGGAGAATGTAACTGTTCTCATTAACATTCATTATCATTAATTTCTTTATTTATAGTGGTGTAAACGTTTTAGTTTCTTCATTCATTATGAATGTAATCATTATCATTAAAATTCTTTATTATAGTCCGTTTCAAACTTGAATTAATTCTTAAATATTACGAAATTGATGGTAATAAACATTCTTGATGAAAGAACATTTATATAAATGAGTTTTTTTTGTCCTTATGCTCAATTTTTAATTTTAAGGATTTTCTAAAGTTCTAAGCTAAGAAGTACCAAAATAATAAGAGAAATCATTATTGAAATTCTCGATAATAATAATAAGAGGCACGTAATTTTCGTTTCTGTATTAGTTTCATTGTGTTTCTATTATGATGATTTAGAAACACATTTTTTATCTTAAATTTTTTAACACTAGAAAATATTTTCATAAAAATTAAATATAATTTATTAGATTCTTGGAAATAGAAAGGTAAAACACTGTCTCTTTAATCTCTTGATATCATTCAAATTTAAATCCTTCAAATTCATTCCTTATTGGTGTCAGGTTTGCCAAGGTGCCAGAACTTCTATCTGTTTGCTGGCTCGACATTTATGGCTCAATTGACGGTCGGCTACTCTCTCGGAAGACGGCATATGCAGCTTACATCGTCTTCAAGTTAGTACCTGATGCATATGGCCTTGATTCCCCTTATCAGAAGGGCTCGGTGATACTAGGATCGTATGAATCAGCAAACCACGTCTCTCTGCAGCCAGAGGAGTCGTCGTCTGATGATGAGGAGGCAGAAGAAGGTAGAGAAGGGAGAATAAGGTCGAGGGAGGATGGGTGGCTGGAGGTTGAGCTGGGCGAGTTCTATAACGACGAAGGGGATGAAGGGGATGTGGAGATGCGCCTGATAGAGACCGACGAGCTGCAATGGAAACATGGCTTAATTCTCCAAGGCTTTGAGGTGAGACCAAAGAAGTGAGAACGGTGAATCTGCCGGCACCGACCTGCAGAAATCTCTATCCAGGAACTGATGTCAGTCTCTTTACGTGACATGTTCATGATTTGTTAGAAAACCCTTGGCGTCATGTTATTATTATAAGCAGCGAATGCTTACACTTTCATCAGAACAGTTTCCCAGTCGCTTGATGTGCTACAATGTTTCTGTGGGAATGGTTTACGCACCCATAAAAACCACCAAACATGACAGTTTGGGAATCATAAGATACGACTGTGATCGAGGTGGGATGATGTATACTGCCATTCACGCGGCTTCCGACCTTATCTTAACCAAAACAAGTAAAAGATCGAACCTTACCCGGATTGCTTATGGAGACGTAAATTCCCCATCCGAACACGGAAACAAACTGCCGTTATTTCCTACGTTATCAACTTCCCGCGTCAGCGGAATGGATAAACAACAATAAAAGAAATCCCACCTCCGCACGCACGAAGAGGGAGAGCGCCATGGCCTCGATTCCCTGCACTCTGTATCACCAAATCCCTTCGTTTTCTTCCTCTTCTCCTTCTCCCTCTTCGGTGAGGCTGAGCTCTCCCTTTGTCGCTCTCACGAGGCGGCTCGGATGGTTCAGGGCCTCCGAGATGAGATCCAAGTTGGGGCGGGAAACCAACGGGTCGAGATTTACCTGCTGGTTCCGATTCGGGAACCGCGGCGTCGATGCCGAGGGCGCCGGCATCTACGGTAGTCAGACGCGGGATGATTTCGATCGGGACGACGTCGAACAGGTGAAACCCCTGCTCCTGATGTCTGTACATCTCTTTTCCCTTTTGGCTTTGGTCGTTCATTCGCCTAAGTAGTGATATCATGCTCCATGCTGGGTCTCAAAATCTGGAGTGGAGGTGTATTAAATGTTTGAGGAGAGGATTCAAGTGGTGGAAGTCATGAAGCTTGGAAATCTCAACTTGAATCAGAATATTTGGATCGAGAGATTAAAAAGATCTTCTTTTTTTTCGCATGGAATTGTATGTTGTGTAATGACGAGAGAAACATGAGTATTTGACAGCCTGAATCAGAAGAACTTTGGGTTCGAGTTCCGGCAACCAAACGGATGAATGGTGATCAGATTCCATATCAATTTCAGTTTGGTCATCATCAATGACATGATTGCCAGACCTAGTGAGACTGTAGGAAAGAAGGATAGTCGGCCTGAGTTTTTGTTAATGCTACAGGCTGTGGAGAGCAGCAATCTGCCGATGGCAATGAAGGATGGAGAAAGAATGTCGTACGAAGAGGAAGTGCATATGGATGCCAATAAATCAAGTATATAAAAAAGCTTGGTAGCTTGGACTGGGTTCACCCCAGTTGGTTGATATAAGATTTCTGCACACAGAAAAAGACTGGTTACCATAGCAAAAAATGTCTATTGAATCTTGGCAAGATTAAGAGGACTTTTAAGACAAAAGCTGTCAGGGAACTAATTTTTTGTATATGAATATATGTATCTTTATGTGGACACAGATCAAAATTTTCCACCCGAAGGTTGTATCATGGCATGCTAAGTCAGTGACAACTATTAATATTATGGTGCCAATTTTGGCTTGTTTCTGTGGGCACAGAGGACATCCTGACCATGTCATGCTGAGCCACATCATTATGAGCCATATTATGTTGGCAATATCGAATGCCTAGTATGGAGATGGAGTAATTCTGCATAAATGGCAAGGGATTTTTGCTTATTGCTACTTTATTTTTGCTGCATTCTTAACTTCTGGTGGGATTCCACAATCTAAGTTGGTCTCCCAATTTTCTGATATTACCCATATGTCATTATCAAATGTAAGAGAAACAAAAATCATATTTACTACGGTAAACAATTGCCATGGATGTGTCTAGTGCTTGTTGGAGATAAGACCTGTTTGTGCTACCTATGCAGTATTTCAATTATATGGGAATGCTTGCTGTGGAGGGTTCATATGATAAGATGGAGGCACTACTAAGCCAGAACATCCATCCTGTGGATATATTGTTGATGTTGGCTGCGTCTGAAGGTGACAAACCCAAAATTGAAGAATTGATGAGGGCAGGTGCAAAGTATGATGTGGAAGATGCGGATGGAAGAACAGCTCTCGATAGAGCAGCCAATGAGGAGATCAAGGAGTTAATTTTGGGGTTCTCTGTTCAGAGAGCTTGAACTAGAATTTGCTTCATCCTAATCCTGTATTTTATCATTCTCTTCTTTGTTGTAGATTGGTGCATCTGTACCTTTTTCAAACAAAGTAGCAACATGTTGGTGGATGTTTGTACTGGATTAAAGAACCTTTTCATTTCCCCATTGCCAACATACTAAATGCATCCTGAAAAGCTTTACTGCAAAATTTTGGATCTCCAGTTTAGTTTAGGTCAGCTCAAAAGAACTACCCTGGAAGCATGACACTTTGATGTCATTTAGGTCCCTTCAATTGGCTGGCAGACACTGGATCAAACTAGTCTCTGTATCATCCACAAACTACTGCTAAATTGTAGAAGATGCTACTTTCCCATTTTTATTCACTGTTGCTGCAAGAGCATACATACAAATAGAATTGAATCAAAATTTTACCTTTCTTTAACATACTCTATTGTGAACAAATAAACAAAATTTCTCAGTTCTCGATCTTGTGTAATCATATCGTCTCATCTAATAGGCATATAATGTCGTATTTGTAGCTAACACTAAAGTGTATTTGGCAGATGACAACTGTATCTCAGCTTCGGATGGGAGCAGAGAGCATGCTGCAGAGCAACATCTACTGTTGATCCCTCGCGAAACAATGAGTCATACAAATGGCATACGAACTCGGATAGATCTTCTTCATAGTCACCATTCCAGCTGATTGAGTGTTCACCACCTTTCTCTCCATCACCATCTTCCCAGTCACTTGCGGGACTAACTGGTTCTTGTTCGCCCTCTTCATCTCCAATCTCAAACCTTCCGTTCTCAATGCCATTATAATCACCTGTGCCACGGAAACGTATGGACTTCATGTCAGGAGGCTTGATTGACGATGAGACAACAGCTTTGGCACCTGAATCTAGGAAAGCTTTCACCAGGCTTGCAGCAAGCCCATACTTTCCGGTGCATATTATGATTCGCTCTCTCCATGCTCCAACCTGGTGATATGAATTCAGAGATTAAAAGCAGTAAGCTTGACAATACACATCTATAAAGAGAGATTTAGACAATCATATAAGCAGAAGAGATAGATGCAACGAACAGAATTAGCTTTGTTGTGAACATGTGGTAACACTAGGAGTTGGAATAAAAGAAAGATGCAAGAAGTTCTACCAACATGCAGATAGGACAAGTTAGCTTGTGCTTGAACAACTTAGATGTATAATTCTCTCGGTAGGGAGCCGATTGTTGACTCATTATATCTATCAAAAAGATCATTTTCTTACAATCGGTCAACCATTGAGTACATCTATATCTAATACACAAAGAGGAAGCAATGAGAAACGTAAATTTTGATGCTCCTGTAGCCATTTTCCAGAGGTCACAGAATATGCATGCCTACAAATTCCAATTTCCAAGGTTTCTGTAGAAACCAACACATTCACTAGGTCTCAACTTTATACAACTCAACAAACCTAAATAGAATCATCCTTGAAAATTTGTTTTTGACAAACTACATGTAGAGCTACTTGCATTGCAAAAGCCACATTACCATGAACATGTATGGAACATGACTTCATATATGAGAATACGAAGGTTACAGCACATGAGCTGAATGTTGCTTATGGATTAATATAATTAATTTTATTTTTCCAAGAAAAGATGGAGAGGTGAACTCTATTCGGCAATGTAAAATTAGAACCAAGGCAAGTTATTAATCATGCTTCAGTATTGGTTGGTGGAAATACACTAACCCATCTCCTGACTGGACCACAGAACATAAATCCCAAGCTAATAGGGAGAAACTTTTTGTTGATATTTGTTGATGACAAGTGAAAAAAAGTCCAACCAAAAATCAGAACTATTTCAACTGTGCATCTGAATGTAATATTGATTTTTCATAATGGACTAAAACATGCCAAAATGAACTTATCAATTTCACACAGGATGACTTCAGGGAGCACTACCGCATGTCCTCTAGATGTGACAGAATGAGAAATTTGGAAGGTCGCTGTATCAAACTTAGATTTACATGAATGCCAATTCAAGTCAAGTCTCTAAATGAACTTCGAAAGGAAACTATCAAGAAAAGAGTAGAGATAACCAAAGTCATCAAAAGGTATGAACTCTTTACTGAAAGAATGCAAGAAAGGGCACAAACTCTTTGAAAGATGGATACAGATTTGCTGGATAAGATGTGAAGGACATGCTGTCTTTTTTTTTTTTTTTACAATGCCTGTGGTTCCTTTTTGATCAGCACAAATAAAATGTTTTTGGCTTTTTACTCAATATATTTATTAAGACATGCGATGACTAATTCCCTATTAGCTACAAAGAATTATGACAGGAAAAATCATGAGAAAGTACAGTGATGTAGCAGACTTATTCAGACATAACAACAACACTATCCAAAAGCACCAACATGCATTCAACACAGGATCAAGCATGGTAGTTGCATATTTTTCTTAGTACATAAAGTAACAGTAAACCATGCTAAAACTTACCATCCAACGAACATCTTCAGATGTCAAGTGAACAGCAGGAACTGTTCTCCGAAACATACAAGCACCAATTTCTTGGTTATCCTCCATTACCTTCAGTCATCATCATGATAGTAAACATATCATGTTAGTTTCATGGTAAAGACAAACAGATATGAAATTGACATAAAAAGAAAGAAAATACATACTTGTGTCTGGCGTCCTATATATCGGTGGAGTATACCTCCAACATGAAAGCATCGCCATTTTGTAACCAGGTCAGCCACAGATGAAACCTTAGCTATGGAATAAGCTTCCATTCTATTTCTTCCTTGCACCAATGAAGTCTGGCTCAATTTAACACTCTGAAGAAATCTATCTGCAAGCTCGCCTGGTTCAGCGACCACAAACACATCATTCTGCCAACTGACAGAATTTACAGAATCAGGAGGTAATTTATAACAGATGAGAACCTTAAATAATATACCCAGGAGGAAGATCCCAACCTTAGTATTGAACCTGTTGAGTCATTTTGAAGAGCCAAATGTATGATGCCTACTTGAGGCAAATTCTGCAATTTTTCATTTATTGATTGTGCATGTAGAGAAGGTTGCAATGAAGCCAATGGAGATGCCGGTGCTGACATGGATGTTAGCCCTGCTGGATGACCATCCAAGCTAAGAGGTGGAACGTGATCAATCTGATTAATTCGCTGGGGTCCACAATCAGGACTACGTCGAAGTGGACTTGATGGGAAGCTTCCAGTAAATAATGGTGATGTGAATGTTGTAGGAGACCTAGTAGCAGGCTTGGAAAATCCTGAAGTCTGATTTGTTAGAGAGAGCCTAATGCCTTTACTATCACAGAACTTCTCAAGAGACCGGGCATGATAATTAGTGTTTCCAATATCAGGACTATATGAAGACTCTACAAGAAGCACCATCCTCCTCCATCCTAATTGAGGGCTGCTTTCATTGAGCCCTTGGAGAATAAAAGAAAAAAAATATTATTAATAGAACATAAGGGAAAAAATTAGATGGGTTTGACGTCAGTCTGATCCTAGTGGCAAGTCCTTGATGACACGTACCAGTATTTGGTGGTTTTGACTTAGAAAATTGTTGACTATTTAACCTTTCAATTAGTTTTTCTTCATTTTCTCGTGGAACCAGCCTCTCACAGACATTCTTGAAAAGCTGACAATTTTTTTGAATATACTCCTCTGTTGCTGCTTCCAACTTAAGCCAGATGGCAGGATCGGTCTCATCAAGCTCCATATCAAATCGCTCATCAACTGTTAGCAGAAAAAGTAGCAACTATATCACAAGTACACAATGGTTTCTTGACTTAGCATACTAGAAAACTTGTAACTCATATTTTTCACACTCAACTACTAACCTGGGTTGAACCGAAAATACTGCACTTCAGGAATCATTGGTAGTAAAGTCTCCAACACATCCTCCACTCGATCTACAGAGCATGCACTCTCAATCAACACTTGTCCAGTATCCAAATAACGCCAGCCACCTTTTCGAGCCTACACAAATAAATAATTTTTAATGAAATTAAGTTTGTTTAGCATTGACATCAATAGTCCATTGATACCAGTGATTCATTCATGAATCATGGAGATTAACAAGTGAGCCTTAACTGCTGTGCAATAGATATTAAATTATTTAACCAAGACTAAATTTTGTTCTTGTTATGGATGAGCCAATAGTATTGAAGCACTGAGCTAAATTTCATCTGATATATGCAGAGTATAGTATAAAGCCAGAGGAAATGCGTTCAAGCAAAAATTGAGGAAGATTGAAAAAGCTAAGAGAAATAAATTACTTTGGTTGGGACTGAACCACATCCTATAGAAACCAGACAGTCAATGCGTGCATCAGGCCATAAAAGCTGTGCTTCCCTTATGGAAAATATGGTTGGATTATTTGCTACAATTGCTCCATCTTGCCAACGATTTACATCTGAATTTCAGGAAAGTAAAATAACAGTCACATAAAAAGTACCAAAGTTTCTTTTGAGGGCAAAATCAAGCTCATGGATTGTAAGAATTTAAAGTGAGATTAAAGAAGAACATATTAGGAAACAAGTAATGATTACCATCTGAGAAATCATCAAGGTAATATGGAGCAGCAGAGGATGCTCTTATAGCTTCCCATACTCGATGCTTGCAGCTCCCAATAAAAGCACCACGCCGGCTAGCAATTTGTGCACCAGAGGCAGTTGTTCCAGTTGAAGTAACTGCACGAGTTTCAAGCATTCCTAATGGCAACTCTGGGGTACCAACTGGATACTACAGAAGGAAAAGGCTCCGTTACCAACCAATGGAATATATTTCGAAACAAGAAACAAAACTACTATATGCCAATTTCAAATTCCAATCATCAATGATAGTTGTAAACCAAAAAAGAAGGATTTACCACAAACATCTTGAAAACATAATGATATAAATGGTGATTGAGCTAATCAAAAATGGAATCAAAATCTACATAGTTACTAGGACAATTAACTAATTTAGACAAGTTATCTAGAAATATAACAGCCTAGGAGTTTTTTGTTTGCCTATAAGTCGCAAGACTGAGGCAGAACAGCAACAACAGCACAAGTTCTAGTCTAAGACAATATTTAGATCATTTTGGAGTAACTTGTCTACCGTAAACTATGAAAATGTGCAAGCCCACCTAGGGTCCAGCTTTTGAAGCATAATACAGCAATGAAATTATGTGAAAATAATCTATGTCTAAGGCAAAACTCATAATTGCCTAAAAATTCTACCGATTCTTATATAGATGTGTTCTTGTTGCATGAGATACTCTGATGCTTCTCAATTTCAATGTCTATGCTTTTCTTGCAATAGAAACTTGATTAGGCATTCTCTCATTGAAGAAAAGCCTTGATGCCACTGAATGTAATGACCAACCAAAGCTAAGGTTTCAAATACCAGTCTGACACCAGTTTTGACAGCCATCGAACTGATGCAGTGCCAATATACTGATTAGTACAGAGACCTATGTCATCTGGTATCACTAAAAACTAGTGAAAAAGAAAATGCTAAGTGATACAAAGCTTGTGGTCCATTACCAAAGCTTGGTTGGTTTGACAAAAAAAAATTAGTACATAACAGTCCAAATGGTATTTGAAAACCTAACTAGAGCTTTTGATTTCTAAACTCAATAGTAAATATTTTATATAAGATTCAGTGTGTCAAGATGCCTCATTATTTACCATAGTTTTAACTTGTTGAAAAGATACTATTCAACAAGTTAAAACTATGGTAAATAATTAACAAATAGACTAAATGATGGAAAAGCACAATAAACAACCAAAATTATTTAGTGAGAAGTGACAACTAAGTCATTATAATAATATATGAATAATGACTCACTTTTCTGCCCATGTTGTTACAAGACCCATTTAGCATTCAACTTTAGTGTAACTATTTTTGGCAGTACGGGCAAGATAAGTTATATTGCAAATCTAAGAGATAGAGAAATGGCATGATCTGTAAATGTCATCTCGGAAATGAAGAAAAAAATTCATTGTGAAACCATATCTGCAATCCTATGTATGATAAAAATATGTTTTGCAAGATGGAATATATATAACCATGCATATGAACCAGCAAAGTACATACTATAAAGTCGCAAACCTGATAATTTCGGAATACAAATGGTTGAGCCGGTGTCACACTAACTAGAGTAGATACTACAAATACTTTTGGAATGTTCTTCACAGCAGATTCTATTAAAAGATCACCATCTTCATCAGCACACATCTCTTTCAACAACCTCTCGAATTGATCTGCGCTATGCTGCAAGTTTTGATATAAGGTATACTGCAGTACAGAAACAAATATCCTGAGAAAAAACATAGTAAGGATCTCCATACCTTTGACCCATGTACAACTACTCTAAAGCTTTGTGATGAACTTTTGAAGAGCTGATCAAGCTTCTCCATCCACGTTGCAGCTTCATTGTCCTTAGGAGTAGGTTCAGCAAAGACAAGTTTTCCTAAGAGATAAGAGCAGCAATGGAAAATTAACAGTTAAAACTAAATTCAAGATAAGAGAAATAGTATATTCCACATTCCAGACTTTTTACCAAGTTCTTTGTATATATCTTCACATTGTTCCAAAGTCATTTGTTTAATACCAAGAGCTACTGCAAGCATACCACCTGTTGATGTACCACATATCAGGTCAAACATTTCATGAATACGCTTTCCAGTTCCTTGTTCAATTTGTTTAAGCATCTGAACTGTTGCTAGGCCCTTCATACCACCACCATCCATTGACAGTATACGCAGTCCTTGCTTTCCCGCTGGCTTTCTTTTTACTGCTCGCCGCAGGTTCTCGTTTTCACCTGAATTTAACACAACAAAAATATAGTTATAGTTTTCTCAGTTTTCTCAGATAATATTCAGATCATGTATGTACACTTTAGAGTAAAAATCCGATGCATAGTGCAAATTTGAGATACCAAGAATTGCCAAAGCACGTGCCGCAGCCTTGTTCACACGTGGCACAGGTGCATCTGTAAGGCGCAATAGAAGTTCACGCAGGCTTTCAGATTGAGATAGAATGCGACGATTTTCTGAACAGAAACCTAAATTGCCTAACGCCAGTAATGATAGACGTTGCACCTAATAAAGTGAAAGTAACAGAAGTTTAGTTTGGACAAACTTTCATACAAAACACAAATACAACATCTTCTATCCAAATAGCCTTACCTCTGTGCTCTTATGTGCACAAAGTGCTTTGAGAGGTTTGACTACATCCTTTGTCATCATCTTTTGTGCAACGCTATCAGAGGCAAATGCTAATGTGGCCAGAACTTGCAATACAGAGGTTAGTTCTTCTTGATCAATTGATCTCAAAAGTAATTCAATAGGTTTCATAATGTCAGACTTAATCAACTGCATTGCCAAAGAAACATCAGCTGCCAGTGACGAGAGAGCAAAACATGCTTGTTCAACCTGCAACTCATCAAAGGTGTTTGAAATGTTCAAACATATGTCTAAAGAGAAACTATACACTCAATAAGGCATTCCAGTAACTACATACCACATGCCGATCATCACTATTTATCATACTTATCAGCTGCCGTATAGCATTCCCTTCTTTACTAATAGCCACATGATTACTATGATCTTGCGTGATTTTAGCTAATGCAGAGGCCAGCAAAGGATGATGACATGAAGAGAAACGGAAAATAAGAGAGAAGAAGGCACTGAGTTTGTGTCTTGATGCAATAAAATAGGAGCTGTTTTCCATCTGCAATGACCAAAGAGGGTCATAACACCAGATACTAAGCAGGAACTGTGGAAGATTAGTGAATATTGCAGCGATCAATTACCTCTATATGCACATTCACTGATTTCAGATTTTCAGTTGCCTCAATTCTTATATTAGCAAGTGATAAATGCCGAAGATTGTGCAATGGTAAAATTTCTGGAAGAAACTCAAGAGGATTACCAAACAGTCTCAGAACGCGAAGCTCAGCCATAGCCCTGCCATAGAGCTGAAGAGAAATGTTAAGACTAATAGTACACTGAGAGACACAAAACAACATGACAAGATAACAACAAATATTCCAGCTACATGACCTGAAATCCAGAAGTGGTCTCACAAGTTTATTATATTCCAGTGATAGTTCAACCAGCAAAACACATTGCCGCAACTCAACTGTCCAAAAATAAAATAATATAATAATGCAATACAAGTGCATCCACCTAAAGTATTATCCAAATTAGAGAGTCACGAACTTAACCAAATTGACAAAGATCTTTTGTATAGGACATATAACATCGAAGCTCACCAGGGACAGAACTAAGCATATTGTTGTCAACTCTTAGCACCTTCAAATTTCTCAATTCACCAAGCTCTGGTGGCAAAAGTGATAACTTATTGTTATCAAGATATAGCTTCTCGAGAAATGGCAATTTTGTTAGCTCCACTGGAAATACCTGTTAAATCTTAAAACAGGTTGTATTAATAGGTGTGTTTGATAGCCACATGCTAAGTATATTGGCACAAAGATGGTAGTATGGCACCAGATGATAAGTAGCATTAGATTGTATGACAACAAAGCACAAAACGAACTGATAAAAACTGTATTAAATAGCAACGTCTAGCTGGGACAGGAAACATATATCCTAATGTGTTAGAGAATAACAATGTACTGTTTTAGAGTAAAAGAAAAATGCACAAGCCAGATCAAATGGCCCCATAGCATGTCTTTGAAAGCTTGATTCTACTTTCTATAATTATAGAAAATCGATAAAAAAAAAAGCCCAAAAATGATTAATACTAATTGTTCCCCTCCAAATTTCAACTCAAACCCAACTAACCTTCAAGCAGTTTGTTTTAACAATTGGTGCCATGGAATCAAGAACAGATCATCATACGTCGATGTTCTTCAACAATTATATATATATATATATATATATATATATATATATATATATATATATATATATAATCATAATCATAATCATAATCAGCTTTGAAACTATAAAGCACCATGATGATTGTCAAAATTGTGATTAAAAAAATCCACAAACAGAGAGCAAGGAGGATCACGATACAATGACAAAATCTGTCAAATCAAATAAGTCGATCACGCAAAAGATATATATTTTTCACATGAAGCGGCATGAACTCACCCACAAGCCACAGCCGCACAGGCTCAGCACCGTCACACTCTTCCAGTGATCAACCAACACCTGAACCCCATCTGCGGGCCCGGATGGCGTCAAATTGGACCGAATCAACCGCGTCAGGACGCCGGCCCCATCGTTCTGCTGGCCCGACCCGGCCACCTTGGACAACCGCACCGATCTCAGGGGCTCCCGCCGTTTGATGACCTTCATCTCCACCCCGACGCAGCCGAGCTCCTCGTCCCCATGCAGATCCAACACGACCGTATCCTGCGGTGGCTGAAGCGATACCATGAGCTGGGACCGGAGGCGGAGGGCTATCTGCTCCTCGTCGTCGCCAGCGGTCCAGTCGAGTTCGATTCGGAACCCCAGTTCCCCGGACGGAAGGCGGCGAGGGGAGAGAGGCTGAGGCGGTGACGGAGGAAGCGGAGGTGCAGAGGAAGGAGATGGAGGAGGAGGGCAGGAGGGGAGGTGGTCGTCGCCGTCGTCGGCATTGGCGTCGGATTCGCCGTAGTCAAGGGCGAGGTGGAAGATCTCGGAGGGGCGCTTCCACCCCAATCCCCATGATTGCATGGCCTCCTCTACTAGAATTCTTGGCGGGTTTCGAAGGGATTCCGGTTAGGGTTTGTAGCGTCGACGGAGGAGGAGGAGGAGAGACCGGAGGAAAGAGAAGGCCTTCCGTTTTGCCATTTCGGTTTTGGTGTCTGTTGCGTTCTCTGCAGGACACGCGGTCGTTACGTTCGAATCATGGCAACGTGTAATAACTAGAAAGGGGGACGGTCGTCGTATGGGCCTTCGCCATAATGGGCCGTAAACATATCGATGGGCCCCTTTAGGCCGGAAACATGCGGACAATCATTCCCATGGTCTTCAATGTCATTAAACAGAACTATACGGAATGACCATCTGACTAAAGCGTTTTCTCCGCTGACGATGAATGAGAAGCATGCAATAAATACATTAGGTCGGACACATGCATCACTGCAAGTGGTCTCCTTTCGGGTACTATATATGCATCAATGGTGGCAAACAAAAGGGTCGTCGGAGATGCTCACCACCACATGGTGAGGCGGTGATGCTTGTTTCTCTTGCTCACTGCTTTGTTTGCTTAGGAATCCAGACAGGGGTGATCTAGTCAGCATGAACTTATACGCGTTACCTGTAAAAATGCTTTGAATCGATTAGTGGGTGTAATCGTGTGCTAAAACCATGTCTACAGCATGCTCTTTATAATATCAAAGGGCAATCATGTCATGGTGAAACCGCGTGGACTTTATTTTCGAAAAGAAAACACAAATTACAGGTAAATTATAACTCGTGTATGAATTTTGTATGCACTTTGAAGGTATAAATTTTATGAAAGCATGATTATGCCTGACGTCTGCAATGGTAGAGCTTATTTGCATAGCGTAGAGAAGTCCACGAAACCAGTCAAATGATGTCCAAACGTATCTCTGTCTTTGTGCGTGTCAACATTTGGTATCACATGAAACACCTGCGAGAAATGGGCAACCTGTGACATCCGTGATGATTTCAGCTATTGGCTCGGTTGATCACCGTATGAATGATAAGACAAGCCAAGGGTGACAGGAATACAAGATACCTGTGATCACCATCTTTACACATCACGTGATCTGAACGACACGACAACGGTGAGGCTGGGGTTACCATCCCAAAGCGTTTATTTCATATTTTTAATATGAAACTAATCGGAATGCTGTAATCTCCTCCCACTCGAGAGCATGTTTTAAACTCTTTTCATTTTTCTCAAAGAAATATAAAATAAAAAATACTAAGAAAACCAATGGAAGTTTTCAAAATTTTAGATGATCAGACTATGAAAAAATAACCCCATCTACGAACTTAAAAAACCGATAAAAACCAACCAAAATTAATTGTACGAAATTCCCAAGGAAATAAACGCCACATCATCTGAAATATGAAATGAAGTCGGGTACTAGCAAGTAAATCATCTTTGGGGGTTGATTAATTCCTTGCATTGTTCTCCAGTTCGTCGTCACTCGCAAAACACAAGCAGGAAGACTGTGGAGTCGATCGTCATTCGAAACTACCATCATTCGATTCCGCTTGGACCTTTGTCAGCGAAATGGCACACCACAGCTGCCAATATTGAATCTTTGTAAGTTTTATGACAGGGAATGAAGAAAACAATGCCTCGTGAAGGTGTGCATTAGGTGAGTCGATTGAAGGCTTGTTCTGCGTCGCTCTTTCAAGGATGCTACGAAAAGTCAACCCTTTGGTAGTGCTAAATTCTACCGAATTGCTGCAGCAATATGTCCTACAAAATCTGTCCGATACTTAATTCAATATCAATAGTACCAGAGTTGTAGAGAGAATATAAATATTATATAAGAAGGAATACATATCTACTCGCATAACTCTAACTCTAACAGAGTTAGAGTTACATCAAATATCTTTTGATTCCAATGGAGTTAGAGTTACATTGAACCTGTGAGACGTGCGTTAGCTATGATACAATTAGTAATATCAGAACATACCAATCATATATGATTGAAATACTAAGAATATATCAATATGACAATCACGTTGATCATGTATTATCAACGTGTCGATTACATATTATCGAAATATCTTTCATGTAAAATTAAAGTATCCATCACACCATTATTTTTCTATCGTTAATAAAATAAAATAAAAAATGAAAGAAGTATACGGGTCTTCTACGCTACTTACCAAATCATTGCTCAAATGTTTTTCTAGGTAGAATTAAGTTATAGTACTAATTAGGTCATAAATAAAATAAAAAATTTACACAAATATTTAGGCTCCACAGGACTAATGAATAAAAAAATGGATCTGATCTGACTCATGACAGCAACAATGTTCCACTTTGACACGTTGTTTCCCTCTTTCCATGTCAAGTTTTGACCTCTATGATCAGTGCATTAATTACACATCAATGGACAGAAGTCATTAAGAGAGGAAACCATTCGAGTAAATTTGTGGAAGAACAAATGCCTTTACACTGACTTGGTAAAGGTGAATACTAAATCTGATTCAAGATGAGTCCACCGATATCCAACTCTTATAAGATGATGGATCCAAAGTGATGACATCTGAATCTTCTATCTAGAATTTTAGATGGAATATAAAATGATATCGGATCCATTTTTTAAGGGAGCTATCTATCTGTGTCAATCATTTTTTTTCACTTAATAAAATAACCACACTAATGTATCAACTCCGAGAATATCTTTTGCAAACGAAGAAATGGTGTCGATTATATGGTTTGACTTCCCTAGATACGTGGAAGATGATCTTAAAGAAATCAATTCATCTCAGATATATATTAAAAAAAACATGAATGTTAATGTCATGCCTCATGCACAAGAGATATGAACAACATTGAGTCAACAAATCATTTAGATGCTGCAATCAATTCCTTTAAGATACACGATATCATGATTCGAGTCCTAAAAATAATATGCATATATTGATCGTTCCGAGACCCTTTACTATGATCAATAAAAATATGATTAAGAAATTTTGAAGCATGAATTTTCTTTTATTAAACATAACTCACATAAAATTATTATGAGCTTCAATAGTGATCATCGGCAATTCGTCTAGTTAAACCTAATCAATTCATTAACCTAAAGGAATAAGATAGAATGTTGCACGCACTGATATATTAGACAGATACTTGTCATGCAATCTGTCCGTTTTCGTTTGGTTATATGCGATCAACATTGAAGAAACGACAATACAAGATGTAGATATTTTGCTGGGTTGGTGAGCGCCAAATAGTGAAAATATCATGTCATGGCATGAGAGGAGAGACAATAAAAACCCAAGTTTAATTAGTCACAGTGAGTGTTCACGAATCGCTTCTCCCGTTAAATTAAGGATCAGCATTATTTATTTCTTTATGCCTTTATCTCAATAAAAAACCTTGAAAATTAAACATGCAATATATTTTATAATATTATTTTGTATTTCTTATTTTATTGTATGTAACACTCTTAGTTAGTCCAATAGTTTCACATCGAAAGTGGGTGAGACTAAGATTGACTTATATGGACTCGATGAGTGTATTATTAATAACTTCAGCTTAAACATTTTGACCAGTAATTAATAGGCCAAAATGAAATTGATAGACTAGTTAGTCCATCAGGTCGAGTCATGACATTTGATATCAAAGCCTATCTGGGCATGGTGAGGTAGGCTTGAGTAGGAAAAGACTATCTGTGGATGAAGTCAGAAAACTCATCACAGCGTGGAGTCACCAGTAGGCTATGCGTCACATGCACCATATTAGGGTCTGATTTGAGCCTTGACGAGGACGTCAAGTCGTTTAAGTGGGGGAGATTGTAACACCCCTAGTTAGTCCAATAATTCCACATCGAAAATGTGTGGGATTAAGATTAGTTTATATGGATCTGATGAATGTATAATTAATAATTTCAGCATAAATATTTTGGTTAGTAATTGATAGACCAAAATGAGCTTGATAAGCTAGTTAGCCCAAGATCTGATCATAATATTATAAAAGTTTAGGTTTTATCTAAAATCATATATGTTTAGGTAAATCGAAAATATAATCCAGCATATGATATGTTCTCTTGAGTAAGGAAGAGAGTAAGAAAGAAGGAAGAGATATAGTTGTTCATCATCCAAAATGTGATTTTTTATGTTTTCCCTAATTGCACTTGTGAACTCTCAATGCTATCGGTTTATTATCTGAAAATTTTATCTAAACCGAAAATTTTATCCATAAGACTAGTTCATATATATATATATATATATATATATATATATATATATATATATATATATATATATATATATATATATATATATATATAAACCTAATCAATTTTATTCTTTCGTTTGAATCTTCATCTTGTTATTCCATATTTTCTACCATATGAGGTAAAAGATGAGGAGAAAATAAATGTCGTAACATTAAAGATGATAGATGATAAAAAAAAAAGAGACACAGGGTGAAGATTAAAATAATGTTTAGCATCTAATGCAAAGATGAATATGATAATGAGTAGGGTGTCTTCAAGAGGATGATTAAAGTCGAGGAGGTTGATTAGTGTCAATAATCGAGGTTAAACATTATAATCTTAAATATTAACTTTTAATCTTATTAAAAATAAAAATTATATAGCCTTAAATATTAACATTTAATCTTATTAAAAATAAAAATTTAAATGCTCCATTCAACTTTAATTTTGACTCGATTGAATCACCTTGCTACTCAAGCAAGATAAGTCAAACTTGATCTTCTTACCAAGTTAGTACTCAAGAATATGATATTTACTAGTTTCATTTTCGTAATAAAGAAATAATCATCCATCATCAAGGATGGAAGGGGGAAAAAAAAAACATCTTATCTCATATCTTGAAAGGGATCTGAATGCTTTAACCATCCAAATTAGTGGACATTGTCATAAATTGTAAGCTGATCCCCTCCATCTCATGTACTGGCCTATTACCTTCAAAACTTTTCAGGATGAATCAGCACACCGAAATAGCCTCTTAATTTTCCTGAGACATGCAATGTTCATTATTGGAATAGAAAGTCTGTCCGGTGAAGTTTATCCTTCGTTATGGATCCCACAAACTTCCACCACCATTAAACAACTTGTGTCATTGGGAGAGAGAAGATGCTGCCATCAGAGTTCTCAAGAATGCCGCTTTGCTTTTGAAACCCTGTGGCAAAGTATAGATTCCTTCACTGTAGAGGACTCAGTCAGCAGTACTGGATGGACGGGCAAGGGATCTTTCTCTCACCACGTGACCCAAACGTTGCTGCTTTCCCCAACACCTACTCAAGATCTTATGATCTTTCTTTATGCTTGTATATTCACCCATTTGCCCGTTCTTTATTTTACATCCTCCAATAAGCATTAGATTCTATTTCCAGTTGTATCTCTCAGATCAAAGCCATCTTCTCTCCCTTCTCGCAAAGTGGGGTACTTCAATCACATCTCCTGGGGCATCAAGTTTAAACTACAAATGCCATCATTTTCCTCAGTTTCTTTACCTCCTTATCATGAGCTGATGAGTCTTTCCGTCAATGGAGGAGAATTTGGGCCTCTTGCTTTCTCTAATATTTCTTCTACATGGGGATTCATCTAGTTCCTGAACTTCAAGATCTCATGCCATTTTAGCTGCACAATAGTCAACAAAATACACCTCTTCTTCTTCTTCTTCTTCTTCTTCTTCTTCTTCTTCTTCTTCTTCTTCTGCATGATGGGTTCGATTCCTCTCCTGGTTTTGTGTTTCTCTTTTGCTCTGATTGCCGCCATGGCTGCAACTGCAAGTGATAACAACACGATTTCCGGCTCGAGGCCGAGTGAGATCAGTATTGGGGCTCTCTTCACCTTCAATTCCACGATTGGGAGGGCTGCAAAGCTGGCGATTGAGCTCGCGGTCGAGGATGTGAACAAGAACTCGAGCGTTCTTGCAGGGACGAGGCTCAGGTTGTTTACCCAGGACACAAATTGCAGCGGGTTTCTTGGAACCATGGAAGGTAACTGAGACTGACCGCCTGGTTACGTATACCTCACAGATAGCGCTGATCTCTTGGTTACCAATTAGTGATTTCGATAAGGTCACGTTTAGTCTTCAGGTAATTGAGTGTAGTTGGGATTGTTAGAATTATTTGGCTTTAGATTTGTAGTTGGCTTTTGGTTGTGTCTCAGCATGTGAATCTTTCTTGAAGAAATTGCTAGATTTAAGCTTCCGAGCTTGTCACCAAATAGAATCTAATCTCTTTTCCTTTTAAGGAAAGAATTTGATGTCTGTTCATGTGGTAAACATACCTTTTTTTGTCACATGAATTCCTTAGTACAGGATGATTGTTTCTTGCGTGTGATGGTTTAAAGAACATTTTCCTTGTGGACAAAAATAAAAATAGTTGGAAGAATTCATGATTTTTTGAGGAACTTCATTGTTGGGTTCCATTTCTTTCTAGCTCCATTTTTTCAATGGTCGATCTTTGGACAATATTTAGCTTGAATAATAAATTGGTCTGTTTTTGTTTTCTTCTTTTTTCTTGCCTCCATTCTGCTTCTCTTTAGAATCAAGAAAACCATCTCGCTATTTGTTAACTGCCACTAATAAGGTTTAGCTCCAAAACTGCATCTTTTGTGGCCGTAGAATTGTTTCAAGTACTTATTGTCTTCCGATGACTGTGATCTTGGATAACCGTGACAATGAAACTTCTTGCTATTGCAGCATTGCAGCTAATAGAGAAGAATGTGGTTGCTATGATAGGGCCACAATCCTCTGGGATTGCCCATGTTATCTCGCATGCTGTCAATGAACTCCATGTGCCACTTCTCACTTTCGCTGCCACAGACCCAACTCTTTCTCCTCTGCAATACCCCTACTTGATTCGCACGACCCAGAGTGACGATTTCCAGATGAATGCAATAGCTGATATAATCAGTAACTATGGTTGGAGGGAAGTCATTGCCATCTTTGTGGATGATGATTATGGTCGAGGTGGAATAACTGCACTAGATGATGCTCTGGCAAAGAAACGCTCTAAAATCTCCTATAAAGCTTCCTTCTCTCCGAATGCTGACACAAGTGTGCTTAATGACTTGCTGGTAAAAGTAAATCTTTTGGAGTCTCGGGTGTATGTTGTTCATGTAAACCCTGATTCAGGTCTCATGATCTTCTCTGTGGCAAAATCTCTAGGAATGATGGGTAGTGGTTATGTGTGGATAGCATCAGACTGGCTTGCTTCTGTTTTAGATTCAACTGTCCCAATTAATCCAGACACCATGGATCTTATACAAGGGGCTATTGTTCTTCGACAGCATACTGTAGATTCTGATGTCCAGAGAGCATTTACGACCAGATGGAGTAATATGGTCCAAAATGGGAATACAACTTCAAGCTTGAACACGTATGCGTTGTATGCTTACGATTCTGTTTGGTTACTTGCTCATGCTCTTGACCAGTTCCTCTATGAAGGACAGAAAATTTCTTTCTCTGATGATCCTAGATTGCGTGACACAAATGGAAGTTCATTGCATTTAACTGCACTCAAGTACTTCGACAGTGGTGATAAGTTGCTCAAGCAACTGCTGCTTGCAGACTTTACAGGTGTGACTGGTCATGTTAAATTTAATTCTGATGGAAATTTGATCCATCCAGCCTATGACATACTTAATATCCTGGGGCCAGTTCCGCGAAGGTTAGGATTTTGGTCTAATTATTCCGGTCTTTCAGTTGTTGCTCCTGAAGTTCTTTATGGTAAGCCACCAAATACATCCGCCAGTCGCCAGCAGCTTCACAGTGTCATTTGGCCTGGTGATACCACAACTATACCGCGTGGTTGGGTGTTCCCAAATAATGGAAAGCCTCTAAGAATTGGAGTCCCTTACAGGACTAGTTATAAGGAATTTGTAACGAAAGATAATGGCCCTGACGGTGTAAAAGGATATTGTATCGATGTGTTTAAAGCTGCTGTTAACTTGTTGCCATATCCAGTCCCCTATTCAATCATTCTGTTTGGTGATGGTCTTAAGAATCCTAACTACAATGATCTGGTGGAAAAGGTTTATCATAATGTGAGTGCTTCTCCTTTAACTTACTGTTGCTTTACTTTCCTATGGTCGATTTAGTTTTAAGATGGACTGTTTCATCTATATCTTCTATATAATGATTTCTGAAATCATGGAACTTGCATGTTTTCTTCTTTAGTACTTTGATGCAGCTGTAGGGGACATATCTATTGTGACAAACAGGACGAGAATTGTTGACTTCACACAGCCGTATATAGAATCAGGCCTTGTAATTGTTGCACCAGTCAAAGAGAGAACCTCAAGTGCTTGGGCCTTCCTAAAACCTTTTACGATCCAGATGTGGGGTGTCACAGGGGCTTTCTTTCTTTTTGTGGGAGCAGTGGTTTGGATTCTTGAGCATCGTACAAATACTGAATTTCGTGGATCTCCTAGACAACAACTCGTGACGATATTTTGGTTAGTATTATCTACTATTTAGGTTTACTTGCCATGGTTTACCAATGCGATATGCTGGAAGATGATAAAATAGGCAGATAGGTAGTAATAGGATATGCACTTAAAGCTCAGAAACTTTGCACCAATCAGACTATGTTTTAGATATAACATCTGACCAACTTACTTTCAGCTAAATTCTTATAACCATAGCATATTTTTCCTACTATATCAGTTGGTTACTGCAAGTTCAAATGTTCGGACTTTTTCACTGGTAAATTTATAAATCCATGGTGTTCATAATCATACAATTAAGTTGTTAGACATCTTAGCGGGTTAATATGGATGGAAAATCCTATACTGCCACATCCTGGCAGGTCTGATTCTATAAACACATATACTGCATATCGCCAAGAACAGGACATTTCTAAGAGTGAAACACAAAGTTTGATTATGGTTCTATAATCCTATGATACTTTGTTAAAAAATTTATCATTTCTCTTACAATGAAAGAAACGCTTTGAGGAATTCCAATATAGCGAAACGGCAATCCACCGTGTTGCATCAAATTTGTCTGTTCATCTGGTGCCCTATCTGAGCACTTATGTCTGCCTCTGGCCAAGTGAAAACATAAACAAAACCAAGATAAACAGTTGAACTAGTCATTTAAGTCAGGTTGACACTGGTTAATGTTCCAACACCTTGTTAGTAGTGGAATGGTGAAAATAGAAAACGTCGATTGTTTTTATTTTATATTTTTAGGCTTTGAAGCAGTTTTGATTGATAGTTAAGGAAACATTTTCACTATATTAACTATTCTTCAATTCCTAGTAGCAGAAATTGTATTTTACCTGTGTTTATGAATTTTAGACTTTCATCCTCACATGGTGTTTAAGAAGACGGTTGGAGTTTTATATCGTCACTATTACAGGTTTGCTCAGTGAGTTTGAATTAGTATTTTAAACCATGTATTTATTTGAAGCATGTGAATGTAGTTCGGTGATTACACACAAGATTTTCTTGACTTTTTACTGAAATTAAGTTTTGAAAACCATATTTGTGTAATTGTAAGCTTTATCTGGTGGTAGATCCACTGACCTGTTAAAGTCCCCTTCTTTTTCTGTTATGCTTAGATACATAGATTTACACAAATTTTCTGTTTTGCAGGTTTAGTTTCTCCACTATGTTCTTTGCACACAGTAAGTAAATCATACCAATACCCCAAATGCTGATATATCAGCATAATTGTGTGTATGGTTTTGTTCTTTCACCCTCTACACATTACTGTAAGGAAACCAAAATGTCTGTTCTAATATCACCTCTGCATATTTTCAGGAGAGAACACCGGGAGTACACTTGGGCGGTTTGTGCTGATCATTTGGCTCTTTGTCGTCTTGATAATCAATTCAAGCTACACAGCAAGCTTGACATCCATCCTCACAGTTCAGCAACTCTCATCAAGAATTCAAGGACTTGATAGTTTGATCTCTAGCTCTGAGCCTATAGGATACCAGGTTGGTTCATTCGCAAAAAACTATATGATGGAAGAGCTAAACATTGCTGAGTCGCGGTTGGTATCCCTGAATAATCCTGAAGCTTACGCAAGGGCACTTGAGCTCGGGCCAAAAAATGGAGGTGTTGCTGCAATAGTTGATGAGCTTCCATACATTGAACTCTTCTTGTCCAACAACTGCAAGTACACGACCGTTGGTCAGGAGTTCACGAAAAGTGGATGGGGCTTTGTAAGTATCAACATTCTTTGCACTTGCATCACATGATCCCAGCTGCTAAAGCATACTGTACTTCTGAAAATTGACATTTTGGATTGACAGGCCTTCCCAAGAGACTCTCCTCTTGCAGTGGATCTATCAACAGCCATCCTGACACTGTCAGAAAATGGTGATCTCCAAAGGATCCATGACAAATGGCTAGCACACACTGGTTGCAGTTCACAAGACAATGAGATCGATTCGAACCGGTTAAGCCTTGGCAGTTTCTGGGGCCTTTTCCTCATCTGTGGTCTTGCATGCTTGTTAGCTCTCATTGTGTTCTTCATGAGAATATTCTGCCAATATAGCAAGTATAGTAGCCAAGACGACATAGGAAGCTTTGAGCCTGAGCGCAGTTTCAGGCGTCCAACGCGATTAACTAGCATCAAGGATTTGATTTCTTTTGTCGATAAGAAGGAAGAAGAAGTTAAGTGTGCAATCAAGCGAAAATCTAGTGATAAGCAGCAACAGAGTAGCCAAGTGACTAATGAACATTCCATATCACCAGCTTAGGAAGAGCAATTGGAAAATGCTGAAGAGAATAGTTTGTACTCCTTGCATGGTCGAGTGCTTTAGCATATAGCACAAAAGCAGGATAGGCAGCAACCTGCAAAGATGTGGGCTTGTAAATGGTAAGTTTAAACCTTTTGTGCTAACGATTTAGTAGCACAGAAGGGTCTTTTTCTGAGTTTGGATAATCTACATTTCCTGTAATCGATACTTTTAGGCAACCCAAGTGATTTCATGCCTATAATAATAATAAAAAAAGGTTCAATGTAAAAGAGAAGTATTTAGGCAGGTGGATCTTTTGAGTCTGTATCAATTGAATGCAATTATATTGCTCAAGTCTTTCTTGTGTTTGATGTGTTACATAAATTTCATGTAAAAATGAAGTTATAAGATCAAAAAATTTTGATTCTTCAGTACCTCAACTCTCTTGTGGTTAGCTATCATGAGATTCTAAGAAAGACATTTGATTTAACTCGAACTGCATCTTATTTGTGCACTTACCAATCATTTACAAATTGAGCATATCCGTTGAACTTGTTTAGCTTGTGCACAAAAAAGGGCAGATTTAGAACTTGCATTTGGTTAATATTACAGTGGTATCATGATATGATCGATGGTTTTATTCGCTTTAGTGTCATACAAATCATATCATGATAAGCTCAATGAACTATGATTGGAAATGCAACCTCTGTTTGTTTACTGAACATGATATGTACCTTGCATGCTTATATTTGCAGAAATATTGCTCTCCCAACCTATGGTTCGCTCTTATCAATCAATGAAAGGACCATATCTTTTTGTTCCTCCTGTTATCGTTGTTGTTTTTCTCAGATGTAAAACACACTGCCAAAGTTTCAGGTTCATAGTTGCTACATGATTTAGCATAATGGTTATAGGTAATACAAATTATTCATTAGATTTTGCTGGGTATCAATTCCTTAAACTGCATTATTCTTGTAGATTATTCTGCTGTGTCAGGCCGGTACCTTATTGGCCACCATCTTCAAATATGATAAATCGGATATGTTCCGAGCGATGAATGCATCAAGCAGTGTGTCTTGAATCATTGATATTTCCAACGAGAATAATTGTGCGAAATCTCATGCCGTGTTTTCTGTATCATTCAAGAACCAAGAGATATAGCATGAAGTAACCTTCGCGCTGAGATAACACGCAGTGGCAATTCATGTTGTTCATATGTTTCATTCTTTCGGTGCCAAGTTCAACACGCATCCTCGTCTCCTGATGATTCATCATTCGGTGATCTCAGCGGTCACGATTCCCAAACAAACATACAAAACCTTGCTCGTTTTATGCGAGGAAGCATTTTGCACCACCCAATCTCTCGTCTTTGGTCAACCATTTCCTCACGCACCATCCGCTCGCACCACGTGCACCACATGATAGAGAGAGAGAGAGAGAAAGTAGTGCAAGAGAGGAAGAAGACAACGACAATAGGATACAAAGGGCCACCAACGATTATGGAGCCATACCTTCGGCTCCCCACCACCCCTCTCTCCCCTTCGTTGATGGGCGAGAGAGGCCTTCTACCCTTCGCCACCACCATCGTCGCCACGGCCCAACGAACATGAGTCACGTCAGCCACGCTCTGGTCCACCTCGAGGCCAAGTGGGCTCGCCTTGTCCGCCGCTTCTTCCACGCCGTCCGGGGCCACCTCTTGTCGTGCTCCTCCTGCGACGGTCGGTACCGGCAGCTTAAGGCGAACCTGCATGCGCCGAATCCCATGGTGGTGCTCCATGACATTCCCCAGGTGGATGTTGTGGGGGTGCGCGCGGTAACGGAGGTGGACTCCGATGTGCTGTCGTTGAAGATTAGCCTCCTCGGTGATTGCCATATTGGAAAAACAAGCTTCATGGTATATATTCATGTGCAATTCTTGATGTTTTGGCTATCATTAACTTGCAATAAACGTAAGTAGATCTGATAGTCTGTTCTTTTGCGTTGCTTGCGTGATGCGGTAGACCCAGTATGTGGGTGGTGTGGAGGAACAGAGAGGAGTAGAAACTGCAGGATTGAATCTAATGGACAAAATTTTCGATCTCAAGGGAGCAAGGATCGCTTTCAGGATATGGGAGGTAGAAGGTAAGAACAGAGTTCTCTTGTTCAAATACAAATGCCACGTTAGTATACCAGGATGAGCCTCTTGGAGATTAAACACGGTACTTGTAGGTGATGATCACCTGGATCATGTCCCTGTTGCCTGTAAAGATGCTGTAGCAGTTCTCATTATGTTCGATCTTACCAGCAGATGTACGCTAAACAAGTTAGTATTTCCTCTATCATAAGTTGAAATCGTTTCTCGTGTATCATCTCCTTTGAAGATTAGTAAGGATGCTAGGAAGTTCTCGTTCTGCATCTCATGTTGTGTGACCTTTCTTCCTTCAGTGCTATTTCCTGGTATCAACGAGCAAGAAGATGGAACAAGGTATTGATCTTTTCCTCATTGCTTTCCCCTACCGTATCTGATACCATGGTTCCCATAGTTGCGTACGCTGATCATACTAATTCGTCTCTCTTCCGCTTCGTCTAGACCGCGATTCCTGTACTTATAGGGACCAAGTTTGATGACTTCGTTCAGCTTCCTCTTGAAATGCAATGGGCGATCGTGAATCAGGTGAAGTTTCATTCCAATATCCCATCATCCGTCGATTGTCGTAAGCTGCTTCAGCAGGCACTGCTAATTAAGAACTTGGTTAAACTGACAAGTCTGTGATTTGATCACAGATCAACATCGATGCTGAAACAAAATCCAGTTTTGCTTCTTCTAATTGCAGCCTTGATCACTGATTAGTAGTGTATAATCTTTAAGAACTATGTTGTTGCAGAAATGAGCAGGTATTTTTGTGTTGTTTGAGCAGGCCAGAGCATGCGCAAGAGCGATGAAAGCAACACTGTTTTTTTCGAGTGCCACCCACAACATTAACGTGAACAAGATCTTCAAGTTTGTCGCGGCCAAGTTGTTCAACTTGCCATGGACGGTGGAGAGAAATTTGAACATAGGAGAACCTACCATTGATTTCTAGGTTCTTTTTTACTTGACTTTTCGCTTTCTTTCTTCTTCTCTTATTTGTTAGAGAAGCTGCTTGTCCTGTAATTGCTACGCTGTGGATAGCAACACGCTGCATGACAAGGGTTGATGAGCCTTGAAATTTCAGAATACCAACTGGAATCCTACTTGAATTGTTCAATGTAGAGATTGATAGCTCGAACAACAAAGATACGAAATGCCATGAATATGATGGCTGAGTTCAATCTAGCATTCATCAAGAAAGCAAATGAGCAGCTGATCGTGCGATATACCACTCCGGAAGTGAAGGCATGGGGGGCAGAGATCAAACAACCTGCACTTTGTTCTACATCACTTGCCGGTTAATAAAATCAAATGAAAAATGCCAAATCGTGCAGCTTTCAGCTTCCAATTGTCGAAACGTTTGAGTCGAATCGAACCCTAAATGTTACACTGGAAGGCGCTTCGACCATTTCGAGTTGGAACCACGCGAACATAATGGACTTTGAGCTGCTCATCAAAGCACGCTCAATAGCTCGTGTCCTCGAGGGCTTTTGAGAGACTCTTCGCGCAAGCCCAAAAGCCCATGGAGCGGGGGTGCAAATTTGTGATTTCATTGGTCTCCCTATAAAAGCCCTAACCCTAAAAGACCGTTCTACGATATATAAGAACGATCGCTACAACCTCGTCCGGCTCTCATTGCTCTTCGGCTTAGGAGGCGGAAACACCAACCAAGTGCTGCAGTCATGGTAATGCGACGGATCTTGTTTCTTTTTATCCTTATGGATATGGGAAATTTTGGATTTGTTCCCTCGATTCTTCCCGACTGGTTTCTTTGTATCGATAGTATTTGATCTGTTCCATTTACCGGATCAAAAATCGATCTTTTAGGGTTTCGTGGCTAGATTCATCTGTCGCATGTTTTCTGTGGCTGGGCGAGGTTGGAGAGTTTTGAGTGCTCGCGTTAGACTAGGGATTTTTGGCGTAGAAAGGACGCTTTTTGAGTCTTAACTTTGTTAGCGAAGATTTCTCGGATTACTCGTTTCGGCCGCTTATAAACGACGTTTCCCGTGCTTGGTGAAGCAGATCATGTTAGCGTCGTCGTGTAACATTTGCTTTTTCTCTTGTTATCTCTTGCGGCTGCATATTGTATCAATAGCTGAATTTGCGAAAAAATTTTGGGCAAATTATTAGATTTATTACTACGTATTTTTAGATTTCATTCATGTGAATGAAGTCATTTGTGTTTTCAAATTTACACGATACGTTTGTCATTTAGGTTTTTTTGACAACTTTATGAATTCTGTTTGATGACTCAATACTAGTATTTGATGGCCTCAGAAGCGTGCTCTCTATTTTAAGAATTCATTAGATTTCTCATAAGGATTATCAAGCCTTTCTATAAGAAATTGGTACTTGGAGTTTAGGTGTTTAACATGGCTTCTTGTTTTTAATTGGTGCGACAAGCATTATTGGGGATTTCGAATTAATTTGGCGTGCAAAAAATTAGGTAAATATGTTGGGAAGTCATATGAGAATGCAGTTGAATATTTTTTATTCGTGCAATTTGATAGAAATTCATATGAAATTTGATAGAAAGTCTGTGACAACATGCAGTTCCACACTAGAGATATGGAACCTTCCATAGTAATATCTAGAGCTTGTCTTTTCTCTCTGCTGACAAAGTTCTGTCAGCATGATGGTGTAACTAACATATCATTCCAGATGGTTACCTAGAGTTTAATGTCAGTGTGAACCTCCTGAGTTACAATTGCAATTATTATCACCTGTAAGGCCTGGTGAGTAGCTACTGGAGATACATCGTACGTGGATTTAGCTAATTGTGTAGATAGAATTGCAGTGAGTACCTTTCAGCTTACAATCTTGATTTTGCAATGAATTATAAAATAATTGCATCTACTTACACTAGATACGCTTGAAGCAATCTCTTCTAGAGGCACTACACCAGAATCAATGCAGATTTTTACAGTCTATATTGAGCTCCGGGCAGCTGGTATAAGTTGCTAATCCTACAGGAGTTTGAACTACCTTTTAGGTGTACCATCATGTATGTTTGGTGTTGGTGCTCAAAAATTGGTGTCTTGGGATCTTGAAACCTAAGTTAATAGTCAAAGGCTGTATTGGAGGTTAGCTATATTGATTGTGTAACAAAGAGAGTCTTGTAGTATGGGCATTACACTTCAATAATTATAAGATATTTGGTGGTCAGAATTCCAAATAATTGAGATGCTTGGAAAACTTTCCTTAACCAGACTTTATTTTTTCAATTTTATTTAATTTTTTTCCTTTCTTTTAGGAAGTACTTCCTTTGGTATATGTGGTCTGGCTCTCTTTTATCTGTTGATGATAAACTTTACTGTTCAGGTGAACGTTCCCAAGACAAAGAAAACATACTGCAAGAACAAGGCTTGCAGGAAGCACACTCTTCACAAGGTTACACAGTATAAGAAGGGAAAGGACAGCCTTTCTGTTCAAGGGAAGCGACGCTATGACAGGAAGCAGTCTGGTTATGGTGGACAGACGAAGCCTGTTTTTCACAAGAAGGTATTCCTGTCTGTTCGATGGTCCTCAAGGAATTTTAATTATGATGCATGAGTCATATCTATACTTGCTCTGCAACTGCTAGCTGGATTCTGGATTTATGTCTCCAAATTAGACATGATGAATATATTTCTCATGCATCATCTATTCAATTTTATGTGAGATGACTGTGTCAGCTGTGCATATTACTGGCATCTGAAAGTAGTGTAGGTGTCCTAATTGTCATCACTTTTCTGCCAGGCAAAAACCACCAAGAAGATTGTGTTGAAGCTTCAATGCCAAAGTTGCAAGCATTACTCACAGCATCCCATAAAAGTACCATCTCTGATATTCTATTGTTTTTCTCCTTTTAATGTTTTTATCTATAACTAACATCATTTCATCCTCGGTACAGAGATGCAAGCACTTTGAGATTGGTGGAGACAAAAAGGGGAAGGGGACTTCTCTCTTCTAGTTTGTTTTTGTTGATGTCTCAACGCTGTGTCTTTCTGGTTTCACTGAAGATGCTAATTCTAGGTCTCGAGGCAACTTGGCATGCTGTATCTTTTTGGTATCACTCGCAAATGGTAGTTCTAGTATATGTTCTCTAGCGAATTTGGTTCAAGTGACTGAAATGACAATGTTAATTCGCTTATGCTTGTGGTTGAGAATGGATACTTAATATTTATGAATATCTGTGAAGTTTACTTATTTGCTTGCCATCCTCGACTGTCTTTATTTTTTATTAAATACATGAAACGAATAGTATTGCACACATGTATGACCCAGTCAAGTAGAACATAAATCTTATTTTCTGTGTTGGATGAGTACGTCGCCTTTTAACAGGCATATCATCTGTTGTGTAACATTCAGATTGAACACTGAATTTGACGTACCGATTCTTAACTACATTTTTTTTTATCATCTGATTAAATATCAAACAGATACTGGATGTACTGCTAGTGTTACATATATCAAGGTGTGATTGTATAAGAGTAGGCAGATGATGAATATGTCTGGTAGTAAAATCTAATCTTGGTGGTCAATCACCCAGATGAAATGTAGGAGGGTTTGTTTACCCTGCTGCGTATCACTGTGGTGGTCCATCTTCACCTCTACCATATGGCAGCATGCTTTGTTGCCTCTTCCTACTTGCTTGGAATGAAGTATTCAATTACCTTGAAAATTTGCCATTCTTCCACCCCAAAAACCAGAAAATGTTGTATCGATATGAATATGTATCTCATAAAAAGTCTGCATAGCAGTTCACGGCTGACAAGACATTGCATATTCAGCAAACATCCAAAGAATATCTAATATTTCAGACATGAATCAGAACAATATCATGAAATCACAGGTGTGCACAACTTGGCTCTCCGCTTTAATCAAGAGGCAATCCTTATTTAATGTGTCCTTCAAGAACCCAAAAGGACCACATACTGGTCCTCACTTTTTCTCCCATATGACTGGGGAAAATGAACAATGGCAAACGTTCCAGCAAATGAGATAGACTATACATATATAGATATTACTTTGTCTCAATATCAAATGTGTCCATACATCACACAAGCATTGACAGTACCGCACTCCCTCAAATCTCTTAATGAGAATAGTCTTGGTAGAAATACTCATATAAGCTGCTGATAGCATCCTAAATCTAAAAGAATGACTGCAATTGCTTATTTTTCCAAATACATCTATCTGCAACAAAATGCTGCTGCTCAGCTGCTACTTTGCAAAATTAATTAATCTGCCACTAAATGCACCAAAGAATTGGTAGATAGGAACTAACGATGACTAGGATAGTAGCATGCATGATCATATCGAAAAGGCCGCACTAGCTTTCACTGCTTAGCCTGCAAAACAAGTAAATCACAAGTAAGCACTAATAAGTTGCACATAACTACTGGCTATAATATTGAAGCACAAGACAAATGAAGGTTTACTTGCCCTACAGACTTTAAGCCTAGATGTTGAACACCATCGCACAATCACTGGATTAACTACCATACATAATAGTGCAATCTTTTTTTCATTCACTACTATTTCATGCATTGATACAAGCTCCATATGAGACCAAAAAAAAAAAAAAGGAATTAGATTTCAGTTCAAGAACTGACGAAGCAAATTTACCTGGGAGTAGAGAAAAGTTCCAAAAATGGCGATGGCAGCTCCAAGGGCATTGATTGGCTGAACAGGTGTGTGGAAGATTATGATAGATGCAACAATCACCGATATCCTCTTCATGGTGTTACCAATGCTAAAAGTCAAGGGAGAGATTTCATCCAGCGACATGTAGGACACTTGATTGTACAAGTGGTAGAACACACTTTGCGCTGCCATCCACCTAGATAATTCATAAATAGGTGAATTACGTTAGCTACAGAAACACTATGATACGATACATAGTGAATGATCAGCAGTGGAAGAACGAAGAAAATAGCTCTCTCTAAATTAATCAAATTCTGGAATCAGTCTAGACAAATTGAATGGTCTTTGCTGACTGAACAATGGAATAGTCTACTTTGACCAAGAAGAATTATTGACTAAATGGAAGCAAACTATGAATTGATTTGCTGTATTACATGGAAGAACCTCTTGCCTTAAAACTGAGGGAAAAAGATCAGTAAACATACATGTTTTAGATGCTATTGAACGATTTGACACCTAAATCACCAAGGTGCCCTCAAAATCTAAATGTCATGTAGATGAGAACACACAAGATCTTGAGATAATATGTGTACAACACTTAAATTTGGTGCTCAACAATGTTGTACAGTGCAGAGCATGTAAATGTCATCAGTGTCTTGATACAAAAAAAATAAAAATGAAGAGGATTAGGAGAAAACATTATAATTACCAGACAAAATGAGGACCGATCTGTGATACTGCTTTATTCCAACCAGCAGCCCACATCTGAGGACCCTCCACCGCAATAGCAAAGGGCATGAGTATTAACAGAGATAGCATCGAGAGGCAGGCATAGTAGTTCATTCCACTGACCGACTTCCCTTTCATCCCTTTTTTTGAGAATATATTCCGAAACACAAATGCAAGGTTTGATATCATTGCCCCCATAAATCCTGCAACCATGAGAAACATGATTAAACACTTCAGGTAGCAGACTCCATGTGAACAATGCCAAAGTCTTAGAACAGAATTATTAGGAAATCTCAAGATAGTTCTCAAGACATCATTAAGCAACACGTAAAGGCATTGTGAAAGGGAAAGGTTTCGAACAATTTTCATAGTCGATTCATCAAACAAATATTTGTTCTTGTCAAATTCCTACTATTGAGTTCTTCTCAAAGAAGTTAATTTAGAACATTTGAAATATTGACAAAGAAAGGAAGAGGAAAATCTAAATGATTGAACAAAAATTACTATGAAATACCACCTTTCTACCAAAACAGATTAGGAACTATGAAATAGTTACTGGCAAAAATAACATTTCGCAGAGATAAATTACTGAAACGCATCGTCTCAACCATTCATACCAGTCATGTTAAAGTTCAGCTCAGTCACTGCAGCTAAAGCGCAACCACCGATGATTGGCAGCAGCGACAGATACACCGGCACGGGGAACCTCTCCCCCAACAAGAACCTCGACACCAACACGCTGAAGGCCGGCTCGCCGCTCTTAATTATGTGAGTGAACGACACCGCCACCTTCGACATGCTCACTGTCGCAGCCACATGCCCGATCGTGTGCGCCACCGCCACCTAACCAGAAGTGGAGACCATCATCAACATCCACGAGATCCAAAAACAAGATGTGATCTTTTTATCCCAAAAGCCATGGAAATCGCAAATTTCTCACCGGAGCGAGAGCTTTCCAGAAGTCCAGGTCGGTCTTTGGAACCTCGGCGACCCTTGCGCCCCAAGAGAGCAGCATTATGAGGGAGCCGACGGCGAGGGAGAGGGTGGAGGTCAGCCAGGGGTAAGGGAAGGCGTTGAGAACCTTCTTGTTGTAGATATTGAACACCACGTTGAGTGCCCACCAGGTCGCGAAGTAGATCCCGATCTTGACCTTCTGCGCCGCGGCGGCGCGCGCCTCGTTGTCCGGCACCGGGATGCTCTCCAACCGGTCAGCCTCGTAGGCCCTCGCCTTCGACGACAGTCCTCGGAGATTGGCGGCCGAGGCCGGCCCATCTCGAGAGCCAAGGCCGAAGCTTCCGAGAGGGGCCAAGTACAAGGGTTTGAGGGACGAAAGGGACGAACCTAGCTTATCGGAAGAAGATGAAAGCGGTGAAAGCCGCGGCAATGGCTTCCTCAGCGATCTGGATCTCAAAAGATCGGAGGCGGTGAAAGCCGCCATCGGGGGCTTCGTCGAGCAGATCAAATTCGCCATTGGAACGTCGAAGAGAGGATCAAAACCCGATATTTCAGGCTCTGGATTCTTCAAAAACCCAGATAGAAATAGAGGAAACTCAGAAAAATGCGCTTTTTCTTCGACTCCGGAGGAAAGTAGCGATTTTTACGGGTTGCGGGATCTGGAGATCAGAAACGGGGACCATACGCAAAGAGATGAACGCTAACACGGAATCCGCGCTCGATATGGTTGCGGGATGAGCGCCCTCCAGTGGGCTGTAAATTTATAGATAGAGATAGGAAGGAAGCAAAGAAAAGTAGGGACTTTGGCGTTTGTAAGCAAAAAGGGAGGGGGAAAGTTTGGTGGCTGCGAAACTTTCGACATGTCCTGCGTGCAAAATTTTGATTTTGTTACTCGGTGCTTGTGGTTTGTTCCTTTCATTGACTTTGTAGATTAGACTCTGACCTGCATTTGGGATTCCGAGGGGTTGCGGTACAGTGTATATAAAATTGCGACAAAGTTAAGATCCAAGATGGCTGATACGTATGGGTTGGTGGCTTTGTCTCAAGCTGACCATTTGATGGCATGACTTAATCGTTTCTAGAGCAGGAAGAACAATAGCTTGGAACTTCTGCAGGAAACAAAGGAATAACCACAGGGGAAGATTCTGAGCATAATTCTCGTGAACACCAGATGGATAGCGACGGCAACCAAAGGGAATGCGGTTGTAGAGGCTACAGAGTTCGGGAAGCACGCGAGTACCCATCGTCGAAGAGCCCGTCCTCAGCGCTCGCCGCGCGTGTTGGCAGGTGATGGAGTGTCATGGACCTCGTTCGCGGATCAGTGCAGTCGGGTTACTGATGATAGCGGATCGAATCTTTGTGGATATTTTATGCCTATCCGACCCATTTATGTTATGTTAGAGGATTTGGAAGGCACAACAATAGGAAAATAAAGCGTTTAACCATAAGTAAGATGAGATTTGCATTTCTTTTTTTCGAACGATACAGACTATTTACAACCTGCAACATGATTGTGGTTTCAATATGATTAATTGGTACTTACCAAATGAACATGGTTTCAAACATGATCTTCTCATAATTTTAACTAGTGGGATATTGGTGTCATCCAATCTTTACATTGAATGCATAGTATATAACCCCAATCAGATCGGAAAATTCATAACCCTCAATTGATTGGCTTTGATCCTAAAGACATGTGAATTTTTTTAGGATATTTAATTTATATACTTAAAAAATGAAAAGAGAAGATAAATCCTATTATATTCTTCACTATCTCAGCCCCACAACGTCTGCCCAGTCCTATCATCTTATTTCGCAAATTATTAATTATTTTTATTTTATCAATATTTTTAACATGACATATAACTGTATTTCTTTTTTTTCAAAAAAGTAGTATTTCGACAGTTGGGAGTAGTTAACTTAGATCTGAGAATTGATAGGATTTGCTATATAGAAGGCCATTTTATTAGGTATAAATGTAGGTACTCTATTCTGAGGAGGAAGACCCATTAATCATCCTGTAGCAAAGAATCCCATGTCATCCTCTTCTCACAAGCCGCCAGTCCAACACATTTTTCTATCAGTATAGCTGGCAAACGACACGTTCGACGCTTTCTCAATCGCCTAGCTACACACATCCACACACTGACCATCCGAGGTCACACCTGAACAATGGGTGATCAATCATCTAGGCAATACATTAGCACCACGTGACCGATACATCTATTGCCTGAGGCCACGTCGACCGCATGTGTTTGACACCGCGTGGTTTCAACCTAACTTGAGTTGATCAAAGTAAATTCCAAATTCAACGTGCCTCAATGCCATTATCCCAATTTAACCGGAGAATGATGCACGATCACCCCCACGATCGTTGATCGTTGTTGACATCAAGAGCAATAATTTTTCGAGCCACCTGTAAAAGGAACTCCTCAAGTGCTTTCCCGACACTCACTAACACATTTCCTCAAAAGAGTTGTTCAATTAGTCCAAACAGTTTGAACTGTTGAAGGAGCATTCATCGAGAATGCTCTCAACAAAAGTTACGTAGATCTAATTCCTTCGAGATTGAGATAAACATGAGAAGAATTTTAGTTGGATCTGAAACTAATTCCAATTTAGATAATAAAAAATTATACTAATAATTTGGTGCTAGAAGGAGCGCATAAGATATCTTGAAATAATTTCATATGACTTTCCAAGATGAATCACAAAGATCCAAACGATCCAATTTCGACTATATTGAACCCACTTGTCTCGATCCTCCTTAGACTAGCTCAGCTCATATCTTTTGTCGAACCCGTTTCCCCCACTTTTTAAGTATTTGATTCCTTACTTTTCTATCGACTATTCTAACATTTGATAGTCAACCTATCATCACTCGCTCAATATCCAATTTCATCGACTCAGCCTATAATCATACTCATTAAAACCTTTTATAACCTAACCCAACATGACCAATTCTTAATTGAAGTATACTAAGTCATGGCCCTTATCTCCAATAGCTTTTCCAGATAACACAACATTGGTCATGCCCAGCTCCACTTACTCCACATATTCCTAATCTAGCACCATTACCTGCATTAACTCCCAGTCTAATGATAGAATCATGACTTATGTCCGTCGATTTTCCCTAAGGAACAACTCCCCTCAAAATTGTTGGGAAATCCAGGGGCGACATCATATGTGCAGTAGAAGAATAGAAAACAAAAACATCCTAGATTTTCAAAAAAAAGCTTTATTGTCATGAGAAGATTGGTGCATAAAAACAAATTCACGAAATCGAAAACTACGAATATAAAAAGATAGTACCTAGGGAGATTATATATCCCTAAGATTCCTACAGATTCAAGAGAGAGGATGAAGAAGGTCAAGCGTCCTTTTCTATAGCGGTGATCCATATGACAGGGACTAAGAAGATGCTCTCCTCTTTGGGAAGAGGAGAATAGGAGGTGACTACCAAGAAAACCTTAGCCTATATGCCTTTGGTTCGCTCCTATTTATAGAGACCTCCTATCAACCCTAATGGATCATGCCCTATTGGGTATTGGGTCTCTATCCAATTACCCAAGCCTCTTAGATTAACGGAGCTCTACCCAATAATCTCTTATCAGCTCTTATTGGATCTCATCCATGAGATCCAATAATTCATGGGCTTATTAGATATATAATAAGATAGGAGCTTTGGCGGATATCTCATATTAGAACCTTTACTCATCGCAATGCCTACCATATGTTTGCGGCTCTCTAGGCCTAATATTTAGCCAACCGTGAGTCATACCTATCAGAACTCCTTCTGACTCAATGAATTATTATCTCTATAATAATTCACTCGACTCATCGACTACGGATGTACTAGACCACTACGCCGCAGTCCCTAGATGATACAAGAGAATCCAATCCTTTGGACCTATCTGTCCTCAATTACAATGTACCTATAGTCTTTCATTTATCTAATATTATAGAGACCGTATATCGGGCATAGTGTTGTTAGGCCCATACGATTTTTACTTGAGTCTCGCTTTAAATGGATTCTCCCGGAAAACTCTTTCTCTCTCAATCCAAATGACCATGACTATGGATTTGTCAGAGTAAGAACATATGGGATATCCCTCTCATGATATTGAGAGTGAATGATCCTTTATTGACACTCAATTGCATTTGTAAGTTTAACTGTCATTCTCGAGAATCGATTGTACCAAATTTAGAACATCCAAACCTTTAAGTCCGATGTCAAAGAATGAAGTACTCATATAAGATATCTTTGGTATCTCAATTCTAAAGATCAGTCACACAACTATGACTACGGAATCGTTGTCTGATGTCAGGTATCAATAACGATCCAACATTCCATAAGCGGATCAATAAGTAAACTCATTCTCTAATGAGCACCTGCACTATACCTCCAATGTCCCCACACAAGTAGCTATGAGATCATTCACCTCCATCATATGGACAGGTATATAGCACACTAGTTTATCTGGTTATCTCGATGTCCCTCTCGAGTAACTTATGATCAGGATAATTTATGGTCTGTGTTTAAAGGTGAATTAGTCTCATTATCATGATTTCATCACGATCCGATTCTCATTGCACAGATCCAAGGACAATGTAATATACATTCGAATAATATAAGAAAATGTCAGTAATCATAAAAGAAGAGATTAACGTAGAATATTACAGGTGTCATTACTCACGTGATTGACTTGTAGAACACCACAATTAACAAAAAAACCTTCCTCACGGGCAACACCACAATCCTCTCCAAGAGCCCAAGGGACAAAAGGAGTCAATTATTTAATTAGTTGAGCTCCCTCTAGATGTTCACATTTAACTTTGTGAGATGGGCCAATGAATGGAGGATATTAAATGAAAGATCAAACAAGAAAAGCAACGAAAGAACGATCCCTACTTCAAGTCTCCCTATGTAGGGAGTATTATAGAGGAATCAATCCCACAAGGGTTTCGAATGCCAACATTAGAGTTATATGAAGGGAACTTCGATCTTGCTAAACATGTAGCCACATTCACCACAAATAACGTTATTTAGGATGACAAACTCCCTTATGTGCTGCACCTCCCCAACAACTCTATGAGGGGCGATGAGAGAATAATTCTCTAAGCTACTCTAGAATCAATCTCCTTTTTTGATCAGTTTGCCAATGAATTTGAGCTCAACTTTGTTAGTTGCAAGTTGCTAAATAAGCCTACTGTTAAGACCCTTTAGGGTTTCAACGTAGAAAAGAGGAAGAAGCAGAAGAAAAGGAGAGCATAGAAAAGAGGAAGAAGCAGAAGAAAAGGGGAGAAAAATGGTTTGATCACTTTGAGGGGATTGACCTCCTCGATCATTTTGAAGGGATCGATCTTCTAGGGTTAGTCAAAAGACTGAAAAATATTTTAATGTATGATGAAAATAAACAGATATATCTATATTTATAGAGTTCCACTTAGAGTCCACCAGAACTTGGACTCTTAATAATAAATAAATATTAAATAAACCCATATTCGACTCTTACAGTATTAAACAAACTCAATAGATATTATTTAAAAATTTAAAAAATAAAAGGATCCTAAGAATTCCTCCTCCTTCAAATCAGCCTTGTCCTCAAGGCCGAGTGGCATCAAATTCGGGGAGCTTCTCTTTTAGCACTTCAATCACAACATCACAACTCGTTGATCGAGTAGGCACAGTCTCCACTTTTTAATAGTGTGAGCAGTAGGTCGGCCTTTTAATGTAGTAGTTGTTGTAATCTTTTGAAGAATTCTCTCCATCCGATGGCTAGTAGCAGCGGTGACCTTACATTTTCGTCTTCTCTTTAGGATCGCCTGCTTTCCATTAATAAAAAACTTCATGATTAGTTTAGAAAAATTCAAGAAATATCACCCAGGGTTAATAGCCATTCAATTCTAAGCACCACTTTGAAGTCTTCCAAGGGTAACAAGAAGAAATCCATCAACAATTTTTGGCCCTATATAATCAGCTTTATCTTCGAACATTTGGTGTCACAAGTTAAAATTCATCCATCAGTGACCTTTGTTAGGTTTGGCAAGTCCTTTAGTCCCACATCGGGAAAATCAGTTTTGTTATCCCCTATTGATGCTATAAAAAGGGATCTAAGCTTCGAAGACAGATGTACCTAGATGCACCACAAGAAAAGCCGCTTTGGATTTAATTTCTATTAAGTCCACATTAAGTTAAATATTTTGGACTTTTCTTGTTTAGTCGTTTCAGGTGTTTTTGGCCTAGGAACAATTTCCTAAGGCATTTGTAATTGTCTTATTGTTAGTAGAGATTTGCTCCTCTTTTGTCCGTGGGCGTAGGTCAATTGAATCGAACCACGTAAATTCCTGTCCTTGTCTCCTCTTTTATTTTTCTGTTTATTGTCTTATTGGGTTGCCAAATTACCTGTGGTAATTTCACGGGCCACTTCTAACAAACTGGTATCGAGCCTGGTTTTGGATCTTTTGGTAACAATGACAATAACAAAGATTGTTGTTGAGAAATTCGACCAAATGTCAACTTCGGCATGTGGCAACTCAAGATGGAGGCCATTCAGGTTCAAGACGGAGTTGATTTGGCACTCTGGGAGCCGAAAAATTTCAGATGGCATGTCGGAGGAAGATTTTGCAGGTATGGATAAGAAGGCTCGATCTATCATTATTCTAAATCTCTCTCGACGAGGTTTTACTGGGAGGTAGCTACTACGGAGACTACGGCTAAGAGCATGTGGGATAAGCTTAAAGCCTTGTATATGAAGAGGACAGTGGAGAACCGCTCTCTACTTGAGCGAGTTTGTATATGCTTCTGATGAGTGAAGGTACATCTATAATCTCACATCTTGATAAATTTGATTCTTTAGTTATGGATTTGGAGAATATAGATGCAAAGATTGATGATGAGGATAAGGCCCTATTACTTTTGTGTTCTCTCCCCCAATCTTTTAAGTATTTCCGTGATACAATGATTTATGGAAAAGAAACAATTTTGTATCAGGAAATTAAATCTGCATTAAAATCTAAGGAGCGATTGATAGGGATATCAATCGGGAGAATAGAGGAAATCGGTAGAGTCCGTGCAGTTGTCGTGGGTAGAATTGATAAAAGGGAATTTGATGAGTAGATCTAAATCTAGATCTAAATCCAGACATAGAAATTTGGAATCTGAGATATTGTCATAAAATGGGGCACATTAAAAGGCGATTGCTTTAAATTGAAAAATAAATTAAAGCAAAAGGAAAAATTATCGAAAAACTAATAAGTCCACTTGAAGCTAGTGTTGTAGCGATGAGAATTTTGGAAATATTTTCTTTGCTACATCGATGATGTGACAAGGTCTAAAAATGAATGGATTTTAGATTCGGGTTGTTCTTATCACATGTGTCCCAATGGGATTTGTTTTCCACATATGAATCTTGTAATGGTGGAATTATTTTGATGGGCAATAATGCCGCATGTGATGTTATTGGTAAAGGCACAATCCGAATTAAAATGCATGATGGTATTGTGAGGACGCTCACTAATGTTAGACATATTCCTGATTTGAAAAGAATCTCATCTCTTTAGGCGCCCTAGAGGCTCTTGGGTGCAAATACACAGCTGAAGGTGGAGTTATGAAAGTTTCTAGAAATGCCCTTATTATTATGAAAGCTTGTAGGTCTGGTAGCTTGTATATTTTGCAGGAACTCTTACACAGGATCGATTCTGCAGATCTCGTCATCATCATTGTCTAATTCTCAAAAAAGGTTTGAGCATATTAAGCAAAAGGGGTCTTCTTTGCAAACAAGAATCTTGGGCCATTGGATTTATGAACACTGCATTTTTGGGAAGCGAAAAGAGTCGACTTTCAATTCTCCGAGTCTCTTGACAAAGGTGATTCAGAGGAAGAGCAATATTCCATAGCCAAGGATAGACCACGGGAAGTTATTCGACCACCATAAAGATATGCAAATATGGTTGCATATCTTTGTCTGCCTATCGCGAAGAAACAGTGGAGTTCTTGAGCCTCTCGCCTACTCGGATGCAATTTCTTATGATGATTCCGTTAAGTGGTTGATTATGATGCTTACGAAGCATCTTCCAGTTCACAAGTTCAAGCAGTGCTTGGACTTGGTTGGTATTTATTGTTGATGATTACCCGTTGGGGCTTTTGTGAAAAAGGTGGAGCAAGTTTTGTTGGGACATGCCAAGGTGGAGATTTGTTAGGTTTGGCAAGTCCTTTAGTCCCACATCGGGAAAATCAGTTTTGCTATCCCCTATTGATGCTATAAAAAGGGGTCTAAGCTTCGAAGACAGATGCACCTAGATGCACCACAAGCACCACAAGAAAAGCCGCTTTAGATTTAATTTATATTAAGTCCACATTAAGTTAAATATTTTGAGCTTTTCTTGTTTAGTCGTTTCAGGTGTTTTTGGCCTAGGAACAATTTCCTAAGGCATTTGTAATTGTCTCATTGTTAGTAGAGATTTGCTCCTTCTTTTGTCCGTGGACGTAGGTCAATTGACCGAACCACGTAAATTCTGGTGTCCTTGTCTCCTCTTTTATTTTTCTGTTTATTGTCTTATTGGGTTGCCAAATTACCCTATGGTAATTTCCTGGGGCCAGCTCTAACAACCTTTACTTCAAATTTATCACAGTTTTCAATATGGTAGGCCAATCGGTTAGTAACTTTACTGTCCATGAAATTATTAGTGCTACTAGTATCAATCAGAACTATAATAGGTTGATGTTCTAAAATTCCTTCAACTTTCATAGTTTGCGGGTTAAAATAGCCAGCTAATACATGCACTGTATGTATGATAGGTCCAATATCTTCATCAGAATCTATACCTTCATGATCAAAGTCAACGTTATCAGCTTCCGGTTCCTCCCCAATTTGTTCAATCACCAGAAGTTACCCTTGTTTACATCGATGCTCCTCACTCCACTTTTCATCACAGTGCCAGCATAAACCCTTTACTGATCTTTCCTTGAGCTCTTCTTGGGTTAATTAGTGCAGTAGTAAAAACGATTCTATTTGGAAAACTTCGGTTCGATTCAAAACACGTTTCAATGATTAAGTCTATATCGGTGAAATCGTATCGAAAATACTCTAACTTAAAAGTATTTACAGGTGAGTGATGAGGAAGTAGAGCAGTAAGTAAAGTAATTTACAATATAAATAAAAGTAGCACAGAAATTACAAATCGACTTATAGTGGTTCGGTCATCCGACCTACGTCCACTCCCGATTCCTTCTTCGTTGAGGCCATCGGTTATTACTAATAGTCTTCTTTCAAACGAGAGAAGACTAACTATCCTTATAATCCTCTTCTCCTTTTCACAGGTTTAGAAGATAACCTTTTATAAGCATTCACTCCTATCTAAACATAATTCTAAATTTAGAACTAGAAGAGGGGATCTCTCAAGTGATTTTCATAGTGTTTTCACACTTTTAAGTTCTCTGTGCTTATGTGTACTAACCAAGGATGAGAGGGGTATTAATATGCTCCAAATGTATTCAAATTTGGAGCCAAAACTAGTCTCATCCCGAGTCTTTCGGGTACTGACGGTACCATCACCTGGGCTTTCTGACATTGGGTAGTACCACCGCCCAATGTCAATGCAAATTCCAACCATAGAACAACATGATCCTACTCTTGCCTCTACAAGAGTCCATGTCCTTGACCTCTGTCTAAGGAAAGCTTCAAGCCTTCGCACCATATTCTATCTTTTATGCCAACACCCTTAATGCGGCTTAGGTAGTTCACGAAGTTAACCCCAAGTTACTCTGCTTCTCGATTGATATTGCATTAATGGTGACCCTCATGCCCACCATTCCACGGGTCAGCCCTTTGTTGAGTTTGATCTCCCTATCGGCTCCAAGTGTGTCTTCACTTTGTGTTGCCTTAGGTCGCTCCCCCACTTAATCTTGCTATGTGTCCACTAACGCATTACCTCTTGCAAGATCATACGACGACTCCTCGCCGCTCGCTCGGTCCATTGAGCTTTGTCTTGAGGTACTCCTCCTCGACATGTGCGGTCCATTGCACATGATTTTTCCTCTGGAGAACCGGGACTTATCCCTCCTGGATATCTGTCCCATTGGAGCAACTTTCCTTCCCTCTGGAAGTTTTGGAGACCACCATCCCCTCGGACTACTTTGCATTTGCTGAACAAACTATGCATTGTTCTGCCTCTACAAACGCACTTGCTAGATTGTGACTCTTCGCCAATACAATTCCCACTACACCCCTCTGGCTTTAGCAACATACTGAACCTACTGCACACTTTAGTCTCTTACGAACATATTTTGCTCATGCTAAAGAGAAAGTTTCAATGCTCTATGGCACCGACGTTCGACCGCCTTGGGATGGCCATAGATAATCTGTCGTCCGCATACAAGCCCTTGTATGAGTATCGAATTCCTTGAGTTTGCAACTCCCCTCACCTCTGTGAGCTTTGCACAACTCTTTCGATCGCTGAATAACTCATTCCACCGTGCACAGTCTCATCCTTTGCCAAGCACCCCAATTACCTCGAGCACTATCAAGTTTGGGTGCCAACATCGAGCCACTGGTCGAACTCAGCCATCCCAACCTTTGTGCACTACGTAATTCTTCTTAGCTTGTTTGTCCTCGTGGTGCCTCTTGCGTGAAGGGTTAGCCATTCCTCTAAATGTCATTCACGGATGCCCGCTCATCTAAGTGACTCCTTCCCCTACAACTCCATGTCAGTTTTCAAATGGTCGAGCATGTTAGCTGCCCTCAATGCAGCCTCGCTAGGTCCCCCACATTTGCATGCTAAGTGTTTCTATGTGTGCTTGTCCCGCTCTGATACCATCTATCATGAACTTAGCTGGTTTTGCCTTAGTCGTGCGGCACCAATGTGTATCAGTCCGCAAAGGTCAACCTCCCCGAAACCTCCTACAATCCCTTAGGACCTGTAAAAGAGAAGATGAGACAAAGAAAGCGCTTCACACGGGATCCACAAGTAACTGTTTCAACAAACACTTTATAGTTAATGCAAATTCCAACCATAGACATCACAAGCTCAGAACGATTGCATAATCAAGGTATAAAATTGGTCCACTACAGATCGAAATCTAGTATAAGTGTCCACATGATACCATCATTATGTACAAGCCTGAAACGGTCATCAAACTCGCTCAAATGGGACTGTTTAGCCTTTGGCCAGCCCTTCACATGCTTTGTAAAATAAGAACAAACCGAAAAGACACGAATATGCATAATCATTACACCGAACAAGCCATTTATAATTTATCCGTGACAGCAAGCATGTCTCATTTGCAAAAAAATGAACTTGGAGGCACATTTCTCAGTCATGCGTTCAAGAGTGCACCATATTACTTTTAGTATAAGGAGTACCACCCAAGATGTCGAAGGATCGAAAGAGGATTTCTACTTATCGTTATGAGTCGACCATCACCTCATCATTGGGGATCGCTCCGTCATATATGGCAGGCAGAAGATGGAGTCTTTGCTTTCAAATCAATATGAAAGATTGTTTCCCCGTGTTTCATGCTTGATTCTTTATGCTATGTTATTAGTAGGAGCATTTAGTATGAAGGGAGTCTATATAGCTCATTTTATCGAGTTTATCGATGTTGCAAGCATAATCAAGGCGACAAAACATCATTTCATCTCCTCCGAACGAGCAATTTTTCAAAATAAAAAAGGGAGTCTATACAGCTCATTTTATCAAATTTTCGAATGACCCTCGTCCAATGCTCAAGTCAATATGAGGTTATGTATAAGTTGTTCTGTTTTGTATTATCTTTTGTTTTATAATATGAAAAAGATTGGGTCATGTGATCATTCGTCCTTATATGATGATTAGGGAGTCTAAGCATAGTAGGGATTTGATGTCTAACAAAACATTATTTTTTTTTATATGAGGATGATGTCTTATAGGCACCAAATCAAAGACTAGCCCTTGACACATGACATCTGAGGAAAAATTAGCACATGAGAGAATAGGAGAATTTGGTAAGGGATATTTTAGTTCGTCATCTTATCATTATATATTTCGATGGTCTTAGCTTTACAACTATATTATAAATTAGACTAGGTAATGTTAGAGAAGTATAGATTTAGCTAAACTAAAAAATTGATTGGGAGGTGAAAGATTTCGATATAAGAGACATCGATATAGAAGAGCTAATAATGAGAGACGTCAATATAGATAAGATTATTTTATTAGGTTTCGATGTAGGATTGACATAAGATAATTTTCTCAATCATTTGTGATCTGAGTTTTGACTAGATAATAATATATATTAATCAATGTTTATAGGATAATTTTTCTATAAGATACTTTTATTTTGGAGTTTTCTTAACAGTACCACTCCTTTTAATTTTTCGTCAACTTTCCCAATCGCCTTCGCCGCCTTCATCATTTTCACTTCTATCCCTATTGTCTAAGTTGTTGTCACTTGCACCCCCATCACCTTTGTCAGTATCACTTATACTCCCATTATTGTTTTCATCTTTTTGTCCCATCATAAAGTCCTGTCACTAGTGGAGAAGGGAGGAGAGGAGAGAGAAAAGGATAAAACAGGAGTGGAAGAGAAAAGAATAGGGGAGAGAAAGTAACGAAGAAGAATAAGTGACAAGTGAAGAGAAGGATGGAGAAGGGAGAAAAAGGAAAAGCACAGTTAAGGAGGTGACGAAGGCAAAAGCGATAAAGGGGAAGCAGAAGGATGGTTTAGCTACGTTACTTGGAAAAACTAAAAGGGAAAGGGGCATTGTTCGGGCAAAACCTGAAGTGAAAGATGTTTATTTTAAAAAGAATCATCCAAATTTATATTACACTTGATAAAAAAAGAAAAAAAAAAGGTTCCACATCCCTCCTTCGATTTATATGAACTAAAACTTCTGACAATATCTTATAACCAAGAAAAAAAGTGATTAGTGTTCTGTCCTTGAGGAGGAAGATCATTAATCATACTATAGCAAAACTCTTACGGTATCCTCATCTCACAAGTCTTGAATCCATCACCTTGTTCTTTAATACCAAAACTTTGATCCTTAACAAGCCATCGATCTTAGCACGCATTCCCAATTCGTTTTGTCCCCACGAGGGCAAAAAAAAAAAAGTACGGTTTCTTCCGATACTAGTTTTAGAAGCACACTCAAGAACCCAATCCTGCGTGGCCAATATTTTTGTCACACATTCAACTTTCACTGCCTGTCTACGAATAACTGAAAGCAACGGCTCCACAGGTGGATCCCGCATGGGAATTGCTGCTGCGCCCGAATCATCTGTCTCGCCCGAGCCCCCAGCCAAGGGAACAGCGCCTTTCCCATCGGTTGGCAGAGCAGTGTATGGTGGGACACACACTATCGACCAATGATCGAGTCGGACGTCCCTGATTGGTACAGTAGCTCGACAGCGCTTCTCCCGGGTGAGCCACTCAAGCAAGGAACAAGTAGGAAAAGCAAATTTGGCACAAAAGCGTTGCTTGCGACGGTCATGTGATAAAGTAAAAAAGAAGGGAACCGTCTCGCTCACGAGATGCGGCAGCTTAGCACGGCGAAAGACTGTCTAGCTCGATTGCTATATAAGGAGTTCGCGTTGTGTCGGACGGAGGAGAAGGCGTAAGAAAGAGAGGCGGGCAGATGAAGATCATCCCCACGAAGATCAGGAAACTATGGAGTGCGGAAGAAATCCGCATCCTGGTCCTCCTCAGCCTCGGCTTGCAGATCGTCCTCATCTTCGTCTCCCTCTTCCGGAAGCGGTGCCAGAACAGGCTGTTGAGCTTCATCCTCTGGACTTCCTACCTGGGCGCCGACTATATCGCCGCCTTGGCGCTCGGCAACCTCCTCAACGACCAGACAGAGGCGAGCGAACAGAACATCAACGGCGACCTCACCGCCTTCTGGGCTCCCTTCCTCCTCCTCCACCTCGGCGGCCCCGACACTATCACCTCCTACTCCCTGGAGGACAACGAACTGTGGAAGCGCCACTTTCTGGGGCTGGTGCTCGAGGTCTCCGTGGCCATCCTGGTGTTCCTCGAGTCGCTGCCGAGCCCCACTTGTGGAAAGTCGCCATCGTGGTGTTCATCGCCGGAATCCTCAAGTACGCGGAGCGGACGCTGGCGCTTTGGTCGGCCAGTATGGACCAGCTGAGGGAATCCATGATCGGCGACCCGGATCCCGGGCCTAACTACGTCAAGTTCATGCAGGAGTATCACTCTCGTGTTACTGCTGGGTTGACCGCTAATATCACGACAGAGAAAGAGCCACGGCCCCCCCTTCCCAAAGTAGTGCCCCAAAACATAGCCGACAAGGAGCTCATATTCGGTGCCTATCGCTTCTTCCAGACCGTCAAGCGCCTCACTGTGGACCTCATGCTCAGCTTCCAGGATCGGATCGAGAGCCAAACCTTCTTTCTGAAGCTCAGGGCCACTCAGGCTTTCTTCGTGGTCGACGTGGAGCTCTCTTTACTGCACGACATCCTCCACACCAAAGCCGTCCGTGTCCATACCCTACTAGGTCGCCTGGTGCGAACCTTGTCGCTCTCCTTGGTAATCCTCGCCTTCGTGCTCTTCCACCGTAGCGGAACGCACAATTTTAGCGAAGCCGACGTCATCATAACTTACATCCTTCTCCTTGCCGCTCTTGGGCTCGAGGCCATCGCCGCTGTCCTGCTCGTATTCTCGGACTGGACCATCGTCGCGCTGCAGGACAGCGGCAAGCTGGAGAGGCCCTTCATCGCTCGCCTGAAAAAAATCATCAGGCTTTCTAAATTGGATCTTGCAATCGTCAATATTCGAGGTGGCACAAGGTGGTCGAATTCCATGAGGCAGTGCAACCTACTATGCATCTGCCTCAGAGATTACGAGCAAACCACGTTCACAAGAATATTGCATTTCCTCAGATTGAAAGAACTGTGGGATAGCTATTGGCACGTGGAAGATACCGACGTCGGGAATGATCAGAAGGAGCTCATCTTCGAGGAACTGAAGAAGAAAACCTACGGCGCCGAGGGAGACTCCACCGAGTACAAGATTGCGAGCCTGCAAAGGCGAATGGGTGCTTCGGGAAAAGGGCTACACGGAGGTCGACTGGAGCATGAAGAAGGAATTCGACGAAAGCGTCCTGTTGTGGCACATCGCCACGTCTATTTGCTACCAGATGGGGGAGAACAGTGCCAACGCCAATAAGACAACCAATGATCCTCCCAACAAAGTGAATTCTCGTCGCGTTAAGGATGATAAAGTGGAAGGTAACAAAGATTTAGAAGCGAATCAATCTTCTTCCAAAAAAGGCAAGGAAGCGAATTGGGATCATCGTAAGATAAGTAAGAACATATCCGATTACTTGATGTATCTTGTGGTTTTTCAACCATCCCTGCTGCCTGCCGGGATTGGGAAGATCAGGTTCCATGACACCTGCGCCGAGGCCAAAAGGTTTTTCACAGACAATGCCAGAGAAATTGAGTCGGAGGACCAGTACAAAGAAGCTTCATTACTCAAGGTGATCAAAGAACTTGTCAAGCCAAAAAGGGAGGATCTGTCTCGGTCGGCAAAAGGGAGGATCAAAGAACTTGTCAAGGTGATCAAAGAATTTGTCTATCCAAAAAAGAAGGATCTGCCTCGGTTGGAAAAAGCAGCTTGCGACAAGCTGCGGCAAGTCGCCGTGGCGGATCCCGAACTTGAACCCGTAGAGGTCAAAGGGGACAGGAGCAAGTCGGTGCTGTTCGAAGCATGCAAGCTCGCAAAGAAGCTAAACGAGTTGGAGGAGGACAAGAGGTGGACTGTCATTAGTGCCGTGTGGGCGGAGATGTTGTGCTATGCGGCCAGCAACTGCAACTCGTATGCTCACGCCAAGCAGCTGAGCCAGGGCGGAGAGCTCCTCACCCATGTCTGGTTACTCATGGCTCACATGGGAATTGGTGAACAATACAGGATCGAAGCAGGCCATGCCAGAGCAAAACTTCTAGTCGAGATCTAACCACAAGAACCTGAAATTTCCAATCCCTCCTATTCAATCCCTCGCAATCCAAGAACGTAGATCGCTCTCTCGCCCCTTCCTTCTCGTTTGGTTTCATAGCATAAATGATGGTGTCATGTACCGATGAAAATTGCAGAGGTGATGTCATCTCCCACAAACCTCTTCTGTGATCATCTAGTTCAGCACAAATAGTACGCAATCATTATGTACTGGAATGTCTTTGAACGCTTATAACTCATTGGAGAAAACCATGTTGCATTTAAAATATATAAATATTATAAACTGCACAATCCAAAACCTATGCAGTCTACTTTCCGTGGTGCTCGATGGTTCCACTCATTTGACAAGTGGAGAAATTGGATTTAGACATATACTAAATGTGCTAAATTACTGCAACTGTCATATATTAAAAAAGATATATGGGAGAAAACTTTGTTGATGATCGAGTTAAGCCTGATCTCCATGAGACAAGTGTTCTGATCTATTCAGGCCTGATCTAGTTGATTTTTTGGAAAGCTTCCTCTTCTTTTATTTGTTGATATTTTTATTCATGAGATTTGATATGTTTTTATTTATTATTTAAATATATTTTAAATATTAAAAATACCATTATTTGATGAGCCAAGAGTTGTTATTGGCGATGTTTAAAGTCTCTAATTAAGAAACAGGATACTACTTGTGATCTTATTGATTCTTATTAGCGGAACAATCTGTTGTAATATTCTTTTCCCTCCGCAATTAATTGATTTTGGTGCTGTAACCTTAAACTGCAGCATGCGACAATTTGAGACCATCGCGTTTCTGGTGGTCCTCTAACTCCGCCGGGAGTATCGAAGAAGTTTGACACCGTCTCATCCTTTTAATTGAGTGGCTAAAGGAACAATTATTGGTTGCTCTTTTTTCCTTGCCGTTAAAGTAAAGTTCTTCTCTTTTTAATTTTCTAATTTCTAATTTCTAATTTCTAATTTTTTTTGTTAGTTTGAATTGTCTTTTTATTTCGTTTTATTTTTTTAAATATTTTCCTTTTTATCTCTAAATTTGCTTTGCATTTTAAACATTTTTTTATTTTCGTTTTTACCTTATTATTATTATTATTATTATTATTATTATTATTATTATTATTTAGCGTATGACTCACTCAAATCTTATGACCTCAAGATGTGAATCCCGATTGTTATTGCACGAAAAGATTTTTTTTCTTAATTTTATCAAGAAAAATATTTATATACGATATAAGAACTAAAAAGAGCATTGGTGTGATTTGACATTTATTGGGTTTGATCTATAAATTAATAATAAGTTTAAGGCTTTGAGTTGAATTACTATCCAATGTGATGCACACTACTTTTATTTGATTTGATTCATTGATCGTGATTTAAAAATTCTCAATGTGATATGGAAGTGTTGACCATAGATATTGAGTGCGGAATGTGGTTGATCATTAATCTAAAATACAACCATCTCTAGGTTGATCATAAATTTATTTTAAAACTTAAATAAAAATTATTGAAATATAAATTAATTCTTTGTTTAAATATGTTTCAATTTCATTTGTTATGATTTGATTCGAAGAAGTCATTGATTCATTAATTTTGCTAAGTTTGAATTGTTGATCTAAAATATTTAAAATTTAAAAATTATGATGGTTATAGAATCTTTTAAAAAAAAGATTTATAACTTAATTTTGTTGATAGAAATAACGAGATGATTAATGATGCCTTTGAAAACATTAAAGCAACTAATCTAATGCAATCCTCTTTCACAAGTCATGAATCCACCGGTTCCTTTCTTTTTAATAGCAAAGCTTTGGGCATAAACGAGCCAGCAGTTCCTTTGCCCCAACAACGGATCTAATTTAAGTGGCACACTCAAGAACCTAATGCTATGAGAGCAATATTTTTTTTCACACCCTCAACGTGTACCCACCGGTCTACCTGTTTCCTGATTAAAGACAGTGACGTATGAGTCTCAGAGCAACTTAGAGTTGGTACTCAGAGACCACTGACAAGTTAATCTTCCCTGATTGGTGTCAGGACTGCGCACCTTACAGGTGCTCAGGCACAGTTAATCTTCCAACTTACTCCTCCTGCACCACAGGTGAATAGGCAAGAGTTTTGCCAAAACAGTGCTTGTAACGGTGGTGAGCCGCAGAGATGGTTCTGAGGCGTATCGCTTTGAGATGTGGCACTAATTCTCAACACTGCTGCTAAAGCACAGTGAGAGCTCCATCTTAAGAGCTCCACACCTATGTGGATAACTTCAACACTGTCCACGATTCGCAATAAGAGTCGAGTTGTGGAGGAGGGAGGCGGAGGTTTAACAAGCCAGCCGATGGCGATGGAGTTCATCTCCAGGAAGATTAGGAAACCATGGATCGCGGAACAAATCCGCATGTTCCTCAAACCCACAGATCATTCACCTCAACATCTTTCGACATTGCCATTGTACTCTGTCCTGTTTGACCAGATCGTTTCGGAAGCGGAAGCTCAAAAACATTGTTGCTGGATTGTCCTGTGGTCTCCCATCCTCTTACCTGGGCGCCTCCTCCTTCAAATCAGACAGCTCTCACATCGCACGTCTCCACTTTTTAATAGTGTGAAGCGATGGAATCGACCTTTTAATGTAGTAGTTGTTGTAGTCTTTTGAAGAATTCTTCTATCCGATGGCTAGTAGCTGATAACCTTACATTGCGTCTTCTCTTTAGGATCACGCATGATTAGTTTAGAAAAATTCAAGAAATATCACCCATGGTTAATAGCCATTCAATTCTAAGCATCACTTTGAAGTCTTCCAAGGGTAGTAAGAAGAAATCCACCAACAATTTTTGGCCCTATATAATCAGCTTTATCTTGGAACGACCAGCAATTTTACTTCAAATTTATCTAGGCCTTTCTTGTCCATCACTAGTATCAATTAGAACTGCCCTTCAACTTTCATATCCGGTTAGAATAGCCCCTTCTTCATCTCTCTGAGCCTTCATGATCAAAGTCAACGTTATCGGCCCGGTTCCTCCCAATTTGTTCAATCACCATTACCCTTGTTTACATCGCTCCTCACTCCACTTTTCATCACACGTTGCCGGATAAACCCTTCACCGATCTTGAGCTCTTCTTGGGTTAATTAGTGCAAGATAAAAACAATTCTATTTGGAAAACTTCTGTTCGATTAAACACGTTTCAATGATTAAGTCTATATCGGTGAAATCGTATCCTCTAACTTAAAAGTATTTGCAAAGTGATGAGGAAGTAGAGCGAAAAGGGTCTAATTTTCTAATATAAATAAAAGTAGCACAGACAAATCGACTTATAGTGGTTCGGTCATCCGATCTACGTCCACTCGATTCCTTCTTCGTTGAGGCATTATTACTAATAGTCTTCTTTCAAACGAAAAGACTAACTATCCTTATAATCCTCTTCTCCTTTTCACTGTGTTTAGAAGATAACCTTTTATAAGCATTCACTCCTATCTAAACATAATTCTAAATTTAGAACTAGAAGGGGATCTCTCAAGTGATTTTTATAGTGTTTTCACACTTTTAAGTTCTCTGTGATGTGTACTAACCAGGATGAGAGGGGGTATTAATATGCTCCATATATTCAAATTTGGAGTCAAAACTAGTCTCATCCAGAGTCTTTCGGTCTTGACATGTACCATCACTGGCTTTACGATTGGGCTACCAGCCCAATGTGTACAAATTCAACCATAGAACAACATGATCCTACTCAGAGTCCATGTCCTTTGCTGTCTAAGAAAGCTGCCTTCAGTATTCTATCTTTTATGCCATTCATGCGGCTTTTACCCCAAGTTGCTAGCTTCTCGATTGATATTGCATTAATGGTGACCCTCATTTTAGTACCCTTTGTTGAGTTTGATCTCCCTATCGGCTCCAAGTGTGTCTTCACTTTGTGTTGCCTTGGGTCGCTCCCCATTAATCTTGCTATGTGTCCACTAACGCGCATTACCTCTTGCAAGATCATACGACGACTCCTCGCCGCTCGCTCGGTCCATTGAGCTTTGTCTTGAGGTACTCCTCCTCGACATGTGCGGTCCATTGTACATGATTTTTCCTCTGGAGAACCGGGACTTATCCCTCCTGGATATCTGTCCCATTGGAGCAACTTTCCTTCCATCTGGAAGTTTTGGAGACCACCATCCCCTTGGACTACTTTGCATTTGCTGAACAAACTATGTATTGTTCTGCCTCTACAAACGCACTTGCTAGATTGTGACTCTTCGCCAATACAATTCCCACTACACCCCTCGCTTTAGGACCGAACCTACTACACACTTTAGACTCTTACGAACATATTTTGCTCATGCTAGAAGAAAGTTTCAATACTCCATGCACCGACGTTCGACCCTTGGGATGGCCAAGATTAATCGTCGTCCATACAAGCTCTTGTATAAATGTCGACTTGAGTTTGCAACTCCCCTCACCTCTGTGAGCTTTGCACAACTCTTTCGATCGCTGAATAACTCATTCCACCGTGCACAGTCTCATCCTTTGCCAAGCACCCCAATTACCTCGAGCACTATCAAGTTTGGGTGCCAACATCGAGCCACTGCTCGAACTCAGCCATCCCAACCTTTGTGCACTACGTAATTCTTCTTAGCTTGTTTGTCCTCGTGGTGCCTCTTGCGTGAAAGGTTAGCCATTCCTCTAAATGTCATTCACGGATGCCCGTTCATCTAAGTGACTCCTTCCCCTACAACCCCATGTCAGTTTTCAAATGGTCGAGCATGTTAGCTACCCTCAATGTAGCCTCGCTAGGTCTCCCACATTTGCATGCTAAGTGTTTCTATGATACCATCATTTATTTGGTATTGCCTTAGTCGTGCGGCACCAACGTGTGTCATCAAAATCAACCTCCCGAAACCTCCTACAATCCCTTAGGACCTGTAAAAGAGAAGATGAGACAAAGAAAGCGCTTCACACGGGATCCACAAGTAACCGTTTCAACAAACACTTTATAGTCAATGCAAATTCCAACCATAGACATCACAAGCTTAGAACGATTGCACAATCAAGGTATAAATTGGTCCACTACAGATCGAAATCTAGTATAAGTGTCCACATGATACCATCATTATGTACAAGCCTGAAACGGTCATCAAACTCGCTCAAATGGGACTGTTTAGCCTTTGGCCAGCCATTCACATGCTTTATAAAATAAGAACAAACCAAAAAGACACGAATATGCATAATCATTACACCGAACAAGCCATTTATAATTTATCCGTGACAGCAAGCATGTCTCATCTGCAAAAAAATGAACTTGGAGGCACATTTCTCAGTCATGCGTTCAAGAGTGCACCCTATTACTTTTAGTATAAGGAGTCCCACCCAAGATGTCGAAGGATCGAAAGAGGATTTCTACTTATCGTTATGAGTCGACCATCACCTCATCATTGGGGATCGCTCCGTCATATATGGCAGGCAGAAGATGGAGTCTTTACTTTCAAATCAATATGAAAGATTGTTTCCCCTTGTTTCATGCTTGATTCTTTATGCTATGTTATTGGTAGGAGTATTTAGTACGAAGGGAGTCTATATAGCTCATTTTATCGAGTTTATCGATGTTGCATGCATAATCAAGGCGACAAAGCATCATTTCATCTCCTCCAAACGAGCAATTTCTCAAAATAAAAGAAGGGAGTTTATACCGCTCATTTTATCAAGTTTTCGAATGACCCTCATCCAATGCTCAAGTCAATATGAGGTTATGCATGAGTTGTTGTGTTTTGCATTATCTTTTCTTTTATAATTTGAAAAAGATGGGGTCATGTGATCATTCATCCTTATATAATGATTAGGGAGTCTAGGCATAGTAGGGATCTGACGTCTAACAAAACATTAATTTTTTTTATAGAAAGATGATGCCTTATAGGCACCAAATCGAAGACTAACCCTTGACACAGGACATCTGAGGAAAAACTAGCACATGAGAGAATAGCAGAATTTGGTAAGAGACATTTTAGTCCGTCATCTTATTATTGTATATTTCGATGGTCTTGGCTTTACAACTGTATTATAAATTAGACTATGTGAGAAATATAGATTCAGCCAAACTAAAAAATTGACTGGGAGGTGAAACATTTTGATGTAAGAGACATCGATATAGAAAAGCCAACATGAGAGACGTCAATATATATAAGACTATTTTATTAGGTATTGATGTAGAATTGACATGAGATAATTTCCTCTATCATTTGTGATCTGAGTTTTGACTAGATAATAATATATATTAATCAATGTTTATAGGATAATTTTTCTATAAGATACTTTTATTTTGGAGTTTCCTTAACAGTACCACTCCTTTCAATTTTTCATAAACAGTATATTTCTAAATTTAACAGTACCACTCCTTTTAATTTTTCATCAGCTTTCCCGATCACCTTCGCCGCTTTCATCATTTTCACTTCTATCCCTATTGTCTTTGTTGTTGTCACTTGCACCTTTGTCAGTATCACTTATACTCCCATTATTGTTTTCATCTTTTTGTCCCATCATAAAGTCCTGTCACTAGTGGAGAAGGGAGGAGAGGAGAGAGAACAGTATAAAACAGGAGTGGAAGAGAAAAGAATAGGGGAGAGAAAGTAACGAAGAAGAATAAGTGACAAGTGAAGAGAAGGATGGAGAAGGGAGAAAAAGGAAAAGCACAGTTAAGGAGGTGACGAAGGCAAAAGCGATAAAGGGGAAGCAGAAGGATGGTTTAGCTACGTTACTTGGAAAAACTAAAAGGGAAAGGGGCATTGTTCGGGCAAAACCTGAAGTGAAAGATGTTTATTTTAAAAAGAATCATCCAAATTTATATTACACTTGATAAAAAAAGAAAAAAAAAAGGTTCCACATCCCTCCTTCGATTTATATGAACTAAAACTTCTGACAATATCTTATAACCAAGAAAAAGTGATTAGTGTTCTGTCCTTGAGGAGGAAGATCATTAATCATACTATAGCAAAACTCTTACGGTATCCTCTTCTCACAAGTCTTGAATCCATCACCTTGTTCTTTAATACCAAAACTTTGATCCTTAACAAGCCATCGATCTTAGCACGCATTCCCAATTCGTTTTGTCCCCACGAGGGCAAAAAAAAAAAAAAAAATACAGTTTCTTCCGATACTAGTTTTAGAAGCACACTCAAGAACCCAATCCTGCGTGGCCAATATTTTTGTCACACATTCAACTTTCACTGCCTGTCTACGAATAACTGAAAGCAACGGCTCCACAGGTGGATCCCGCATGGGAATTGCTGCTGCGCCCGAATCATCTGTCTCGCCCGAGCCCCCAGCCAAGGGAACAGCGCCTTTCCCATCGGTTGGCAGAGCAGTGTATGGTGGGACACACACTATCGAACAATGATCGAGTCGGACGTCCCTGATTGGTACAGTAGCTCGACAGCGCTTCTCCCGGGTGAGCCACTCAAGCAAGGAACAAGTAGGAAAAGCAAATTTGGCACAAAAGCGTTGCTTGCGACGGTCATGTGATAAAGTAAAAAAGAAGGGAACCGTCTCGCTCACGAGATGCGGCAGCTTAGCACGGCGAAAGACTGTCTAGCTCGATTGCTATATAAGGAGTTCGCGTTGTGTCGGACGGAGGAGAAGGCGTAAGAAAGAGAGGCGGGCAGATGAAGATCATCCCCACGAAGATCAGGAAACTATGGAGTGCGGAAGAAATCCGCATCCTGGTCCTCCTCAGCCTCGGCTTGCAGATCGTCCTCATCTTCGTCTCCCTCTTCCGGAAGCGGTGCCAGAACAGGCTGTTGAGCTTCATCCTCTGGACTTCCTACCTGGGCGCCGACTATATCGCCGCCTTGGCGCTCGGCAACCTCCTCAACGACCAGACAGAGGCGAGCGAACAGAACATCAACGGCGACCTCACCGCCTTCTGGGCTCCCTTCCTCCTCCTCCACCTCGGCGGCCCCGACACTATCACCTCCTACTCCCTGGAGGACAACGAACTGTGGAAGCGCCACTTTCTGGGGCTGGTGCTCGAGGTCTCCGTGGCCATCCTGGTGTTCCTCGAGTCGCTGCCGAGCCCCCACTTGTGGAAAGTCGCCATCGTGGTGTTCATCGCCGGAATCCTCAAGTACGCGGAGCGGACGCTGGCGCTTTGGTCGGCCAGTATGGACCAGCTGAGGGAATCCATGATCGGCGACCCGGATCCCGGGCCTAACTACGTCAAGTTCATGCAGGAGTATCACTCTCGTGTTACTGCTGGGTTGACCGCTAATATCACGACAGAGAAAGAGCCACGGCCCCCCCTTCCCAAAGTAGTGCCCCAAAACATAGCCGACAAGGAGCTCATATTCGGTGCCTATCGCTTCTTCCAGACCGTCAAGCGCCTCACTGTGGACCTCATGCTCAGCTTCCAGGATCGGATCGAGAGCCAAACCTTCTTTCTGAAGCTCAGGGCCACTCAGGCTTTCTTCGTGGTCGACGTGGAGCTCTCTTTACTGCACGACATCCTCCACACCAAAGCCGTCCGTGTCCATACCCTACTAGGTCGCCTGGTGCGAACCTTGTCGCTCTCCTTGGTAATCCTCGCCTTCGTGCTCTTCCACCGTAGCGGAAGGCACAATTTTAGCGAAGCCGACGTCATCATAACTTACATCCTTCTCCTTGCCGCTCTTGGGCTCGAGGCCATCGCCGCTGTCCTGCTCGTATTCTCGGACTGGACCATCGTCGCGCTGCAGGACAGCGGCAAGCTGGAGAGGCCCTTCATCGCTCGCCTGAAAAAAATCATCAGGCTTTCTAAATTGGATCTTGCAATCGTCAATATTCGAGGTGGCACAAGGTGGTCGAATTCCATGAGGCAGTGCAACCTACTATGCATCTGCCTCAGAGATTACGAGCAAACCACGTTCACAAGAATATTGCATTTCCTCAGATTGAAAGAACTGTGGGATAGCTATTGGCACGTGGAAGATACCGACGTCGGGAATGATCAGAAGGAGCTCATCTTCGAGGAACTGAAGAAGAAAACCTACGGCGCCGAGGGAGACTCCACCGAGTACAAGAGATTGCGAGCCTGCAAAGGCGAATGGGTGCTTCGGGAAAAGGGCTACACGGAGGTCGACTGGAGCATGAAGAAGGAATTCGACGAAAGCGTCCTGTTGTGGCACATCGCCACGTCTATTTGCTACCAGATGGGGGAGAACAGTGCCAACGCCAATAAGACAACCAATGATCCTCCCAACAAAGTGAATTCTCGTCGTGTTAAGGATGATAAAGTGGAAGGTAACAAAGATTTAGAAGCGAATCAATCTTCTTCCAAAAAAGGCAAGGAAGCGAATTGGGATCATCGTAAGATAAGTAAGAACATATCCGATTACTTGATGTATCTTGTGGTTTTTCAACCATCCCTGCTGCCTGCCGGGATTGGGAAGATCAGGTTCCATGACACCTGCGCCGAGGCCAAAAGGTTTTTCACAGACAATGCCAGAGAAATTGAATCGGAGGACCAGTACAAAGAAGCTTCATTGCTCAAGGTGATCAAAGAACTTGTCAAGCCAAAAAGGGAGGATCTGTCTCGGTCGGCAAAAGGGAGGATCAAAGAACTTGTCAAGGTGATCAAAGAATTTGTCTATCCAAAAAAGAAGGATCTGCCTCGGTTGGAAAAAGCAGCTTGCGACAAGCTGCGGCAAGTCGCCGTGGCGGATCCCGAACTTGAACCCGTAGAGGTCAAAGGGGACAGGAGCAAGTCGGTGCTGTTCGAAGCATGCAAGCTCGCAAAGAAGCTAAACGAGTTGGAGGAGGACAAGAGGTGGACTGTCATTAGTGCCGTGTGGGCGGAGATGTTGTGCTATGCGGCCAGCAACTGCAACTCGTATGCTCACGCCAAGCAGCTGAGCCAGGGCGGAGAGCTCCTCACCCATGTCTGGTTACTCATGGCTCACATGGGAATTGGTGAACAATACAGGATCGAAGCAGGCCATGCCAGAGCAAAACTTCTAGTCGAGATCTAACCACAAGAACCTGAAATTTCCAATCCCTCCTATTCAATCCCTCGCAATCCAAGAACGTAGATCGCTCTCTCGCCCCTTCCTTCTCGTTTGGTTTCATAGCATAAATGATGGTGTCATGTACCGATGAAAAATTGCAGAGGTGATGTCATCTCCCACAAACCTCTTCTGTGATCATCTAGTTCAGCACAAATAGTACGCAATCATTATGTACTGGAATGTCTTTGAACGCTTATAACTCATTGGAGAAAAACCATGTTGCATTTAAAATATATAAATATTATAAACTGCACAATCCAAAACCTATGCAGTCTACTTTCCGTGGTGCTCGATGGTTCCACTCATTTGACAAGTGGAGAAATTGGATTTAGACATATACTAAATGTGCTAAATTACTGCAACTGTCATATATTAAAAAAGATATATGGGAGAGAAAACTTTGTTGATGATCGAGTTAAGCCTGATCTCCATGAGACAAGTGTTCTGATCTATTCAGGCCTGATCTAGTTGATTTTTTGGAAAGCTTCCTCTTCTTTTATTTGTTGATATTTTTATTCATGAGATTTGATATGTTTTTATTTATTATTTAAATATATTTTAAATATTAAAAATACCATTATTTGATGAGCCAAGAGTTGTTATTGGCGATGTTTAAAGTCTCTAATTAAGAAACAGGATACTACTTGTGATCTTATTGATTCTTATTAGCGGAACAATCTGTTGTAATATTCTTTTCCCTCCGCAATTAATTGATTTTGGTGCTGTAACCTTAAACTGCAGCATGCGACAATTTGAGACCATCGCGTTTCTGGTGGTCCTCTAACTCCGCCGGGAGTATCGAAGAAGTTTGACACCGTCTCATCCTTTTAATTGAGTGGCTAAAGGAACAATTATTGGTTGCTCTTTTTTCCTTGCCGTTAAAGTAAAGTTCTTCTCTTTTTAATTTTCTAATTTCTAATTTCTAATTTCTAATTTTTTTTGTTAGTTTGAATTGTCTTTTTATTTCGTTTTATTTTTTTAAATATTTTCCTTTTTATCTCTAAATTTGCTTTGCATTTTAAACATTTTTTTATTTTCGTTTTTACCTTATTATTATTATTATTATTATTATTATTATTATTATTATTATTATTATTATTTAGCGTATGACTCACTCAAATCTTATGACCTCAAGATGTGAATCCCGATTGTTATTGCACGAAAAGATTTTTTTTCTTAATTTTATCAAGAAAAATATTTATATACGATATAAGAACTAAAAAGAGCATTGGTGTGATTTGACATTTATTGGGTTTGATCTATAAATTAATAATAAGTTTAAGGCTTTGAGTTGAATTACTATCCAATGTGATGCACACTACTTTTATTTGATTTGATTCATTGATCGTGATTTAAAAATTCTCAATGTGATATGGAAGTGTTGACCATAGATATTGAGTGCGGAATGTGGTTGATCATTAATCTAAAATACAACCATCTCTAGGTTGATCATAAATTTATTTTAAAACTTAAATAAAAATTATTGAAATATAAATTAATTCTTTGTTTAAATATGTTTCAATTTCATTTGTTGTGATTTGATTCGAAGAAGTCATTGATTCATTAATTTTGCTAAGTTTGAATTGTTGATCTAAAATATTTAAAATTTAAAAATTATGACGGTTATAGAATCTTAAAAAAAGATTTATAACTTAATTTTGTTGATAGAAATAACGAGATGATTAATGATGCCTTTGAAAACATTAAAGCAACTAATCTAATGCAATCCTCTTTCACAAGTCATGAATCCACCGGTTCCTTTCTTTTTAATAGCAAAGCTTTGGGCATAAACGAGCCAGCAGTTCCTTTGCCCCAACAACGGATCTAATTTAAGTGGCACACTCAAGAACCTAATGCTATGAGAGCAATATTTTTTTTCACAACTTCAACGTGTACCCAGCTGTCTACCTGTTTCTTGATTAAAGACAGTGACGTATGAGTCTCAGAGCAACTTAGAGTTGGTACTCAGAGACCACTGACAAGTTAATCTTCCCTGATTGGTGTCAGGACTGCGCACCTTACAGGTGAATAGGCAAGAGTTGTTGCCGCAGAACAGTGCTTGCGACGGTGGTGAGCCGCAGAGATGGTTCTGAGGCGTATCGCTCATGAGATGTGGCACTAACTTCAACACTGCTGCTAAAGCACAGTGAGAGCGTCTCGAGCTCCATGACTATATAAGAGTCGAGTTGTGGATGGAAACCATGGATTGCGGAACAAATCCGCATCGTGTTCTCCTCAACCTCGCCTTGCAGATCATTCTCATCTTCTTCTACCTCTTTCGGAAGCGGAGCTCAAAAACATTGTTGAGGATTGTCCTGTGGTTCTCCTACCTGGGCGCCGACAACATCGCCACCTTGGAGCTGGGGAATCTCCTCAGCAAGCAGATCGAGGCTAGCGACCAGCACGTCAACTGCGGCCTCATTGCCCTCCGGGCCCCCTTCCTTCTCCTCCACCTCGGCGGCCCCGACACCGTCACCTCCTACTCCCTCGAGGACAATGAGCTGTGGCTGCAATTAACCACCAATTCGCTTTTTGTTTTCTTTATTTTTCTTGCTTGTTTACATTGAGGAAAAATTTTACTTTGATGGTACTTTCGTATCCCTAAAAGCGTATCATTTGGTTTGTATTCCTTTCTGATAAGAAGGCAACAACCTATGATCTATCAAAAGACGACGGAGTTGATTTGGTACTAAAGCAGAAAATTTCGATGGCATGTCGAGGAAGATTTTGCAGGTATGGATAAGAAGGCTCGATCTATCATTGCCTCTAAATCTCTCTGCGAGGTTTTACGGGAGTGGAGACTACGCCTAAAAGCATGTGGGATAAGCTTAAAGCCTTGTATATGAAGAGGGCGACAGTGGACATCTACTTGAGTTTGTATATGCTTGATACATCTATAATCTCACATCTTGATAAATGTGTTCTCTCCCTAATCTTTTAAGTATTTCCGTGATACAATGATTTATGGAAAAGAAACAATTTAGTATCGTGAAATTAAATCAGGGAGCAGATTGATAGGGATATCACTTTGGGGAGAATAGAGGAAATCAGTAGAAGGGTCCGTTGTCGTGTAAGAACGATAAAAGAGAATTGATGTGAGGCTTGGGCTACTGTACGAGGTTACCATGGCCATCGTGCTGTTCCTCGAATCGTTGCCGAGCCCCCACCTGTGGAAGATCGCCATCGTGGTGTTCACCGCCGGAATCCTCAAGTACGCAGAGCGGACACTGGCGTTGTGGTCGGCCAGCATGGACCGGCTGAGGCAATCCATGATCACCGAGCAAGGTCCCGGGCCTGACTACTTCAAGTAAAGATTCAATTGACCGAACCACGAAATTCAGTTTTCCTGCTTTTTTATTTCTTTCTGCATGAAAGCAGTATAGTGAATTTTACACGAACAAAGGTGATTTCTCCCGCAGGCCAGCATGGACCGGCTGAGGCAATCCATGATCACCGAGCAAGGTCCCGGGCCTGACTACTTCAAGTTCATGAAAGCGTATAGTTCTAGTGTTACCGCTGGGCTGAAAGCAAGTTTTGAGATGGTCCAATTTGCAGACACGCCTACACTTCCCAACGAAGATGTCTCATATATGTCTGAAGTGCAGGCCATATCCGTGGCCTATCGCTTCTTCTAGTCCTTCGAGAGCCTCACAGTAAACCACATGCTGAGCTTGCAGGATCAGATCGAAAGCCAAACATGCTTCCTGCGGGGCAAGTGGAACCAGGCGTTCCACTGGGTGGAAGTCGAGCTCTCTTTCCTGCACGACATCCTCCACACCAAAGCTGCCCATGTCCATACCCTACTTGGTCGTATGCTGCGCGGCTTCACGCTCTGACGAACAATTTTCGCCCTCGTGCTCTTCCACTATACAGAGAAGCATGATTTCAACGAAGCCGACGTCACCATAACTTACGTCCTCCTCCTTGCCGCTCTTGGGCTCGAGACCATAGCCGTAGTTGTAACTGAAGTACAAGAAGCACACCGGTTGCAGAAGCATCTTGCATCTCCTCGGATTGAAAGTGTGGGATAGCCTGGATGGCGTGGAAAATACAGACGTGGATGATGATCTTAAGACACTTATCTTCAAGGAACTGAAGGACAAGGCCCACAGCGCGGAGGGAAACGTCGCAAGTTACAAGCGATTGCGAGCCTGCAGAGGGGAATGGGTGCTTCAGAACATGGGCTGCACGAACTTCCACTGGAGCGTGAAGAAAGAATTCCCCGAGAGCGTCCTGTTGTGGCATATCGCCACGTCTATTTGCTACCAGATGGAGGAGACCAGTGCGGACGCCGCGAAGACAGCCATTAAGCCTCCCAAGAAACTGAATTCCCGTCACGTTAAGAATGATATAGTGGAAGGTAAGAAAGATTTGGAAGCGAATCAATCCTGTTCCGAGAAAGGCAAGGAAGGGACAGGCAAGATAGAGTGCAAGATAAGCAAGAAAATATCCGATTACTTGATGTATCTTGTGGTGTCTCATCCATGCTGCCCGCCGGGATCGGGAAGATCAGGTTCCAACACGCCTGTGCCGAGGTCAAAAGGGTTTTGGCAAACAATGAAGAAAAAGCACCGGCTCCATCCGGGGTCAGCGCGAAACTCGTCGAGTCAAAAAGATACAAGTTATAGAAATAAAAAAATAATAATTTAAGACATCAATTCAATCTAAAAAATCAAGTCATTTCTTTTGGGTTATCGACATATATAATCCGACTCTTCTAATTTTTTTCTCCTACGAAACTATTCTCCTAATTATCTTTCAATCTTTATCTCTTGTACATCTCAATATTTCCTGAAGCCGACAGAAAAAGTAGTTAACTTATTGAATGGAAACTGTATTTTTGGTTAAAAAAGTATATCCAACATCGAATAATGGAAAATGAACTTCTATAAAAACTTAATATCTGTTAAAAATTGCTGAAAAATAAATATTATATATATATATATATTCGAAAAAAGAATTCTCCTACCGTTCTTTTTTAATTGCAATTAGTTGTCTCCATAGGGTGTTGATTGGTTGGAAGCATAACTATGCTTTTCTCTTCAATAAGCATAACTACAAGTGTCGTAAAATGACTTACGATTTTAGAGTGTTCTATTCTTAATTTTGTTTGTCTAGATCTAAAAATCTTGGCTGATACAAAAACTTACAGAACATTTATATCATCAAACGAGGAGCTTATCGTGATCTAATCAAATTGGGCATGCGTAATTATTAACACGCAGCTAATAACGAAATATTTGAACTGCATAACAAAATTCTCTCGCGTAAGCTGAAGCCAATTGATTATACTGAACTTTCACCTAATATTAAGAAAATATTAAATTTAGTTTGTGGGCGTCAACACAGAAAGGCATGACACTATCATGTTTCCACGCTTTCCAGAAGGAACTCAAGCCGGCTTCTTCTTTGATTCCTCACCTCAAAATCCTTGTGAGGTTGAAACCTCCTATTGTCGAGGGGATTTATTGTGGGTCTCTTTCTTCTGCACAGAGAAAGGCATGATCTAGTTTTCAACAGATCAGATTATGAACACCCCAAGTGATGTTGTTGCGGGAAACTTTGTGATTCCGTTTTAGCAGGGAAAATAATCTTGCCTTGCCTTTGATGAAATGAGCAATTCTACAAGCAGATTCCGGGAACATCTTCTTCTTCAGCACTGAATGGAATTGTCACAGTTTCATGGGAGGTTTTGGAATCCCAAATCCTTTACAGGGCTATCCTACTCTTCAGCACACATAAACCTCTGCTTTCTTTTAAGCAACTTGTTTGTCAGCAGATTTCAAAGCATTCTTAGATAAAGCACTAGTGGTTGTGATGGTGTCACAATTTTTAAATCATAGTTGACACTGCAATGCTTGCATACGCACAAGCAAATCAAAACATTGATTAATCGAATGTGATTATTTTACTAGTTTCAGTTAGATAATGAATGATCGGTATATTACTCATACACAACACTAAAAGGCTGCTATCAGTGCATAATGAAATGGATACTTGTGTGTCAGCACATCAATGAAGTTGTTTCTTTTTTATCCTATCCAAAGGAACTGACTTAAGATTACTTTGCTAAAAATTGGTTGGAATAGGAGCACGGAGACAGGAGAAGCATCGACACAACATATGGTGGTTGTAGAGTCCATTCAATACATGAATTATGTCAAACAGGTTGATGAGGATTTGTTGTAACTCGACAAGGGGTCTTATCTAATAACAGCCTCCGGTGTGGTCAGAGCCACCACCAGGATATGGTCTACCTTTTTAAATGAAGTAGGATGATGATGTTTCATTAATGCAAACAAAACTATTTCTGAATAGCGTGGATATTTACTCGAGATATCCATGGGATAATGGAGCTGAAAACATCGACCAATGTTTGTCTTCGAGAAAATAAAAACATGACATTCGTTAATTTGACAGTGAAATCAGCACGTACGAAACTTATTCGTCTCTCTGAATAAAGAGTTCTCAATGCTTTACGATACAACAGTGGCAGTAGAAAACAAGGTAAATAGAAGAAATGAGTGGGTTAGGTACGAGAGTTGTAATGTCAAACATCCCTTTGATTCCCTTCTTGCACGTCACAATCCAGCATTTTGTTTGCAGGTGATTGATTCGAACTCTCTCAATCCTTTCTGCCCCACGCCAATATAATACTCACATCCCTTTCTTTCTCTCTTTTATTTCTCATTTGCTCTTTCTTTCCTTTGTTCTATATATAAACCTCATAGGCTTCTTGCCTGATGTACATGCCAACCATCTCCTTTTCCTTGAGATGGAGGAATCGATTAACCCGTCTGCGAATAGCGCTTTCCGTCCCAAGGATGGTTCAGCTTCTTCCGAAGAGAGTGGTTGGACCTTGTAATTCGAGGACTTCATGGCTTCAGAGGAGAGGAAAGCAGCTGGTGGCTTCTCCTTCGGTGCTGTCTGCGGGTCTTCTATGATCTCTGATGCTGCTTCTTGTGTTGCGTGGAAGCCATCGTCAGCGAGCCTCCAGCTGTCCGAGAACTACAGGAAGCTGAGCTTAAAGAAGAGGAAGGGGCTACTGCATGATGATTCTTTGGAAGACACTGCTAGCTCACCTGTCAATAGCCCCAAGGTTACAACAACAACTTCTTTCCATCTTATACTGTATTTCCTGTCTTGCAGGGATTCTTTGGTTTCAGTAACTTTTGAGTCATTCCTGTGAAATGTATTGCTTAGAACAGGTTGCTGATTTGAATTACTTGATTGGTGAACCAAACAAGAACGATGATTGCAGGGACACAGCTCAGGTACTAGAAAACAATTGCTTTGGTCTGTTGAATTTAATTTTAAGTATTTTGTCCCAGCTAAACCTGGTTCTTTTGCCTCTGCATGTTGCAGGAAGATGATGCCGGCAATACGAATGGCCTAAAGCTGAACCAAACTCTCAATGGATTTGGTTTTGTTGAGAAGACAGATGAGTGTGGAGAGCTGAAGAAAAGAGGGCTTTGTTTAGTTCCTTTGTCCATGCTAGTAGACTATCTAGGATAGACTTAAATCAGTGAGCAACATGGAAATACTCCCAAGGAGAGGATTCCCTGTTCCTATCTTTGTGCAAATGTATAGATTGTATATGCGATTTACTTAAAAGTTGGGTTTGAGGCTTATATGCAATTTCCACTGTGCAGTTTTGTGATGATTAATGTTGCTTCGGAACCACTATGTATATTACATAATTGTACCCTTACTACCTTGTTCTCTTCTTCTTAATTAATTGAAATATGTAGCTTGTTTAGACTTCATATTTCAATTAATAGACACTGTCGCTTTTCCCATATCAAATCTAAATCTGAGAATAAATGAGCCCGTTTGAACAAATCAAATTGGAACAGTATTGTTACACCAGATGAAATCTAGTCATATATAACTAAGATAACAGGTATAAGCAGTTAAAAAGATTACAGCTAAAGCTGACACTCCTCAAAACCTCTGTGACCAGAAATCAATCAAGACATCATCTCAGATGATGATTACTACCGTAATCTCTTCAAATCTATTTCTCTGAATTCTTAATTCAGAAATTCCAGAGTTCAACTATAGAAGATGCATTGAATGTTTCTTGCCTACACAAATATAATAGTACATAATTAAGTATAAGTCTTGTTCAAAGGACCTTATAAAATGTCGATACTAATTTATTCAATTCAAGATTGATTCCAATGATATGTGAGAATCCAGTGAAACCGACAATGTTAGAATATAATAGAACTGAAATCTTTCCTGTCCACAACTAATCTCACCGTTTAAAAGATACGTTGCATCACAAATAAATCTTTGCATCTTGCCATCCCTGCATGTATAAAAAGAACATCCCAAGGTTTTCGGATTGTAAAGACACTAGGGTTAGTTGTATTGATATAATATCTTCTTTACTAGACAAATTGAATTTAGTATAATCCAAGAATAATTATTTGTTTGGTGCATGATAAGATTCGATGGTGTTATGGTCATGAAAACAAGGTCTGCAGAAATATAGCAGATTGTAGACAGGACTCACCTCCTAAGTTTCAACTTGAACTACCAACAAACAACTCCAAAGCATCAAGTAGTCTTCCTGCTATCTTTTTTTTTTTTTTTTTTTTTTTTTGTTGGTCTTCCTACTATCTTATTTGCTTATAATTGCAGAATAACTATTTGCTTCTGTTTATTGGATGTGGGGCATATGCGAGGCAGTGAATTATGACCAGAAGAGAAATGAATTAAGAATAAACTTGAAACACCACAAACATTATATGTTCAACAAAGTCTGCACACACACAGTCAGAATAATGGCTTTTAAAATTCTGTATCTTGAAATGATGGATAAAGTATTTGCTGATGTAGGAAGGAAACAAGATAATACATAAAAAGAAGACAGGGCGATTGATTATGGATGATGCCGGAGTAGCCAGTTTGAAGAAGGAAACAGAAAAGGAGATGGAAGACATGAAGGAGAGACAAGGAAGGGGGTTCAGCCAATCACTCCTGCTTTGAAATGTTGTTCTAAACATGAAGTTTCTTTGTAACATGTAGATAATTCTTTATCTGTGGCTTTCTTTACTCCTTAGTTTGCTTAATCAACTAAGAATGCACATCTTCTTTTGACAGATTACGTTTCCAGTAAGCTTCAAAGTCTCAGGTAATCTTCAGATTTCAGATTTTACAAAGACTCGACTGCCTAATATATTGATGCTGAACCACCCTGCCAAATTAAGTTTGTTGTCATAGGTTTCTTACTTGAAATTGACTATAGATTGTGTGTCTAAAATATAAATCATTTCTCATGTAAAATAAACTTCAGTCTAAATAATTTACTGTTTAGGTAATTGTATTTAAAAAAGTCAGTATTTCTCAAGAGATTTTCATTTGTTTTCTACCCACTTAATGTCTGGTTAGAAATTTTATTGGTAACAATAAATGGGAATTGACAAACAAAAATGTACTAATTTTCTAGTGGAGTTTTAAACGCCTGTCCTTCCAAAGTTTGAAAATAATGTAAATTAATTGCATGCACATCCTTCCAAATATATAAATCCTCTAGATATGCTATTTCTATTCATCATCTAAACAAAACTGCAGTTAAATACTATGAACCATGGTTATCACTATCTAAAATTAGTTAAAATATATAATTTTTATACCTAACATACTACTGTAATTCTTTTCGCTTGTTTCGTCTTTTTTACTTGAAAATAGATATCTACTAATTCCATAAATTAAAAGAGAGTGAGTATACACCATAAAAAAAAAAGATTGGAGCCCATAGATGAGTCATCTGTCCCAAAAGGTATTTATATTAATTAGAGTTCGATCATCATCACACTAATAGTTGATTAAAAAAGTATTTGCAAGTTGTTTTTTTTAATTTTTACATGAATACATGTCCTTAGAGGGTAAATAGGATGATCTCTGATTTCATAAGGGCACATTAGTAATTTTAATATTCTATTTTTCTAATTTTCCTCAAGGGAATGAATTTTTTGTTTTTTGTTTTTTGTTTTTTGTTTTCATTTTTTACATGAATTCATGCATTAGAAGGGCAAATAGGAATATAGGATGCTACCTGATTTCATGAATACATGAATCTTTTGTATTTTTTTCATTTTTAATTTTACATGAATACATGCATTAGAAGGGCAAATAGGACGTCAACTGACTTCATAAGGGCATATTTAAAATTTTATTTTAATATTATTTTTCTAATTTTTCTCGAGTGGATGAATCCTTTTAACACAGTAGGAGAGGGTTAAAGAAACGTAAAGCGAAGGGGAGGAAGACCTTGAGTAGTTCTTGAGATCTCCTCTGTCCCGCTCTCGCCCTCGCTTCATTTCGGGTTACGATCTGAAACCCCTTAACGATTTGGAGAGGAATTGGGGGATCTCTTAATCGTCGGAGCCATGATCTCCGCAACCAAGCTCAAGTCTGTGGATTTCTACAGGTTTGACCCTCTGCTTCAAGATCCCTGCTTTCGTCTGCAGAAATGCCGTTTATTTTTCATGGATTATTGCCCGGATCCTGTGACTCCTTTCTTGTTGTTTTTAGTAGATTTTTCTTTTTAGTGCTGTCGTTTCTTGATTTCTGGTGCATCTGTTCGGGGATGGTGAATAGCAAGCGGAATCTTAGATATGTCTAGTGAATTTTAATTCCGTTGTTTATTGATTTTTGGATGCATCTGTTTGGGAAGGTGAATTGGTGGAATCTTGGATCTGTAGGGTTTATTGGTGGACATGGGATCGAGCCAACTTTCTCTTTAATTTGTCACTGCGGTTTATTTACGCATGTGTCATAAAACTGAAACCGAGGAGATCGTGTAAATCTTGCATATATTTTCTTGTTCATTCTTTGGGTAATTGTTTAATGGGTTTACAGAATTTTTTAGGGATGGACATTTGTATTGCTAAAATTCGTGTCACGCGAAACATGCTGGGTTAAGGAAAAGCAGTTGCATTTTGTTTTTGAGATGTATTTTACATCGCCAGGGGCTATGATTGGAGTTTCACGTTGGAAAGATTTGAATTTTTAGTGAATATAGGAATTCAGGAGTCCCAAGTCAAATCTGAAAGTTAATTATTCCGGTCTCTAGCTTTTTGAGGACTGGAGACGAGTCATGCTGTCTGGCTCACAGTATTAAGGTCCAGTGTATCTCTAGCTCTAGATTTTTCCATGGGTAGTGGAGGATACATCAAGTAGGTTGGACTTTGAGTGGATTATTTTATGTGTTCATGGGTTTGGAATAAGCACCAATGAAGAAATTAGATCTGCAAAAGTTAAGGTTAGTAATTTTTGGTCATTAACTATTCTACCATGTAAATTTTCTTTAGGCAACTATTTATTCTATCGCTTTATAAGAGTGCTTGATGGCGTACATTTTTAACTTTCAATTGAAACACAAAAAATGCTAAGATGTGGTTCTTTAAGATTTTATGATTTATTTCTCAATGCTACTTATCAGGTTTGTTTGTATATCATGTGAAGTGTCTGCAATTTACTATATTACTCACACAATGAAATGATAATGAGTGATTGAAGAGTGTGGGCTTGAACATATTTGGAGCGTTGAATTTTACGCTGGGAAATGGGTTGCTTACCATTATTTTTGCAATCACCAAATTCATTTGTAGCTGGTTTACCTACCTTATTAATGGCGACTTTTCTGGTCTATGTTATGGTTCAATGTTTTGCTTAATCCATTAGCTATTTTTTGGCATAACTTTCTAACACGCCAAAGTTTTTGCTGAACTCATTTAGTTATCCTAGTAGAGGTTAAGAGTCTCTTTGACATTGGATTATAATCCTTGATGTCTGTTTTAGTTTTTTTAACAATACTTCTAGTTTAGGGATCCCTTGAAGACATATAGAAAACAAGCGATTTGACTTGAATTTGAATTTTAGAATCCTTGTTCCATGCCTTGTATATAGCTTGTATATAGGGACAGGTATTGTTGGTGCACGACAGACATAATATCAAGATCTTAATATTAAAAAATGTCTGGAAAGTTTATGATAATTAATTTTGTAGTATTATACTTTTTACAGTTATTTATGCTTTATGCCAACTAGCAGTCATGTTTCCTCACAAATCATATTTAAATACATGTCGATCATCTTGCTCTGCTATGGGTGTCACGATACATTGAAGTTTTCAGCAATATCAAATCCTAAACTAATGTCAACTAGTAGTGTGTTAATTTAAGAAATGGAATTGAAGCAAGCAATTGTATGAGACTGAGTCATCCAATATAATTAGCCACCTTGAGTTTGTAGTCATTGGACTGAACTGCCAGCTTACTTCGTGTTTTGGCTTGCATTAAAATGTTTTGTCAGGATATGATGATTTATGGGGCTATATTAATCTGAATGGCTTTCACTAGTTCTTATCCTTCACTGATTCTTATCCTTCACTAATTCTTATCCTTTTGTTTCACTGCTACTGTGAAATGAACCATGCCATAAGTGATATGTTAGCATGCTACCATGAATTTTCATGCTTGATTTTGATCCGCATTACATGCTTTACACAGTATTTTACTCCTGTATGGATTTTCATTGGTGATGAAGAGGCATAGTGCATACTTTTTAAGAAAGAAGATGTTTGTTCCTAATTCAGGGTCTACATCTGAGAAATCAAAGATTTTGTGCACAAGATGGTAAAATATGAAGTGAATTTGAACTATGTATATATGACTATATGATTAATTGATTCTGTATTTTTTTTTCATGTGGAAGTACTTTTATTGGAAAAGAATTGTAAAGCTACTTTAAATTTTATTGGTACCTAACACCTCTTTTTGACTACAGGAAAATACCTCGAGATTTGACAGAGGCATCACTTTCAGGTGCAGGATTATCTATCGTAGCTGCATTCTCCATGATGTTTTTGTTTGGAATGGTTTGTCCTTTTCTTTTTTCCTTAGTTTACATGATTGCCTTTCTTTCTCTTCTTCTACTTTGAGGAAAGCACTATGCCTGCATTCTTGTTATTACTAACATGTCAGCACCTTAAATGTTTGGATGCAGAAACAAGAGAAGGTATAACCAACTGCTATTAACTATTTTAGACATTCATTAGCTGGTTTTTGAAGTTGAAAATGATATGCAACTATTATGAAGAGGATGACAATGAAAAGTCATCAAACTAGCTATTACGAAGACATCTTCAAATTTTGTAATAGATAACGTGTAGATGCCCTTATGAAGTTCTGTTTGTTGATGTAACACTATAAGTAATGACTTCTCCATTGAAAGGTTTGCTTTCTTCGGTTGTAATTATCCATCATAAGTTAACAGGTTTTCCTACAGTTGGTTTTTTCAAGGATCTCAGCACATTCCTCTCTAACTTCATTTGTCATGCTCTTTCTACATTTCGACAAACAACACAAACCATCTTCAAATTCAGTCTGTTGGTTGAAAAATTCATTGAAAACTTTACCTGCGTTGTCTTCTTAGCAAACGGTGGTTTCTTCTATCAGACTTGTTTTCTTGCCCCTAGCTGTAACTGTTTGATGGTGAACATTGTAACTGTTGGTTGAAAAATTCATTGAAAATTTTAATTTCAGGAGTTGAACAACTATTTGACGGTGAGCACGACAACATCTGTAATTGTTGATAGGAGTTCGGATGGGGAGTTCTTGCGCATTGATTTTAACATAAGGTTGAGCTTTCATTAATTTTTTTTAAATTCATCTTGTCTGTTCTTGGAACAGTTACTCTTTTCTATACATATATAAATTAGAAACATTTTTATTGCTGTCTCCATTTCTGCATTCAGAAGAGGTTTCTCATGTACCTTCATCTGTGTGTAATGGTAGATTCTGATAAGCATCTATCTTCTAAATAGGTGGCTAACAGGGATTCTGATTTTTAAGAAATTCAATGATCGGCGATTTTTCTTTAAAGCTACTTTTGTTTGGGGCTTCTGACTTGTGAGATATTCAATAATTAACTAGATTATGCATAATGTTACTCTTACTAGTATTATACTTCTAACTACTATTGTTTGAGTATTTTGCCTTTGGATCTTTAACTTTTGGCCAGTTGAAAATGTGCCAAGCACATTTTATCCTTAACCTAAGAACTTCAACAACTGGCAGTTTATCCTAAGCTACTGTTGTTAGGGCCTTTGGGACTTCTGACTGATATATTCAGCAATTGGCCAGATTATATCTAAAGCTACAACTACAAGTATTTTACTTAAAGTAACTTATTTTTGAGTTTTTTGTCTAAGTATCTTTAATTTTTGGCCAGTTCAAACTGTTAATAAGCTCTTGGTATTACAAAGTGGAGAGTTTCATGTTTCCAAATTATGCTAAAGAAGTTATAATGTAAAATAGCACTTTAAAGATTCTACACTTTAATCTTGTCTTTACTATGCACTACATAATGTGGATGGTGATTATATTTTTTAGTTTAATGCAAGGTTTGTCATACCGCGGTGTATCACTTGGTACGGGTGATACGTACCGGTCCGATAGGGGACTATCGGACCGGTATGGGTGGTACATTGGTACACCCCTATGTACCGTGTGTCGGTATGCTCAGTACGGTTTGGTATAGCTCGGTATGTACTATATTGATAACTAATCGGTACATCGGTATGAACCGGTAGGACGAATCATGATTTAATACATGATCTTAAACTATGGAACATGGAGATAGATATGGGCCACAAACACAATACGACACATAGTGACAAAACGAAACATGAATTAGGCCACGGTGACATGAGTACTATTACTAAAAATCATTTTATATACATATCTAAAATTTAATGTTCCAAGACATTTTTTTTATCATACATGGTGTAAGAAATATAAAAAAGAATTATGCACATCAAGGATTGCCATATTATGCCGTAGCTTTTTGATGCCCTTTTGGAATGCTAATATTTCATGTTAAGATTGCTCTTTTATGATCCAGGAGACCAAGTTTCAAGTTGCAAAAATAAACTCTTTATATTTAGAGGGAAAACTACAGTTATATTGACCCTCCCTAGACCCCGTATTGGTGGGAGCCTCACGTTGTGGGTAATGAGACTATTACTAACACCTTTATGACATGATATATTCTAACGTACCGACACCAGTAGATCAGCACAATAATCTTTCATTTACATTGTTAGCAAGTTAGACTCCACATCACAAGTTAAAGACAGTATTCCTAGTTTCCTACAGACCCACACACATGTTATCTATAATGGCATCAAAACAATTACACGCAAGATGTTTTATCCTAAATAATTTGATGATCTACCCCAAGAGATGCCAAGGGAAAGCTATCCTCTAGCAACCATCCAACATGAGACAAAAACAATGAGAAGTCCTCCAACTTGATGATCCAGCTTGGTAGCCCTGGTTTTATTATCACTGTCTTTATCATTGTACATATACTACAAACTAGATACAGGTGCACATGAATAATCTAAAGCTAAGCTATTGAGATGGATAGACTGGATCAAGGATTACCGGATACATTATGTGCAGAGAGCTTGAGCAGTTGATTAACTTACCTTTTTTACCATATCAAAGCATTATTCTGCTGAACTTGGTTTTGAAATATGCTCCTATAATCTTTTGAGCGCATATGTCTGCTGCAATTTTATATCATTTTCTAATAGCTTGTAAAGCTTTTCCATCCATGTTGAATTAGTTGGTAATTGGTTACAGATTTGGCTTATTGTTTTCTAGATGGACTATGACAGTGTTTCCTTGGACCAATTATCTGGACCTTTGTCTGTTTTTTGATCATGCCTTTGGTGCATCTTGCTTTATATGGTTGAATGGAGTTTGTGACATATGCCCTGGTTCTTCTGACTGTTCAAGTGTTTAATTTATTTGTAGTTTCCCAGCACTGTCATGTGAATTTGCATCAGTTGATGTGAGTGATGTACTGGGAACTGTAAGTATCTGTCTTTGGCATTTACTAGTATTACCTTTTTGTTGATGCCTACTTTTATTATGTATGTGGTAGTCCTATATAGCTAGTACATGCTTCTCTACTTCACAAACTTATCATGGTAGTATGGTACATCATGCAACATTATCATCATGCTTGAATAGTTGAATTATAAAATCAAATGACAGCATAATCATCAAATGGATTTCACATGGAATATAAGGAAATGAATATGCTAAATTGATTCTGTATTCATGACAAATCCATCAACTCATTTTTGAACCATAGTTGGAGGTTAAATGATGCTTATGATGTTTTTACTAGTCCATAAAAGATGTTATATTATGTATCAGACCTCTACTGATTTCTGTCCTTAGCAGAGTGATCTAATTGTGCCAGCATATGGCTGAGTCATAATTATGCTTAGTTCAGATCTGGGTCTATACCTAACTTGACCAATCTAATAATTAACGGAATATGGTTAGTTCACATGCGGAATATGGTTGAGCCAATCAGTTTGATATTGATAATTTGGTACGGGTTAGTCTTGAGTCAAATATAGGTTTAGTTAGATATGAGTTATCTGGTTAATGGATTTTGAGTTATTGAGTTGAGAATCTGAACCCGACTAAGATGAATGATTTATTCAACTCAATTTTGTGGTTAAACATGTTCATGTCCTATCCTACCTGCATATGCAACTTGAAGATTTATTAGTATTCTCCCTTTCTCTTTCCTAAGATCTCACTGTTATTCCTCACTTCCTGTCCTAATGCAACTGGCTCTTACCTCCATCTCGCCAGGTTTCATCCCACATTCTGGCAATGACACCGAAGGATCCTGATTTATTATATATATGCATGAGGAATTAGAAGATGAAGGGTTGATTCTTATTGTAGATGGTGGGTATTGGTGATGGTTACTAAAGATGGTTGTCGGTGGCAACAGTTGGTGATGGGAGGAATCTTGACATTGAGTCATCATTCCTCAGCAGTGATCACAGCAATGATGTAAATGCCTACTTGGATTGAGGTGTCTTTCCTATGTATTAGCCATATTGGATGTAGGCCCACTATAGTTGAGTTTGATAATAGGTAATGAGCCACAATAGTTTGAGATCATGATGTGCATATGTCATTTGTGATGATACTTGGAGCTTGGCTAAAAGAGGTAGGTCCATCTCTATTCTTGTCATGACTTTAACGATACACCGACTAATTGGCAGTCATTGGAAGAGAAAGTTAAATGTTTATAAATCCTGTTCACCTAATTAGCCCACATATAAGTTGTATTTGTGATTTTTTTAGTTGCTCGTGCATTAGTAGTAATACCATGTTCACTTTAAAATTAAAATTTAATATTTAAATAGTGATCTGTTGTTTCTGTTCTGTCATTTTAATATTTATCTTAACATTTTTTAATTACAATGTGGTCTTCAACCCCTCTACTGTTCTCCTATTTTAATCTGAGTTTTAACTTTAATTCACATTGAACAATTTGCAGAACAGGTTAAATATCACAAAAACGGTTCGAAAGTTTTCAATAGATCCGAATCTGATTCCAACTGGATCAGAATTTCACTCTGGACCAATCCCGAAAGTTAATAAACATGGAGATGATTTTCAAGAAGAATATAGTGATGGTTCAGATTCTTTGACTGCTGAGAGTTTTGAGAAATATGCACATCAGTAAGTATTCAATTTTAAAACCATATGCTTTCGGATATCATGTGGCGCATTGATGGCTTTGTTGTCCTTTATGCAATGGTTCTTTTGTAACTATTGCTTACAGATAGAGGCGCTGCATTTGCAATTTTACCATTTGACAATTGCTTTTAGGTTCAGAGTTTGCTTCATTTCAGAGTTATGGAATATGAGCAACAATTAGTTCTCTTTCTTTGACTGCCTGGCCTCATACCTCTCTTTTTACTTGTTCAATTCGTGATTTAGATGTTATGAAGTGGTCCTAGAAAAAAATAGATATATGGTTATTTAAGCCGAAAGAAGAAAGTCTCTTTCATTTGTCTGGAAACTCATTTGGTTGATTTTTGTTCTTTTTTTTCCTTCATCATATTTTTCAGTAATTTTGTAATTGAAGTGAAATGTCTGATCTCTTTTTTGTCTTATGAACGCTCCATGTGCTCCTTTCTCTAATTTTATTTTTAGTCTCTTTGCTGGTTTGCTGCAGGCATCTTCTACTTTTATTTTATTGCATCAGGAAAAATGCATTATACACCCACTTTGTCAAACACTTGATCAAACACGCATCTCCTTGTTTTTGTCAAATGCTGTTCCCAACACCAACCAACCCACTTCTTGTGGTCAAATTTACATTTCCAACAATCTAGTCTTAATTAATGCTATCAATAAGTTTTGTAATGCTGTCTTGTCTGGCCTTGCATCAGATATATGATGTTAAATGTCAGACTGTGCTTTTATCCTGTTCTAAGTCAGGCATAAATAATGATAATATTGAGGGCATTGCTTCATTACCTGACAAAATATTTTAGTTATAAGATCAGGAATATTAATGAGGATTATGATATCAGTTGTCAGCAAAGATCATTGTTTTGGTAACCAGACCCATTTCACTGATTTGTCAGACTGGTACATATTGGTGTACTACGTGTTAGTGCACTGGCATCTACTGGTGTTTTGGAAAGGAAGAAAAACGAGGGAGAAGAGGAATGTGTGGTGGAAGAATAGAGGGAGAAGGAGGAAGAATGAATGAAGAAGAGGAAGGGCTGGAGGAAGAAGAAGAAGCAATGGAGGAGAAGGAAGAAGGAAAAAGAGGAGGATAAGAGGTGGGAGGATACTTGAGAAGAAGAAGGAATGTTGCGGCAACGGCATTGGCAGCAATGTCGTGAAATAGTGGCAGCGGCAATGACGACAACATTGAACGCAAGAGGAACGCGAGCCCTAATTTCTATTTATTTATTTTTTAACACCAAGTTGGACAGCCCCATCATTATTTTTGTTTTTTTATTATTTTTACTAAACTTGATCGAGCTGCCTAAAATGGGGGTGGTCCGTGTGTTGGCCCATGCCTGGACCCGTGTGTACCACTCGTTTTGTACCGTTTCAGATGGTACAACAATCCTTGGTTTTCAGGCACTAATTTTTGTGCTATGATTATATGAAATGCAAGCTTTTTGGAGCTTTAGAAATGACTTTTCTATTTTTATATATCGTTGCCTAGTTCTTTTTATTGTTGAATTGATTGGTCCACACTACCATGTCCAGTGCCATATTTTCTATGAGAGAATTTGAATAAATTGAAGTGCATTGGAAGAATTTTTTGATCCTAGATTCCATCATATGCAAGCATCAAAAGCTGTATGATACCCAAGAACGAGATTTTTGCAAATAGGTCCTAGAAGTTAACTTTTAAGGTATTTCCATCTGTACAATGTTTTAGCATACATAGTTTCAACTTTAACTATCTAGTGTCATCCATGGTGACTGTAAAAGTAGCGATAAATCTCTCTTATGAGTGTACAGTTTTTCAGACTGGTTAGTTTTGCATGCATCTCTTAATTTGTTTGTTGAGCATCATACTTGCTGTGATTATTCAATAAGATATTTTCTTTGATATTCAGACATGGTACGCAGGCTTGGTCTTTTTTATTAATATATATTTATAATTAATGCACCATATGTTATGTATAGATCTGATAGGAGCATCGGCATCTCGTGATTAATAATAGCAGCTATCTCCTTATTCACTTATCTCACAATCTCTTTTGCAGGTATTCAATCCTAGTCGTCAATTTTTTTGCACCCTGGTGTTATTGGAGCAATCGCTTGGTAATTCTGCCTTTGTCTAACCTTGCATCAAATTTTGTGACGTTAAATATCATATTTGTGTTATACTATAGTAAGTTGGGGATAAATAATGATAATATTAAGGACATTGCCTCATTAAAGTGACAATTCCTCAGTTATACGATTAGGAAGATGCATGGAGATTATGAACTCCTGGACTTTGTTTGAAGCCATCTCAGAACTTATCTCCAGCTGATTAAGCTAGCTCTTTACACCAAAGTCTGGACTGGAAAATGTCATATTATTCTTGAGACTTTCTAATCCTAGGATCTCAAGCTGTTTTTGGCTGTTTTAAGGGGTAGTTTTCTTAGTTCCTTTTTCTGCAAAAAAATAAAAGGGTGGGGGGGGATTTGTGGGGTGGTGGGGTAAGTTTTCTTGCCTCACGACAAGGTTGTTAGTTGATACTTGGTAGTATGCCTCTTGTAAATTCTACATATGTAGTACTTTTGTTTGTACCGAAGGATATATGCAACCAGATTTTCAAAGCATAAGTCATTTCAGTACCATTATGTAATAGAGGGTTCATATCTTGGACATATATATGATCTAGTCCTTGATAAATGCTACATCTGCATTTTATCAGATAACGTATTGCTGTCCTCTCCCATAAAGCTGATGCCATGTTTACTTACGTGGTCACTCTATAAAGGAGCACAGAGAAATATTCACCTTCAAGTCATCAGCGGGATGGGTGTTAGTCTTGTATTAAATACACTCTGCTATCGGGCAAAAACCAAAAAAAGGATCACAGAAAGATTCATGCTGTTCCAGGCTATATGTGCAGCACATATCATTTTAACAAGGGAGTTATTGTGAAGCTTTCCCATCTAACCCATTTCAGACCTTTCAGTATATGATGAGGTCTTGTTTCTTTTCCTTTGCATCAATAGGTATGCATTATGAATTTTGACATAGACACAACATAGTACAGAGTACAGACACTTGAAACATTGTTAATGTTAAAAAATTAAGACATGGTACATGAATAACATAGTAATTAGCAATATGTATTTTATGTATGTTCTCAATATCATATATATGAAAGTATATGTTGTATACTTCAGTGATTTAAAAAGCGTTAGGCGCCAAAAGACGCCAAGGTCTAAATTGCCTGAGGCGCTAGGCGCTAGCCCGAGCGAAGCGAGGCGCTAAAATATAAAAATTTATAAATATAATTAAAAATATAATTATTTAAATAAAAATATACTATTAAATAAAGAAAATCTAAGGTACAAACTCACAATGTCACATTACTAAAAAGTTCCAAAAATCAAAAAATAAAATTTTACATCAAATAATATATTATTATTTTAATAAATAAAAAAATTTTCTGTTAACAGTATACTATTCAAATATAATAGCAGTGCATTCAAATATAATAACAAAATAATATATTATTATTTTAATAAATAAAAAATTTAGATTAACGATATAGTATCACGTTAACGATTATCTATAACACTTAAAAGTATACTGTCGAGCTCAAAGCAGAAGGAAGGAGAAGACTGAGCCTGTCGACAGCGGTGGGAGCGGCGAGCAACGACGGCACCGAGGAAGCGAGTGCGGCGGCGAGCAATGACGGCAAGCAAGCAAAGCGACGAAAGAATAAATGATAGCGGCAAAAGAGAGGCTAATCGCGAGGTTTAGGGTTGGGGAAATCAATTTATCGGTGATTTAGTTGGTTTAATTTAAACCAACTAAATCACATTAGACCGAACCAGATGTAACCGGTTTAACCTAGGCGCTCACCCGAAGCGCTCGACGCTTGGGCTCGGGCGAGCTCCCAGGCGGCGCCTCTTTGAAGCGCGCCGCCTGGAAGCCAATCGAGGCGCTCGGGCCTCGCCTCGCCCGAGCGCTTAGGCGAGCGCCCGAGCGCCTTTTTAAACCACTGGTATACTTGTATGGATTATGCAAATATTAAGAAAATATTTTTGGCCATTATGTTAAAAGGACAAAGTAGATATGTCTTGTTAATATCTGATCATACTTGTCTTAATATGATGATATCCTTTGGAATATCTAGCATCTCTTGGATGTCTTGAAAGACAAGGAAACTACAAAGGGTTTTGAAGTGTTCGAGCTTCAGAGCTCTATAGCTTATCTTTGTTCAAGGGCTTTCACCTTATTATTTGTCTGAAATAAATTGATTCAAATCATTAGGTGTTGCACTTGTTATCTTTCATGATTGGCCTCAAAAAGCAAACTTTTTTATATTTTGGAATGGATGATGCCACAATCTTTACTAGATCATGCGAAAAATGCCATCGAATGTTGGATATATTACATTTGTCAGAAATGATACAGCAGTTGGATTTGTCCACAAAGATAGCACTTTTTTGTAATTGTAAACCAATTGATTTAAGCCCTTCCCCACCTAGTTTCTACTAGCACCCAATGTCAATATGATGTGTGCCGTTGGCACTTACTAACTTGGTTGCTAGCCAACAAACCATGTTATAGAACTTTGATCCTTGAGTCAAATTTTGTACTTGCCATTTCTACTATAGTTATAAACTTGGTGTTAAAATATCAGTCAGATCTCAATTATGATGACTTCGTGTAAGCTATTGGTATGGTGGAGTACCAATATTACCATGTGCAATACTGATCTGTAACATCCAGTATAACTTAGAGAACAACAATTACTGAGACCAAGCTATATGGTGCTGTACGTGTTCGTGGTCAAACTGGTAACTATCATATAGGTTTACACCGTCCTGACTGTTATTTGAAACCCTTTTTATGAGTAGATTGAACATGAAGTATGCATCTTTGATTATAGAATAACTTTAGAGGCATTCATAATGTTACTATTGCATTTTCTTTCATGTTTCTGACGACAATCAACTACTATTGCAATGGAAAATAGTAAAAGTAAACGTAGTTTCTCCATTGTTCAAGAAGGTGCTGTTGTGAAAGATAGTGAGACTTTTGGTTTTCTTAGAAAAGTTTTGTAGGAGTGAGTTATACAACTTGTCACAGTAAAACGCTTAAATTAACAAGGTAACATGCTCTAGCTGATTAAAGAACAAATTCTAGTTGATCAAATTGTAGTAATTTGTATTAAAATTTTGAAGTATTTATTTCAGGAAATAATAATAAGCTGGCATCTTGACATTTTATATCATATTAAATAAATAGTTAAATCCATCTGTACACATTTATGCCATTTATTGCCTAGGATTTGAGTATTCCATCTCACAAGAAGTAACAAATGATTCGTTCCATTTCATTGCATGTCATGTCCATGTTCATGGCTTATTTTATTTAATAAAGATTCAAGCTAGTCCATATTAGTTAAGCAAGCATGAATAGTCCCTCTTTATAAAGGATAGTTACAGCCGACACATTAGCAGTATCTGGTCAGCCATCCTTATGCTTCTCCTGTGGCTACATTTAAAATTTTTGAAGCCTTTGAATCAGTTGTTCATTTCCTTGATTATGCAATATCTGTATTTCACATTTTAAACCTTTCCTGAGTAGACATTATATATGATGCCATGTTCTTTCAATGAATGGTTTGAAAGGTCTGTATTTATTTTCAGTTTTCTCTTTGTGTTTGATCATTTGTCTCAGAAACCATCATGGGAGAGGGCAGCTAAAATAATCAAAGAAAGGTGTTGCTTTTAGTTCTTTCTTGTTCCCATCTTGCTTATTTTATGCTCTATTTTTGAGATAAATATTCATTTTTCACTTTAACTTTTATACTTTCAGATATGATCCTGAAATGGATGGACGGATTTTGTTGGGAAAAGTTGATTGTACTCAAGAAGCAGAATTGTGCAGAAGGTACTTTTCATGTTAGGTTTGCCATTCCTTGAAATTATCATGTTAATTAAATTTTCAGGTTATAAGTGATCTTCGGTACTATTCTACTAATTGTATGGGGTAATGAAGAATTGGAGACTATCCAATTATTTAGTATTTTAGTTTAGCAAAGGTTAGAAACTTTAGTTTATGTAATTTATTCGAAAACTTTCATAACTATGATATTCTGGAAATCCAAGTAGCTTTGGTTGACAGCTCTTACAATAAATAGAAATTCCTGTATGGCTTTATTCTATTAAAGATCTTATTAGTTCATGGACTATTTAATTTAAGAAGACTATTTCTTGATCTTTAAACTACGCATAGTGTAGCCCTAAGCTACATATTAACATTTAACATTGTCATTGCCGCTAGATCAGAAATGACAAAGTTTTAAGTAAACTTTTGGATCACCTTGAAGATTTTCTAGGGCTGAATTGTAAGGTGGATAACTTGAATTGAAAGACAAGTTTTATGTATGACATTGTGTGTTGTTTTTCTTAAATATTTTCTCTTTTTGAGAACTTTATTAGATCTACTTCTGTATTGGTTTTATGAAAAGTGCTTTGTAGTTTATATCAAGGATTGAAATTTTGTACAGTACCGGAGTTTCGAGGTTTGCTCGATACGGTACGGTACTGTGCACCAAGTAATACACCAGGGCATACCGAGCGGTACACCTAATTTAGACATAAAATCTTTCGAAAATACCTGAAAAAAGGGGGTTATGATAGGGATTTCAAGTTAAAAATAAATATAGTAATAGTATAAGTTTAGCAAAATCAATGTAAATTAGGTAAGAATAGTATCACTTATCTTTTTTGAACTTTGAGGGATAGCCATGTGCAAGGTTCGTGTTTCGGTCCATTACAGATTATCCGTTTGTAAATATTGAAATATCAACAAAAAAATCATTTGAATTGTTGGATTATTTTGTTACAATATAAACTTTAAAACTCATATGAATTAAATAATCATATATGTAGATATACCTGATTGTTGATTCTACTACCAAAACGAACGACAGGCCTCCACGGGTTGTGGATCGGGGTCCTCGATCCTATATATCTGCATATCAATATGATATGTTTGTTGGATCCAATCTTGAAATTGATCCCACAACATAGTATATTGATACACTATACGTCATTAGCGCATCAATGTGGTGTTGATCGTAGGTTGATCATCATGAATCATATTTTTCCAAAGCAACTCCTAAGGCATGTATTGGTGAATGTCAGAGCTTCTACTTTCGCTACTGATCTGCTGCTTTGTATTATACTATTGTTCGGAGAAATAATGTAGAGTTTAGGAAAGTGCAAATGTGAGAAAAAATGAGTTTGAGGTAGTTTAAAAGAGTGTGAGAGTGAAATAGAATAAAATAGGGGAGAAGATGAGTTTAAAAACCCATGAGAAAGGGCTCCAACAGTCATTTGACCGTTGGAGCACTGTTACAGATTAGTAACGGTTGATTTCGACTGTTACTGAGCTGTGCCGGGTGGTAACGATCAAAATTTCGACTGTTATCGCCCGATATAGCCCCGTATCGTCCTATACGGGGCAATATTGAGTGTTTCGCCTGGTAGAGGGCGGTCCGCGTATCGATATGCTATCGGACCTTTACAGTACCAAGCAATATTATTCGAAATTTTAATCCTTGGTTTATATTATGGTTTGCCTTACCGATCTGTATCGGTGTACCAATCGATCGTTGGTATGGTATATACCGATATACTGACACATGGTGTACTGACAGATTAGTATGTACCACCCATACCAATCTCCTATTGGACCAGTATGTATTGCCCATATCGAGTGGTACATAGTAGTACGACGAACCTTGGTGTGAATGATACTAGCATTGGAATCTAATTTTATTTCCTTTATAGTTTGTTGTGCCTCAACTAAGAACTTGGAAAATAAGAAGAAATGATTGGAAGAAGGAAGATGAATGAGAAGACAAGCAAGAGAAGGCGAATCAACTATAAAATATGAGAAATCATAAGCAGAACAACTATGCATATATTTTTAATTTTATTTATCTTTGCCATACCTCCTTTTCTGAGAACTTATGTAAAGAACTTCACCTTCTGATTCTTATTCATGAAGTGCTCAATCTTGTATCTTTTGCCACTGCTCTTTGAAGATAGAATATGACACAACTTGAAAAATTTTGCAGGCATCATATTCAAGGTTATCCATCTATTCGGATTTTCAGGAAAGGAAGTGATGTTAAGTAAGTACAATGCTTAACAAACTGTGTTACATCCATGATGGCACTTGATATGTTAAATTAACCTTTCTTTTCCTCTATATATAAGTGACAGTATGTAACTAAATGGGGCTTATCATGATGTTTAAGCGACTTATCTTCAAAAGCTTGCTAATGAGTGTCTCACAGTAATTAAAGTTGAAGTAATTAATGTTCCAGAGAGATTGTTGTTCATTCCACGTCAATTGCATTCTCATACAGTAGCACCTGAAAATACTGAAGATTTTCTTTTTTTTTGAAAAATAGGGGGTGGGGGTGGGGTTGGGATTATTTAATTTATAGTGAAAGAGTTCCAAGTAAGTTCTATTTATCTTCGTGAAATCTTTGTTATGTTTATTTTACTGACTCGAGCTTTTCCATATTAATTCTTTTCCCTTTTCTAGTAGGAATATGCATTATATGGTTTCTTTATAATATTAAGTATTGCATGGACTAGACACAAGATGCACATCCAAGTGGCCTAAATGGCGGCCAGACAAAATATAGATTTAGTGAGATGTAGGAAAAGAATAAATAAAAAAATGATATGATATATAGGATCATGTATGATCAGGGATGATCTAGCACAGTTCAAGCCGAACTCCAATTGACCCAATTGGAATTCCAGTTGGACTATAATTCGATCTTGATCAAACTAAACCAAGCCCAATCTTGAGCTTAAAGACCATATTCAAGTAAGCTCCAAGTCTTAAATGCATTAGGACTCTCCAAATCTTAAAGTATTAGGATTCTCCAAGTCCTATCTGCATTAGGACTCTCCAAGTCGTAACATATCTAGGACTTCATCCCTACCTCAGCTATAAAAAAGGGAGGAGAGGCCCATCTAGAGCATCCCCTAGCCATCTCAATCCCAATCCTAGTAGGACTAGGATTAGGGTAGCACCTAGCCAACTAACGCACCCTCCAACAGAACTCTTGTGATTGCAGGGAACTGATAAGAGGTCCTAATCAGTGTTGGACTTTGGACGCCCTCAATCCTATAAGTCTAAGGGGTTACAGCCCCCTTGAAGTATCCAACTTGTACCCCCTCTTGAGTAGCCAACTGGCCCTAGGCTGAGAGGAGAGGAGATAAATAGAGGAAGGGGTTTGCAACATCAGCAATTCTTCTTTCTGCCTTTGGCCACCTTGCTGCAGAGATCTTTTCTCAATTTTTCTCAATTTGTTGCCAGCCTTAATATCTTCCAAAGAGGCTTTTGGTAGCAACAAGAAGAAGAACAAAAGCAACCAAAGGCAACCAAGAAGTCCCATAGTCCACCCTAGCCTTCTAGCTGGTGCCGAGAATCAAAAGAACAAGAGTTCAAAAAAGGGTTTTGCAAAGTTCTTCATGGAAGCTTTGTCCAACTGCTGAAAGAAGTTCCAAGACTTGTTCGCTGGCCAAACCTCAAGAGAAGGTTTTAGTAGCAAGAGAAGAGACCGAAACCAGCAATGATCCGTAATCTGTCGAGAGCATTCAGGTGTTGTCCAAAGATAACTTGTGTTCTTATGCACCTATTAGTCTCTGTTTGCACTTTTATTTTGTTGCGTTAAGCGTTGTAATTAGCACTTTAGCTTTACAAGCGATAGAGGTTATTTTCTTTTGGTTTTACACTTGATCTTTTAGCGATAGGTCTCTCCTTTGTCAAAACTTCCATCCAAGAGGTGGTATTGGATCAACGGATCATCGAGCCCGAACCCCATATGGATCAATGTATGAAAAGAATAGTTAAAATATTTCATATGATGAGTACAATGTTATGAGAATGTGATATTTAAAAAGTTGAGTTCATACAAGCAACAACACTTAGAAGGAGGCTTATCATGTTGTTGTATTATATCAAGTTCTTAAAAAGATATACTTATCATGTTGTTGTATCATTTGTTGTTGGAATATATTCTTTGAGAGTTTCATAGTTGTCTGCCTCATGGACATTTGGATACATGTTCAACAAGATTCATGGATGTGGATGTTGGCGTCCTTGATGGAGGCTCACTTATAATTGAAATTATAATGACACTTTGGGTTGTATAGAAGATTGTGCATCATGAAAGTGAAAATATGTAAAAACTAGAGTACATTTTGACGTTTCAGTCAGATGCCCTTCTTTTTTTCAAAAAAGAAATATCCATTAACAACTCATATATGGACTCAAACTCAAGACCTATCAATTATGCAACAAGTGGATGTCTCAACGTTAATGCCCTTCTCGGGTAATTTCTGATCTATACTAAGTTATTAGTGTTAGTAACTGATTTATTTTTGCAAGATCGCTAGGTTTCTTCCATTAATTAATGACAAGGAAAGTCAGAAAGGTTCCTCCAGAAAAGGATCTTAATTAAGCTGTCTTGTCATCTGGAAAAATCAATGTTTATATTTTTGTGTTGGAATATTTTCTTCATTGTTAACATTTTGTTTATTCTTTTTATTCATCAGGTAAGACCATTTAAGTGTGCAAGAATCTTCCTAATGTGGTTATGAGTCTTATGACCTCTATAATAACATTACTATCGGTTTTTCTATAGCTTTATTGCTTGATTTGATTTAGCAGGGCTGCTCTGCTGCTTTGCAATCACAGTTTTGATGGAGGATTTTAGGAAGCAAGCAATAATTTCACATGGATACTCTACTGGCTTTTCCCATTGTGATTTGGGGAGACCTCATATTTAGAGCATTTTTAATTTCAACATTAATGAGACTATAAAAAAATAATGTTTTCTTCATTCTTTTTGAAATTAGATAACTTGTTTATTTTTTAATTGTAGCAACTTATATCCCTGAAATGTAATGTGGAAAGGAAATCAAAATTCCTTATGGAGTTATTATTGGAGAAAATCCAATCAAGCTATGACTTGTTTGGTTTTAAAAAAGGAATAATACTGCACGTGCATTAAAGATTGGGAGAAATAGATAATAGGAATATGATTCCTTGGAAAAAAGGAGGTGGAGGAGGAAGAAGTAAAGAAGAGAAAGATACAGCTGAAAGAGGAATCAGGAAGAAAAGATTAGCAGGCCAGAGGCCTAGAAATTCTCAAACACATGAAAATTTATTTTAAATATCATTTTTTTCCTCCAAAATCGCTGTTCATGCTATATTCCTTACAGCTCATCTTGGAGTCTACTTCAACTAATACTCTTAAGAAATTCTCAACCAAAGAACTATTCATTTATCGTATTAGAACAGTTTGATTCCATCTTAAAATAATATTTAAGGGCTTAGTCATAGAAATTTAGATTGATATAAGTAGGAGCTAGAACTTGCCTCAAACTATTAACCGAAGTATTCTAGAGCAAGCTTGAAGACTCTTTACTGAAATAGCTCTATAATACATTAAATTAAGAAACTTTTCTTTTGGAAAAATTGCTTAAACTTAACTATGCACAACTATCTTGCAGTAATTCGCTCGATCAATCCCCAAGCACATCTTGAGATTTGCAAGTAGATGAAAAAAAGGGTTTTAAATAATCAATTGTAGCTTTAAGATCTTTCAGTGGGGAGTTAGGTAGGAATTTTCCAAGATAGCTTAAATGTCGATTGACTTATTCAAATGATGGCCTCTGGTAATAAAATGTGACTTGAGTTGTAGATTGTGACAATGATTTGTAACATATAAGGCAGTGAAGAAGGATCTGAAAACACCTTTTTGGATGGTTTGAGGATAGTATATACACATAGTTCAATTTAAGAAACTTGGTCAACCAGACTGATGAGGAACATCTACATATGTGTCAGATTCCTTTATTGTGACACCCCAAATAATCCCACATCGGAAGTGGGAGAATAATTATGATGATAACATATAAGGATAGTGAACCTATTATTGATAATTTGGGCTTAAGCATTGCTGACTATTATCTTTATTTTGGTCAATATTTTTACGCTGATCAAGTTATTGTGTTAGTTTCCCATCGGATGGGTTATGACAATTGGTATTGGAGATAACACGGTGTTATGGTGAGAAGGCCTAACTATGAACAAAATACCTACAAATTGGTCTAGGGGCTAGGTATTATTCTGAGCTTTGCTTTGAGCTTTGTACCTTGTTGAGAATGTCAAAGCCTTTTAAATGGAGATCATGACACGCAAAGTAGTTTCAGATTAGAAGTGGGTGGATGATTTAATCAATAATACATAGGACCAAATGGATTGACTGTCATTACCTTGACCCGTGGTTATCTTCCTTATCAAACTATTGGGTCAAATTTTCCATTGGGTTGGATAGCAACATCTATGGTAACAACTCAATTTATATATCTGTATCATCTCCGTCTTCCTCGACACTGCTCTTCTCTTATTTAGAGTCTGTTTGCAAAAGAATCTTCATCTGCTAATGTTGATTAATTTTCATGATCTAATTTTTGTTTCATGAGGATTTCATGTTCTTGATCTCTGCAAAGACTTTTGTCATCTTGACCATACTTCCGTCCAATATTTTCTCCAGTCTTTTTACTGACTTTTTAAGAATGCTTAATGTGAAATGTTCTTGAAGTCTTTAATCAATGCCAGCATCTGTAACCATCTTACAGATTTAGCTTTACTAGAAACTGGAATAATGCTGCTGTGGTAAAATTCTGGTGGAGGGTGGATTTGGTGAAAGAAATAAGAGAAACGGGGAAAGAAAGATAGATGAATTTTGTTTTCTTCACATTGTCATTGTTCATTGATTTATTTAAGGCATACATCTTTCTCACTGGATTGGGAATCTTGAAATTTTCTCTTATGTTTCTTCAAAAATGTGCAAGTGCTTATGTTATTTTGTTATTAACAATGGTGAAAAAATACAATATTTTGTTTTACTCTGTTGCTGCTGTCAACCTACATGATCATTTTTATGTATACGAATAATTACACATTCTATGAACTCAGTTTATATGAATTCATGTTATCTCATAAATTACACAGTGCGACAAATAAAGTCTTGCTTCTTGTCTTGGGAGAATTTACTTAATAGAAGGTAATGCATTCGAATGTGGACGTGGTGTCTTTTCTTTCGGTCAGCGGGAGATTGCATAACTGTCAGTGTAATAAATTGATGTTATCACAGCTAACCATTTAAGCACTTCATACCTATGTTCTTGACATATATACTGCAGTTATAACAAGCTAAAAGTTAATTTTTGTTGATGAAACTTCTGATCCCTCTTTAAAATCCACAAAAATTCTATGGGAAATTTAGAATCACTTCTTTTTTTATATGATTCAATTTAAATACTTGCTATTAAATTGTCAAATAATGCAGGGACAACCATGGACACCATGAACATGAATCTTATTATGGAGAGCGTGACACTGAAAGTTTAGTAGCGGTATGCTTATTGCTTTTGTTGAATTAATCAATTGTTGATGATATTAGTTCAAATTAATTTCTTATGTGTTTACAAAATTAAGGATTGTCCTTTGATCTCATTCTTTGAACTAATTCTAGATGAACTGATTGTGGGAGTTGGCAATTTCAGGCAATGGAAACTCTGGTTGCTCCTGTTCCAAGAGAGTCTCATAAGCTGGCATTGGAAGATAAATCTAATAATTCTGTTGATACAGCAAAGCGCCCTGCACCATTGACCAGTGGATGTAGAATAGAAGGTTTTGTACGTGTTAAGAAGGTAAACAACCTTCTCTCTTTGCTCGTATGGGACAGTGTACACTTGAAATATTATTCTTCACATCTTTGCTTTAAAAATGGATAATTTTTAAGCAGTGTTGGACCCAATTTTTTTTTCAGCTAATCCAGGTTACTTCCAAAGGATTTCTGCGTGTGTTTCATACGTACAAGAAAATCATGATCATGATGAAATTGAGCTTTTTGACCTTTTTATTTGTGCATATATGTTATCTTTTTGCGGTGCAAATATATAAAAGAACTTAGCTTTTGAATATATTTTAATATTTTAGTTTTCATGTTTGGTGTATTTTCTTTTATATGATAAAAATAAGGTCGTGACATTCTTGGACTTTGCTAATTATTCAGGTTCCTGGTAATCTTGTTATCTCGGCTCACTCTGGAGCACACTCATTTGATCCATCTCAGATAAATGTCTCGCATGTTGTTTCACAATTTTCATTTGGTAAAAAGCTCTCATTGAGGATGCTGTCTGAATTGAAGAGACTGACGCCATATCTTGGTGGAAGTCATGATCGATTGATGGGCCGATCATATATTACTAATCGTGATCATGTTAACGCAAATGTTACTGTAAGTTTCAATACCTCTTCTGTTGCGTATATAGTTCTGTTTTTTAGGACTCTCCAATCTCCATCATCCTCATTTCTGGACAGTTTATTTGGCATTTAGTGGATTCAAATCCAAATTGTGATGTATTAATTGAGAAGTGATATTATCTGTAAATGCATCTTTTCACTAATGTTACCCATAATAGTTGAACATTGTTGACCCCTAATGGAAGCCTCTTAGTGTACTTTAGTAATTAAGAAATTACATGGAGAAAGGAGACAGGCTATAAGTGTGCCATTTTAAGTCATCTTGAATCCTTATGAAGAACTAACCGTTCTGTTTAACATATGACATATTATAATAGTTGGACCCTTGGGGCTTGTCCAAAATGGAAATGAAAAGAAGAGAAAGAGTGCTGGTAGCTTTTGATGCAACCTTCACTTGTTAAAATTAAAGCAAATAGATCTTTATAGTTTACCTAAGGATGCTGGATAGCTTTCTGACTACTAGAGAAAATCTATTTATGCCTTTCATATAAATCTGCAGATTGAGCATTATCTTCAAGTGGTAAAGTCTGAGGTAGTGTCAAGAAGGTCTTCTCAGGAACTCAAATTACTTGAGGAGTACGAGTACACGGCCCACAGTAGTTTGGTGGACAGTCTACACATTCCTGTTGCTAAATTTCATTATGAACCATCTCCTATGCAGGTTGGCATCTGTTACTTGAATCAATTTGAGCAAAACTTAGATTTGCCTGCTTGACATACCGATATAAATTGCAGGTCTTGGTAACTGAAGTTCCAAAACCCTTATCCCACTTTGTCACCAATATTTGTGCAATCATTGGAGGCATTTTCACGGTATGCTTCACTGATGCTTTTGCCTTCTATTGATCAGAACAAGACTTCTGTGAACTGTTAATTTTGTGTTTCAGGTTGCTGGTATATTGGATTCCATCCTACACAACACCTTGCGACTTGTGAAGAAGGTTGAATTAGGCAAGCATTTTTGATGGGGGATGGTGAAATTTTGGTGATTCAAAGTACTCAAAATTTTGCTGATATACACATTCCTTGATGAAGCAATAGTCAGCGTAGTCTTCCCTCATAATTTTGCTTGTACCGAAGAGATATCTCCGACTATATGGTGTAAACCAACAGACTGCCATATGTGCATAGCTGCAATCTGTTTCAAAATGCAACTGACACATAATGCTGACCTCTTAATTTTGCCTTGTTAAACAGTCCATCTTTTTTGGGTGAAGAAACATCCTTCAATTGTGACTGCAGGTTGGAAATGCAAGAAAGCACAAGCTAAACAGGATGAGCTTCTTCTTGAGTAGGTTCTTAAGATTCCTGTTCCATGTGCAAAATCCAATAATATAAGATGTCATCAGACTCGACTTTTCGACAAGGTCCGACCAAGGTCAACAAATCCAACGCCATACCCAATGAAATAATGATTCCCGGGGGCCCATTACATCCGAACTTCAAACGGAAAACAAAACAAAAAGGGAAATCTACTGTACATATACTACGGTCGGCGATCAAGTGCTGACTCTGGAATTGCAGGTCGCGCTCGCGTAGCGAGAAAGAAGGGCCACGGTTATGTCACACGACGTGAAAGCGGATGCATTGAGCTTGAAGACCCCCAGAATGGTCACCTTCCCCCGCACGCTCGTGGACGACCCGAGAGGCAGAATTCCCGAGGCGATGTCTTGCACGAAGTTGGGGTTGGCTGTGATCGTCGACACCTCGAGTTCGACGTACACGCTGAGCATCTCCGTCGAGCGCGCGCCGACTTCCCCTTCCATCACCGGCGCCTGTCCGACCAAGACACCGCGGTAGAAGATCATGGTCGTCCCGCTCTCGAACTCGAAGCCGGCGTAGTTGGGATTCTCGATGGTGACGGCCACAACCAGCGTAATGTTCAGCATGAAGTTGGGGAAGGGCTGGAACTCGATCTGCCGGAGGCCGACCACCGTGCCGCGCACTTCCGGTTGCTTCGGCTTGAAGACCGTTAAGTATAGGATGATGAGGGTCACGAGCAGCAGAAGAATGAGGAAGCAGCAAACCTGAGGCCCTCTGCGAGACCTGGTTTTGGTCGTCAGCATGGTGGAAGAACCCCTGTAGCCGTTTGCAGCAGTGAAGAGAATGGATGGGAGAGAATGCATTCGGAAGATAAGGCTTTGGTGGTTCGAAGTTCGTGAATCGTCATCGGTGGAAACAACGGTTGTTGGGGTGTCATGCGAGAATAATTGTGGTGCACAGTGCAGGACCGACGCTAAAGGTTGCTTCTATGGTACTCTTTATCGCACAGCGGAAGCTGTATTCGAGGTGAGCCAACTTCGCCTGGAATACAAAGAATTTGTTGGGGGCGGGGTCTGCAGACGTTTGCGTGACAGAAACTAAGAAGAAAGTAAAAGAAGATTGTACATTGTCCGAGGATGGAGGAGATGGGGTTTGCAATGCGGTCTTCACAATTGGGAGCTAGCAACTTGCAGAACCGTGTGTGATCTGCGGGGGAGATTACGTGGAGTTGAAGCATGGTTAATGCGAGAACAATCCTGATCAAACAATAATATCATGATCGATTACATAGGGTATATAAGATCATATGTATCACAGTGAAAATGAGCCAAGACGGGTCCAAGAACGGCCCAAATGGTTGTAAAAACTATGGGTTCGGCTGTGGTATGGCCTCCATTACGATGCCCTTTTGGACACGTGGAGGGCCACCGTGAAGCCTTGTTTTCTTTAGTGGTGCGGAACCGAATCAGAGAATAAGATATCGATGTCGGCTGCCCAGTAACAAGTCGGCACCTTGACGAACCCAAAGCCACCAATAACCAATGCGCTAGTCACCCATATAAGGAGTCGTCATTCGTTCCTATCTTCGAAGCGTCCTTTTTGTCTCTTTCTCTCCTCCTTTTCTCCTCAAGCACGCATACCCCACTGAAGCAAGTTGGGCACACTCTCGTGGTTGCGGTTGCCTTAGGTTCAACTTGCAAGGTGAGCAGTTCCCTATTCTTTTAGCGGCTGATTGCAAAATGCATGTTCTTATTTTTTTCTTCCTTTTTGCCTCGCATGGTGGAGTCTTGTTAGTTCTGAAAGGGGGCAAATCTCATACTGAAGCCTTTTCTTGTTGTGTCTGGCTTTACTGTAGGGGGTTACTCCAATCTTGATGACTAGTTTCAGCTTCTTGGTTCAGATTGTTGACAAAGGTTTTCTTGCTAAGAGTTTGCCCTATTTGTCAGGGTTCAGCGTCATTTGCACTCTGTTGGAACCCCCACAATTGATTGATGATGCATTTCCCCATCTCTTTTTCGAATGTTTGTATTGATGCATGTCTCCTAGATTGCTGAATTGTAATTGTAAATTCGCTTTAAGCAGGCAACTGGTTTGAATTTTGAGCTACCTGGAGTTGGATTGGGCATCGATGGGACGGTCAGGAACGACTTTCGACTCCTCTTCTCCTTCAGGTTATGCGCTCGGGCCGCCCTGGTTTTTCAGAGGAAGGTGAGACTTTTGCCACTCTTTTCACTTTAATTTCTCTAGAAGAGCTTGTTTGATTGTTCATCATGTATAAGCAAGTCTCTGCACTGGCTTTAATGGTCTGTACTTTCCTATTTAGAGCATTGTACCAGTTACATCTTGTTAAAGCAGACATTGCTCGGGCTCTCATTCCAAAGGAGCTGAAGCTAGTTGAAGCATTTGGGTATCATCTAATCTGTGTGACCTATGTTGCACGGTTCTTTCTGCTAATACACACGATTGCTTGATCTCGTCCAAACAGTAAAACTTGCAATCTTTTTGCTGTAATAAACTCCTATGTTTGTTCTATAGGTATACCTTAGGCGGGCTGTTTCTTGCTCACTATGATGACAGCCCGGCTGGAGAGTTTGATGAGGTTTGTTCTCTTCCTTCACTTAAAATTTCATTTATGATTCCTTGCACACAACTTTTTCTGGGTGAATATTCTAGTTAGCATGATTATGGAGGAGTTGTTATAGGGCATTATTGGATAAGATTATGGTATAACAAGGTTTTTCATTTTAATAGTCTCAATCTGACGTGGCTACTGATTTTGCAGATCTATGCCCCTACAATTTACCTTCACTGATCTGCTAGATTTGTTTTGTCTGCAGCTCGTCGTGATTCCTGGCATCGTCTGGAACCCACCTACATCGTGCGCGTAATGATTTTTTATTGCTTTCTCTTTATTTGGTATAGTTGCAAGCTTATTCTCAGACAAGTTCTCTTGATATGAAGTAATGGAAGTTAATTGCCATCACACGTCTCTTATATTTGGTCTGATTTCATTAAGGTGGGCTTCTAGAGTTCTTGTGAACAGTCATGAGGCTTGCAGGCATGGCAGGAAGGTATGATAGACCAATGTTGTCTTATTCAAGTTTTTGATGTGTTGATATCACTTATGTTCTTGCAGGAAATAGGTCTCCCAAGCCAAGTTGCTATTTTCTCCAAGGTACTGCAAGCTGGGGAATACACCCGCTACTATATATATATATATATATATATATATATATATATATATATATGTATGTATATGTATATATATGTATATATATATATGTATATATATGTATGTATATATATGTATATATATATGTATATATATATATACATATACATATACATATACATATATATATACATATATATTACTCCTTTTTCTTTTCAGAAATTGAGAGTTTTAAAACTGATATGGGGAGAATCTGCTTTAACAAAAACAGTCTTAACGAATTTTAATATACTTCAAGTTATGCTATCTTGAAGATCCTTTAGTCCGGGGTGGTGCCTGCCTGCCTAGGCTTACATTTAGACAAGCAACAATGTTTGGATGGTGCTATCTGAGTTGCTATTGTAAATGAAGTTATGTAATATTGAAGTTTGATCATATGATTGACCAAATTAACATAATTGGGATAGGATGGACGTTAGCTTATTTGGATAATTAATTTGTTTAATGAGTGGATTTTGGTGTTGCACTGTTCTCCAAATCTGTAGCTGGTGGAGATAATTGTGTAAAATCAAATCGGGCAAGGCAAGTTTAAGTTCTTGACGGCAGCCTATAACATGGTAAGGTTTATAAGTTGGTGGTATCCTATTAGCTATAGGACTTTCAATTACAAAAGAATTTAGTTTAACCAGTGATGCAACTCCTAATTATTAACTATTGGGACTCATACTTCTGCTTTTGTCTATTAACATGGTAAGGTTTATAAGTTGGTGGTATCCTATTAGCTATAGGACTCGTACTCCTAATTATTAACATGGTAAGGTTTATAAGTTGGTGGTATTCTATTAGCTATAGGACTTTCAAATACAGAAGAATTTAGTTTAATCAATGATGCAACTCCTAATTATTAACTATTGGGACCATGGTTTGCCTTACAGGTCTATACTAGTGTACTAATCAGCTGTCGGTATAGTATGTACCGAGCTGTACCAAGCATACCGACACACAGTACATGGGGGCATACTGATGTATTCTTCGTATCGGTCCATCGTCGAATCGATATGTACTGCATGTACCGAGTGGTATGCTATGGTACGATCAACCTTGATTAGGACTCTTACTTCTGCTTTTCTCTACTACTAATTTTCGTTGGAGTACCTGTATGGACATCAAATTGTATATGGATGGTTGTTTACCTTGTGTTGGATCACTGCATGTTGGATCTTCACGCATAGAATGGCTTTAGATCATTGGCCACATCCATATCTGTTAGGGTCTCTGCAAACTTGTAATCACATACTTATTGGAGTTTTATTGTCTCCTAAAAGAAGTTTGGTCAGGGTTTAGAGAGGGACTTGTCCAGTGTATTATATTTATCATTGTTGGGTTTTCACATAAGATGCTCAGGTGCTTTGGAAGTTTTACTTTATGGCAGGTCAAGAAATAGACACCATTGTTACAGAATGGTTTGTAGAAGGTGCTGTTAGGAAATGAGAAATGTCAACAGATTTGACAGAAACAAAAAGATTTGAATTGCCATATAATTGTATATGGTCTTCTACTGACAAGCACCACATGAATTTATGTTGGGTGATGGAAGCTATGTTCATCAAGACTCACCAGGATGAATTCAATACAATTAGTAAAGGTTTGAAGCCCACTGATGCTAAGACTGAGGTAGGGAGATCCACCGGTCCAAAATAAGGTTGATGAATAAATATATGCATGATATAGTAGTGAATAGTGATTATGTTAATTGAGAGTACCTATAGGACTTTTTCCCAACTCCACGAGGAAAGAAGGATCCATAAAATTTTCTTTTCCACCTCTTTTTTTCTACCCTTATTTTTATTTAATGTTTTTCTACTTGCATAAGTAACGGTTTGGTCAGTGTTTATGATTTTTTCAAAATTCAAATATCCATAATTTTGTAACTATTTAGTGTCCAAGACTTTTAATTAATTCTCATTTTTATTGTCCAAAACAGAGAGACACAGCAGCTTCAGAACAGCCATTATATAAGTGCCGAACAAGTTCCATTCACTCTAAGCCGAAAGAACAGAGTGAGATTCAAGTACTAGAGATGGAGGATTCTTCTCATATATTCATTTGTAACATCAGTTTACCTTTTTCTGGTGAGTTAACAATATATTGTACAAAAAAAAATCACTCAATCTTTAAACTCTACAGATCTGACCATGTCACTTTTGACATTTCAGACTTTCATATTCAACTTAATAGAATGGAAGAGTACCTGACTTGATGTGGATGTAATCATCACAAAAATATTTTAGAACTTTTACTTAATGTCAACTCTGCAGAAGGTAAAAGGCCTTTCAGGCTGTGCTCATAACAATGTAATAATGAATTGATTCAGATTTGCCTTTTAAGGTAATATTTATGCATGTAACATTCATGGCATGCAAAAATAATGTCCAAGAACTAGCAGTTTGTCTGAACTAGAAATATAGGAACATCCTCGGTTAACAATCATTGGTAGTCTCCGGAAGCTAAGCTTTCTGGAATTGGTCTACTTTCGAGTTTTGACCCCAAGAGTATCTTTTGGTTTTGGAAGTTTGTATCATTATTTTTGGGGGGGAGTTAGGTGGCTTTGGTTGTCTCAGAAGTTCCAACATTATGCTGGCTCAAATCAGAGATCCCATTTTTCAGTGAAAATTTATTAACAGATATACATGATTGCTAACATTGATGGGATTTGTGTTGATTTCAGTGGCACAACAGTGTTTTTGGTCAATCCATAACACATTATTGTCAAGTGTTTTGATCCGAAGTACCAATCAGATCTATACCAAAAATCAGGAGCATATTGGATTGGAACTGCAAATCATGATTGTTCAATCTGGATGGTTTAGTTAATATTCAAGACCTTGTTAATTAGAAAAAAGAAAAAAATAAAGTCATTGTCTGTAACCCATATTTTCATGGTTTGATGCTCATGCAAAAGGACACATTTTAGATGTTTATCATTTCTGGCTTAAAATATGGGATTTTATTGGTCTTCTCTCTCTCTCTCTCTCTCTCTCTCTCTCTCTCTCTCAGTGAGTGATCATCTAGTAATAACATCTGCCCGTTGACAAAATCTTAACCACGCGGGACCACAACCATCATCTAGCATTCAGGACCTGAAAATGACTGATGTGTATCAAAATATAATATAGTTGATTTTTCAAGTTCACTAGTTGTTCTTTGTTTGGCTTAAAGTGGCTTAATTGTTTGTCTATTTTGTAAGATAAATACAGTGGTTTGGTTCTTAGTATATATGAGTAGACAGTAGATGCTCTTGTTCCTTGAATGCTCCGATATATGGAATTGTTCTGTTGTAACAGATTAAAAAGTCCAATTTTACCATGCATTGTTAACTAATCACATAGTAGTATAATTCCATTTAAAATAATATCTGTTAAACATTTGTTTATTGGATTATTTATTTCCATTTTGCTATTATCTGCCATGTGTTCCATAACTACTTTGCCAAAATTTAAAGCAGGTGACAATCGGATGGGTCCTCAGATTAGGATATCACTTCCAAGCTTTAGGTTTGTTTCCTATGCATACGAAGTTTAGATTTTAACCATTTTCTGACAGTAATAACTTGTCACCCGTGGAATTCAGTGGCCGGACTATATACAATCCTCGTCTTCTTAAGTATTCCTGTCAAATTGACTGCAGGTATTTGCCAGTTACGGAATCTTACTTTCTCTAGGTTGATAAGCACAAAACATATTCTGTATCTTTTTTTTTTCTTCCAAATTGCAATGATAATTCTCTGTTCGCTACCTGCTTACTTTACATAAAAGAAGTCAATTCAGCTCTTGCCAATTGCCAAATAATAATATGGCTATTCTATCAACTGTCAATCTCCTTTCGGAACTTTCTCATAGAACATTCAGAAAGCATTCATGTTTCCTAAACTAGATTGGACGCCTAAGATTATCAACACAATAGGAGCCCATTCTCCTCTAGGCAAATTGTAGGTGCATGCGATTTTTGTCATTTCTGTTTCACCTAGTAAACCTAACCCTACAAGAAATCTGATTTAGTGACTTTGTTGTGCTGATTAATAGAATGTCAAATTTACAATTACAGGTCATGTTTCAAATTAATATTAAGCGTTTTTTAGCTGCTTATAATTCATTAAAAGGCATATGCTTGGCAACTCATCATATTCATCATTGATACCTTTTCCTATCATACGTGGCCACACATTGAAGGACCCTAATCAAAATGGTTTCATTGAGCATAAAAACAATATTTTCTGCCTGAAATTCAAAACTTGGTGCTGCATTCCCAGACGATCATGATGTCAAATTTAGAGAGGTCTAAATTAAGGCACATTTAATTGCCTCGTCTCAAAGAATGAGCATTTTGGTTTCAAAACTAGCTTCTCAAACCATGTCCTGACCAGCAGACCATGTTGAGGGTGTCTGATTACTCAGTTTTATGATTTCGACAATGAGATGGTGCATGCAGGGTGAGAGCAGTCGAGGCTGTGAAGATATCACGGCCAAGGACTATTGAGCTCAACAAATTTCCTGATGTCACTGAAGTGAAAAAGATCAACTTTGATGGCAGATTAACAACTAAAAATGAAGAGAGAGAACGCAGTATTGCAGTTTTACTATCAAAGCCTATACTGGCTCTGGAGTTCAGTCTTCTGAAAATGCAAGTTGAGGCTCCAACAGATGTCACTACACAATCTAGATCTAAGAAGAATCAAGTGGTAGATTTAAGAACTTGCTAGGTGATCGTAATGCTTTGCTTTGATGTCTATTCATTTACATTTAGATATCTTGGGGTTTTTATGTAATTTCCTTTTGGTCTTTACAGTTAAATACTACAGAAATCTTCAACAGTTGTGTTACCATCCTTTTCAATATCCATTGCATGGTTTGGGACATAGGAATCTGCATTTTGAAGGAGTTGATTGTGTGACTACTCTCAATCCCACAAGTGTATTGGGAGCCAACCAGGGAAACAGTTGGCTGTATTGGTTTGAGGAAGTTTGCAACTGGAAAGCTACAAAGTAACGCAAGTAGCATAGCTATTTAGTTTCTTACAAGAACGTCAGCATATTCACTAAAAGTGTGCCAAAAGAATGTTATACAATAATGATTCGTTTAATCCATATTTTTTAGATGAAAATGATGATCAGCCATTGGATACCATTGTCATTCAGTATTATGGCAGTATATGCTTAACTATATCTTTGTTTTTTCGGACAAAGACAACCTTCGCTGTGATCAAGCTTCCTTTCTGTGGTTTGTATTTTGTTGCTTCAAAGTGATTAAATGAATCTTTTTTGCTTAGATATCGGAGAGAGTCTTCAGCTTCATTCCTATTGGTTCACAGTGTTCAGATAACATCAACATATGCTTGCCCTCATCATAAAGGAACAAACATGAAAGATATTGGAGAGAAGATGGAAGGATCAGCTTTCTGCTTCCTGCAAGATCAAGCCCAGACTCACAGGAAGCAAGAGTGAGATCGATGTGGGGGTTTCGGTGCAGCATCAAGGGATGGAATTTAGTGAGGTTGTAGCCTGTTCTTTGAAGAAATTTTCCGAAACCAAATCTGCAGGGTCGGCAGAGGTGAAAAGCAGTTATTCGACTCTTTAGATTCCTGCAAACATAAGAATCTAAGAGGTGTGTCCGGAATCAGATTGATTGAAATTGATCAAAGCTTGAATGATTGGAGAGTTCAGCTTCAGTTCTATAGGAAGAGAGGGCCAGTACCTTGCTGTTTCAACTCTGCGTCCAAAATTCTCTCTTCTGATCTCCATAGTGCAGTTTAAGCAGCTATATGTAATTTGTTCATGAAGAAAAAAGACACGAGCAAACTTTACTTATTGGAATGAATCTTGAATCCACATCAAGACATTGAGTGGAATTCAATTCCACAAAAGACCCCATAGAAGAGAGGACATCTAAAACCAGGCACCTCCCTTCTGTTCCATGACATGGCAGTCTTGACTTCTGGAGACTACACAAGCCCAGTTTCAATCAACAATAGTTGAGGCGAAATATGTCATTCTGCACGAAGAAGCTCGCCTGCTGTGTCGGGATCAGCTGGAACAGCTGCACCCAAACGAAGACTTGAGTATCATTCTTATGTTACTGCTTAGGATGTCGTGATTGCTTTATACCTGGCTGAACCTGAGCTGGTGCTCCTCTCCGGCGAGGTGGAGGTTACCAGTCACAAAGACGAGGATGCCGCCGACGAACGGCGACGGCTGGCAGTCGACGGTGGAGATAGAGTGCTTGCACTGCTCGAACGGCAGCTGCGAGAGCTTCCGAGCGATCTCGTCGGCGCCCAGGATCTTCTGCCCCTCGAAGGAGAGCATGGAAGTCTGGTCGTAGAGGCATGCGAGCGCGGCACGGTTGGTGTCGAAGAGGTTGTAGTAGTGATCCACAAAGGCCTTGGCCACCATCTCGAGCTGCTCTTCCATTTCCCTGGTCCCCTGATCCTTGTCCATCCTCGCTCCACCTGTGGTCGAAGTTGCAGTGCGAAGCGGTAGCATTTGCATGGCCGGAAGAGCAAAGGGTGATGGGTAATATAGCAGCAGGGCACGTGATTAATAAATGGAGCTACCGTCCATTAATTGCGTGGAAAAGGGGGAGGGGCAGCTTTGCCATCCTCTGCTTGGCTGCTGCAATTCTACGCAAAGAATCCTGGCAGGGAGATGGCAGGCAGTGGTAGGAAGTGCGCGCACTCGGGCGTCCTTCCAGCAAAGGAAAGTAGAAGATGACGCGTAATGGTCGGCGCCGGCTTTCATAAAGGGAAAAAGGCTGCACCTTTCGATCAGATGAATGAGATTCCTCCTTGCTGCTTAAGAAGCCTCGCCCGACCACATTTCATGAACTTGGTAGAAAGGCGTTTGGTATTTCCTTACGAGTCTTAAGTGCACTCCAGGAAACGGAGGAGCACAGTGCAACGTCAACTCAGTGGCGAGCCCCAGTGGCGTTTGGTTTGGTTTCTCGGGCACTTCCGATGGAATGCTGAGTCTGAGACTTTTGGTTTGGAGATCTCTGGCATTTGGGCTTGAAGATCCTGAGACCAACTTTTGTTTTCAATTCTAACCTTGAATCCTGATAAATACCAACATTTTGATAGTACCTCTTCTTTGATATCACATTGGGTTCTGTAGGCCTCACCGAACCAGCAAACATTTGAGGTTTCGGAATAGTCTGTTCTCAGTTCATCGAAGGAACGTTCATCATGATAGGAGCACAAATGTTAATGTTAGTATCGAAAAGCAAGTCAAGGTTCCTAAGCTAATAGGACAAACCTTGTGGTGTGATGTTGTGGATGATCATCCAGCAAAGGCTCTTGGATAATACTGACCTTTTATCCGAACCTTTCATTTCCTGTTCACTGCATGTTACAGTTTTCGTAGAGTCTGCGCGACTACATCCATCGTGTGATTAGGTACTTGTCTGAGTAATATAAACTAGTGTTCTAAGAACAGCAGGAGACCAACCATTGACAAGCACAGCAATACTCTGCTCTAGTCCAGATCTATTCATCATATGCCAACATAGTTAGGCTTCATAACTTAAACATGGCTGCATGACAAAGGGCCGGATTCAGATAATTAAGGCTTAACATCAAAAATAATAAGCCCAATCTCCACTGAGTTATTAGAGATTACACAATTTATTCAAGTCTAGTTAGGACATGCACTGAAACAAAGCAACAGAACCATGGAATCCTTTAGATCCATGCTGGAAGTTCTCATGGCTTCGGCAACTTGGTCCTTACATTCTAGACTTGGCCACCACAATGCCATTGGCATCAGACATGCCCAAAACTCCATTTTTAGTCCATGTTTCTTGGAATTGTTCCTCGGTGACTCCTGCAAACGATAGATCAATTAAAGTTTATCGCCCAGAAATGGTAAGCATTGTCTGACAGAAATGAAAAGGATCATCTGTAGGAGAAGGGAGAGCAACTTGCCTTTGCCCATGGCTGCGGTGGAGGTGATCCCACCCTGCACGGTCTTCAGCACCTTGTCATAGTAATTAGCACCGGACCATCTCTGGTGAGCCAAAGTGTCCACCCCGTTGTTCCTCTCCTGCCTCTGAATCCTCTCCACATAGGCCAACATCCCCCTCCTGGCGAAGTCCCTGGCAAAGGTATCCACCACCAGTGCATCAGCATGGAACCCGGCCAGTGTTATGAACTGCCAGCAGAAGCCCAGCTTCGCGATCCGAGGAATGAAGCCCCTCATCTGGTCATCGGCCATGCCCGATGCGTCCCAGTTGAACGACGGCGAGAGGTTGTAGGCCAGCATCATCTCCGGGTGCTTCGACTTCACTCCCTCGGCGAACCTGGTGCATTCAACCAAGTCGGGGCTCGACGTTTCCATCCATATCAGGTCGGTGTGGGGTGCGAAAGCCCAGCCCCTGACAACCGCCGCCATGACTGAGCCTTTGAACCTGTAGAAGCCGTCTCTGGTCCTGGGCAAGTCCCAGTCCCAGAAGAGGTTCTCAAGGCCGAGCCTTTCAGCTATGTCCCTCCCTTGCTCATAGGACAGGCACTTATCATAACCCGAGCGATGCGCCCATTCGTCGAGTCTTTGGCGCTTCTCGTCTTCGCCGATGTTGAGTCTGTTGATTGCGTCCTCGACGCACTCGGAGAAGGTCTTTAGTTTGGCCATCGACAGCCACTCGTCCTCGATGGCCTGAAGCTCAGGGCCATTCTTTCCGACTGCCATCGCCTCAGCTAATGCACCGGCCAAACTCCTCCCTTTGAGATGTGGGTTGGTGCAACCAAGAATGAACTGGTGGTCCCTGGAATCCACGTTGGTTTGGATCAAATTGGCAGCAACTGCATCGGTTCTCGCGATCAAGACGGTTTCGACGCCCATGATGTCGAACTGCAGTCGCGCCGCCACGAGCCGGTTGATGTGTTCGCCGACCGATACGAGGACTTTTCCGGCCATGTGACCACACTTCTTGGTGACCGATGACTGGTCTTCGATGTGAACTCCGGCCGCGCCCCGCTCGACGAATAGCTTGCAGAGCTTCACGGTAGCGGTGGCACCGCCAAAGCCCGTGTCACCGTCGGCGATGATAGGCTTCAAGTAGTCGACGTAAGGGGTGCGTCCCCGTTGCTCCCGGCTCATGCTCATCCGAGCCTCTCGCTGCTTGCGGTCATGGAACTGTTGCGCGAAGAAGAGGTGTTCGACCTTGTTCGGGACGGTGTCGTAAGGGTAGTCGGCAAGGTCAGGGCCCGGCTCGTTGCTGGTGGTGTGGGTGGAGGAGCACTGCCAGCCGGAGACGTAGATGGTGTCGAGGTACTTGGCCATCATGGTGACTTGGACTGGGTCAAGAGCGCCGAAGGTCCGTGAGGCGGTGCCATTGGCTTGGTGGGTCTTGAGAGTGTGCCAGAGTTTCTTTGCGAGCTCGTTAGAGGCATAGGTTTGGCGGAGGGTGCCACGGAGGGAGACGACATCGCGAGCAGTGTAAGGGCGGCGGGTAAGTTTGAACCTCTCGGTGTTCCACCATGCTTGCACCTCGGCAACTTCCGCTTCAAATCTGCCTTCTTCCGCCATTATCTGTAGTTAAACTCATGTTAATTATACTTATCAGCACTATATAGCAAGACAACATTTGGCCTCGATTGGGCAATAGCAGCATCTTTGGAATTTGCCGATCAAGTAATATCTTTTTAGGATGAATTATTGTTTCTTGGTTGATTTCTTATTTTCTAGCCAACTCAACAGAGGATGGAGAGTTCAAAGGCCAAAACCACAAAATTAACTACATTTATCCCGAACCAAAATTTGGAAACCTTTAATGACAATCGCAAGCTTAAAATCTTATCCATGAGAAAAAAAGACATGAGGCAGCAATTTCATAAGCATAGTTTTGACTAAATCCAGCATATATAAACTCATTAATTTTCTAGTATCAGAAAAGCAAAGCATCGAGTGGTAGAGTATTCGATGGAAATATCACATTTCAATTGTTAAAACTACAAACCTCCAATTTTTCTGGGTGGTTCTCACAGCATGCATAAGAAGGATAAAAAACAAATAAACATGAACTTACATTCCTCATTAAACTAATGAGATTTGTCATATTATGATCATTCACTCGGATTTCCTATTGCTTCTGAATGATTCATTAGATACCCATGTCTCTTTCCATCCATCATGTCAAGTAAAGGTTTGTCTATAGTGATCTTTTTCTTTGGTTTTACCCCAAAAGAATAAATATAGAAGAGCACAGAGGCTCGATGAAGATATCTTCTGCTAGATGCAAGTAAAGAAAAATGGGAAGGAAAGAGATTATGGAAGAGGTTTTGAAGGAGGCATGAGAACTGACCATTGAAGGCACTGAAAAGGATGAAGCCATGGGAGAATTCTTGAGAGATGGATATTTGTCAGGAGCCGCAACCAGTGCATGCAATGGTCTGCTCCCCGTCCTCCTTTATAAAGGATGTAAGAAGTGGGTTGGCATGGCAACTTCCCTTAATTTTCCATCAAGAGAGAACACAGGTTGACAACTTAATTATTTGCAATTTCCGAATATTGTGGTGATGATAACTTACTTAAATAATTTCAGATTGTCTTGTTCAGCTGCCACACCCTCCATCTTACCCCAAAAGCTTCCTCACTTGATAGCTGACCAGCCCATGCAAGCCAACACCTTTCAGATTCCTGTTGCTTCTCAGGAACTTCCTCTCAACGGATGAGTATGGACAAGGAAATACGAGGGTATAGGAAGCGTTTAGAACATCCGTCGTCATTGGATCTTCATCAAACAATAGCTGCGATGAAAATGGAGATGTTTGATGCTGATTGTTTAAACCAATAGCTCTGAAGATAAGATGCAGAGTTCAGTCGAATGTTTGCAGTAGCTATCGCCCAGAGTTGCAGATCAATGTAGGCCAGCCGTGCGGGACTGGAGAAGTTCCTCGTGGCATTTGTTTTCTGACGTGTTGGAGTGCTGCTTGGCTATTTGAAATTTTTATATTTGTTTTTATCCAAAAGGATGAATGATCGAGAATAAAAAAAAAAGTGAAATGAATTAATGTCGGGGTACCTTAGAAAAGAGAATTTGAGCTTTACTTCTCCTTTAAATTGAAGAAAAGAAATAAAATCTTCTTATTTTTGATTGATTACTTAGGTGTTTGATGGTAAATATATATTGTTTGTCGCATCATTCTCTTTTTCTTTTTTCTTTTTTTTTTGTTTTATGAGAAGAGAGGAGACTGTCATAGTAAAGGATTTTTGTAAAGGATGAGACCCTTCTTGTTTGTGGCATTATTTTTGTTTGTCGTAGTAAAAACTTTTAGTGAAGGATGAGACCCTTATTGTTTATCCTAGTAAGGAATTTTAGAAAAGGATGAGACCCTTATTATAAGAATTAAGAGTTTTTTGAGAAATAAAAATCTTACTCTTGGAGTGATTGATTACTTAGGTGTTTTATGGTAAATATATATTGTTTGTGAAGGATTTTAGTGAAGGATGAGACCCTTAATCCTTCTCCACGAAATATACATATATGTATATATATATATTTCATATACTTTTAGATAATAACCTTGAGATGCATGGCTCAATTCAGCAATTGAAACACAACGTATATCTTAGATGGATAGATAGACATATAGGTAAATAGTAGAAAGCTCTATTTTCTGTGAATATTTATTATTAGACCACTTATAATTATATTTTTTTTATATAATAATCGTATGTACACACAGAGATAGGTGGGCATATGGTGACGTGGGAAACGGTTGCACTCGGATGGGGGAGAGAAGAGGATAAGGTTGGTTGGTGGGGGAAGAGAGAGAGAGAGAGAGTCAGTGACGCAGGACACCACTCTGCAAACGTCCAATCCATAGAAGAAGGAAAGATCGATGTTTATCTAAGTGCTCGGATGTGCAATACGTGCACGTGTCTTCTTCACCTCAGGAACCCGGAACCCGACCCGATTGACGTGGTATTGAGGTCACCGGGCTTATCGATATCCCCGCTTCAACCGGTAAAAGTATGGCATCATTCACCGGAGTTTCAGGATACGTATGATATGGGGAAGATGTGACCATCGATTGCCTGCCATCCACTGCCACTGCGGTGCGAAGTATGCACGATTCAAATCCCATCTGCCGGTGCCTTTGGGTTGAAAAGAAACATACTTCGTGTGTGAGCCAGAGGGCTTTGCGATGAACTCCGGATAGGTCGACGTGGCGCACATCAAGGAAAGAGCATCAACATAAGGCCCCCACAGGCATTGTGTTGGATTTTTACCCTCTACCTTTGGTGATTAGAATATAAAGAGATCAGATATTTTATCATTTTATTTATTTATTTTTTAAAAAATAAATAATAAAAATGAGATTCCAGTTCATATATTATCAAAATCTTTATTAGCTAAGTAAGATAATACCTTTGAATATGTCGAATGAGATTTCAAACCTTTGATAAAAAAGAAGATATAATTTTATCATTTATTTTTAATGCTATTACTTAGGGGCATTTAGTAATCTGAACACTATATGTAATTATCACGACTTTGACATATAAATTTTTTCTTACAAAAAGTTTTTAAAAAATAATCTCATATAATAATAAAATGGCAGGATATGTCCTTGAGGACCACTTATATGAAAGAATTAAGTAATTAGACACATTTTAGTGTTAAATCACTTGTTGTGACCTATCTAATTGAGTATTAATAATTAGCCCCACATTAATCATGAATTAGGTTTTAGTAAATGCATAAAATGCATCCCTTTTTGGGAGATTATAGTTCATGTGATTTTTAGGGGCTAACTACGAATTACCCTTATAATTAACTTTGTTAAAATAAAATATCTAGGTTCATTTAATTTGATATTATTAGTTTTACCAACGGAAATACGAAAACAAATAACAAAAAGATAATTTTAATATTATAGTTGATAGTAACAGGCAATGGCACCGTTAGAAGCTAGGGGTTGTTGTTGTGGATGAAGAGAGCAACCGCAAGAAGTGAGGGCTGCTCTGCATCTATATCGGTAGCCCTTTCGTCACTCAATAATTGCGTCGACAATGGGTACGACGAGTTGCTCAACATCAAATTTCAAGACCCGCATTTTCTACCGCCATTGAATCTATCCACTAAGAGCTCAACAACTACTCACTTGCTAGTGTTCTAGAGCTTCTCTTCTTAGTCGATGACAACCATCGAGAATAGAACTCTTTGTTCGACGAGCCCCTCATCTCCCCATTTTCATGCCCATATTAGAACTAATACAACAACATGGGGAGTAGCAAGAGCTTCAGTGACACTAGCTTCGGGTCAAGCGATCCATTTAACAAGTCAATGATAGGGCAACCACCATCTTCATCGTAGATGCCGCAACCAACAATAGTGGGTGGATCGCTCGACCCAACGTTGGACATTGCTCAATGTCTACGATGAAGATAATGACTGCCTTATCGTTGACCCATTGTGTGGATCGTTTGACCTAAAATTGAGGTCATCGGAGCTTCTATCACTCCTCACAATATTACGTTAATTCTAGCATGGGCATGAAAAACAAGAGATTTAGGACTTGTCGAAAGAATTTTATTCATCGCGATTATCATTGACCAAGAAGAGAAACCTTAGAAGGTCGACAAACAAGTGATTGTTGAGCTCCCAATAAATATATCCAACGATGGTAAAAAAACGAAGCTTCAGAATTCGATGCTAAATACATCATTGTGCTTGTCGTTAATGTCGTTACCGAATGAGGAAAGAGCCACATTACAATTGCCAAACAATCCTTTTGCCACTCGACAATTATATTGATGCAGATACAAAACGACCATTTGCCAAACAACCCTTTTGCCACTCGACAATTATATTGATGCAGATACAAAACGACCATCACATCTCACTTTTGCTCCCCTCATCTATAACAATCACCCACGAGCTCTAATGACACCACCGATACAATCCACCGTCTCCAACTAAAATATTAAAATTATTTTTTTATTTTTTATTTTTATATTTTTATTAATAAAAACGGACGATATTAGAATAAAAAATCTAAATATTTTATTTTCGTAATTCTAAAAATATCCATATAACTTTTTAAAATATAACAATCAAAATACTAAAAATAACTAACTATAAAAGATAATACATAAGTAACCTGATTTTTATTTACATTTGTGTCGCTGATGATATCTAAACATCAATCGCTCAAATAATGTATTGGTAATTACAAATCTAATTTAAGATCATTAAACACGAAGACACAGACCTGCACACGCTACACTTCTCTTGAAATCGTACTAAACGAGATGCTCATATCATGCGGCCACCCACTTTAACCAGCAATGAAACGCATAGACCAAAAGAACAATAGTCATGATGAGATCAAACATCCGGACCAACACAAATGAACATAAACCATAACACAAAGCAACGCTTGTTCTCACCGCAGGAAACGTCACTGAGATAAACCATCAGAAGACCAGCGACCCAGGAGTCGCAACGCAGCGTCCCCTTAAGTTACATGTTACAAGCAGCCAGAAAGAATATATATAACTGCAGTCTTAACACATGATATGCAATTATTCAGAACCCGTGAATTTTGATATGCTCCTTCTTGATGATACCCGCCTGGATATGAAGAGTACGAGAAATTAACACAGTATGGAAAAAGGTTTCCACTGATCCTTACATGGTTGCACAAATTAAGTACAGAAACTAAATAACCACAGAGGGTATACACACCTGAACCAGGAAACTCGAGACGTTCTTACGCTGATCACCTTGGAGTTGAATAACCTGCAGACAACTAATGCTCGTAAGAAAAAAAAAAGGCAAAACAAGTTGCAGCGATGTAGACTGCACTAACATAGCAGAAGCAAAATAATTCAAGGGAATATTAATTATTAAGTACCTGGCCCAATTCAGGGTCCTGGACCACAGTACCATTACAGCAGAATTCCTTTTTTAGGTCCTTCAAGATCTTGTTATAACTAAACTCTTTCTTTAGCCCCTGCACAGTTGTCAGACTCTTTCTGCCATTTCGTTGTTGGATGCGGATATGAACATACTCCTTTGCACCAGCACCAGAGTCCTCAGCATTTGCATCAGCAAAAGGATCTGCATTCAAAGAGACAAGTGCAAGCATGTTGGAATGATGCAGATATAGTTCCCCAATAACACATGATAATTGACGTATAAAAATGAATCTAGAACATAATTGTATTTATAGTCTAACAGTCTTTTGCGAGCATACCAAATGCAGTTGGAATATGGACGTCAAGATCAGACATGAACACTTAGCTTTTGAGATTCAAAGAGAGAGAAGAACAGAGTTTCACTGGCTTTGCGAAGAAGCTCAACTCCAAAAACTGAAAATTATGAGTGGTGATAACATCAGTTGACTTTGAAGAATAATATAAAGATAATATTTGCTAATAATAATCCAAAAGAAAATTGCTACTAGGTAATAGAACACCCATTAAAATTTTCTCTATGTAAATGAAAATTTTAAATTATAGACAATATGGAAATGCTGTGAAAGTGAATCAAAAGTGTAAAAGATGTTTCTTTCCCAACACACCACCAATTATGATCACCAATTGTGAGGAGAATATCAATTACAGGACTGATTATGGTGACATTCAGGATTCCCACATTGTATGTAGTTAAAAATTTTCTTCATTAACAAATTATATGACAAAAAGAGAATCACCTTACACACTTAAAATCTCCTTAAAAGCCTATCTATATTGAATAAAAGGCCAGGTTATAATGCAAGAATAAAGTACGTGCATCCAAAGGACACTGAGATGAGACAGGAAAAGATAAAAATTGCATAGTCTCATTCCAGTTACCATTAGAACCATAGAAAGCCATCTTTGAAACAACATAGAACGAAACATCTTCTTGGATAAATACAAGCATCCAGAAGAAAAGAAAACACATTCAAAGTTTTCCTTTAACAGAACATGTCCAGAGTTGACTACCACACAAAAATGATACCACAAATGTAGGATGCCTATGTAAAAATTATTAGCTGCTATTACAGATCAAAGAGATTGTCCAAAAAATTGGAATATCCAGAAAAATTAATTTAGTGTGTTATTATTGTTCATAATCCACCAGGGACAATCAACAAAAAAGATAGAACAATGGTCCAAAGAAGTGAACCACACTTAAGTGATAAGCAGAATCATATTTATTGATAATGTTACTTAAAAACAAAAGCATGATGAAGAATACACCAACCACATCAGTTTCTTTTATATAGTATGTTAGGATGTGATATATGATCTATATAAAACATTGACTTCACGACAGCTTTAACAACTTGAACTCTATCAATTCAAATTAACAATCTAATAAATCCTAAAAGTTCAATCTCCATGAACAACTGGGTTTCAGAAATTGAGTACAATATTTGATGTGGTTCCTGCCGATACAATTTGGACCAAAACTTGTGCTGAATTTAATACACATCAAGTCAGATCTGGCATGACTGTGATCTACTGCAAGGCATCAGCAAACACATTGTTAAAATTACTCATAACACATAAGGCCTTGTTTGGGCCATTTGCGTGCCTGCAAGTGCTTTTGCAGCAAGGAGCTCATTTTGCAAGCATTTGATTGTCTGCAAGTAAACCCAATGTAGTATTGTGCCTACACAACTAGAATCCTACATGCAGCAAAGTGGGCATATGATTTGAAATACTGTATGACACACTTGCGGAATGAACTATATGTAATAAAATCTTAAATATCATCCTCTCACACATGGCCTCCTCACACATTGTGCCCCTCTAGTCATCTATCTTAGCCCTGCATAATTGCTAGTCCTTCCTGTCTGGGCACCAGCATCCTCCTTTATCTTAGTCACATTTGCCTGCAATTGCTACTTTTAGGCAATTCTAAACGCAGGCAAACAAATGCACCCCATATGCAATCGCATCCTATATCACTAATGAGACGACCCTCTTTCACCTGACTTGATGCAAATTATCAACATGGTTCAGATTGATGCAGAAAAATAACATAAGATCCACATCAGAGAGAACTCAAAGTGAATCGTTAAAATTCACAACGTACTCCACAGATCTATTCCGTGTAAGTCTGACAAAGTATAAAGACGGATAATCAACCATCAACTTTACGATCCAAAGAAAGCCTACCATCAGAACCTTAAAGAGATGACCCCAAATATGACTTTGACACAGATCTTTCTTTGTTTGTTGCAACCATTTCTTAGATCGGAGTACATATATATAAAGATTCTTAGATAAAGAATCATCATCGCCTAGAAAGAGACTTTCTTGTGTACCAAACCATCAGATTCACAGTTAAGGATGATTTCATTAAATAAGGGACCAAGATCTGATTTTTCTTTCTTATTGCGCATATTCAACAAGCAAGCAATTTTATGCAACATAGAAATCGGTCAAACGAAAGAAGGAACAAAAATCTTAGCCAAAATAACAAATAATTAACAAAATACCTATATTTATAACAGCTTTAGTAATACATCGGACTAATTAATTCCACAGATCAGCATCAGAAAACGAGCATGTTATCATCAATTTCCTCGAAACCCCAACAAAAAAAGTGCAAAGGAAAAACGAAAAAAAAAAAGGAAATCCAGCGAGGATTGATCTTTCTCACCACAAAGGAATCGACGAGAACAAAGCCCCAACCACCGATCCTTATCGGCGAAGAAACCCCAATGAATTCGATGGGCGTCCCTCGTCCACTCCCCCTATACCAAATAAAAAGAGACAGGGCAGAAGAGATATTGGCGAGATGGAAGGGGACATTTATTTATTTATTTACTTATATAATCCTTTTTCTTCGACCCTCCTAACAAAAACCTTATACGAGTACTATTCCTTTAACGGTCGGGATCTCTTTATGGAACTACAGACGATCCAGATTAATTAGTAGAGGGTGATCCGTTATCAGTGGTCGCAAGGCTTTTAATACCTCGGGCGGTTTCTTTTATTATTATTATTTTTCGGGCGGTTTCTGTCAGTCGACGGCTGAATCGCCGTCTGGTCTATCACGCGGCTGAGATCGCCGTCTTTCCTATCACGTGGGATGTGAGTGTCTGTTCGATGGAGATTTAACGTGGTTGCCGCTTCTCGAGATAATAGAATAATTAACTCATTAATTTATTAAATCTGATTTATGAGTTCAAATGGCTATGTCGCACCAAATATTTCGTATAATTAACAAAAAAATAAAAATAAAGCAACTGGAATCGGTAGAGATGGCAATTAAAACATAGGTGATGGTAATAACTTTATTATCTTACAATTATATTTTATTTTTTGAAACTTTAATTAATTATATTTATTTAAAAAAATAATATAAACTAACGTAGATATTTTATCATTAGTACTATTTGTTCAATCAACATTGATGAATGCATGAAAATAAAATAATGAGTATTTATGAAGAAAAAATTTATGATCTTAATGTAAGGAATTAAGTATAAAAGGTTGATAAATAAATTATGATAGTTTGTTAATTATACATGAGATGTTTGGACATGTGAGAGATAAATATCATAACGAATTAAGTATTTATCGATACTACGTGAGATTTGCAATAGAACTAGCATTATGTAATTTGAGTGATTAAGTATTAGAGAGTGAGGTGATAACTTTTTTGGCTATCCAACATGTTTGTTTTTAATAATAGATATTTTTTTTAAGATAGAAAAAAAATCTAGAAGATGTGAATGTTATTTCCACTCTCAAAAAATAGCTTAATATTTCTAGATCTTCTATGGAGAATCAATTTACTAATTGCTTAAAGAATTACTTGATCTTCATGAGATTATTACCTGTGATGCTAATGTCATCAACATAAACCAGTAGATATATAGTACTTTTCTTTTATTATCGTAGAAGTAAAAAGGTGTCAGACTTGGAGTTGTCGAAACTAACTGACATAAAAAACGAGCCAAGTTTAATAAACCAAGCTCTTGGAGATTCGTGAAGTTTATAAATAAATTTTCATAATTTACAAATATGACTTAAATATTGAGGATAGCTGAAACTAAGAGGTTGTTATTTAAAGATATCTTTAGTTAAGGTCCCTTGTAAGAAAGTATTGTTAATATCTAGTTGGCATATATAGAGTAATAGCCAAATTGAATTATCAATAATTTAAAATTTGGATTGAATGTTTATGTGAAATCAACATCACACATGATCATTGGTAAAACCCATTGACCACTAAACATGCTTTTTATCTAGCAATAGATTCATTTGGGTTTCACTTAATTCGAAAAATTCACTTACACCCGATGATATTTTATATTTGATGAAATAGTATAATAGTCTATATGGTATTGTGGAGTACGATGTTGCATTCTTCACGTATGGCTTTGCGCTAGGGTAAATGTTTTTGGGCTTAGGTGATAGTCATGGGTTCAATAGATTCAGGTGGAGACCTTATGGTAGCATAGAGATTAAGGATTTAACATGGTTTGAAGATATCATTATTGGAGCTTGTTGTCATGTGATATTTAGGATCAGTGGTATTATTGAGTTATGTTAAAGGTATAAGAATTGATAGAGAGTTACTAACACATACCTGATCAGGATGATGCACTTCGGTGTCACTTGGTGGAGAAAAGAACATATGGTGCAGAGGGTATTACTTCATCGAGATTTGTAGGGTAACTTAATGTAGAAATAGATAAAGAGGTTATAAAGGGGGTCATGTGCTACTAAACTAGGGTGTTAATGTAGTGTAGTTATAGAGGAGAGCTACTGGTTGATATGGTGACAGGTGTGTTTAAGAGGGTTTAAAGTGTACTCATATGAATTTGTGATGTATGGCTATTGTAGTGGTTTACATTACCGAAGATTACTGAAGGCGCATAATTTTGGAAAGAAAATGTGGACTCAATAAAAATAACATAATGTGATAGACTTTTTGAGTTTGAAATCATAACATCGAAAAACATTTTGATCAAAAAATGCAAGCTTTGGATCTTGATACTAACTTATATGAAGTTTAGGGGCATAATTAAGAATAATATAAATAATCAAATACTTTAGATTTTTAAAGGTATAGGATTTTATGAAATAATTTTTAAACTGTTGATTGGTGTTACAAGATTAGGGTGAGCATGCGGTTAATGAGGTAGACTATAGTTTGAAAGATTACTAACAAAAAAGTTAGTGGCGTTGAGGCTTAGTGTAAAAGAGTGAGATCAATTTCAACTACATGTTAATATTTTCATTGGATAGAGTCAACTAGTTGAGGTGTGTATGGTGATGACTTATGGTGATGACTTGAGAAGTTATATATCACAGGATGAGATGTAAGTTAGAGCTAGGAATTCACCTTCTCCATTAGAATAAATCATTTTAATGATAGATTAAAAGTAGTTCTCGATCATCTTTCTAAAATGAGTAAAGACTATGGTAACTTTATATTTATATTTGAGAGGGTAAAATCATATATATTTAGTAAAATAATATATGAAAATAGCATAAAATTTGAAATTATCAAAGGAAGTGGTTGTGGCAGGGCCTGAGACATCAATACAGATAATTTCAAATAGTTTAAAGCAAGATATGAAAGATATTCAAAAAGATTGTATATGACTTTTATTACTAAGGTAAATAATAAAATGAATTATGATTCTACTTGATTTGAAAGTTAGAAGAGAGTAATAAGAAAATATCTGTTGTTGAATGGAGAATGATGGATAACTAAGGTGATAATGTCATACATCGATTGAAGCAACAATTGAGATAAGAGCAGTTAATTGGGTAATTTGTGAAGTTGATAGTCATGTTGTCTTTGTTATAGTCTTAGACCAATGATGCCCTTATGCTCAAATCTTTTATAAGAAATAAATCAGGAAAGAACTTAATAGATATATTATTTTATTTAAAAAATTAAGAAATAGAAATAAAGTTTCATTCTATGTGAGATGCACATAAAACATCATTAAGCGTAAAAGTATTAGTGTGTTAATTAAATATTATAGAAGTAGTATGAGTAATAGAGATTCTGTTATCATTACTAATGATAATGTCTTTATTGCCTTCATAGTCGTTTTAGATGGATAAGTTATAAAAATCAAAAGTGATATGATGAGAAGCACTGGAGTCAACAATCTAATTATTTTGATGAGCAGTTAGAATAGTCAGGATGTTTGCTTGAGGCCAATTAGGTATGACAATAGGCTTGAGTCGAGACTAACAAACTTTTGCTATGTATTCAATTTTGTCACCGAGTTGGTAGATGACTTTATGGTGATTGTTATTCTTAGGACACTAAAGCTATTAATAATTATAGTTGAAGTGATTTCCTGAGTTATTGTTAAGATCCCTTTTATTTTTCAAGTTTTGAATCATGCTTTATTAAGTTTTTCTAATCTAGTAGAAGTTGGATAGGGGCTTATTTGAGATTTATTAATTTTATTAGGAGTCCAATCCCTAATGGACTCAAGGGTGGAACTCTATAAACATGGATGTATCTATTTCTTTTCATCATCTATGAAATAGTATTCTTGCCTTTGGCAAACCCTAGGAGGTTGATCCCCTTGAAGTGATCATCTCCTTTTTTTCTCTTCCTCTATGATAAAACTCTATGGGTCTTATCATCTGGTATTAGAGCAGCGTTCCTCAGTGTTCCCACTACAATTCCTTAACCCACCTTCTGTTATAGTAGCTCAAGCCTCATCCCACCTTCCACCGTTGCCACCCTCTAATCACATCGCATCACACCTTCTGCTACAGCCATTGATCATCGTTGTTTCCTTCTTCTTCACTATCAACATCGACAGCAGCCACCGCGACCTTAACCCTTGGCCTCTCATGATCCCTCGACATTACTAGCATCTCATCCCATGCAACGATAAAAACAAGGCAACCCCCCATGCCTCATCCCTGTTGGGAAATCATGAATAGGCATCTCATGCACAACAAAAAATAAAAATAAGGCCAAATTTTTCATAGTTAAGTACTTAGTCATTGTGCGATGATTGGTGCCTGAAAAAATTGTAAATCTAAAAAATCACACGTATCATGTTAGAAGCGTTACCTAGGAAGATCATATATCTATGAAATTTTCAGATCTGATGAAGAGGATGAAGGAGCACTAGCGTAGTCCTCTCTAGCAGTAATCTACACAGCAAACACAGTGACAATGCTCCTTAAATCGTCGCGAAATCTCCCTCTTCAAATGCACTATAAGGTTGCCGGAGCTAAGGAGGAGGAGAGGAGACTAAGGAGAATAAGAGAGATAACTACCAATAGCTTTAGCCTATGAATCAAAAAGTTCCTCTTATTTATAAAGGTGCATAAAGCTTATCCTTAATAAATCTTGTTCACATTGGATCTCTATCCAATTATCCAATTGGATCTCTATCCAATTGGATCTTATCCAATCATCCAATTGGATCTCATCCAATCATCCAATTTGATATCATTCAATCATCTAATTGGATCTCTATCAAATTGGATATTATCCGATCATCTAATTAGATCTCATCCAATTATCCAATTGGATCTTATTCATAGGATCCAAACTAGGTGCTCTGTAGATATCTCATATCCGCACATCTACTCATCGCAACATCCACATAATATGTGTGACCCTCTAGGCCCGATAACGAGTTGGCGGTGAGTTGCTCCCGTTAGAACTCCTTCTGACTCAGAACTCCTTTTGATATAGTGAATTATTATCTCCATAATAATTCACTTGACTCATCAACTATGGATATACTAGGCCACTACACCATAGTCTTCAAACGGTATAAGGGGATCTAATCCATTGGACATATTTATCTTCAGTTATCATGTATCTATAGTCCTTCATCCATCTAATATCCTATAGATCGTATATTGGGCATGGTAATGTCAGGTCCATATGGAATCCTATCGAGTTCACTCTAATCAGATTCTCTCGGAGAACTCCTCTCTCAATCCGAATGACCCTGACTAAGGATTTTGCTTGTGAGCATATGCAGAATATTCCTCTCATGATACTGAGAGTGGATGGTCCTCTATTGACACTTAATTATCTTCGTAAGGTTGGCTATTATTCTCGAGAATTGATATACCATATTTGGAGCTTTCTAAACCTATAAATTTGGCGTCAAAGAATAAAGTACTTATACAAGGCATCTTTAGTGTCTCAAGTTTAAGGACCAGATATATAACTGGGATTACGGAATCATTGTCTGATGTTAGGTATCATTAACCATCCAACATTTCGTAAGTGGATCAATCAATAAACTCATTCTCCAACGAACACCTGTACTGTACCTCTAGTGTTCCCATACAAGCGACTATGAGACTAGTCACCTCCATCATGTAGACGAGTATACAATGCACCGGTTTATTCGGTTATCTTGATATCCTTTTCGAGTAACCTATGACCAGGATGATTTAGGATCTGTGTTTAAAGGTATATCGGTCTCATTATCATGATCTCATCAAAATTTGATTTCCGTTATACATATCCAAGGATATTATAATATTCATCCAGATAATGTGAGAAAATACCAATAATAATGAGCAAAAAGATCGACGTAGTATGTCACAGGTGCCATCACTTATGTGATTGGCTTACAGGACACCTATAACTAATAATCCCACCTTTTGTTGCAGTTGTCGGTCGCCACTGTTTCCTCCCTTCTTTGCCATCAGCATTGATAACAGCTGTTGCAATCTTAGCCCTCGACCACTTGTTATCCCTTGGTATCGCTAGTGTCTCATCCCACACAACAACAAAAATAAAATAACGCCTCATGCCGATCGCTATTGATTTCTAGCCACGCCACCATCATTGCCTCCCAACCACGCCCTCAACGTTGCCTCTGGCTGACGTCAGCCTCCTAGCCTCAACAGCAACCCTTGGCAAAGCAGATCCCTGCCACACCACCATCGCTGCCTCCCAGTCTTATCCTTAACACTACCTCGGGTTGACAACACTGAAAGTTGGCTCCGAATAAGATAGAGCTGATGTCCTTGACCAGACACCAGAAACAAAAACCAAGGATTAAAGATCTGCAATCTTATGCAATGATTATCGATAACTTAGCGTAAGCCCAACTAGAAGCCTTAGAAACTAGAATTGAGAATCGACTACAAGAAACCCTTAATGATTTCAAAAAGAGACTATTTGAGAGCTTCAATAAATTTCAATAAGATGAAAGTCCAACTCTTATGTTGAACCAATCTGGAAACATAGGAAAAATAAACCAAGAATATGACACAAACTACTTATGCATGATAATGGAATTCCCAAGATGAGAAGATAGAGATCGAACCAATTGGATCTTTAAGGTAATTTTTTTTTTCATTTTCATAGAACTCTAGAAGAATCTAAGGTGAAAATAACTTCAATCCAATTAGATGAAGATGTAATCCAATAGTATGATTAGTATAAAACTTGTCATAGGGTCCCCTTATGGGAGCAATTCAAGAAAGAACTTTTTATTCATTTTGGACCATCAAAATACAAGAATGTTGATGGATAGCTCATCAAAATTTATCAAACTTCTATAGTATAAGAATATCAAAGTAGATTTGAATGACTATCAAATCAAGTTAGAGAGTGGTTCGAAATATCAAATCTTTGGTTTTGATTCCTTCTTATTTTTAGAATTTCATAACACAGGAAGATATATGTAGATTTAATATTTGATTTCCCATACCATATCTTTCATTTTTGGAATGTGAACAAATATTCTATAACTATATATTCTTAAGTAATTATAAAACTATATTTCCTTATCCATATATATATATATTTGGTATGGATAAATATGGAAGAAGAATGCTGCTGGCACAACTCTTAGTTCTTGTCAACGTAGGCACTGACATGATTAATATCCTATTAAATACGAGGTTTGCTGTCATCCAATGTTGTCCTCCTAACTTCGCATGAGGCTCAGCTAACTTTTTCTTTGACGGCAAAGTGTAGATTGTAGGAAACAATTTTGAGCAGGTTGGCACCTTTTATTTCAAGATGAAAGAGAGTAAGTTGTCCTGTAATGGGCTAAGGCCCATTGGTTCTTGTTAAAGCATATATTCCATGTTATCAACTCCATAATCAGCCCATGATCGACTCCTTAATAAAATCAAAATCAAAGCTAAACTTGTCACATGAAAATGCAATCATTTATCGCAAGCTGATCATTTAATTTTCATAAAATTTGTTTTTGACTTTCATCCCTTCATACACTATAAGTGTTACTTGGCTTCAAGAAGGTTTCATCCACAAATTTTAAACATTGATTAGAAACTTTTTATGATAAAATAATTCAGAAAAAGAAAATTACATCTTATTAACTGGAATTTAGTTAATTCTCCTAAATATCATGGTGGAATTTAGTTACAAGTCACTGGATCATTCGATACCTTAATAATGATAATAATCTTTGGAATAAAATTATTCATACAAAATATGATCAAATTCATTGATAAAACATTCCTAAATATCATCAATCTAGTTGGAATTGAAAATTATTTAATAGTGTCGTGAAGGTGCTGTGAATGATCTTAGAGAAATTTTTTTAATACAAATTGGTAATAGACATTTAATAATTTTTTTTCATTCTGACCCTTGGTTATTTAACACACCTTCAAATTACATCCCTACTTTAATAAATATTAATCTGATACCTAAGGTTGATGTGCTGATTCAATCTGGTGGCTGGAATAACTAGCTGCTATTGAACATGTGCATGCCTGACCTAGTCTCAGTCATTAAGACTAGAGAAATAACTCAGTTCCTTTATGAGAATAAATGAATATGGAAAGGATGGGAAAGCTACAGTAAAAAGTGCATATCATTTCTTGCATCCCAAATCTGAATCATGCTGGTATAGTTGGCACAATCTTTGACAGATCCCAATCATCCCCTAAATTCATATTTTTTTTAAAAAAAAATCATCACATAAAAGGCTTCCTACTACTGCTGACTATCTACTACACCTTCATTTCAATGTTCAAACTACTTGTTCATTATGCCTTTCAGTACCTAAAACTATTGACCTTTTTTTTTTCTCCAATGCTCTATATCAAAAAAAAAAAAAAAAAAAAAAGAGCATATATGGAATCTCTGGGAAATTAATTTCAACTTCTCATTCTCTTAGAAAGCATCCTGGAACACTGGGATTGGCTTCATGAAAGAAGTAGTCTGGGGCTACGCAAACTGCTATAGACTGCAATGGCAAACCAGTTGTGATTTATTTGAGAAATACGCTAAAAATTTTAATCGAAAAAAAAATCTTTCATTTTATGGTCTTGGACTCAAGTACTGTCTTATACTAGCTATTATGCTAGAGAATCCATTTCCGAAGGGAATAGACTGACTAATTCTATTAGTCTCAGATGATAAAAATTATAGCTTAGTTAAAATTGAATACTAATTGTGCTTCCTTGTTGCAGGATGGAGGCATGACATTTATCATTAGAGATCAGAGTGTCTAGCAATTGGACAGCGATACACTCAAAACAAGTCAGCTGAGCAATGTGAAGCCGCAGCCATTAAACGTGGATTACAAACAGTAAGCTCAAGTAAAAAAATCTCCATTTATCAATTTAAACATACTCTTCCACGATAGTGGATGTGCCGAATGAGAATATGGCAGTTCCTCGGGCTATTGCTCATACTCTTCGCGACATCAAAGACATGCTGAACCATCTACAGCCGGATACTATTACTCACTGCTTTCCTGAATGCAACAGGGCAGCAAACTGGGCTGTCAAGCAAGCAAGAGACTATAAAACCATTGTTCTTTGGCTTGATTGGTTATGTCTTCCAATGGAGCTCTCCTCCATCTTGTATCACGAGCTTCTTAGGTCATACCATAGAACGATTGAATCTTAATGTATTTCTTTTATTGAAGAAAATATATTCCATGAGTGATCACTTACAATTCTCTAGATAACCTTAAAGTTTATGTGAGACTGTTTCGACTCCTACTAGTTGACTTTTACATGCGTGATCAAAGCCGGATTGCCCTATATATAACTACACTCCGATTGTCGCTGCAATGTGGCTTTAGGTTTGGTACAAGTCCAGAGCCGAAAGTAGATAGCCAATAACTATGACATCAGGTGAATTCAGATTGAAATGTTGTAAAGATCTAACGATATCTTATGGAGATCGTCATCAGGTTATGCATATTGAACCCAAATCCTGTATTGCAGATGACTTGTTTCCAGCAGAGAGATGTCGACGCTGTTCTAAGCCCACCAGTTGTACCACATCACTTGCACTTCTGTTGTGTGATTGATAAAACATACATATAGGTTTGGTAAGTATCTTTTGTTTCCTAATAACAACCATATTACTTGAATACTATGTTACTTGAAAGAAAAGGAATTCAAACAGGATATATATATATATATATATATATATATATATATATATATATATATATATATATATTTTGGAGTGCCAATTTTCTTTGGTAGAATTAGAGAGATTTCAGAAAGAAACAGAGTGGAAGAATTCAAACCTTTAGTGGAAGACACAGTATTAGTTCAAAGCTTCAACTGTATATTCTGCTTTTAAGCAATTTAGAAGAAGAAATGATCGATCGATGGGTAAATTTTCTTTTCTTTCGGAAAGGATAAAGGGTGAAAACAAAATTCGAACCAGAACTTTACAATAATCAATCAAGGTCTTTATTAATTAAGTTAGTCAAATTTTTTTTATACATGTCAAAAACATCACGAAATTGAGTACAGGCCCGAAACATCGTTAGCAGGAGGTGATTTTGCTGATATAAGCCCATGTACTTGCTGAGAATAATGATGGAAGAAACAGGGTTACATGTAGCAGCTGTAAGGGAGTAAAAATTAATGGTGATTCCATTGCATGTATGAATTATTAGCATGATGTGAGCATGGTTTCTAGGGTCTTCACACGAATCATTAGGGAGTTGAGTGAGTGATGATGGCAACCAACCGCAAGCGGTGATTCATAGCAGTGGCAACAGCATCCATTACATTTTAATTCGTACCTACAACTGATGTTTGATAGCATTTTCGAATTCTTATCAAGAGAAAGACAGCACATACTCGATGTCAGCAAAAGTCCGACCCCGTGCTCACACTTTGAAAGAGCGTCACTCTCTTCGTCACTATGTCGGCAGGAGTCTCTGATTTGATAGGCAAATTGCTTATGGGTTTGCACTATCGCATTTTTCAGAAGCAACCAAAAGTATACTTAATGCATACCATGGGATTCACTTGAACTTGATTTGAGACTTCCTGTAGCACAATTATTAACGGAAGGGACATGAGCTGGGACCAGGAGGAGAAAAAGGTGGCCTATCAATGCTCGTGAGGGACCATTCTTACGAGTCCTATCAATTGATGGATGGATGATCCTTATTAATATGTTCACAAGGATTTAAGTTGATGTGATGATCCTATTGTTATCATCATCTTAAATGTTAACGTGATGTGTTACACCGACAAGTTACTGCTCTCCAAATGATCCCTCCACAATGCACTGCGGTAGGAACCATAGAATTTTTGTTGAAGCCACAAATGTACCCCCTTGGAAACTTTCCTTGCGATGCGTCAAGTGTGCACGTTGTACAGCCCATGCATATGAACAAGCAATTGTACTCCAACAAAGCAACCCAACACCGACTTGGACGTAATGGTTGATGATTGAGCAGACACAGAGAAGTGGAAGACGCCCGTCCTCAATGATTAGGGCGGCTGTACGGGGCGATGCGTGAATGACGTGGTTGCATTGACATCATGTATTTTCCGAGATATGTGTCCGTGAATAGGAGGAAAGGAATGATTGGGATTCAACAACGTCAGCACAAATGTAATGTCACGTACCCTTCTGATCTTATTCACATGCTTACTATTTGTATAGTAAGATCGAAGGCATCGTCTTTATGATATTGACAATCTTCTGCTCGGTCTTGTACCTCTGCGGATAATTATGTCTTAACTCAGGCACAGGGAGATGGTAAAAAGCATTCATCTTCTTCCGGTGTTTCTGATCTGAGCCATCCTTTATCTCAGAGCACTCGATGGATGTCCTCCCGCGTGCTTAAATCGAACACTGACGGATAAGTTTGACACGCAGCGAAGCTTCTGTGGCCATGCCGACGTCCAACAACACGTACGGGAGCTCTATCCTCTACTTGTGCTCTTTGAACGTCTGAAGGAAAAGGGTCAACGTCGCAGTTTGTGCTGAAGTTAGATCCAAGATGTTGTCAATATTTATGCAAGCTGGTGGTACAGTCATAGTGGGAGTCTGCAAATCAGATTGAATGCCTTTCGACAGGCTAAAACTAGTTCCCATTCTATAGCTTTCCAGATAAAATTAAATGCTTCCAAAAGGTTGCATCCAAGTGTTCTTTGTCGTGTCAGTAGTGAAATTAATGATATGATGTTCTTCTCCTGAAACGTTGGTGTGAACTTTGAATCTCATGTAGGTAATGATTATATGAGCATTATTGAGGTCCCATGGCAATATATATATATATATATATATATATATATATATATATATATGTATGTATGTACTGATAGCATATATGTCTACCAACTTTAAGTATTCTGTCCTGTATGCATGCTTTACCACAACTAACAACTACACTGCGGTGAACTTGTTTCTCCTATTTGCTTCTACCGTCTCAGTGACTACTCCAGGATTCAAGAGTTATATCAAATCTGGAGGTCACCAAGAACTCTTGCAATTGTAAAGGCACTCCATGAAAGGGTTGTAGGAATCGCAATAGAATCTGAATTACCATTTAACAATGCTAGCATCCTATGCGTGGTCCACATTAGAGAAGATTCTGCAGAGTTATTAGGATCTTTATGTGCATGTGGCTTGTCAACGTAGCTATAAGTCCAACCATTCCTTCCCTTCCCAATCATTGCAAGAGGTGTTTGGAGTCGCTGATACATGAGAGTCAGTCAACCTTATAAATATAATATCATGCCGACATGGACGGCTACTAAAATACACAGATTCAACAGAGAGAAAGAGAGTGAAATGAAGGTGGTACAATCCATTCAACCGCAGCATTTGTGATTTGTGAAGGAGAAGGCTAGAGAAACTATTTATTTTTCTTGTTTCATTGAATCTTTCTTCATCCGACATAATCATTTTAGATCTATCTATCCCCACTTCATCAACTTCTTTGGTCCTCGTTTCTCTTCTGATCCTGATTCCTAACACTCTGCCAATCCCTTTGCAGAAGTGTACTACATATCCTTTGATATTCTATGGATGAACGTGTTCTTTTTAACAGCCAGACACCCAAGCAACACAGAGATATGGCTGAACACTTTATATCTGTAGCTTCAGCACATGAATTGCTCGCCTGCTTCATTCCAGGGATCAGTCAACGCCTCCCAGACCTCCCCAAGTAAGTTTAAGCTTTTGCCATGTCTTCCTTTTGTTGTCACTTCTTATCTGGTTCAGCTTACGACTTTTCCTACAAACGAAGTTTCTGCATATAGAAACAAGCGTTCTATATAAAAAGATTACATTAATCTTCCTATGTTTCATAGTGATAATTGAGTCAAACTAATTAGAATTAATATACATTGAGTCTGACATCGATTCAATCCAAAAATGGATATATATTCTATCTGGTCAGTGGACCACAAGCTTAACTTCTGTTACTAAGCTCATGTTGACTCTAATACCAAACCAGAAATCTATTACTGATGAGTGAATCGAACTAATCGGGATAAATATATATTGAGTCAAGCATCAATTCAATCAAAAAATTTAATTTGATAGATTATGGACTACACTCAAATATATATCTATATTTATTAATATGAAACTATTCTCCTAGTTCTTGTTTTTAATCTCTCCACATGTATAAATATCTTGTAATAAATGTATGTTTTCAGCTATCATCCTTAATCATTGAAGGTGTACGAATAGTAAATAATGCATTATCGTCGTCTTGTGATGCCTGAAGCATTTTTGCGAAAACGATCATGCCTCAAACTTAGGCATATCCATTAACAAGTTAGAAGAGTTGGGGATTAAACTCGTTAGCTTTTCAAAGGTTCCCAGGAATAGTGTGATATGGATCGACAAGTGGATTCCAATAGAACTCTCAGAAGTTCCAATCCGTCCCGCGCTAGCTCATAGAACATGGAATTGAGGTAAAAATACTTAAAACTGCTCCAAGATATACTAGCTTATATGGAATAATATTCTGAAACTAAAACTTACCAACTAAGCTGTGATTTGTATGGTCTCCGTTCCACTTGAAAAGATTCCAGGGAGAAGTTTCCTATATATGTCCTTGGCAAGGACATGCAACTGTTTCTAGGTGACTAGTGGGACCAATAGCCGCAGGCCCCACAACCCCACCCCACCTCCTCCCCTCCGCACCCCCCTTCTCTCTCTCTCTCTCTCTCTCTCTCTCTCTCTCTTTGATCCTCAAATATATACATAAACACTATGTTTGAAGCAAAATTTGGTGATAGCCGCATTTCGAGGTAGATTCAAGAGCACTAAAAAAGTGAAGATTGCTCGAGAAGACTCTTAATCAAGCCTCTACAATAAATTTCTTCCGTATATTTCTTCACCTGAATTTCCAATATTCGTTGGATATTGATAATTTGAAAAAGGTAGGAAATGCTAGTTTTTCCATTGCTGGAAAGTTTTGCTATTATTATTACCACTAGTTTTTATGAATAAGATACTTGATTGATAGAGCAACTTCTAAGCCCTTCTTTCTGGTATTCCTAATTGACTTCCGCGGATGCCAAAGATACAAGAATGGTTTCCTTGAGTTAATAGCATGAATTGCAAACCAATGTGTGCGAATGCTTCAGTAGATCATGACTAAACATGTAGATGCTATTCGCATAATCATGCCCTTTTGAGTCCTATTCTCTTAACAAAAATGCAGAATTTACATCACCTGATGAGAACGTCCAAGATTTAATCGAATCTCCTAAACAAGCATTAATTCTGTGATTAGATTGCTTCTTTCCAGATTAGATGATTAGGCTGAGGTCACGAGAACTGGCTTCTTTCCAAATCGGTGATTAGATTGCTTCGATACTCGTCTGTCAAAAAGAAGAAAAAAAACGTTAGCACATAAACTGACCGACAACTTCGTGTTTTCTTTGATACAACCGATGTGGTAATGACATGAATTTTTTGACCAGAGAATGACTTTGGAATGACATGTCAGGTATTTAGCTAAGTAGGTGTAAATTGTATTTATCTAATTACTACGGCAGATAAAATGCATGATGTTTCAGAAACAAATGCTGAAGTCCGTTAGAGTCAATACGCAAGTGCCGTGATTTAATTGACTACGGTGGTACCTTATGAGTAAATGAGGGAGTAAAGGACCAATTTAGTAGGTAGGAAGAGTCCCGTTCTTCTGAAACAGTAAGCAGAACCATTTACGAGCATTAATCCATGCAATGCATGAGGGAGCCATCCATCCATCAGTGCGGTAGATATATGTACACATGATCGTATCATTGCTCACTGAGCCCCATGTGCACCCATCGTTCTCACTGAAATCACCTCATGAACTCTGGGTTAAAGCCACGGCCGTAGCGTGTCGAAGGCCTCTGTGGGGGTGACCGCGACGGCATTGCTCCCGTCCCCATGGTAGAGGGCACACTCCCTCAGCGTTTAGTTAGTGGGGCAAGCCTTCAGCGTCCAGTCAGCGGGATCAGCGTTTAGTCGCAGAGCTCCCTTTCACGAGCCTAACACGTCGTGCAATCTCTATATAAGCAGGTCCAGGGTATCCCATTGGCGAGTCCAAGGAAGCTGAAGAAGATGAAGGTGTTGGGAATCGTTTCGGAAGCGCGAGACCTCAATCAGGTAGTTTTTTTGCATGGTTAGTTTTGTCTTTGCATTCTTAATTGGTCTCATCTTATAGCAGTTCGCTTCTTTTATCAAGTGCATTCCTGCGACGCAATCCATATCCAAGCATATAAAAGGGTATTCTTTCGGTGAGTTAAAGGAAGCCAAACTAGTGTCCTTGGGAAGAATGGAGGTGTTGGGAATTGTTTCAGAGGCACGAGAGCTAAGTCAGGTATTATTCTAAATTCTCCGAACGCAGTGTTTTGTCTTTACATTCTCCGTTGTATTTTCCGTAGCTCAGAGGGTTCTTTGTTCGGATACTACATGTGGAGTCGTCCTTGTCAAAGAGAAAACTAGTTTGGATCATAAAATTATCAACTCACTGTAGTCTTTTTTTCCGTGTCTCTTTCTATGCCTGTGCCGTGGGACACCATGGCAAACGTTTCAGCCCATTGATGTGGTCATTCAATGACCTGTTGTAGTGAGATCCACAGACGGAGTTCTCCAACATCGACAGACAACGCCTGGAATCCTTGTTAAGCTTGTAAAGTCGAACCTATATAGCGTAACGCTTCATGAATCTTAGCTAGATATTGACTTCACCATAGTGTTGATGGCTGGGGTGAGATGCCAAGTCTTCATTCTTAGCTAGACAATGACGATTCCCGTAGTGTCGATGGCTGGGCTGAAAAAGAAGTGTCAGCCCAGCCATTGGCTTTTCTTGCCGACCTGTTCAAACTTGATGTAGAACTATTTCCAAATCTTTCTTGTCGGCGAGAATTCTTTCCAATTGTTGTTTCAAGTGTAGTGGCCCAATGTTAATAACAATCCCGTGATATCGACTTCCTACTTTCCGTCTTTTTTTTCGGATTAGGTGAGAAGACCAGCATAGCGTTTCTTACATCAAAGCTGTGAGTTTCTCACTGATATCATAAAGGATATTACCCTCACCAGATCTTTAGCATCCATGCCCCTAACGTGAGAATTCACCGAACGTAAAAAACAAAACAATTTTATGAAAGAATACAAACTGGGTAGAACTGCAACGTGGGATGTGGCCAATATGGCCAGCACACCTTGTGGCCGTGGCCGTGTGGGGGGTGTGCAAGGATACAAGGAGGAGAGACTGATGTGCGATGGAGTCGGGGAAGAGGAGAGACGTCGCATGATGGGTCATGTCCGTCCACCGCCGCAGCTTCTAGTCCCACGTCGCGTTGCGTCGCGTCTGGGCGCAGAAAGCCTTGAACTGGAGCGTTCGGCAGAAACGATGGTCGACAATTATGAGGGGGGCATACTCCAAAAACACGCCCCGCCGCCCCCCTCCAAACACGGAGATGCTTATGCTGCTTTGTCCATGCGGATGAAGCCAATTCCCCAAAATCTTACGCCGTCTTTTTCTTTTTTTGCCTCCTCTCCAATTACACCATGTATATAAAATTCCAAGAAATTCTAAAAGTGGGTTTCTTTTACCATTTCTTACATTTCCGTTTGTCATCAAGAAGTAGTTGTAGAATTGGGTTTCTTTCTCTTGAGGAGAACACTGTTTCTTACTTTTCCATTTATGTCATGAAGATGTGATAGTGGTTCATATATTCCTGCGTTAGGGCATTAGCTATTGAGTAGTGAACCTAAGCCTGTAAATGAGATATGAGAGCATTTATATTTTTAACATTTTCCTTACACCTGCATGACAGATGGCTCAAATTCAATACATGAATTTTGAATTCATTGGAAATTTCTTACTGCATGGGCTTTAAGGCTCGTGTAGACTACGGATGACTTGCATAAATTAAATGGGGATATAATTTTATTGAACGTGTGAGCTAGAAATAATTCGAAAATAGGATCCCTCCCTTTGATACTATCTTAAATTAGTTATTATTGCTATTTTATCCAAAAACCTAATTCAAAGAGATGATTTAGAGTTATATTTTTAACAGAGTTTAATTAATTCTACCTTGAAAGTAAAAGCAAGACTACATTGGATCAAGCATCAGAGGTCTGAGCTCATGGATATATAAACATGAAGGCCTGTTGGTTTTCTTCTTCGTGAGAGTTATCCACTAAGTTCATCTCCTTCCCTCAGGCTCACACTGCTCCTGTGATGGATCACAGTCCACCATTCTTAGCCACCTACAAGAGCCTCTTCGACGGACAACAAGCCATTGACACTGACACCGAGGTGGTCGAGTGCTGCGACCTCCCGCTCATCGATCTCAGCCGTCTAAACGACGTGCTCAAGGCCGCGCAATGCAAGCAAGATATCGTCACCGCCGCCTCCGAGTGGGGCTTCTTCCAGATAGTGAGCCACGGCATACCCGACGGTCTCTTGGCGAGGTTGCGAGAGGAGCAGGTTCAGATGTTTCGTCAACCGTTCAAGCAAAAGACCAGCGAGAAACTCCTCGACTTCGACGACGACAGCTATCGGTGGGGGACACCCACGGCGACCAGCCTGAAGCACTTGTCGTGGTCGGAGGCGTATCATATTCCTCTATCTTCGTCAAACAAGCCTGCAACAAGTAGCACGATCAGGTACTTCACAAGATGTTCTTTATATCACGGAGTAATGGATAATACATGAAGTGTTGCTGCCAAATTACATGGTTTTCTAGCTAAGCTTGGATTTCCTCATAGATCTCTCGGTTGACTGTGTACATCTCTTGTGAACCCTAAGTTTATTTCCGCATCTGTTAAGTTCCTTTGCATATCTCTTATGGCACCCTCAGTAATGCTTCAAATCGTCATCTTGCAACGCAGGTGCGTGATAGAAGAACTTTCTTTGGCGATGACCCAACTGGCAAATCAACTGGTCGATACGCTTGCGGAAGGATTGGGACGCGATGGCACATATATGAAGGAAAACTGCACACGTAACATGTGTTATCTACGGCTAAATCGATATCCGCCATGCCCAATACCTGCACAAGTGTTTGGGTTGGTTCCTCACACTGACAGTGATTTCCTCACCATCCTGTGCCAAGACGAAGTGATCGGGCTGCAGTTGAAGAAGGGTGGGAGATGGTTCACTGTCAGGCCTAATCCGAACACGCTCGTCATCAACATCGGCGATCTATTCCAGGTGAGAAAATAGTTCTTGCAAGTAAGTGTTTCGAGGTGCTTTTGACACATGAAAGGCTTGACCGAGACGGAGATCTGGTGTTTTATGGGTATGCAGGCATGGAGCAATGGCTTATACAAGAGTGTGGAGCACAGGGTTATGTCGAACCCACACCTAGAGAGGTTCTCAGTGGCCTACTTTATGTGCCCCTCCAACGAAACTGTGATCGAGAGCAGCGCACAGCCCGCCACCTACAGGAAGTTCAGCTTTGGGGAATACCGACAACAAGTCCAACAAGACGTCAGGCGAATGGGCCACAAGGTTGGGCTCACAAGGTTTCTTGCTTGAAACAGATGAAACAGAAGACGAGCACCAGTATAAAGCGATTCCCTCCACAGCTCTTTTCTCCGAGTGCCAATTTTAGCTTTTTGGCCACTAATTATAGATCTAAAATCGCTACAAACCATAGTCCCGAGGAGTGCTAAATGTTTAGAGTCTAAATAGTAAGTGTTGCAGTCATCTGATCCTCGAAACAGTTGACAGAAACAGCAAGATCTATAGGTTACATTTGTAAATGGAAGAAACAGAGGTAGAAACCTCTTGGGCTACCTTCAAGATGTACTACTTGGGGAAGAGGCAACATGAATAAATTGGTAGTATTTGATAAATATTTGGACGTACACAACCTGTTTCAGGTTTCGCAGGAAGTATACAATAAAACAATATTTCTCAGTCGCTCATAATCACTTGTAGGAGGAGATAAAACCACATGAGATCTGCAATTGTTGCCGAATTTTGTAAGACCGTAGGTAGAATCTTCGTTCCACAGAAAATAATGCATCCTTCAACATGATACCTAATTGACCTCAGTGTTGGATTGGCATTGGATTCAGTAATGAATGCACCAGTCAGACCAAATATGCAAAAGAGAGAATCATCATCTCAATATGACTGTTGGGAAAAAACCTGTAAATGCGGAATAATACTTTTCCCTCTTTGTGTATCAAAATAGGTTCCTCATAAAAAATACCAACTTGATATTATAAGCAAATAACAACCAGAACAATATCAATAGCAGAACAATTAATCAATCGCAAGTGAGACCGAACTTTAATGTGGAAAACCCAATATGGAAAAAACCACGGGACCGTAGTCCACTTCTAACTTCCACTATCACCAATAACAATAACAAGATTACAATATGTTCTCTCTAAAATAATAAGAGGATCATAATGACATCAAGATCATATATAACAATAGTGCATCATCATCTTAGAGATAAACCTATTCTAAGAAAGATTTAGATCTCACCAAATAAACTTAGCAGGAAAGCACTTTAGAGAGGATAAACTGTAGATCAGTACCGTTAGGATTGTAGAGTTTACTGTAAGAATTCTCCACGTCAAATCTGGGTCAAAACTGATGAAGTTTGGTCACCGATCGTCAAGCAGAAAAACTCAGAAACCTAGTTTTTTCTCTCTCTCCTCTTTCTTTCTCTCGCCGCCGACGCCGCTTTCACGCCGTCATTTGCCTTTGTCTTCAGTATTTTCCTTTCCTGCACACACCAATAGAAACCCTTGGTTTCTATTTAATTAGTTGATTTGGGCTTGGCCCAAATATCTGGTCCAGGCCCACGTATGGGCTGGATCCAATAATTCTCCCCCTCCAGCTCATATGGTGGGCTGTACTGAGCCCGCTCTTCGCCTATAAGCTTCAAGCTTCTCCTTAGGCAAAGACTTTACCAAGCTATAGATGTGGTTCTCAAGCAAGGATTTCATCTCTTCTTGCATGGCTTTAACCCACTCATTCTTGTACTCATGTAGAATAGCTTCCTGGTAAGTTTCTGGCTCTCCCCTATCAGTAAACATAACATACTCATGTGGAGGATATCTAGTAGATGGTTGTCGCTCTCTTATGGATCTTCTCAATGGAATCTCAACTGGTGGTGGAGGTTCTTGCTCAGTTGGTTCAACTTCATCAACTGTAGGAGTATCATCACTAACATTCTCACCACATACATCTTCATCATCATCTCCCCCATGATCATCATGAACTATAGGTGGAGGAACTAGACCCAAACTCTAAGGAATATAAACAGAGGTTTCTGGCTTCTCAACATTGTCACCATTATCAAATAATTGGTCTTCAAGAAACACAACATCCCTGCTTCTAATAATCTTCTTGTTCACTGGATCCCATAATCTGTACCCAAACTCTTCATGACCATATCCCAAGAAAATACATGTCTTTGCCTTATTATCAAGCTTGGATCTCTCATCTTTAGGAATATGTACAAATGCTTTGCACCCAAAGACTCTCAAATGAGCATAAGATACATCTTTCCCTTTCTATACTCTCTCTGGAACATCACCTTCCAAAGGAACTGATGGAGAAAGATTTATCAGGTCAACTGTAGTTCTCATAGCCTCCCCCCAAAATGACTTAGATAACTTGGCGTGAGAAAGCATACACCTAATCCTTTCTTCAATGGTTCTATTCATCCTTTCTGCCACACCGTTTTGCTGAGGAGTTTTTGGAACTATTTTCTCAAGCCTGATACCATGAAATCTGCAATAATTCTCAAAAGGACCCCTGTACTCACCACCATTATCTGCTCGAACACTCTTCAGCTTTCTGCCAGTTTCTCTTTCAACACTGACATGAAATTCTTTGAAGACATCCAGTACCTGGTCTTTAGATTTCAAAGCAAAAGCCCAAACTTTTCTAGAATGATCATCAATAAAAGTAACAAAATAAAGAGCACCTCCAAGAGTTCTAGTTTGCATAGTACAGACATCAGTATGAACTAAATCAATAATATTTGATCTTCTAGATGGCGGATAAGTATGAAATGCAACTCTATGTGTTTTTCCAGCTAAACAATGATCACAAGATTTAAGAGATCTACCTTGCAACTCGTAAGAACTCGCTTTCTAGCAAGAGTTTGAAGTCCCTTCTCGCTGATATGACCAAGCCTCTTATGCCAAAGATCTATGCTTTCACCCTTTTGAATTGCATTAATCTCTCCTTTGTGTAGCTTAGCTTCCATAATATAAAAAGAGTTCAACTTCTTTCTTCTCGCCACAACTAGAGAACCTTTAGTGAGCTTCCATTTGCTTTCACCAAAGTAATGTGTAAATCCCTCATCATCAAGTCTCTGTAGATATTAAATTCAGACGAATATCTGGAACATGTCTGACATCTCTGAGTATCAATTTGCTCCCAGTACTGGTCTCTAAGCAAATATCTCCAATACCCATAATCTTGGATGTACCATTGTTTCCCATTCTAACGTTGCTAAAATCACCAGCAGTGTAGGATCTGAATAAATCATCATGAGAAGTAACATGGAATGAAGCACCAGAGTCAATTACCCAGTTGCTGTCCTGAGCTGCAAGACTAATACATCCATCATCACAAACAGTAATGATATCACCGCAACTGTATTGGCCTCTTTTTCATTTTTCTTCCTTTCATTCTGTTCTCGCTTCCAAAACCTATACTCTTTCTTCATATGACCTGGCCTGTTGCAGTGGAAACACCTTATATCTCTTCTAGACTTGGATCTTCCTCTATAATCATGTGAATTTCTACTGTGACTTCTTCCACGTCTTTCCTGCTTTTCAGTAACAAGTGCACCAGAAGAAGATTCTCCCTGTTCTTTCCTTCTAGCATCCTCATTAAGTAAACTGTCTTTAACCATGTCTATAGTTAGAGTTCCCTCTGGCGTGGAGTTACAAACTATCACCACATACGTTTCCTAACTTTCTGGTAAAAAGCTGAGAAGTAGCAATCCCTGCATTTCATGATCTACATTCATTTTCATAGCAACCAACTTGTTTGCAAGACTCTGAAATAGGCTTATGTGCTCAACAATGTTGCCATCATATTTATACTTCAAATTAACAAGCCTTCTAAGGAGAGAAATTCTATTTCCCACTGTCTTCTTCGCAAACAGATTTTCTAGCCTCTGCCAAACAATATCAGCTCTGGTTTCATCAGAAATATGCTCATGCAGATTTATATCCATCCATCTTCTAATATAAGCAATAGCTTTCCGTCTTTGGACCTCTCATTCCTCCTCTTCCATAGTAGAGGTTTTTCTTTAACTTTGATGGGCTTATACAAATCTTTGCAATAGAGCAAATCTTCCATCATACGCCTCCAAGTAGAATAATTTGATGAGTTCAATTTAATCATACCATCTGATTCTTCCATTTCAATCACACAAGAAAATACTAGTAGCAAATAACAACCTACTGCTCTGATACCACTTGTTGGGAAAAAACCTGTAAATGCGGAATAATACTTTTCCTTCTTTGTGTATCAAAATAGGTTCCTCATCAAAAATACCAACTTGATATTATAAGCAAGTAACAACCAGAACAATATCAATAGCAGAACAATTAATCAATCGCAGGTGAGACCGAACTTTAATGTGGAAAACTCAATGTGGGAAAAACCACGTGACCGTAGTCCACTTCTAACTTTCACTATCACCAATAACGATAACAGGATTACAATATGTTCTCTCTAAAACAATAAGAGGATCACAATGACATCAATATCATATATCTTGACTGAACAATAGTGCATCATCGTCTTATAGATAAACCTCTTCTAAGAAAGATTTAAATCTCATCAAGTAAACTTAGCAGGAAAGCACTTTAGAGAGGATAAACTGTAGATCAGTACCGTTAGGATTGTAGAGTTTACTGCAAGGATTCTCCATGTCAGATCTGGGCCAAAATTGATGAAGTTTGGTCACCGATCGTCAAGCAGAAAAACTCAGAAAACCTAATTTTCTCTCTCTCTCCTCTTTCTTTCTCTCGCTGCCGCACGCTGCCGTTTCACGCCGTCGCTGCACTGTGCTGTATTTTCCTTTCCTGCACACACCAATAGAAACCTTTGGTTTTTATTTAATTAGTTGATTTGGGCTTGGGCCCAAATATCTGGTCCAGGCCCACATATGGGCTGGACCCAACAATGACCACCTGGAAACAGGTGCCACAGGTAATTCCTGGCTCTATTTTCTTTAGTGAATCGCAAACTTCTATGTTTTGGCTAGAATTACTTGAAGTAAAAAAGAACAGCTTGAGAATTCTCACCTGACTTCAAAACTTGAATGCTTTCATTGTAATTCCCATTCCAAGCTTTCAAACCACTCGACATCTTCGATTTAGCAGCAGACATCAAGTTCTTTACGAATCGAAGATCTCGAAGCTTTTATCTCCGAGGAAGAACAATGTGATGTTGTGAAGCCATGCAGAGGAACCACATAAGAGGTCAAAAGATCACAAGATCTCTCTCCAATCCCACTCAGATCCGTAGTGAACGACAGAAATTTAAGTCAAGATTCCTTTTCTTATTCTATTCATGACTCTTTCCTCGGATTAGGACGGAACTAAACAAACATGCAGTTTTCCATTACAAAAAACTTGTCTTGTTACATTATTGATTGATTGAAGGGAATAAAACTAGTAATAAACTTGTAATTTTTTTGTCCTGATATTAGATCTTGGTCGACATAATGGTGCGAAGCAACTGTTGGTGAAAATTATGTTCTTAGAATAATGATTTATTTCTGTAAATTTCATGAAGGCCCAAAATCTATCTCTATTTTGCACGTCAATATTTAATCCTGAATTCATGCCTATTAATACTTAAATACTATACCTTTCAAGTTAAAAAACTATAAACACAAAAGAAAATATTATGATTAGAATTAACATATATAAAAAGATACCTTTTCATCAAATCCATAAAATTCCCTTTTCATCTTCATCTTCTTCTCAATTTTTTTTCTTTTATTTATTCGTTTGTTGTTCAACAACAACTTGGCATTGATTCCTATCAATTGCCGGCGTTTCCTGTAAGACTAGGCTGCAAATATCTGACCAAGTCTCCAAAATAAGCTTGTCGACGAAGACGAAGGGAAAACTGGTTTACAAGACTCCCTTCCAAGCGGATGGTGCCAAGATGTAAGTACATTTTGGCATACTAAAGTTGGATGTGCTCCATGGCTTGGTAAGTTAACACCTCTCTTCCAAAAGTCCTGTTTGCAATCCTGAATTCAATGGAATTAAGTAAAATTTTAATTTTTTTAAAAAAATAAAAATTTATTATATCAAATAATATTTATGACACTCATACGTAAATACACTGATCAATCCAATGTCCCAATAAAACTAACAAAAACTTGTTGCGTTATGTGTATTTTGATGGTAAATTTGGGGCATAATGAAATATCAATTCTTGATCCCTTAAATATTTTTCACACTCTTAGGGACATTCTCCAATGGATATTGTTGTTGCTACAAAACCTTCCTAGGGAGCGTGGGCTTCTCTTTCCTCCCCGTTTACCGTCCTAAGCAGGGAGACGGAGACCATCTTTGCTACCCAGACTCTGCCACCATTTCCACCTCTATTCCCCCGCCCCCCTTCCCACCCCCTTCTTCTTCCTGCTCCAGACAAAGAAGTCACTGCTCCTCCATATGGCTGCTTCACCCGTCACCGCAGTATGGAATGCTCGCACCTCCCACGCTTCGTTCTACCTTCCACCGGTTGGCCTCCAAGCTGATGAACGAGAATCCCCCACCGTTCCCCAGCCTTCAACAGCAGCTCCAGACACCACAGCTTTCTATGCTCAAGACAGCGGGGAAGAGGCTTCCACCACCCAGCTCGCTGCTGATCGAATGATCCAGCCCAGGGATGCCAGCTACACCGCCGATGACTTGGTCGACCGGCTGCGCTACAAGGCGTTGCAAGAACAAATTAAACAGATGATAAGAGCTGCACTACAAGGCGTTGCAAGAACAAGTTGAGCAGATGACAGGAGCTGCGGCAGACCAAGAGGGCAGCGAGATCCAGCTCAACGTTTTCATAGGATTCCAGACCGGCGAGGACGACGTTGCAAACCAGGGAAGCAGTTACCCTTCAGGCCTTACTGCCTTCAGCTGATGGTTCTCAAGCAACAGTTGGTCCGTCAGCTAATGGAAGTTTGCCGACATTTGTACCGAATAACTCTCGGAAGAACCAGGCTAATGGTTTGGACTTGTCGCTTGAAACCAATGGCGGCCACGCCGAGGGTGTTGGATCGCATGCTTGTCCGCCGTTCATATGTAATTGCTTCCCAACAGCCGAGTCCAGCTCGAAGCAAGCAAGCACTAGATCTTCACGGTCTCTGTTCAGCTGCCCAAGTGCCAACAATCATGCAGCTGACGGGACAAATTGCAACGGAGATCGGGCTACAGGGAAGTGGCGGTCGTTCTTCGTGCCAAAGGCCTGTTGCTCTTGACTTCTGGAAACAATCAAGGACCCCCAGAAAGGAATTGTCCATGGAGAAAGGATTGGTTCGTCTGGTTCTTTGGACAAGAAGAGCAACGAATATCCTGCCATTAATGACAACTGTGCCGCAGAAGGGGCAAATTCTTCTTCAATTTGTGCGAAAATGGATACCTCGCAACGTTGTTAAGGATTCTGCAAACCTGGAGAGCAAATCCTCAGATTCTACACAAAGGAATGATAATTCCTCATACCAAATGGGCAGTTCCGAGGCCCAAGAAGTTTCTTATGAAAAGGTCACTACTGATAGAATCATGAAAATGTACCACTGTTGGATCTTGTTTCTGCTCATCTGGGTGATGCCATACGAATCACAAGCTTAAACGGTGATACCGAAAGTCCACCTGAAATCCTGTATAAAGACATGGCCGTCTCAAATTTAAGTAGAGGTGAGGTGTATGGCCGTGATGGTGAGAGAGAGCAATTAGCAAGAAAGTTGTTAAGAGTCCAATGAGGAGAATGTTGGTGGCTTCCCCATATTTGGTCCAAGGGGTGTCGGCAAGACCACTTTTGCTTACTTTGTGTACAGTGATGAGAAAGTAGAAAAATACTTCCATTCAAGGGTGTGGAACAGTGCCTCCGATGATCTGTGTTCAATGAGAGTTGCAGGAGTGAACATGAATCCTCCTTCAACTAGTAAATCCCGTGCTAGTTGTGAACTCGAGAAGTTGGAGTTCCTAGAAGCCATCCTTAAGGAGCAATTGAAGGAAAAGAAATTCTTGCTTGTTCTTGATGATGCTGATAGCATTGAACGGATGGCATGCTTTGCTTCTATGAAGCATTGTGGAAAAGGTAGCAAAATTATCATCGCAGCTCGAGAGGTAGTAGTGGTGACTGGCAAAGGTAAGGGGAATAAAATTGTCTTAAATGGTCTAAAGGGAGATGATCTCTTGTCATTCTTCAGCAAATGTGCTTTCGGTTATGAAGACCCACAGAAATATCCAGGGCTACAAATAATTGCCGTGGGAATAGCTACCAAGCTGAAAGGTAGCCCACTAGCAGCAAAGACAGTAGGAGGGCTTTTGCAAACGAAGTTTACCGATGACTGCTGGACAAAAATTTTCAATGAAATGCCGGAATTGGAAGAGGACCTCATGCCCGCTCTTAGATTGTGTTACCTGCATCTACCTCCACAGCTTACATGTTGCTTTGTTTATTGTTCAGTATTTCTCAGTGGTTTACCCATTTGATGTGGCCGAATTAGTTAACGTATGGATATCACAAGGATGCAACAAATACACGAGTGGAGGATGTCGGACCAGACTACTTTGATTGATCATCTAGTATCTAGGTCTTTTATTAAACTCCGTAAGTAATCGATTACTTTTGTTAGTCATAAGTACCTTGCAAGTCAATTACGTGAGTGATAACACGAGTGACATGATATACACTATTTTTGTTTATTATCGATTTCATATTTTTTTCACTTTATATTATTTGTTGCATGAATTTATGCAATAAAAATTAAATCATGATGAAATTATAATAATAAGACTGATTCACGTTTAAACACAGACTCTAAATAATCTCAATCGTAGATTACTCGAGAGGGGCATTGAGATAATCAGACAGATTGATATATTGTATGCTCATTCATATAATAGAGACAGTTGGTCTCATAGCTGCTCGTATGGGGACACTAAGGATATAGTACATGTGCTTATTGGAGAATGAGTTTACTAATTAATCCGCTCACGGAATGTTGGATGGTTGATGTTGCCTCATTGTCAGATAATGATTTTGTCGTCCTAGTTGTATATTTGGTCCTTAGATTTGAGACACAAAAGATGTCTTGTATAAGTACTCCATTCTTTGATATCAGACTTATAGGTCTGAAAGCTCTAGATCTAACACAACCAGTCATTGAGAGTGGTAGCCAACCTTATGAGGACAATTGAGTATCAATAAAGGATTATCTGCTCTCGGTGTCATGAGAGGAATATCTCATGCATTCTTACTTAAGCAAATCTTCAGTTATGGTTATTCAGATTAAAAGCGAAAGAGTTCTTTGGGAGAATCCGATTAGAGCAAGACTCGAGTAGAAACCGTATAGGCCTAATAGCACCATACCCAGTATATGATATCTGAGATATTAGATTGTTGAGAGATTTAAAATACATAATAACTAAGGATAGATAGGTCTAATGGATTGGATTCCCCTACATCGTTTGGGGATTGTAGCGTAGTGGCTTAGTACGTTCGTAGTCGATGAATCGAGTGAATTATTATAAAGATAATAATTTACTGAGTTAGAAGGAGTTCTGATAGATGTGATATACAGCCAGCTTGAAATTGGGCCTAGAATGTCACACACATATAATAGGTGTTATGACGAGTAGAGGTTCGGATATGAAATATCCATTTGAGCCATTATCTTATTGGATATCCAGTAAACTCCTAAATTATTAGATCATATTGATGAGATCTAATAAGAGCTTATGAGAGATTATTGGGTAGAGATCCACTAATTTAAGAAGTTTGGGTAGTTAGATAGAGGTCCAGTACCCAATAGAGCAGGATCCATTAAGGTTAAATTGATAAGGGACCTCTATAAATATGGGTGAACCAAAGAGCCATAGGCTAAGCCCTTTTGGCTACCACCTTTATTCTCCTCTACATCTCTTCTCTTTAGCCAACAACTCCTATTTGGGGCATGTGGACAACAAAATGAATTGACCCCATCTTGATTACATGGTACGTGTAGCAAAGAGATTTGTGCAATAATTTGAGGAATGTCTTCGTAGCCCTTGCTTTATGGATCACTGCTAGAGAGAAGAACAGTTGACCTTATTCATTTTCTCTCATAGATTTATAGGATTTCATGGATATATAATCTTCATAAGTAATACATCTTTCATATACGTGTAATTTTCGATTTTATCAATTTTTACACATCAATCTTCTCACGACGATAAGAACCTTATTATTCGTAAAAATCTAAGATTTTTATTTTTTATTCTTCCTGATGTCACCTTAGAGAATTATGATTAGTTGACATATCAATATTGTTTGAGAGGATCTCATATCAAGACTGATGTTCCGGTAGCTTTCATCAGCTCAGGAAATAAACCGCTGTAAACTATGGAAGGGTAAAGGGATTACCTCCACTTTCATTGCCTTCATCACTGGAAGAAGTTGATACAAAAAAGTGTCCTGATCTGGAAAATGAGCCGCCCGAGTGTTTGAAGGAATTGCGACACTTGAAGTACTTGGAGATTGATACCTGTCTGAATCAAGTATCTTGGTTGGTTGAGGAGAAGAAGATGTTCATAATTCATCTCTTGTATCTCTCAGCATTATCAACTCACTCCTTCCATCGCGACCAATCCTAATGAAATTCCTCACTTCTCTTCGAGACCTGAAAGTTGATCGGTGCTCCAAAATCAGTCTTCAATGTTGAACAAAAAAGGGTCAAAAGCATCCCTTACAGATCTATTGCTTAAAGAAGTGAGAGATGTTCAAAAGGAAAAAAAAGGGTTAATCTGTGCCGCCTTAAGACAATTCTATACAACAAAATGCAAACCTCTATAGTGCACCAATTCTTTCTATTGAGCATGCCACAAGAACGCTCGAGTTTATTTCTTAATATCTTCTAGAGTTTCACAATACGTGTTTTCATAATTGCTTGTGAGTAGGAAAGTACAAATTACGTGATTATTATTTTTACCATTTGGGTACTTAATCATATATTTTTAGGCCATATTTCCAAATTTTCCCACGCTTGTGGGACTTTTTGAGAAGGAAAATTTATAACGTCAAAGTTGCATTAGCTTGTGCACAAGCTGTTACACTCACAGATCTAAAGTTATTGTAAATGCCCTTTTCATTTTTGTGGCCTTTAGTTGTGCAATTGTTCTCTGTCACTCTGGACAGATATTTGTCGCATGCATCTATTTTGGGCTGTCTCATTTTAAATAGGAGGCTCAATTTAAAGAATTAGAAATCTGTAGTTTGTTAATATTTTGTGTGATCCCCTACCCTTTCGCTATGTTCAGACAAAAATATACGCTTTCCGTTGGCAAGGAAAGAACTGTGGTCGGTGCCATGACATGATCTTTGGCTCATCTGTGTGCAGATCATTTTCTCTTTGATGGTTCGTACCTTACTGCCAATTCATGTAGCTAGTTTGATGGTATTAAATTCAATAATCAATTAATACTAGATAACTTTGACATGCCTTCTTTCTCTCCTGATTTGGGCATATCAGAAGAGTCATTCATAAGAGAAACTAGTTAGAACTTCTTGAACCTCCTCCACCTGCCTCTCACAACATGCAATGCCATCAGCATCAAAGTGTCTGTCTTTAGTCCTCCACATACCTTCCACAACACGCATTTCCGACAAGATCAGGAACCACGAGGGACTGGGAACCGGCGGAGGAGTAGAACAAGCCAAAGTGCAATGCATTCAGGAAAGCAAACCAAGTATCTGTGGAAAAAAGAAAAAGGTGATATCCCAAAACAGACTGACTTAGCTACCTCTATCTATGCATCTATCTACAACTCAAGCCTCATTCTTGTCAGCTTCTGCATGTTCTTTTGTCTTTTGGACCCGCCGAGCTTTGTTCGACATTGTATCTCTCTGTTCTGAGGTAGGATCGAGAAGATGCAAAGCATGACCAGAGTAAAAAATATCCGTCGTTTGAGCAGCATATAGTGCTCTGTATTCACCCCGCGGTGGTGGTGAGGATCACATCACCAGGCAGTTTCATTACCGCTTTTCATCTTGCCCATGGAGAGTGTGAGGTATAACAGTATCAGCGTTCCCATGCAAGACCTGCACAAAAGAGAACACGTCCAAAATCCAAGTCACCGAATCTAGTTCTTGCTACTTTACCATGTTTCCTATTAGCTCTAAGGCTTGCTACCAACAGGATCGAGGCCATCTATGTGATCAATGCAAACATTATCCGGAAGAAAGTGCAGGTCAAGGCTATCTATCTGATCAATAATACTAATTCAATCTTTTTAAGTCCAAGTTTCTACCATTAGCATCACCATCACCGGGTTTCACACTCCTGAGGGTGACTTGACACCTAAGGGAATTAAAGGAGGAAAAGGATGGGACATGGAACAACTTTTTTCTTGAAATGCAAGCCGAGAAACTCAACTAAAAGAAAGTTGAATTTACATCATAGTCGCATACTTTCTCTCCCTTTTGCAAATTGATTCAAGACCCCCACGCTTCAAATTGTCACCATTGCAGGGCCCCTTTTTGGTTAAAGAATGCTTCCTTCGTTCTTCTTGCCGTTTTATGCAAGTAATCCAACTATTTCATATACTCGTGGAAATGTGTCACCATCGACACCTACCATTACTATGACATGGTTTTAAAGCCATATTAATGGGAACATGAACTTGTCAATTATGACTCTATTATTATTGGTATCATTACAAGAGATTGGCATCTGAGAAGACTAAGTTTATACTAGAAATCATAAAAGTGAACGATTATCAGCAACCAAACTGTTAAAATAATAAGCAACTTATTGATCGTTATTTCTCTCGAATAATAAGCATTAAAAGGGAGAATCACATTCGTTCATAAAAAGACCCTAGGTTTTCTACAGAAACATATGGTGTCATAAACTTACAAGGTGGCGAAGACGATAACGAGTCCGCTCGGGTCGAGCCATCGCGAGGTTGGACGCCGAGCGCCGACTCGCCTCCACCTCGCTCCATCCGGCGTCGGAGCCATCGCACGGGCAAGCCCGACTGCCTCACCCTCGATCGCCACGTGTACCGCAAGAGGCGACTTCTCGGCCCATCCGGGCCCACCTGCGCGATAATCCATCGCACAAATCCCAATCAGTTACGTGAGTACGATGGCGAGCGCACTCGTCAACAACCCGGACGAGTCGGGTCGTGACTCACCGGCGCCATGATGCTCCTCTCCGGCCACAGTCTTGCTCTTCTCTTTTTCGACGTCACTGCCATGTGATCCTTTTCTCGAAGGAATCTTCTTCATGAACTTTAGAAACCGGATCCCGATGAATTAAATCGTCAATAAACATTCATGATTAATCTTCTACCAAATCAACATGAAATCGTAGAGGACAAAGAACAGGAAAAAAGGAAGAGTACTCGTGGGCTTGAACTGGAATGATCCTTGGTGTTTGCTACGAGATGCTGAGAGATCTCATCGATGTCAACGGCAACGAAGCAGTCGAACGTCTTCCTCTCCGAAGTATCCGGTTTCAGTTCTCGGATCGATGCAAGCTCGTAAGAACTCTTCGTAGACGAGTCGAAGCAGTGATAATAAGTTGGGAGTGGGTACAACAGAACACAGTGGAACAGCAGCTGATTGAAGTACCTATATGAGTACTCACCAAGTGCGGGGTTTTGGCCATCGCTTCACTATGCATATCTATTTGATTCCTCGCTACGACATGAAGAAGATATTACTGCGAGAAACGATGGAGAGTATGATACAGGTGATGGCGAAACGGAAGGAAGCAAAAGGAGAGTAGGAGAGTGTTCTGTTTCACTCTCCTCCTATATAGGAAAAAGGAGGGGTGAACACTTACGGAAGATCTGGATTGCTGCGGAAATCAGATAGGAATGGCCCGGCTTCTGTCTCCTTCCTCCCAAGAACGAATAGTTCCTGTTCAATATGAACACAGGTAGTCATCAATATGAACACAAGAAGTGGCAACAAGCGTCAGAAATGCACATATGAGCAAAACACGAACAGTGAGATTCGAATGACAGATGAGATATTGGCCGACTCCAACTACGAGGCAAAGATGGTAGGCTTTGATCTTATTATTATTTCGCCAATTTTTGGGTTCTTTCTCTTTGGCAGGAACAGTGTTACGGGAGAGCGGACAGGTGTTCCTCGCATGCAGTGGATGCTTTGTGCGGTCAAAGGAGTAACTACTCCGGAAACATATATATGAAGAAGCAGAAAGAGAATTGAAGACAAGAAGAAATCTCAATTTGATTTTAAGAATGTTATCTGCATCTTACTAAGTGTCAACCCTTATTGCATTAATGTTCCAATTCCATTGGATCACTTGGACTATCTTCCTATTATTTCATGAAAATGATGTAAGCGAAAATGATGGAATGAGCTGGAGTTGACCATCCGACATCAACAACCAACTACCATCTTAGATTTTGTAAACTCATTGATCTCTGCTACATAGCCAAAGATACTGCTACACTGGGTCAACAATTATCCAGTGCATGGACAGTTGCTCCATGATGATCAACGAGTTATTGTGGTTGCATATGTTTTTGGAATCGAGCATAGATGTACAGGCACTATTCCACTTTTGCTCCCATCAGAATTTGAAATGCACTTATTATGTTCCAAAAAATCTTTTAATTAATTACTTCAGCACATATTAGAATTTTCTCGTTAACGAGGAGATGAGATGAAAAAGCCAGGAAAAGATTTCATTCATGGTAGAGAAGTGTTGAAGATAAAAGACAGTGAAATACTCTGTTTGACATGTCAAGCGTACTGCAGCAGAGTCGAATACTACTACGTAGAAGAAGAACTAAGCAAATATCGTTTCTTTATTTTCATTTTTGTCATCTTATTTGAGGTCTCGAATACATTATATTGGATGGTGCAACTTGTACTTAGTTTAGCACCTTCCAAGTCAACTCCTTAATTTTCTACTCAATGTTCTCCGTTATTAGTCGAGCTTGCAGCATATGCGAGGAAGTGCCAATTTATGAAGCAGGTCAGCTGAGCCAAATTCATAATATCTAATGAGGATAACTATGAAAAATGTTTGACTTTCTTGCTTCGGACGAGGATATGATGTTGATCAACGACTCGCTTGTTAAATTAGAAGTCTAGCATGATTTCAGCTTCCTAATCTGAGAAATCTCTGTTGCTTTAACCTCTTCTGAAGCTGCTAATAGTTCATTAAGGATCCTGGAAAAGGGTCCCAGAGGAGTGTGCTGTGCCTTTAGTTTGTGCAGTACTTGGTAGGCTTTATACATGCTTGGCCTAAAAATATATAAAGGTGAGCATGTTTTCTATTATGTTTTATTTAATCATTTTCATTCATGCCTTGTAATTGGAGAGATTTCCAAGAAATTCCCTAATTAAATTCTCCCTCAATACTTGGTCCGTGATCTAGAACTAATACTCCATAAATCAAAATTATAACATAATATAGAAATAGATAGAGACCAAGCCAACTATATATTCACATGGCCAACCATGATATAAAATCTCTTCTAAAAAGTTTCATAGCCCAACATGTCTTTGCTGGACAAGCAAAACTGCCTTTGAGTGTACAAAGAAATAAAGTAGTTTTTTTGAGAGAGAGGAAGAGAGTGGCTAAGCAACTTCTTTGAAAGAAATTTAAAGTGAAGAAAGAACATTCGGCATAGTTGTACTTTGGTGCTTCTTCATGTTCTTCATTGGGTCCTTTGACCCAAACATTTAGTATAATGAGCTACTTGGCTTTTCATAATGCACATTCATCTTCAGTATTCCATTCAAAGTCTGACAGTGTTTGGCCTCTAAATTATTGCTGGTTGACTTGATCACAAATCTAATTTTAATTCGTCTAATTCTCCAAGGCACATGCCACTGAAGATATCTCAACTCTGTCATCCAACTAGACCAAATGGAGACATTTTTCTGACCAAAGTTGGTGTTTTTTGGGGCTTAGACTGGATGTGAGTCACTTGGCCTGCGCTGACCAAATTATCAAACTGAATTAAGCTAAACTATGCAAAACTTCACTCAAATTTACCTGAATTCCATACTTAAGTATGCAACATAACAATCAAAGAGAGCCACCGGTGCCAAAAGTTCTTCACGACATGAGAATTCTTGAGGTTACTAGCAAATAAACTCACCTTGGTAAAATTTTTTTGAGTTGATCTGCCGACATCTAAATTTTTAGTATTGTCTAAAAGCCATCTGGAACAACTGTCTTAGTCTTTTAGTGTTGCAGTTAGGTTGATGGAAAGAAAGCACCTCATGTCACCAGCCAACAGCATGTTCTCAGCAGCCTGTGTCACCTACCTCTCTGTCTTTATTAACACCTCTGTCTAATCCAAAGGTCTCTAGGTAAGTCCATTTGCATTAGATATAATTTGCCATATGTCATATGATCTCAAATAAATGGCAAATGAAGAGAAGTGCTTCTTTTCCAGTGCAATGGTGACATGTGATTGGGTCCATACAAGCATCGTCTGATGCAGCTCGCATATGCTGCCTCTTTTAGTAAACCAAGTAGAGATTGGTAGAAATCACACTTTTTTTTTTTCACCTAAAAGCGTCTTTTTCTTTCCTTTTCTTCTTTTACTTTTTTTGACTCAGTGTTTGCAATGGATGTGAGGGGTTAATAGCTGCAGCAACACAAATTCAATAATCTTTCTCCAATTTTCAGATAAATACTTTACTAGGCATTGTGAGTGGTAAAGAAAAATTTTGTCAAGCCGGACATAGAAATCATGTATTGCTCAGACAAGCTGTACCAGCATCTCTCAGTCGATAAGTAACATGATTATCTGAAGAGCCATACAGATAACAATGAACATGAAAAGCCAAATCATATCTTCACAAAAGCTTTTGCATCCCTCATACTTTGTAGGTCGTCAGTGGGTCACATCCAAATTATAATCTTATTATTTCAAAGCACGTAACTACTCGAGGACTCTTGTTGGACAGCTCATCTGGCATTGCTTGGGTTGGGAGATAAACCAGCATTCTCTTTCCAATCCTCATCTTCACCTACTGAGAAAACTATGCAAGTAGTAGTTGAAGTCCTCTGTTTTTCTAACTTGGCATTGAGCTAAAGGCCATGTTGTTTCAGATTGGAGAAACTTCTGGTGCATGTGATCCATTGCGTTAAAGATGGTGACACAACTACTTAGACATCCAAATGTTGCTGTCCAAGCTGCATGAAGAGAAGGCAAAAGTAGCTCTTTTTCTTTTCATCATCAGAGTAGAGCTCCCAAGCTTCTCAGAGCAACCTAATTGTCGGTCCTTTTAGCTCTTATCTCTGTAAAAATGTATGCTTTTTCCAAGTTGGATTTTTACTTCTAAAGAATGTGTAAATAGATATGCAGAGTTAATTCTTCACGGTCAATTGACTCTCTCAACTTTATGATGTAAAACTGAAAGTAGCAGACGAGTCAATTACTATTAGCTAAAGCCAACCTATTTCCCCAACGTGGTCAACTCAATCCTGCCACGGAACCTTGCTCACCATACTTGCTACACGCCACTTGATATATCTAACTGGAAGATTCCCAATCATAAGAACGAAAGATGTAGAGTAATGAAGTGAGAAGCAAAGAAGTGACCATGCAGAGTCTAGCTGTAGCACTCATGAGGCTCACTCTATATAAGTGCTCCAAGTCCCTCATAGCTTCAGCATCACAGAGCCAACCGATCTTTGCTTTCTGAGATGGCCTCTAAGATTCTCTCGATGCTCTTGGCCTCTTTGGCCATCTCCCTTCTGCTCACAGGGTCAGCAGAGGCACAGGGCTTGAGTCTTGGTTACTACAGCAAGGCGTGTCCTAATGCCGAATCTATCGTGTTCGAGGAGATGGCCAAAGTCATCAAAGTCGCACCAAGCCTTAGTGGTCCTCTCTTGAGGATGCACTTCCATGATTGTTTCGTAAGGGTAATGTCAACTTTGAGCTATCATTGAAACGTCGAAAATGTGTTTTGCCTAAACATTTCAGCATGCAGGGATGTGATGGGTCAGTCTTGTTGAACTCCACGAAGGGAAATGTAGCTGAGAAGGACGCACGTCCCAACCTCTCACTCAGAGGCTACGGTGTCATCGACAGAGTGAAGGCTAAACTGGAGAAAGCTTGCCCCGGGGTCGTCTCCTGCGCTGATATCCTAGCTTTGGTCGCCAGGGATGTGGTGGTTTTGGTACGACAACCTTCAATCCTTTTTCTATAACCGATATACAGTAAACCTCGAGGGATTCGTTTAGCTGATGGCCATCTTTCCTCAGAGCAAAGGACCCTATTGGCCTGTGCCGACTGGCCGAAGGGATGGCTTTGTGTCCATAGCCAACGAGACCAAACAGCTGCCACCACCCACCGCCAACATCACTACGTTGATGTCAATGTTTGCATCCAAAGGATTGAGCGTGAAGGACCTTGTCGTTCTATCAGGTGCATGCTCTCTCTTCAACTTAAGAATCGGACTTCAGATGGTTTGCTACAGAGATCTGAACTTTTCATGTTTGCCAACTAGGTGGGCACACGATCGGGATCTCGCACTGCGCATCCTTCAACGACAGGCTCTATAACTTCACCGGCAAGGCCACGCCTACCGACATCGATCCCACACTCGACAAGCACTACTTGGCGAAGTTGAGGACGATCTGCAAACCCAACGACGCCGTCACTTTCGTGGAGATGGATCCAGGGAGCTTCAGGACATTCGACACAGGCTACTACAAGCTGGTAGCCAAGAGCAGAGGTGTCTTCCATTCTGACGAGGCTCTCCTGCAGCATCCTCTGACAAAGGCATACGTCCTGAGCCATGCCGGTGCTTCCGAGTCGGAATTCTTCAAGGACTTCGGGGACTCCATGATCAACATGGGGAATGTTGGCGTGCTCACCGGCTCAGCAGGTGAGGTCAGGAAGAAATGTTCGGTTGTCAACTAGAGGGTACGAACTTTCTCGATCAGCAACTTTTGACTACAAAAGTTATTCGTGGTTTGGTAGCTTGTCTGCTGTGATTCTTTGTAACTCTCTGTATCCTACTAATTTCGGAATGACTGGTAGAACTCTACCAGTGAAGTTCATATCTTTCAATAAATAAGTTGATATTTCCAGGGTCACTTTTTTCTTGTGTTCTCGTTTTATAATTTCCTGGGGATTCTCTATGAATGTCTCAGAAGTCTGAATGTCCCAAAGTATTCTTTATAATATCCTGGGTAAATACGATTTTTGTAAGAGTCTGAGCTTGTCGTGTTCAAACAAGTCCAGTCAAAGTGTGGAGTTCTCCTGGACACCCAAGTCAAGATTCTTTTGGTTGGATCCGGTGACCAAAATTGACGGCTCCACTCAGCAATCTCTTGCCTATTTGCGTATTTACGTTGGCTAAGTAATGAGGTTTAATTAAAGAAATTGGTTCTCCAGTCTGATTTGATGCATCCTGTGGTTGTTCTGTAACGGTGTTAGAAGCACAAATATAATGCAATAATAATTTCGTGGCACCTCGAATATTAAATGGTTTCATTGAGATGCTTACTCATTTCTACGTTAGCTAAAATTGTGTAAATATCGCTACAAAGTCAAAGTCAACGATGTTCATATTTGCTCCTCTAAATTTAAGTTTGGCATTTAAATTACTACAAAATTTATAATTACATAAATATTATGTATTATATATTGAAAAGAGGGACCTGCATGCTATGTAAAATTTTAAGAGGCCGAACACAACTATTTCAAATCTTTCCAAGAATAAATATATGAAAGGTGCTACCGATTAGTACATGTTCCTTTAGCCAATACTAACCAATAGCACATGAGAGCCTCGATGAAGACTTTATCTCGATATATATGTAGAGTCGTTTTGAGATATTTTTAATGCAACACGGTCTAACCAATTGATCAGATCAGGTTTATGTTAAGTCCGGTTGACCTCTTGACCAGGTCAAATTTATTTTGAATCCCCACCTGATTCGAAATTGCGACACTAGACTTATATGTTGATATGATACCTATCTTGACTGACTAATGTAAGATGATTTATTCTTTAAGCGTGTTAGGTTGACATCCAATCAAATCTTAATCTTTTTGTTTAAAGAAAATAAAAAAGTGATTGAAAAATAATGACATGACAACACATCCATATTATGTAGTCATCACCTTGGCATTACATGCTTGACACCTCAATACTATGTTATTGATACCTCAACATTACTTGGCTAATGTCATGATATTATATCTCGACATTTCAATCGTACGTGGTTGACATAGTATCATCTTGTGAACATTACTAAACATATTATAGTTGTCGTCCATATTATAATTCAACATAGCACAATTCCATTAATGACTAGAGGTCCATATAATCGTCCCTACATCAATATACATTTATTAGTATAATAATATTAAGATCGTATTATAAAAAATCTTTCTGGTGCATTCATCCATAAATAAGAATTTATGATTTTTTTTATACATTTAACTCTAACAATCTCGATGCTTTATTGACACCTTACGTCTTGAACTAACTTAAGCAAGAATTTATTGGATATATTTTAATATAATTTTGTAGAGTTTAATGTTCTTGAGAATTTGATATTTTTCGACACAATGTAAAATGAAATTTTCGTTGGCTCCAAAGTAATATTTCAATTAGATAATCAAGTTTTAACCTTATAGAAGGTTTACAATATTCATGACTAAGTCAATAAATTTATCTTGTTAAGCATAAGAGGAAATTAGGTCGTCGATACTATGTCAGCTTCGATCATTGTTGACTTCACTTTGTAAATAGACGTTGTCAAACCCAATAAGAATCTATAAATGAATTGACATTACTCGATGTCTATCCTGGTTGACTTTGCAACAACACTGCAGGATGATTTATACGAAGATTCATAAGCTAATCAACCAGTTTATTTTTAATATACAAGCTATCCAACGTGACCTTACGTTTGTTAAACTCACCATATAAACCATACGAACAACATACATTCTAATATAATGTGATAATTAAAATCATGTAATGATATATTAATATCAAAATTATGTACCTTTCAATATCAGAATATCTTTTGTCTCATCAATAAATATACTATCATCCGAAAATGATCTGTATGGATAACTAAATTTATTTATTTTTTCTCTTTTTCTATCTTTTACCATTGTCCGAAAACGATTTGTGTGCTACATATCGAAATGAGCCTCATTTCTGCTAGTCATACGACCGCTAACAAGAACGAAGTCAAGTCAACAGTGGACGCGGTCCAAAACAGCAACTTCTTCAACCGCAGCATCAACCAACGCTGACGGTTTCAAAACAAGATAGCTGGAATATAATGTGCACTTAACCAATCCAACCACTTTATTCATCACTCATTCTTCCCAGTTTCTCTCAATCTCCATCTCCCATCTATTACTAAATCGGAGACCATACATCACACTGTTTTCACCTTTAAACTTGTTTTGACTCGGTGTTTGCAATGGACGTTAGGAGTTAATGGCTGCAGCAACACAAATTCAACAATCTTTCTTCAATTTTTGGATAACTACTGTACTAGCCATTAAGTGGTAACACGGCAACACAAATTCAACATCAGTGGGTCACATCAATGATCAAGATGGGAAAGGTTGGGGTCCCCACAGGCAATCCAGGTGAGATCATAGGGAACTGTGATTTGCTCGACTCGGTGTTTAAAATGAATGTGAGGAGTTAATGGCTGCAGCAACACAAATTCAACACCATCTTTAACTACTTTACTAGGCATTTTGAGAGAAAAACATGTATTGCTCAGCCTGTACTATCATTTCTCAGTTGATAAGCAGGTTAATTATAGATTATTTTCTATAATTAGTTATGATTAATATTCTATCGTTTAAAAAATAATATTAAAATTTATATACATATCAAACTGAAACATTTAACATTAATTCTTCTTACGTATCTAAAAAAAATCACTCACAAATAAAAACGAATAAAAAATAATTTTTATTTTTTTTAAAAAATAATTTCATCCTTCTCCCTCTCGTTCACTTTTTTTTTCCCCCCTAACATGGAGGTCGAATGGGTCCTCCCTACGCCCACCCCCGCAGTTCCGCCGGAGGAGTGGTGAGGCCTCGGACGCCCAAGCATAGGTGTTTTTGTGTCGTCGTCGATGGCCCACCGCACCACTTCTTGGACTCGTGTTTCCTCTGCCGCAAGCCCCTCGCCAGCAACCGCGACATCTTCATGTACAGGTAATTAGCTTCTTCTTCTTCTTCTTCTTCTTCTTCTTCTTCTTCTTCTTCTTTCTATTTACTGATGAGTACTGACATCGCGAGGGTCGCATGCAGAGGGGACACGCCGTTCTACAGCGAGGAATGCCGGCTGGTGCAGATTGAAATGGACGAGGGCGCGGAGCAGAGCAGAAAGCACTCTCTCAAAGCTTCCTCCTCGACGGACTCGAACAAGGCCGGCGCCGCCACCAGCCCCTCAAAGTCTCACGAGGCCCACGCAAGGACCGGCACCGTCGTGGCTTCAGGTTGAGGACCAACCATATACACCACACGACACACTGCATTGTAAGGAAGAAAAGCAACAGCGAGTGTTGTGCGTAGGCAAAACCACCGAAGCATAGCGGAACCATATGGGCAGGTGGCTTAGAAATCCACAGAAGAACGTGATTCTTCTTTCTTTTTTGGAGAGAGAGAGTCTGAGAGGAACTCTTTTCCCTTTCTTTTTTCCCTTTTCTTTTTCTTCTGAAATAAACTAAATCAGCCGAGTTATGCAATGGCTTACGTTAATCGCCAACACCTCCAGTTCGTCCAGATAACTCGTTCTTTAGGGTGCAGGAAAAGCTCCATGTGACTGTGAGGGTAGATCAGTAGCTCTTCAGTTGATGTCCTTTGTCTCTCATCATCCTTGCGCAACGAGAATGCAGAATCCCATGACTGTAGCTGTGGTTCAGGGGAAAAAATTATTTTTTTATCCTTTTCATTCGTGTCAATTTTGCCTGATAAGTAGCATGATTATCTAAAGAGCCATACATATAGTAATGAACATGAAAAGCCAAAAAATAAGACCATAGCATCACCGAAACTGTAACTAGCTTTTGCATCCCTCAATCCTTCCACAAATGTTATGGAACCTTGCTCACTATACTCGCTACACGCCACTTGATATATCTAACTGGAAGATTCCCAATCACAAGAACGAAAGATGTAGAGTAATGAAGTAAGAAGCAAAGAAGTGGTCATGCAGAGGCTAGCTGTCGCACTCACGAGGCTCACTCTATATAAGTGCACCAAGTCCCAAGTAGCTTCAGCATCACAGAGCCAACCCATCTTTGATTTCTGAGATGGCCTCTAATATTCTCTCGATGCTCTTGGCCTCTATGGCCCTCTCCCTTCTACCCACAGGGTCAGCAGAGGAACAGGACTTGAGTCTTGGTTACTACAGCAAGACGTGTCCTAATGCCGAAGCAATCGTGTTCGAGGAGGTGGCCAAAGTCATCAAAGTCGCACCAAGCCTTGCAGGTCCTCTCCTGAGGCTGCACTTCCATGATTGTTTCGTAAGGGTAATGTCAACTTTGAGCTATTATTGAAACGTCGAAAATGTGTTTTGCCTAAACTTTTCTGCATTTAGGGATGTGATGGGTCAGTCTTGTTGAATTCCACGAAGGGAAATGTAGCTGAGAAGGACGCATATCCCAACCTCTCACTCAGAGGCTATGGTGTCATTGACAGAGTGAAGGCTAAACTGGAGAAAACTTGCCCCGGGGTCGTCTCCTGCGCTGATATCCTAGCTTTGGTCGCCAGGGATGTGGTGGTTTTGGTACGACAACCTTCATCCTTTTTCTATAACCGATATACAGTAAACCTCAAGGGATTTGTTTAGCTGATGGCCATCTTTCCTCAGAGCAAAGGACCCTATTGGCCTGTGCCGACTGGCCGAAGGGACGGCTTTGTGTCCATGACCAAGGAGACCAAACAGCTGCCACCACCCACCGCCAACATCACTACGTTGATCTCAATGTTTGCCTCCAAAGGATTGAGCGTGAAGGATCTTGTTGTTCTATCAGGTGCGTTCTCTCTCTTCAACTTAAGAGATCGGACTTCAGATGGTTTGCTACAGAGATCTGAAGTTTTCAAGTTTGCCAACTAGGTGGGCACACGATCGGGATCTCGCACTGCGCATCCTTCAACGACAGGCTCTATAACTTCACCGGCAAGGCCACGCCTACCGACATCGATCCCACACTCGACAAGTACTACTTGGCGAAGTTGAGGACGATCTGCAAACCCAACGACGCCGTCACTTTCGTGGAGATGGATCCAGGGAGCTTCAGGACATTCGACACAGGCTACTACAAGCTGGTAGCCAAGAGCAGAGGTGTCTTCCATTCTGACGAGGCTCTCCTGCAGCATCCCCTGACAAAGGCATACGTCCTGAGCCATGCCGGTGCTTCCGAGTCGGAATTCTTCAAGGACTTCGGGGACTCCATGATCAACATGGGGAATGTTGGTGTCCTCACAGGCTCAGCAGGTGAGGTCAGGAAGAAATGTGCTGTTGTCAACTAGAGGGTACGAACTTTCTCGATCAGCAATCGAAGAGACTTAGGGAGTACTTGTATGCTGTGGTAGAACTCCACCAGTGAAGTTCATATCTTTCAATAAATAAGTTGATATTTCCAGTCCTTTTTTCTTGTGTTCTCGTTTTATAATTCCTGGGGATTCTTTATGAATGTCTCAAAAGTCAGAATGTCCCAAAGTATTCTTTATAATTTCCTGGGTGAACACGATTTTTGTAAGATTCTGAGCTTGTCCTGTTCAAACAAGTCCAGTCAAAGTGTGGAGTTCTCCTGGACACCAAGTCAAGATTCTTTTGGTTGGATCCGGTGACCAAAATTGACGGCTCCACTCAGTCTGATTTGCGTATTTACGTTGCCTAAGTAATGAGGTTTAATTAAGAAATTGGTTCTTCAGTCTGATTTTATGCATGCTGTGGTTGTTCTGTAACGGTGTTAGAAGCACAAATATAATGCAATAATAATTTCGTGACACCTCGAATATTAAATGGTTTCATTGAGATGCTTACTCATTTCTACGTTATCTAAAATTGTGTAAATATCACTACAAAGTCAAAGTAAACGATGTTTATATTTACTCCTCTAAATTTAAGTTTGGCATCTAAATTACTACAAAGTGTATAATTATATAAATATTATGTATTATAGATTTAAAAGAGGGACCTGCATGCTATGTAAAATTTTAAGAGGTCAAACACGGTATTTCAAATATTTGCAAGAATAAATATGTAAAAGATGTTATCGATTATAACACGTTCGTGCTATCCAATAGCACATGGGAGGCCCATCCATGGATGAAGCCTTTACCCTGATATGTATGTAAATATGTAGAGTCGCATTGAGAAATTTCTAACACAACACGATCGAACCAATTGATCAGATCAGGTTTGTTAAGTCCGGTTGACCTTTCGATCGGGTCAGATCTATTTTGAATCCCCACCTGAATTGAAATTGCGACACTAGACTTATGTGTTGATATGATACCTATCTAGACCGACTAATGTAAGATGATTTATTCGTTCAACATGTTGGATTCAGGTTATGCAAAATTTTTCTCCCAGTGATATCCAATCAAACCTTAATCCTTTTGTTTAAAGAAAATAAAAAGTGATTGAAAAATAATAACGTGACAACACATTGATGTTATGTAATCATCGCCTTGGTACTACATAGTTGATACCTCCCGTGATAAATATCTCATCTCATTACGTGGCTAATACCATAATATTATATCTCAACATTTCAATGTTATGTGATTGACATGATATCATCTTGTGAACATTACCAAACATATCATAGTTGTCGTCCATACTAGGATTCAACATAGCACAATTCCATTAGGGACTAGAGGTATACATAATTATCTCTACATCAATATATATTTATGATTATAACAGTATTAATGATTGCATTATAAAAATTCTTTCAAGTGCATTCATCCATAAATAAAAATTTATGAGTTTTTATGCATTTAACTCTAGTACTTTATTGATACCTTACTCCTTAAACTAACTTAAGCATCACAAGAATTTTGTTATGTATATTCTAATATAATTTTAGAGAGTTCAATGTTTTTGAAAATTTGATATTTTTCGACACATTATAACATGATATCTTGTTAGCTCCAAATTAATATTCTAATTGGATAATCAAATTTTAAATTTATAGAAGGCATACAATATTCATGCCTAAGCCAATAAATTTATCTTGTTGAGCATAACAGGAAATAAGGTTGTCGATATTATGTCATCTTTAAGCCACTAAGGTCGTTATATACATACAATTTACTATAACAAAGACCATATGAACAATACAGCTTTATAAAGAGACATTATCAAACCCAATAAGAATTCACAAGCGAATTGACATTGCTCAATGCCTATCCTGGTTGACTTTGCAACAATACTGCATGATGGTTTATACAAAATTAACCAGTTTATTTTTAATATACAAGCTATCCAATGTGACCTTACGTTTGTTAAACTCACCATACGAACAACATATATTCTAACATAATGTGAGAATTAAAATCATATAATGATATATTAATATCAAAATTATGTACCTTTCAATATCAGAATATCTTTTGTCTCATCTATAAATATACTATCATCCAAAAATGATCTGTATGGATAACTAAATTTATTTTCTTCTCTTTTACCATCTTTTATCAATGTCCGAAAACGATTTGTATGCTACATATCCGAAAACGAGCCTCATTTCTGCTAGTCATACGACCACAAACAAGAACGAAGCCAAGTCAACAGTGGACGCGGTCCAAAACAGCAACTTCATCAACCGCAACATTAACCAACGCTGACGGATTCAAAACGAGATAGCAGGAATATAATATGCACTAACCAATCCATCAGCTTTATTCATCACTCGTTCTTCCCCGTTTCTCTCAATCTCTATCTCCCATCTATTACTAAACCAGGGACCATACATCACACTGTTTTCACCTTTAAACTTGTTTTGACTCGGTGTTTGCAATGGACGTTAGGAGTTAATGGCTGCACCAACACAAATTCAACAATCTTTCTTCAATTTTTAGATAACCACTGTACTTGCCATTAAGTAGTAACACGGCAACACAAATTCAACATCAATGATCAAGATGGGAAAGGTTGGGGTCCCCACAGGCAATCCAGGTGAGATCATAGGGAACTGTGATTTGGTTATTTAATAGGTTCTTGAATGTTTTAGTTGAAGAGGTTGCACATGTCAAGTACTAATCAGTATACGATTGAGGGTATCAATGCCCACTCGTAATTCATTATATTTATATGAAACAAAACAAAGGGTTTCGTCAAGTAAATTAGTTGATCTCACTACATCATTCCTTATAATCCTTCTTCCTTTTTCAAGATGCCAAATTCTAGAATCAGAATTCTTTTTATGCTGAGGCGAAATCTGTGAATTGATCTTATCCTGCATTATAATTTGACCTTATCCAAATCCAGTCCAGCTTCTGTGCTAGTTAATAGAAGGCCTGGATTATTTTAACTGGAGACAGCTGCTGAAGCAGGTAGCATTTAGACGACCTTACAAGACTGGACTATGGCACCCTGGGAAAATAAACCACTATTTCCCTGTGCAATTTAAGTTCGCCTAAGCGAAATTGACTAGGCCCAACACAGCCCAATATCCGATTCGACCAGCGCCAGCAATCCAATGATCATGAAGGATTCACTTCTATATATCGCATCTCTGCATCGGCAAATTCAAGTTAATTATACATATAAATTTACAATATTAAATACAAAATTGGGTCCGGTCCAAATCATGCATGAGTTTTTTTTTTTCAAAAAGTAAAACTAATTTTACTAACTATAACGGTGAAGTATACGCTGGTTTGTATCTTTGCAAACCGAAAATTCAAGCATCGAAGGTAAGCTTTAGTCCAAAACTTACAGGATTTGGTTGTATATACATGTATTGTCAATCAATTAGCGATACTATTTTTCTCCGTAAAAAAAAAGAAAGAATTTATAATAATCAAAACAAGAAATCAATCCTTTATTCTTTCTTATCGTGATGAAAATGCTCCATGAGAGAATATCTCCAAAACAAAACATCCGATGATTCTTGAATCAGTGTCAATTTACATTTTAGGTACACTGCATCGCATAAAAAAATAATAACAATCTCACAATAAAAACTATTTCTTTTGGTCTCATAATAACAATCAAGAAAAATAAGGTATTATCATCCTTTACAACAAACGCAAGACTACGGTCTTAAACTTTATTACAATTTATTTTGATCCACCCAACTCCAGGTGACTTTCACGTAACAAAAAGTGAAAATTTTTATTTCTAATTCTCTCCTTAGACAAGTTTGAATTCATATCTCAACCCTCGTAGTCAACACATCGGTGGAGTGGCTGCTAGCAACGGATAAGTTTCATGTGGTACATGTGTCGACTCTTCACAGTTCACATTCTCTACTCAGTTACTCATCCTCGATTTATATCACGTGTCAAAAAGATATACAATCATAGATTCAATATGAAGTAGCAACGGTTACGATTAGAACCAACGTCCTTCTGATCGACCGAACCGTTCAACGTATAGATATAATGATTCTAAACACCCACTATAAAAGTAAAGACACGTATACTATAAAATGAGATATGCAAGTACATCATAAAACTCTAAAACTTACACATCTAATTCGTCCAATTAATTGAATGATTGATAGAGAAGTTTCACTTAAAATGAGCTTAGCAAAAAAACCAGATTAAATCTGAATCAACCTCTACATTGGACAATCAAAAAGGAACAAAAAGATGTGCAAACTGCATGGAAGAAATATATTACACTGAGCAGCAATCACTCGTGTATAAGTGCGCGTAATATACGGAAGTCCTATTTAATTGGATCTGGCTGGCGTCACCGGAAGAGTAGTTGGGCGGCGGATGTGCAATTATTGGATTGCTTCGGGAATGAAGGAATAGAATTATGTTTGTTTCACATGTCAAAACAATAATGTATCTATTATCTGACAAATCATGCATCCAACCTAAGGCTGATAAATTGGCATTCCAACTGCTAAATCCAGTCCTAGATTCCGAAAATAATAAAATATAATTATGAAACTAGGCTCACCTAAAATGGATTAAAACCATATTTTCATTTTCTTAATTGGATCGTAATATTTCAACATCAATTACATTAGCATAATTACTAATTGGTCAGTCTATAATTTTTAATCTTAATTGGAAAATGGAAGTTGCTTCATTATTCATATTTAGGAGGTTAGATAAAATTTTCCATTCGTTTTGAATTCATATGGTATTTACAAAAGGAAACTCATATAATAACGCTCAGTAAAATTGTCCCACACCCATGAATATCAATGTGCAGACACAATCCACAATTACGAGATTGGTCGAATGACGCTGCATTTACTTCACACGAATACGTCTCAGATCACCACTGATAGATGAACACACTTGCCAAAAGAACGAAAACCGGCTTCGCCGCGCACGCACGCAATGCACGCAAGTAACACTCGCACATGCACACGCACACGGGCACATAAACGCGCTGGCGCACACAAACTAGTTCTTACAGACACGCACACGGGGACAAGCACGCGCTAGCACACACAAACTCGCGCTTACAGACACACACCCACACAGGAGAATCCTGAATTCATCGAACAATCAACTAAAGTGTGCAGCTGGGGCCTCTTCCAAGTATGCCTGCATGCGAAAGTAACGCCCACAGATGCGTGATGAACTCCCCACCTCTTGCAAGACCCTCCGCATGAGCTTTTGCATTGTCTGATGGAGCAAGGAACAGGATCATCTCCACCCAAAATTCCGCCATCACCTTCCATCGCATCTCTGGCATCTCCATGTCTATGAACTGCTTTCCCAGTCTCGCACCCCAACAAACGACAGTCTGAGAAGTGTCACTTAGGTCCATCATACTTCGAAACCTTTGGTCCAAGTTGAATGTCCTGAGTAGCGAGGAAGTTTCCTCTACTGTGTTATCAAAGATTAACTGAGCTACAAAACTGTTGTCCGGTAGAAGATCTGGAACAAAACCTACCAAGTATGCACAATATCGCGATAAGCTGTTAGCAACTACTTGGTTATCCTTCATCTCCATCGAAGTAACCTTTGCGCGCTCCACTCGGGATCCGTGGATCTCACACAGAGAAGTGGCTATATGCCAAACCAATATTACCTGCGCTTGAGTTTCAAGATTGCATGCCCATGAAAGCTGTGCGCTCACTCCATTTCGTTGCAGAGACGAAATTCCGTTGGTCGGCAGGGCGTCATGGTTGAGTTTGAGCCAACGGACGACTGCTTTCTTTACCTCCCTTGGGAGCTTTAATCGCTTGCTTTGTTTTTGGCCAGCTCTGGCCTTCCCAACAATTTCGCATGCCATGCTATATAACTTGTTCTTAGCTGTTGGCTTATAATCACAATGTTCAAGAAGCGAAAACTGACCCAGCTTATTCTGCAAAATCCTGTCGCAAACTTTTAGGTGGCAAAGATATTTTATCAATTCTGTGATCCATGGCTTCTCATGCCATGAAGGATGAGCAACGTATCTACAAACGAGAGATACTTTGGCCCACTCCGAGCACACAGAGGAAGATCTGGAACAGCTCCAGAAAAGCAATGGCTGCAACAATTATCAAGGTGAAAATTGCATCGAAGCTCTTCCTTCCGATCGTGATAAGGTTGAAGTAAGTGGTAGGCGATAGATAATATCACAAGTGTAGCTGACATGGCTAGCATGAATTTCTCAATAACAAATATCAAAGGATACTTTGTATAGAAATAATCATGAAGGAAAGCTAGCTCTACCTCGATCACCCTGAAGGCTCTTTCATGAGCATCATCATCGCTGGACAGCAATCCCCGAATTACAAAGTCCCGGGTCTTTTGGAGGCTGCTCTCAGCAAGTTGATAGTCAGAAAATCTACGCTGAATTAGCTTGAACAGGGCAAACGAGAGACAAATGTCTTTCAAACGCCCTTCTGGATCTCCGCTCGAGTTCAGCAGACTTCCAGTGCACCGCCAGATTTTGCTGACGGTGATAACCCGATGGTCAGTTATTTCTATTCGGAGTAAGTAGTCAGGAGCTTCACAGATATGATCAACTCGATCTTCTCCATAAACCAGATAATTGTATCCTCTCATGTTCGTGGGATCGGGTTCATCTTGAGGCGTCAATTCGGGCTCGTATTTCATGTAGTCCGCGATTAATTTGCTTGTCTTCTGCCCGTTTGTTTTAGTGGCCATTCGAAATGCATCTGTCCGTTGACCTACTTTGATGCACGTCAGAATCCAAAGTACAATAACCGGGCCTTTGAAGCTGGAGTCGGTGAGCTGGACATATGTGCCCATCAAGCCACCAATAATAAATATGTACATCATTTGTTCTGCAAAATTCTTCTTCCAATTTTCATTGTCTTCAAGGCCATAAGCTGAAATGGAGATGGCGCTTCCGAGTACCAAGGACAAGCAAATGCCCCATAGCGCAAGCAATCCATTCTTGAAGCCAGAGGATTGCATTAATCCAACGGTGTAGACCACCAAGTAGGTGGAGCATGAGTAAGCAACCCAGACGACGGCTTGGATGGCGGTGCTGCTGGACCGGCGCCGGAACGAACCGAAGATGATCAGCAGAAACAGAAGGCCAATCCCCAACAGAACCAGGACTTCGATAAGGATGAGTTTGCCCTTCGGGGAGTTCAAGCCATCAAGCATTGCGGGAAAGGGAGTCTGACAATCACCGAGCACCATCTTTTCTTTGGTTTCTCCTTACTTCGAGCTATCCAGTTTGGTGGGGAGCAACTGCCTGTTATATTGTGAGGTTAAGCTACAACGATGATGTGTGGAACACGAAATAATAATAATAAAAATAACAGCGTACACATAAAACTCCAATAGTAATAAATAAATTATGGATAGCTTGGAAAAATGATTACAGTGTCGATCAAGAAGTCTTGTACGCGAGACATGTCAACTTCCACAATTTTTTTAATCCCATTTATCTATCTTAAGGCAAGCAAACTTTCATATCTATATACTCTTGCACTTGAGACATGTCGACTCATAAATTTTTATTCCATTCATTTATCTTGTAGCGAGTCAACTTTCATAAGAAATGACTCCCATCAGAAAACTTCTGGACGTTTCTGGATTTTTTAATGATGAGGAAACAGAGTTTCTTGTCAGGACTTTGTAAGAATGACTTGAAGGTGCAATCTTATGACTTCATGCCAAAAACCTAACACGTTTGACTTGGGTTATAGGTGATATCTGCGTACTACCAATATGTGGGCGTGCTATCTCTGATCTTTCCTTCATATAGAATCTCAAGTGCTTGAGGTAGCAGATTCAGCTCCCACATATCCATTTCCTTGACAGTTATTGCACAGACTAACAAAATAAGGATTCTAAGACCCGGTGGCTTTTCAGCTGTCAGAGAAGGCGACCTCATTGTTGTTTATCAAAAGATCATTCCGCTTAAAACGATAGCGGTGTTCTTTCAGAGTTCTCCATCTCATTTTTCTGATACAGTGACGATTCCATAAGAACATGCTTAGGTATTTCAATGATTCCATAAGATTTTTGTGCCAAAAAAAAAATGAAGATATCACGAAAGTAAACGAATAGTGACAATACAATAATCCCGAAGCCATGTTTGAAATGATAAATCCTAAATTTTGTTTCGATACATATTTAAATCTCAATATGCATCGTTGATATGTCTTTTTCATCTCTTTTGTGACGCTAGTCCTGGGTAAACCTTAAAAGAAAGAAAGAAAACTGAGATCACATTGTAAACAACTTAGAAGCTCCTATTGCGTACACATAAGTAAATAAGCAAGCTAGGTTCTTTTTATTATTATTATTATTATTATTATTATTATTATTATTATTATTATTATTATTATTGTATCTTAGCACATTCCCTTAGTGATACGAGAAAAGATAGACAAAAATAAAAAATATTTAATAGAAACTGCAAATAAAGATCTAAATACTCTTAATATAATTAATTAAAACTTTATGATTTTATTGTTGTCAAGCATAACCACAACAAATAGATTTTCCTATACTAAGCTGCGCAGCATATGTGCTGACAGTTAATATAAACAAAAGTTAATTTTTCCCTTAATCTAAAGCAATGAAATCGATCTAGATGAACAATGGAACGCTTTGTTGTAATAATCGCAAAGCTAATGAAAAATCTTAGTTTTAATAATCATGTCGTAGCACGACGAGCAATAGACTCCTAATAAGTCCGAGCTTTGTTTTATGCACCAATTGGTGCCGAGGTTAGCTGACAAATAAGCCCTGTAGAGATTCTGTTCCTCCAGCCAATAAAGCACAAAAAGCAAAAGCTTTCCAGCGTTACAACTAAAAATTTTGGTCCAATTTAGATTAGTTCAGTGCTCAGCTTTCCACGATCGTTCATGCAAGTATATTCCTTTCTTCGCCCAGCCAAAAGAGCTGCCAAATAGAAAACACAGTTTTCCATCAATCACCGTGCCTTGTGAATCCAGCCACCACCTCTGTACCCCCCTATAAGATGTCAATCACAGCTCGCTCAAATGCATTCACCCAGCTTATCGGTAACCATGTCCTCCATGTATTCGTCCCCGGGCCTCCCCACGCAAACCCGGTCCAACCCTCACCGTCGACACCGATTAAATGCACACCGGATTCGTGAAAGCCTGACGAGCCGGTTCGCTAAGTGCCTCTGCTCCATTCTTCTTACCCTCGTCCTCGTTGCAGGCATCATCGTCTTCGTTCTCTGGCTCAGCCTCCGTCCTCATCGACCCCGATTTCATCTCGTCGCGTTGGCTGCCCCCGGTGTCGCCAGCCCGGCCGGTCTGTCCGGCTCACCCATTTCCTTCAATGTGACGGACCGGAACCCGAACGCGAAAATTGGCATTTACTACGATGCCATGTTCGGTTCGGTCTACTACAAGGACCGCGTGGTCGGGTCCGGGCCGGTCATGTTCCCCTTCTTTCAGCCTCCGAAGAACACCACGCTGATAACTGGGCAGCTGAGTGGGGCGGCGATCGAGGCTGGGGGCACGTTATCGGCGCAATTGTCGGCGGACGCGGCGGCCGGCAGCGTCCAGCTGCGGCTCGAGCTCAACTCGACCATCCGGTTCAAGGTGACGACATGGGACACCCACCACCATCATTTGCATGTGGAGTGCGACCTGGTCGTGGGCTCGGATGGAAGTATTCTGCCGGAGTCCAAGATCATCAAGTGCCCCATCTATTTCTAAGATCTGTAGCGTTAAACCTTTATCAGGAATCATCGGTTGAGTTTGTGCGTGTGCATCCCTTGCATCTATTTCCTTCAATTATGTCGTAGATTAAGTTTGTACTACATGAGATCAGCATTTCGCTCCTACTAACAGAAGCAGCAAAGTTATCGTGAATATAGAGTCACCGAGTTTTATTCTTCATTGGGCTCAACCCAACTCCACGATCCAAACCCCAATCTTGTCGAGGGCATGCGTTTCCTCTCCTCCGCGGAGATATTTTATTATCACTACAAGCAAAGAAAGAGGATATGCTCTTAGCGTGAAACATCGTTTGACGTCATGTGAAAAAGGTTATACGGAAGGGAGAGAATTAAATGGGCAGAGGGATGATTTTTCTTCGATAGGTTTGCTTGCTCAGAAAGCGAGGTCTTAAGATGCAATTGTAGCACACAAAGAACAGTGCTTGATTGTCTCCATCAAATTAGACAAAGTACTGGCAGTTGGGAGCATGCACGCTGTTAGATTTCAAATAAGAAGAGAGGAAGAGGTGCAGTTTGACCGAGAAATGTTCCCACTTGGCGGCATGCAATTAGCTGAGATCGATTAGAAGAAAGGTGAGGATCATCTAGACGACTGAGACATCCAACGTGTCATGCTTTGCAGTTATTGATCGGATATAGGCGACAGCCTCTGATGTGTGCAATCGGTGCATCTAGAATTGCAAGTCAAATCGTGCTACAGTCCCAATGGGCCTCATTTTTCCTATAAGTCAAATGTCAACTCCCGCAAACCGGAGCCAAGTCAACAATGGCCGCAACACCTGACGGTACAAAACGGCAACTTCTCCAACCGCACATTAGTAATTACGGTCCAAAACGGCAACTTCTCCAACCGGCAGAAAACAACTCGCAGAAATATAATATTCACTAATCAATCCAACGGCTTTAATCATCACCCTTTCTTCTCAGTCTCTCTCAATCTCTATCTCCCATTTACTGAATCAGAGACCATACATCAAAGGTCATTTCCTAACCTAACCCGATAATAGTCACAATTATGTTAGGACTCTTAGTCCAAAGATCATTTCTTAAACTTGAACTTTCGAAAAAAATAATATTATGAAACCCTCCTTTAGTGTGAGTTCCATACGTAGTTTTCTCCACAAGTTTGGAAGTTATGTTCCATTATCCATATTTGAACAATTCATATGATATTTATATTTCCATAAACATCCTCTAAGAGAGTCAAACTTCTCTTCTTTTTTACTTGCTCCCAATTACAGTGCTCTCATTTTATTTTCATTAAAATTAATTCATTATATTTTTCCATAAGAGTGTCTTCCATTACATATCATTCAATCTGTGAATAGGTTTCATATGTTCGCTTTCATGAAATTTAGTCTACAACAATGCTAAGGATCAAATTCACTATGCTTAAATTAAAATAATAAATACTAAGAGAAGAAAAATCAGGTACTAATTACTAATAACTAAAAAAATATTCATTGCTATAATTCTTATTTTTTTTTCCAGGAAATGCACTCAAACAAAAAAGTTTGATTTATCTCTCACATCCCCTCCTAAATTAAATTTTAAAATGTATGAATTATATTTGACGTAATTATCTTTGCAATTATCACTACTAGTAATATTTAATATAAGTTTTGAAAGTTGTGTAATGCTATCTACAACAGTTGTAAAATTTTGGCTTATAACAAACAAATAGAGTAAACAATTTTATTCTCACTATAAATTAGAAATTACTTTTAGCTTCTCATGTGAAAGAATCTGCAAAGTGAGATAAGCTCTTGATTATTGAAAATTCATTGAAGATGCTGCTAATAGGTTAAAAAAACCAAATTATTGATAATTAATCTACAAGATATGAAGCTTGATGAATAGTCAAATAAATATTTCATAATTAAAATTTCAATATTTTCTAAAATAATTATTACAATTGAAGGACGTTTAAAAATTTTGGTAATATTAATTCAAGATGGATTAATTTTTTTGAATTGATAACATATCTTGCCCAACTTATGAAAACTGATGTGTCTATGTTTGATGAAATTACATCAAATTTTATTATGTTTCAAATTTTAATGATAAATTAAATTTTATATTTACGATGATTTGCTTATAAGAGTTGAGTCAGTGACATAATAAATTAAGTTAACAAACTCTTTTTATGTATAGATATGGCCTAAGATTCTGTAGCAGGTGAGGGATTGGGATCGAAAGATTGAAAAAGAGGAAATCGTGAACAAAACTTCTACGTTGACGTGTATCGTAGAATTTTCCACCTTCATTTTTGGATCTTTATTACTTTATTCTATCACATTAAAATTTATTAACACAAACGATAGTGCTACGGCATCGATTGCGTAGATTAGTAGGAGGAACTCAGCAGTCAAAAGTGAACCTTATTTTGACCGAATCAACGGCCTCCGTGTGCCCACTTGTCGATAGAAACCATATAAGCAGAACTCAATCACCACGTGAATGTTGGCGGTCACCAAAATATATATATATATATATATATATATATATATATATATATATATATATATATATATCCTCAACAAAAGGATAATTATCATTTACTATCAAAGGTGAGTTAATAAATGTACCAACGTTGCTGTTTCATACAACCAATTATTGTAGGAAAGCAAAAGGATACGACCTTATTGATCTATATAGTCTCGTTAATTCACAGTGCCGCAGTGCATCATCGCCATGTTCCCCGCTATCGTCTCCTCCTCCTCCCTATTCCCCCTCCTTGGGTTCGTCCTCCTCATCCTCTGCCATTCCTCCCTCACCGGCGCCCAAAATTTGGACCAAATCTGCGACGCGTCCGGTAGCTTTGCCGATAACAGCACGTATCAGTCCAACCTCAAACTCTACCTCTCCTCCCTCCCCTCTAAAGGTTCAGTTTCCGGCTTCCTGAAGGAGACAGTGGGAGAAGTCCCCGACCAAGTGTACGGCGTCTCCCTCTGCCGGGGAGATGTCAACGCCAGCGAGTGCCGCGCCTGCCTCAACAAAGCCAGTCTAGACGTCCAACAGATCTGCCCCTACAACAAGGGCGCCATGATTTACTACGACTACTGCCTCCTCCGCTTCTCCAACCAGAATTTCCTGTCCTCCACCGACAACCAGCAGGTGCCCAAGTACAACTCCAGCAGCGTCACCCAAGTTGTTCGTCTCAGCCAGCTTTTGCATCTGCTGCTGAGCAGCGCCACCGATTGGGCGGCGAATTCCACGAAGAGGTTCGCGACAGGGGAGATGAGCAACTTCACGTCGGAGTTCCCCACCATATATGTGATGGTGGAGTGCACTCCGGACCTGTCACCGAGCGACTGCAGCCAGTGCCTGCAGTCGATGTTCGACCCACTGCCGACGGATATGGTGGGAAAGCAAGGAGCGAGGGTGGTCGGAGTGAGGTGCGTCATGAGGTATGAGTTGTCCTCCTTCTCCAAAGTCCCCTCCATGTTCAAGCTTACGGCTCCGTTGGAGGATGCGACACAACTCCGAAGGTAATTAAAGAACATCTCGTGCTATCATATTAGCTGCACACACACACACACACACACACAAAAACTCAATTTTTACCAATTATATGTTCTTTGCATTCGTTGTAGGACAAAATCCATCCTAATTATAAAATATTTTTTCGAAAAAAATTCAGTCGCATCACAATTTGGTTTCAGTAACAGCAAACCGTACTGATTCGAAGACATCGATCTTTCTCGATATTTAGCATTGATCCAAGTCAGAGAAATTAGATTTCAATCGGCTCATCTCATTTGATCACGATTTCTAGTCATTTATGTAGATAAATATTCAATATTATCTTTTTTTAACATGGGGGCAGTGTGCCCATTAGTTCTCCTTCCACGGTGAAATGTTAACACCTCCGTAGCCATCGCTGACATGAGAATTTTAAATGACTATAGCAAATGAATTTTTTATTGACCTCAAAGAAAAACGAACCGTTTCCTATTCGTTCTTATATAAATCGATCTCAGAGGAAATCCGCCAACACCTTATCTCGCATGAGTGAAAAATCATCGTAACCATCGAGACATGGAAGTATGAATTCACGGTCATTTCTCAGTGCAGGAAAGAAGAAGAACGCAGCAACAACAGCTTTAGCAATCGCGATACCTGCATTTACAGCTCTACTTATACTCTCCCTTATTTACATTTGCTACTGGAGGACGAGGAAGCGGATAATACAATCAGCTTGTAAGTCACAGAATTGCTTCTAATGTCCTGTTTCGTTCACTGCAATCAGCCAGATTGAAACTGTGTGCTCCTTCATAGATGAAACTGTTCCGGAGCTGATCACTGGTGTTGAATCACTACTGTTTGATCTATCTACGCTACGACTTGCAACAGCCAACTTCTCTGAAGAGAATAAACTTGGAGAAGGGGGTTTCGGAGCAGTCTACAAGGTTCGACTACACCACCTTCTTTCTTCTGTGTTAACTACGCAGTCTCCGGTTACACTCGCTTGCTCTGTTCTGCTTCCTAACCATGGTTAGACGCCGCACAGGGACAGCTACCAGATGGACGAGAAATAGCAGTCAAGAAACTGTTGAACGCTGGACGAGGACTCGGAGAGCTGCAAAATGAGCTGTTGTTGGTTGCTAAGCTCCAGCATCGGAATCTCGTAAGACTTCTGGGAGTTTGCTTGGAGGAAGAGAAGATGATTGTTTATGAATATGTGCCCAATAGAAGCCTGGACAAAGTTCTCTTCGGTGATGCGCCTTCCACACTTTCACTTCTCGTTGGTAAAACTAAACATTTATAAGTAGCTTAGAACTAAAAGGTTCGTCTTAAATCCTTTTTGATGCAATAGATCCTGAAAGAAGCGAACAACTACGTTGGGGAACTCGATACAGGATCATTCGTGGAATTGCTCAAGGCCTGCTTTACCTGCACGAGGAATCTCAGCTAAAAATCATTCATCGGGACTTAAAAGCCAGTAATATCTTGTTGGATGCAGGTATGAACCCAAAGATCTCAGATTTCGGTATAGCAAAGCTGTTTGATGCGGACCAAACTCAAGACACCACGAAGCGAGTGGTGGGAACTTTGTGAGTGGCCCGACTCAATTCTGTACGCACATCAGTAGCTCTTCTTTGTGTTTCTTGACGGATCTTAATTCTACCGCAGTGGATACATGGCACCAGAGTATGTGAAGCATGGCAAGTTCTCGGTCAGGTCGGACGTATTCAGTTTCGGCATTTTGGTTTTGGAGATTTTGACTGGAAGAAAAAACAGCAAGTCCTATAATTCTGAATATTCCGAAAGCCTTCTGAGCTATGTAAGTAGTCAAAGCAGAGTCATAAATCAAAAAAATAAAAAAAACCATTCCTTGTGAACTTGTGTATTTATTGGCATACATACTTTCATTCAGATAGAATTAGATCGCAAAAGAATGGATATCTGAATAAATAATGTTTGAGACAGACATGGGAGAAATGGCGATGTGGATCAATCTTGGAGACGGTCGATCCGGCCTTGGATGGTCACTGCCAAGGAAGCGACCTGTTAAGATGCATGCAGATTGGGTTGTTATGTGTGCAGGAAAATCCAAATGATAGACCGACGATGTCAACAGTAGTTACGATGCTAAACAGTGGAATTGCCTTTCTCCAAGCACCTGGGCGACCTGCATTTTATGTGGAACAGGAGGACGTGAATGTAAAGATCACTGCCAATGACGCCACAATTGCAATTGTTGTATGTGACGGAGAAAGTAAGCCACTTCCGGCGTCATCAACCCGAGTTTCAATCTCAGAACAAGCGCCTAGATAGAAAGAAAGTAGCAGAAAGGGCAATCATAATATTTCTCGAAACACATAGGTATGTGTATGTGCATGTGTGTGAATGTAATTCTTGTTCCTGATCCCTTTATGTTTCTTATGATATGGTCTTCTCATCAGCTTCAGTAGCAAGGAGTGTTAGCAGGACGCAAGCAACCGAGAAGTCCAAAATGACGTCCCGTTTGAACTTTTGATTGATAATTCAGATTTGCGTATGCACTCGATCGATAATTAATTCTGGGGAGCACAGCATCGGAGGTATTGTGTATCATGTGCTTGAATCATGATTTTTTTTTTTCTCTCTCTCTCTCTCTCTCTCTTGGCATCTTGGATATGCTTGTTTAGTCCGAAACAAAGATACATACACATCTTCTGGACAATCTCCATGATCATGACTCTTGCCGGAGTCTAGCAAGCTTTATGTGATGTCATATGTAAATCTCGTGAGTACTTTTGACTAAATCAGCACTCTTTAACTAAAATAGCTAAAGTCAGTCAGCTAAGCTATTGGTTTTACCTTTCTAGATTTGAGAACTTGGTTTTATTCTCTAGAACCGAGGATGACCTGTAAAATCATAAAAACTAAAGTGAACATTTTCATGCAATCCAGTAAGGTACAATCATGCAATATCCGAGTCTCACAACTTGTACAACGACATCATGAAGATTATGATTGTGACTTTTAATTTTGAAAATTGTCTGAGGCATGAATTTTATCTACAGCTGACGATTATCATGTTTTGTTTTGAATTATAAATACTAATATCTTTTTCGCTCTACTTATCCATATTTATGTGTTTTTAATGAAATACTTAATTTTTTTTTCCTAATAAACTTGACTACTAGATCCAGCCACATCCGACACAGCTAATAAACTCGGGTTCTTGTCGGGCGGACTTGGGACCGGAAACAACCTGATTTGGTTTTGTGATTACGTAAAATAGCTTAATATTAACGCAGACACTCATTACTTATGTCAGAGAGAATCTAAATGCTCCACTATATGCGAATATAAACAGATAAATTTCTCTCCTGAGTTAATTTAAATCCAAGGTTAAAGTCACATAGATGAGAAGTTTTTTTCAACCTTTCTGAATCCACTAAAAAAAACACTACGAGTACTTTCACTTTATAATTCTCTTTCACTGTATCCTCATAAGAAAGCTTCTAATGATTTGACTAGACAAAAAAAGAAAGATTTTCAATAACAGGAATTCAAAGTTTCGACTTAACTTTGTCCCATGTATTTGTGATCTGTCTCATATGTTGGGTTTTCATATCTCCATGAATAAACTTTAGGAGCTCTTGCAATTCCTCGTATAGTCGTCTTGTCCTTGCCCAACTTGATTGACGATATTTTGTTGGATTTGCTTGGTTGTGAACTTTCTTATAATATCTGATTAAAAGATGATAGAATTATTCAAAATTTCATTACGAATCCTTATATATGATTAAAAGATACCTATCTGTTCTTGCTCGCCAGATTTTTTTTTAATGTTTACTATGGCAACGTCGGAAAGAAATAAATGATTTAAATTTTTATTGATAATGAGTAAGAATATATATATAATAATTATATATTTTTTAATTAATAATAAATATAAAATATTTATCTAAATCATTTCATATCGTAGGAGATCATAAAATCATAACAATATATTATCATAATTTTTTGTGATTTAGAAATATAATAACATAGCATCAAAATAATGAGAGAATCATGCTAATATTATCATGATTTATTTTTAATAAGATCTTTCCTAATATGCTATCACAAGATGGTGCTCTTATCAGAGACATCGATCTTGGACCAAGGAATTACTTGCAAGTCAAATGCTTAGTAAAAGCATCCACAAATTAATAAGAAGATGAGGTATAAGCTTATTAGTTTGAATTTTATTACCAAGAAAGTCAACAGTGAAAATTGATGTTTATGTGCTTCATTCTAGAGTAAAATATAAGAAGATGTCTTGTCATAATTATTACTTATCCAATTAGCATCCGAAAATGCATGAAGCAATAGATGAGAGTCTTTTCGAATAAATAAACTATGAACAATAGTACCAGAGAAGGCATTTAATGGTTGTCCAATAGTTAAGAAGTAGACTTATGTATAAATTAAGATAATTTATTCATTACATCCATAAAGTCCGAACGAGTGAATATCAAATACCGTATACTATTAACTACTTAATGATACTCAGTAACGTCGTCGTTGAGATTAAAACTATCAGATATAAGAAGAAGATCACTTATTGATATCGGTATAGTTATAATATTAGCTTCAATCATTTTGGTATGATCAAGAGGATCATGATATACTTTTATTGAGAAAGAAATAAATTATTTGCCATGTGAATTACTTGAACACTAAGAAAATAACTAAAGGACCTAAGATTTTCTGATAGAAAACTTATTTCTAGATTATTAAATAAACTAATTAATTATTATTGATTTATTAATAGTACTAATTAAGTCATCCATATAAATTAGTAAAAATATGATTATGCATTCATAAGAATAAATAAATAATAAATTATCAAATTAAGAATTATAAAATCCAATTAAGACTAGATGTGTTTGAAGTTTATGATACCAAGTATGAGGGGCTTGCTTGAGACTACAAAGAACCTTGTACAACTTATAGATATGTTGAAAAATATTATGATTAATAAATCCTAGAGATTGTCTTATAAATACTTCCTTAAAAATATGATCATAAAAAAATACATTATTTACATCTAACTATCGAAGTCTCCAATTATCATATTAAAAAATATAAATTATTATTAGCTTCACAATTGGACTAAAGTTATTCTGATATTTAAGGCCTGGATGTTGATGAAAACCTTTTGCAACAAGCCATATTTCGTTTGGTATGAAACATTCATTTGTATCCTATAAAGTTTTGACTTAGATAGGATGGGATTAAGTCCCATGATACGAAAAATTCATTTGTATTATATAAAGTTTTGACTTAGATAGGATGAGAGTAAGTCCCATATACTATTCCGTAATAAGGCATTATATTCTTCAAATATTGTTGCTCGTTATTTAAGAATTTTTAAGACTCGATTAATAGTAGAAGGCTCAAAAATAAATTTATGAGATTATTTTATAAAAATAAAAAAATATTTATTTAATTTAACGACTTGATTTTTGGATATAATAATCTTCGAATGAATAGGTATAGGGTCGAAGATATTTCTAGGACGTATTGAACAAGAAGGATTTGAAATAAGAAGATATTGAAACCAAACCTTATTGTGAATTCTCTTGATGTATGGCTCTCATGAGATAATTGGATGGATGAAGTAATATTTTATTTATCATACACTATTGAGGAAAGACTTGGTAGGATCCGAGTGAATAAAGTATTTGGACTGATGAGTGAGATGAGTGAGATTGATATTTTAACAAGAATGATATAAGATTAATGGGTAGTTGAACATTATCAATCTTGAAAAAGTGGAAAAGAAAAGACCTGAAGTAATTTACAAGAAAAAAAGATTTATTAGAGTATAAAACTCAACATAAGTTATAATACTATCTTCAACTATAATTAATGACGAGGTACAAAGCAACAATAGTGAAAAGAGGAATAAAGAAAAAAAATTTATTGGAGCAACTATAGCTCTGATACTATAAAGGAAATAACTAACTTCAATTTTTATTGGTAGTGGGTATAAATTTATATATACAAATATAGATTACAAAATATAATAATTACATAACTTTTTAATTAATAATAAATATAAAATATGCATCTAAATTGTTTTATATTGTAAGAGATCATGTTGAGATCATGATCCTCTAATAGAATCATGATCCTATATTATCATAATTTTTATGAATTAAAATTATAATAATATAGTATTAAAATATTAAGAAGATCATAATAAATTTATTATGATTTATTTTTCTTAATAATATATTTCGTAATAATACTATCGTCAATATTTCGGATCCTCTGACAACGATACTCATCATTTTCTACTATGTTATTTGACAGAAGGCAAGACTTATTGAAACAAATAGCTAGCCATCGTCATTAAGATTTCCTTTAGAACAGAACTGGAAGAGGATCAAATTATAAGGTGTTCCTACTATAAAGTCGACATTGGCGGCTTTGTTTCTTTGAAAGAGACTTAAGTAGGACCTGATCAATTATTGCACCACCAATAATCGATTAACACAAATGGCGAAAATTGGCATTTGTTACGATGCCATGTTCGGTTCGGTCTACTACAAGGACTAGGTGATCGGGTCCGGGCCGGTCAAGTTCCCCTTCTTCAGCCTCCGAAGAACACCACGCTGATAACTGGGCAGCTGAGTGGGGCCGCGATCGAGGCTGGGGGCACGTTATCGACGCAATTGTCGGCGGACGCGTCGAGCTGCGGCTCGAGCTCAACTCGACCATCCGTTTCACTGTGAAGACATGGGACACCCACCACCATCATTTGCATGCGGAGTGCGACCTGGTCGTGGGCTCGGATGGAAGTATACTGCCGGAGTCCAAGAACATCAAGTGCCCCATCTATTTCTAAGATCTGTAGCGTTAAACCTTTATCAGGAATCATCTGTCGAGTTTGTGCGTATGCATCCGCTTGCATCTATCTTTTTCACCGATGTTGTAGATTAAGTTCATACTACATGAGATTAGAATTATGCTGCTACTAATGGAAGCAGAAAAGTTATCGTGAATATAAAGTTACCGAGTTTTATTCTTCAATGGGCTCAACCCAACTCCAATCCATGCTCAATCCGACGCTCCAACCCCCAATCTTGTCGAGGGCATGCGTTTCCTCTGCTCGGCGGAGATATTTTGTTATCACTACAAGCAAAAAAAGAGGATATGCTCTAAGCGTGAAACATCGTTTAACGTCGTGTGAAAAGCGTTATGCGGAAGGGAGAGAGTTAAATAGGCAGAGGGATGTTTTTTATTCGATAGGTTTGCTTGCCCAGAAAGCGAGGTCTTAAGATGCACTTGTAGCCCACAAAGAACGGTGCTTGATTGTCTCCATCAAATTGGACAAATAATGGCAGTTGCGAGCATGCACGCTGTTAAATTTCAAATAAGAACAGAGAAAAAGGTGCAGTTTGATAGAGAATTGTTCCCACTTGGTGGCATGCAGTTGGCTGAGATCGATAAGAAGAAAGGTGAGGATCATCTAGATGACTGAGACATCCAACGTGTCATGCTTTGCAGTTATTGGTCGTATATAAGCGACAGCTTCAGATGTGTGCAATCGGTGCATATGGAGTTATAAGTCAAATCAAATTATGTATGCTACAGTTTCAAATGGGTCTCATTTTTCCTATAAGTCAAATCAAATTATTTTTGTCAACTCCCGCAAACCAGAACGAAGCCAAGTCAACTGTGGACGCAACACCAGACGGTCCAAATGGGTAACATCTCCGACCAGACATTAACCAACGCTGCCGGTAGAAACACAACTAGCAGAAATATAATATTCACTAATCAGTCTTCCCTCTCAGTCACTCTCAATCTTATCTCCCATGACTGAATAAGAGACCATACATCAACGGTCTTTTCTTAACTTGAACTTTCGAAAGAAATAATATTATGATACTATCCTTTAGTGTGAGTTCCATACGTAGTTTTCTCCCAAAGTTTCGAAGTTATGTTCCATTATCCATATTTGAACAATTCATATGATATTTATATTTCCATAAATATCCTCTAAAAGTGTCCAACTTCTCATCTTTTTTTTGGTTTACTTGCTCCCAATTATGGTGCACTCATTTTATTCACATTAAAATAAATTTATTATATTTTTCCAGAAGAGTGTCTTCGATTGCATATCATTCGATATGCGAATAGGTTTCATTTGTTCACTTTCATGAAATCTAATCTAAACAATACTTAGTATCAAATTCATTATGCTTAAATTAAAATAATAAATAGTAAGAGAGAAGAAAAATCAGTTACTAATTACTAATAACTAAAAAAATATTCATTGCTATAATTCTTATTTTTTTTTAATCTTTTTCTCTAATCTAAATATGGGAGATTTTACAAAGTGGTGGCATATATGGATAATTTCCTAATAGAATACAATGAGAAATGCACTCAAACAAAAAACTTTGATTTATGCTAAATTAAAATTTAAAATGTATGAATTAAAATTTTAATTAAAATTTATGAATTTTAATTAAAATTCAAAATGTATGAATTAAAATTTAAATTTAAATTTAAATGTATGAATTATATTTGACGTAATTATCTTTGATATAATCAATACTTGTAACATTTAATGTAAGTTTTGAAATTTAAAATGTAATGCATTTAAATCCTATCCTATCCTAAACATTTTAAAATAAAATCCTATCCTAATACATTTTAAATTTTATCTCACTATAAATTAAATCCTATCCTATCTATCCTATCATCTCCTATTACATTTTAAATCCTACCTAATCTGCCTATTACAATTTAAATCATATCCTATCCTATTGAAATTTTGAAATCCATCTATCCTATTACATTTTAAATCCTATCCTATCCTAAATTTTGAATCCTATCCTATCCTATTACATTTTAAAATGTAAGCTTTTGAATAGTCAAATGTAAATTTTTATGACATTTTAAAATGTAACATTTTAAATCCTATCCTATCATACATTAAAATGTAACATTTAAATGTAACATTTTAATGTAACATTTTAAATCCTATCCTAAATTAAAATTTAAAATGTATGAATTATATTTGACGTAATTATCTTTGAAATAATCACTACTTGTAACATTTAATGTAAGTTTTGAAAGTTGTGTAATGCTATCTACAACAGTTGTAAAATTTTGGCTTATAACAAGCAAATAGAATAAATAATTTTATTCTCACTATAAATTAGAATTACTTTTAGCTTCTCATAAAAAATCTGCAAAGTGAGATGAAGCTATTGATTTGATTGAAAATTCATTGAAGATCAGTGCTAATAGTTTAAAAAACCAAATTATTATAATTAATATACAAGATATGAAGCTTGGGAATAGTCAAATAAATATTTCATAATTAAAAATTCAATATTTTCTAAAATAATTATTACAATTGAAGGACGTTTAAAAATTTTGTAATATTAATTCAAGATGGATTAATTTTTTTGAATTCATAGAATATCTTGCCCGACTTATGAAAATTGATGTGTCTATATTTGATGAAATTACATCAAATTTTATTATTTTTTCAAATTTTAATATAAGGGAGAATGTCATAAGATAAATTAAATTTTATGTTTACGATGATTTGCTTATAAGAGTTCAGACAGAGTCAGTGCCATAATAAATTAAGTTAACAAACTCTCTTTATATATAGATATGGCGTAAGTTTTTGTAGCAGGTGAGGGATTGGGATCGAAAGATTGAAAAAGAGAAAATCGTGAACAAAATTTCTACATTGACGTGTATCGTAGAATTTTCCACATTCATTTTTGGATCTTTATTACTTTATTCTATCTCATTGCAATTTCTTAACACAAATGATAGTGCTACGCATCGATCGTGAACACAAATGACAGTCAAAGGTGAACCTGATTTTGACCGAATCAACAAAGTGATAATTATCACTCTCTATCAAACGTGAGTTAGTAATTGCACCAACGATGCTGTTTCATAAAACCAATCGTTGTAGCAACGATCTATATAGTCTCGTTAATTCACAGTGCCGCAGAGCATCATCGCCATGTTCCCCGTTATCGTCTCCTCCTCCTCCCTATTACCCCTCCTTGGGTTCGTACTCCTCATCCTCTGCCATTCATCCCTCACTGGCGCCCAAAATTTGGACCAAATCTGCGACGCGTCCGGTAGCTTTGCCGATAACAGCACGTATCAGTCCAACCTCAAACTCTACCTCTCCTCCCTCCCCTCTAAAGGTTCAGTTTCCGGCTTCCTGAAGGAGACAGTGGGACAAGTCCCCGACCAAGTGTACGGCGTCTCCCTCTGCCGGGGAGATGTCAACGCCAGCGAGTGCCGCGCCTGCCTCAACAAAGCCAGCCTAGACGTCCAACAGATCTGCCCCTACAACAAGGGCGCCATGATTTACTACGACTACTGCCTCCTCCGCTTCTCCAACCAGAATTTCCTGTCCTCCACCAACAACCAGCAGGTGCCCAAGTACAACTCCAGCAGCGTCACCCAAGTTGTTCGTCTCAGCCAGCTTTTGCATCTGCTGCTGAGCAGCGCAACCGATTGGGCGGCGAATTCCACGAAGAGGTTCGCGACAGGGGAGGTGAGCAACTTCACGTCGGAGTTCCCCACCATATATGTGATGGTGGAGTGCACTCCGGACCTGTCACCGAGCGACTGCAGCCAGTGCCTGCAGTCGATGTTCGATCCGCTGCCGACGGATATGGTGGGAAAGCAAGGAGCGAGGGTGATCGGAGTGAGGTGCTGCTTTAGGTATGAGTTGTCCTCCTTCTCCAAAGTCCCCTCCATGGTGAAGCTTACGGCTCCGATGGAGGATGCGACACAACTCCCGTCCGACGGAAGCGCAGGTAATTAAAGAACATCTCGTGCCATCATATTAGCTGCACACACGCACACACACACATTCACAAACTCAATTTTACCAATTATATGTTTTGGTTTCAGTAACATTCGTTGTTCGGACAAATATCCATCAGAGAAATTAATTTCAATCGGCTCAATTTGATATTTCAGTCATTTATCTTTTTCAATATTATCTTTTTTTAACATGGGGGCAGTGTGCCCATTAGTCCTCCTTCCACGGTGAAATGTTAACACCACCGTAGCCATCGCTGACATGAGAATTTTAGATGACTATAGCAAATGAATTTTTTATTGACCTCAAAGAAAAACGAACCGTTTCCTATTCGTTCTTATATAAATCGATCTCAGAGGAAATCCGCCAACACCTTATCTCGCATGAGTGAAAAATCATCGTAACCATCGAGACATGGAAGTATGAATTCACGGTCATTTCTCAGTGCAGGAAAGAAGAAGAACGCAGCAACAACAGCTTTAGCAATCGCGATACCTGCATTTACAGCTCTACTTATACTCTCCCTTATTTACATTTGCTACTGGAGGACGAGGAAGCGGATAATACAATCAGCTTGTAAGTCACAGAATTGCTTCTAATGTCCTGTTTCGTTCACTGCAATCAGCCAGATTGAAACTGTGTGCTCCTTCATAGATGAAACTGTTCCGGAGCTGATCACTGGTGTTGAATCACTACTGTTTGATCTATCTACGCTACGACTTGCAACAGCCAACTTCTCTGAAGAGAATAAACTTGGAGAAGGGGGTTTCGGAGCAGTCTACAAGGTTCGACTACACCACCTTCTTTCTTCTGTGTTAACTACGCAGTCTCCGGTTACACTCGCTTGCTCTGTTCTGCTTCCTAACCATGGTTAGACGCCGCACAGGGACAGCTACCAGATGGACGAGAAATAGCAGTCAAGAAACTGTTGAACGCTGGACGAGGACTCGGAGAACTGCAAAATGAGCTGTTGTTGGTTGCTAAGCTCCAGCATCGGAATCTCGTAAGACTTCTGGGAGTTTGCTTGGAGGAAGAGAAGATGATTGTTTATGAATATGTGCCCAATAGAAGCCTGGACAAAGTTCTCTTCGGTGATGCGCCTTCCACACTTTCACTTCTCGTTGGAAAAACTAAACATTTATAAGTAGCTTAGAACTAAAAGGTTCGTCTTAAATCCTTTTTGATGCAATAGATCCTGAAAGAAGCGAACAACTACGTTGGGGAACTCGATACAGGATCATTCGTGGAATTGCTCAAGGCCTGCTTTACCTGCACGAGGAATCTCAGCTAAAAATCATTCATCGGGACTTAAAAGCCAGTAATATCTTGTTGGATGCACGTATGAACCCAAAGATCTCAGATTTCGGTATAGCAAAGCTGTTTGATGCGGACCAAACTCAAGACACCACGAAGCGAGTGGTGGGAACTTTGTGAGTGGCCCGACTCAATTCTGTACTCACATCATTAGCTCTTCTTTGTGTTTCTTGACGGATCTGAATTCTACCGCAGTGGATACATGGCACCAGAGTATGTGAAGCATGGCAAGTTCTCGGTCAGGTCGGACGTATTCAGTTTCGGCATTTTGGTTTTGGAGATTTTGACTGGAAGAAAAAACAGCAAGTCCTATAATTCTGAACATTCCGAAAGCCTTCTGAGCTATGTAAGTAGTCAAAGCAGAGTCATAAATCAAAAAAATAAAAAAAACCATTCCTTCTGAACTTGTGTATTTATTGGCATACATATTTCGTTCAGATAGAATTAGATCGCAAAAGAATGGATATCTGAATAAATAATGTTTGAGACAGACATGGGAGAAATGGCGATGTGGATCAATCTTGGAGATGGTCGATCCAGCCTTGGATGGTCACTACCAAGGAAGCGACCTGTTAAGATGCATGCAGATTGGGTTGTTATGTGTGCAGGAAAATCCAAATGATAGACCGACGATGTCAACAGTAGTTACGATGCTAAACAGTGGAATTGCCTTTCTCCAAGCACCTGGGCGACCTGCATTTTATGTGGAACAGGAGGACGTGAATATAAAGATCACTGCCAATGATGCCACAACTGCAATTGATGTATGTGACGGAGAAAGTAAGCCACTTCCGGCGTCATCAACCCAAGTTTCAATCTCAGAACAAGCGCCTAGATAGAAAGAAAGTAGCAGAAAGGGCAATCATAATATTTCTCGAAACACATAGGTATGTGTGTGCATGTGTGTGAATGTAATTCTTGTTCCTGATTCCTTTATGTTTCTTATGATATGGTCTTCTCATCAGCTTCAGTAGCAAGGAGTGTTAGCAGGACGCAAGCAACCGAGAAGTCCAAAATGACGTCCCGTTTGAACTTTTGATTCATAATTCAGATTTGCGTATGCACTCGATCGATAATTAATTCTGGGGAGCACAGCATCGGAGGTATTGTGTATCATGTGCTTGAATCATGATTTCTCTCTCTCTCTCTCTCTCTCTCTCTCTTGGCATCTTGGATATGCATGTTTAGTCCGAAACAAAGATACATACACATCTTCTGGACAATCTCCATGATCATGACTTATACCGGAGTCTAGCCTGCTTTATGTGATGTCATATGTAAATCTCGTGATTACTATTGACTAAATCAGCACTCTTTAACTAAAATAGCTAAAGTCAGTCAGCTAAGCTATTGGTTTTACCTTTCTAGATTTGAGAACTTGGTTTTATTCTCTAGAACCGAGGATGACCTGTAAAATCATAAAAACTAAAGTGAACATTTTCATGCAATCCAGTAAGGTACAATCATGCAATATCCGAGTCTCACAACTTGTACAACGACATTATGAAGATTATGATTGTGACTTTTAATTTTGAAAATTGCATGAGGCATGAATTTTATCTACAGCTGACGATTATGATGTTTTGTTTTGAATTATAAATACTAATATCTTTTTCGCTCTACTTATCCATATTTATGTGTTTTTAATGAAATACTTATGTTTTTTTTCCTAATAAACTTTACTACTAGATCCAGCCACATCCGACACAGCTAATAAACTCGGGTTCTTGTCGGGCGGACTTTGGACCAAAAACAACCTGATTTGATTTTGTGATTATGTAAATTAGCTTAATATTAACACAAACACTCATTACTTATGTCAGAGAAAATCTAAATACTCCACTATATGTGACTAACAAAATATGAAAAGATAATTTTCTCCCCTAAGTTAATTTAAATCCAAGGTTAAAGTCACATAGATGACAATTTTTTTCAACCTTTTTGAATCCACTAAAAAAAACAAAGCTTCGAGTACTTTCACTTTATAATTCTCTTTAAGTGTATCCTAAAAATATATAAGATATTTATATAATAATACTGTACTATACAAAACTTTCCATTTATAGTTTTTTTTCTTTTCATTTTTCAAGTAATTTAGTTTCTATAAGGAATATGAAAATAGTTACAAATCTTAACACATATTTGCGTCATCTTAGAGGTACCAATCCAAAGCATACACACTCTTAAGTCGGTATATATTGCCTGCACAATGTTAAAGTTGAACAAATGATAGTTTCAATTTTATAATGTCTACGCAAATCAAACTTAATTTTGGACCAAAAAAATATACGCGAAAGAAGCTTCTAGTGATTTGATTAGACAAAAAAGGAAAGATTTTCAGCAATAGGAATTCAAAGTTCCCACTTAACTTTGTCCCATCTATTCGTGATCTGTCTTCATTGACGAACAGACCAAAGTCTTGTCTCTTGGGGTTTCAGACCTCCATGAATAATCTTGAGAAGGAATCCCTTTCAAGGAAAACAAGTGCTCTTGCAATTCCTTGGATAGTCGTTTTGTCCTTGCCCACCTTAATTGACTATATTTTGTTGAATTTGCTTCGTTGTGAACTTCTTGTAATATCTTATTAAAAGACGATAGAATTATTTAAAATTTCGTTACAAATCCTTATATCTGATTAAAAACACTATCTGATCCTGCTTGTCAGATTTTTTTTAAAATTTTTGCCATGGCAATGTTGGAAAGAAATAAACGATTTAAATTTTTATTGATAATGAGAACGAATATATATAATAATTATATTTTTTTAATTAATAATAAATATAAAATATTTATTTAAATCATTTCATATTGTAGGAGATCACAAAATCATAATAATATATTATCATAATTTTTGTGATTTAGAATTATGATAATATAGCATCAAAATAATAAGAGAATCATCATAATATTATCATGATATATTTTTTTAATAATATCATTCCTAATATGCCATCGCAAAATGATGCTCTCAATGAAGACATCGATCATAGACCAAAGTAGAAGGAATTACTTGCAAGACAAATGTTTAGTAAGAGTATCTGTAAATTAATTAAAAGATGAAATATGAGCTCATTGTTTTAAACTTTATTATGAACAAAGTGAAAATCAATGTCTATGTGCTTCATTCGAGGGTAAAATATAGGATTAGCATATAAATATATTATCCTAATATTATCATAATATGTAGATAGATAATAAGAGATTATAATAAATAGTTCATATAGCAATGATTGAATTCAACAAAGTTCACTAGAAGCAATTACTCAATATTCAATCTCCGTAGAAGATCTTGCAACAAATCATTATTTCTTGAAACTTCCATTGGATTGTAACCAAGAAATATAACATAAGCACTACTAGGTGTCTTGTCATTATTATTACTTACCCAATTAACATCTAAAAATGCATAAAGCAATAGAGAAGAGTTCTTTTGAAGAAATAAACTATGATCAATAGTACCTTTTAAGTATCGGATAAGGCATTTAACGGTTGTTCAATAGTTAGAAGTAGATTTATGTATAAATTGAGATAATTTATTCATTACATCTTTAATGTCCAAACGAGTGAATATCAAATACCATAAATAATACTCAGTGACATCATTGAGGTTAGTTCTATCGTATAGGATAAGAAGATCACTTATAGATATTGGTATAATAATAATATCGACTTTAACCATTTTAGTACAATCAAGAAGGTCATGATATATTTCTATTAAGAAAGAAATAAATCATTTGCAATGTGAATAACTTGAGAATTATAAAATCTAATTAAGACTAGATGTGTTTGAAGTTTATGATACCAAGTATAAGGGGCTTGTTTGAGACTATAAAGAACCTTGTACAACTTACAGACATGTTGAGAAAAATTATGATTAATAAAGCCTAGAGGTTTTCTTATAAATACATCCTTAAAAATATAATCATTAAGAAATACATTATTCACATCTAACTATCGAGGTCCCTAATTATCATATCAAAAATAATACAAATTATTCTTGGATTCACAATTGGGCTAACAATGTCATGGTACTTAAGGCATGTTGATAAAATCTTTTTGCAACAAGTCTTACTTTATACTTATTAATGGACCTATCAGGATTCCATTTGGTATGAAACATTCATTCGCATCTTATAAAATTTTGACTTAAATAGGATGGGATTAAGTCTCATGGTACGAAAAATCCATTTGTATCCTATAGTTTTGACTTAGATGGGATGAGATTAAGTCTCATATATTATTCCATAATAAAGCATTATATTCTTCAAACATTGTTGCCTGTTATTGATATCGTAACCGTTGAATGAATAGGTATATGGTCTATGACATCTCTAGGACATGTTGGATAAGAAGGATTTAAAATAAGGAGATATTGAAACTAAACCTTATTGTGAAATCTCTTGATGCATGACTCTCACGAGATAATTAGATAGATGAGGTAAGTTTTTATTTATCATGCACCATTGAGCAAAGATCAGATAGGATCTAATGAATAAAGTGTTTGGAATGATGAGTGAGATTGATATTTTAACCTAAACGAGAATAATATAAGATTAGTGGCTAGTTAAAGAAACATTATCAATCATGCTGAAAAAGTGAAAAAGAAAAGACCCAAAGTAACTTACATGAAAAAGAGATTTATTAGAGTATAAAACTCAATATAAGTTATAATACTATCTTTAACTATGATTAAGGATGAGGTACAAAGCAATAATAATAAAAAGAGAAATAAAGAAAAAAAAAACTTATTGAAGCAATTATGGCTTTAATACTATTAAGGAGATAACTAACTTAAATTTTTATTAACAGTAGATATAAATTTATATATACAAAGATGCTAGTTATATATGCCCTACAAATTAATCACATGAGTGATGACACATGTGACATGATATGTACTCTTTTTACTTATTAAATATTTAATATTTTTATCATCTTATATTGCTGACTAAATTATATATATATATGATGTCTATGGATCTATGTAATAGGAATCAGATTATGATAAAATCATGATAATGAAACTGATTTATCTTTAAACACAGACCATAAATAATCCCAATTATATGTTACTCGAGAAGGATCGAGATAACCAGACAGGTTGGTGTGCTATATGCCCGTCCATATGATGGAACTGGCTGGTTTCATAGTTGCTTGTGTGGGGACCCTATCGATATAATGCAGGTGCTCATTGGAGAATGAGTTCACTGATTGATCCGCTTACGGAATGTTAGATGGTTGATAATACTTTACTATCAGACAGTGATTTCACAGTCCTAATAGTATATCTAATCCTTAGACTTGAGATAAAATGATGTCCTATATAGGTACTCTACTCTTTGATACCGAACTTATAAGTATGAAAGTTCCAAATCTAGCACAACCGATCATCGGGAGTGGCAACCAACCTTACAAGGGCAATTTAGTGTTGATAGAAGATTATCTGCTTTTTGGTGTCATGAGAGGAATATCCCATGTGTTCTTGCTAATGTAAATCTTTGGCTATGGTCATTCAAATTGAGAAAGAAAGAGTTCTCTAGAAGAATCCGATTAGAGCGAGACTCGAGTAGAAATCGTATGGGCATGACAGTACTATGTCTGGTATATAATCTTTAGGATATTAGATGGATGAGAGACTATAGGTACACAATAACCTATAACTGTATTCTAGAGGTTATATATTGAAATATCCTAGAGATCGTATTCCGGGCATGGTGCTATTAGGCTCATTTGAAATATACTCGAGTCTCATTTTAATCGGACTCTCCCGAAGAACTCTTTATCTTTTAATCTGAATAACCCTAGCTATGAATTTGCTTGAGTAAGAATATATGAGATATTTCTTTCATGACATCGAGTGTGGATAATCCTCTATCAACACTCAATTATCCTCAGAAGGTTGGCTGTCACTCCTAATGACTATTTGTGCTAGATCTGAAACTTCCAGATCTACAAGTCCGGTATCAAAGAATGGAGTATTTATATAGAATATTCTTGTATCTCAAGTCTAAGGACTAAATACACTTCTAAAATTATGGTATCGTTGTTTGACAATAAGGTATCATTAATCATCCAACATTCATAAGCGGATCAATCAATGAACTCATTCTATAATGAGCACCTGCACTGTATCCCTAGTGTCCCCACATGTATAATTATGAGACAAACCGTCTCTATCATATGGATGGGTATATAGCATATAGTTTATTCGATTATCTTAGTCTCTCTCGAGTAACCTATGACCGAGATTACTTAGGGTTTAGGTTTAAAAGTAAATCGATCTCATTATCATGATCTCATCATGATCCGATACTCATTGCACGGATCTATGAACATCACAATATATATATATGCAACATACAATATAAAGTAAAAAAATATATTATATAAATAATAAATAAAAAGAGTGCATATAATGTCACATATGCCATCACCCTTGCAAATTAGCTAGCACGGCACTTATGACTAGTAGAGGAGATAGTATCTAGATTGAAGGCTACACAGACTCGAGTTTTTAGTCAAATGTCGATAATTGCAAGTCTAATTTAGGGTATATGTTTATCCTAAATGGAGGAGCCATATGCCAAAAAAGTTTCAAGCAAGATACTACTATTGACTCAATCATAGAGATGATGTACATTGTTATGGCAAAAACAGCAAAGGAGAGAGTTTGAATGAAGAAATTCGTCATAGATTTGGGAGTCATACCGAGCAGTGAGGTTCCAATTCTCTTATATTGCGACAATAATATGGTGATCACTTAAGCGAAGGAAGCCAGGTCTTATCAGAAGTCTAAGCACGCTTTAAGAAGGTTCCATCATAGAGATCGTCACTCGAGGAGATGTAGTAGTGGAAAGAGTTCCATCCGAAGATAATATCATAGATTCACTGACAAAGTCATTGTCTCATATTGTCTTTGAGCATCATAGGGGTCTGATGGAGATTAGATATATAGGTTATTGGCTTTATGTCAAGTGGGAGATTGCCAGTTATATGTGCCCTACAAGCTAATCACGTGAGTGATGACACGTGTAACATGATACACACTCTTTTTGCTTATTAATTATTTGACATTCTTCTCACTTTATATTGCTTGTTGCATATATATTATGATATCCATAGATCTATACAACGAGAATCAAATCATGATGAGATCATGATAATGTGACCAATTCACCTTTAAACATATACCCTAAATAATCTTAATGATAGATTACTTGAAGCGACATCGAGATAACCAGACAAATTAGTGTGTTGTATACCCATCTATATGATAGAGGTAGTTGGTCTTATAGCTGCTAGTGTGGGGATACTAGGGATAGTGCAGGTGCTCATTAGAGAATGAGTTCACTGATTGATTCGCTTACAGAATACTAGACGGTTGATGATACTTCATTGTCAAATAGTGATTTCGTCATCCTAGTGGTATATCTGATCCTTAGACTTGATGCACTAAGGATGTCCTGTATAAGTTCTACACTCTTTAATATCAGACTTATAGGTATGAAAGTTTCAAATCTAGCACAGTCGGACATCAGGAATGACAGCCAACCTTATAAGGGTAATTGAGTATTAATAGAGGATCATCTACTCATGGTGTCATAAGAGGAATATTTTATATATTTTTTCTCATGTAAATCCTTGGCTATGGTCATTTGAATTCATAGAGAAAGAATTCTCCGAGAGAATCAGAGTGAGACTTGAGTAAAAACCATATAGGCTTGATATGACCATGCCCAGTATAAGATCTATGAGATATTAGATGGATGAGAGACTCTATGTATACAGTAACTCAAGATAGATATGTCCAAAAGATTGGATTTCTTTATATCATTTAAAGAATACGACATAATGGCATAGTACATCTATAGTTGATTAGTCGAGTAAATTATTATAAAGATAATAATTCACTATACCAGAAAGAGTTCTGATAGGTATGACTCACAGCCAGCTTGATATTACACCTAGAGAGTCACACACATATGATAGGTATTACGACGAGTAGAGGTTCATATATGAGATATTTATTGTAGTCCTTATCTTATTAGATATCCAATAAGCCATTGAATTATTGATCCTTTGATAAGATCCAATAAAAGCTAATAAGAGATTATTATGTGTAGACCTACTAATCTAAGATGTTTGGATAGTTGGATGGAGATCCAATACCCAATAGAGCCAAATCTATTAAGGTTAGGTTGACAGAGAACCTCTATAAATAAGAGGAAACCAAAGAGTCATAAGCTAAGCCTCTTTTGGCTGTCACCTCCTATTCTCCTCTTTTTAAGGAGTGTCTTCATAGCCCATACCATGTGGATTATTGCTAAAGGGGAGTACAGTTGACCTCCTTCATCCTTTCCCACGGATCTGTAGGAATTCAAGGATATAGGATTTTCTTAGATAACACATTTTTCTTATATATTACTGCTAAAAAGGAGGACAATTGACCTCTTTCATCCTTTTCTACATATCTGTAGAAATTTAGGGATATACGATTTTCTTAGATAACATATTTTTCTTATATACATAGTTTTTGATTTTATAATTTTTGTATATCAAGGCACGACGATAAAATCTTTTGTGAAAATATGAGATTTTTTTTCTATTCTTTCACTACACATGTGATGTCGCTCCTAAATTTTTCAACAAAAGATAGATTACAAAATATGATAATTACATAATTTTTTAATTAATAATATATATATATAATATACATCTAAATTGTTTTATATTGTTTGAGATCATATTGAGACCATGATCCTAGTGATAGAATCATGATAATATATTATCATAATTTTTATAATTTAAAATTATAATAATATAATATTAAAATATTGAGAAGATCATAATAAATTTATTATGATTTATTTTTTAATAATATATTTCGTAATAATATTATCATCAATATTTCGGATCCTCATACAGCCATACTCATCATTTTCTACTATGTTCTTTGCCAAAAGGCGTGACTTATTGAAACAAATAGCTAGCCATCGTCATTAGGATTTGCTGGCCATAAGATACCTTTAGAACTGGGACAGGATCAAATTATAAGGTGTTCCTACTGTAAAGTCGACATTGGCGGCTTTGTTTCTTTGTTTCCTTGAAAGAGATTTAAGTAAGACCTGATCAATTATTGAACCAATAATCGATGAACACAAATGACCATCCACTATTTTTTATTCATAAAGTGCAAAAGGTGAACGAGAAAAGACACACAGTGAATGCTTCTTTTGGAAAAGAAAAACTATATTGCAAGACACACGGTCACAAAACGCGTTCACGGTGACTATATATATATATATATATATATATATATAGAGAGAGAGAGAGAGAGAGAGTCCAATCAACAAATAAAGGCATAGTCCAACAAGTTGTGCATGTGCAGTCTCCAACATGCAGAAGCGTCGCTTCCTAGTTATCCACACCACGACCGCAGATGTCCTTTCCAAGCTTTCAATCGATTTGAGCTTTTCTTGGTTTCCATTACCCTTCGGGAAAGCCAAATTGTGAAATGGATGGCGCCGCAATTCATGGACAAAACATGATGCGTCAACATGCATGATCACACTACAACTAAAAGAAGCACTGAACCAATGAAATAACAATGGGCACAAAATAAAAGATTAAGAATAATCAATCAACGAAAGAAAATATACTATCGCAATTTAACAGCACCTAAAAGAATGAATACTTGGGCCGGGCCATTTATCTGGAATTTCGTGAATGAGATATCCCGTAGACCATAAATTGCTGGTCCAAATTATCCACCCCTCTAATGGTATTCTTTACATAAGCATATATATCAAATACTCACTTGGAGAAAAGGGGAAAATCCAGTTATTATACAACACCATTTATGTTTAGAATTTGAATGAGGTGATCCTGCCAGACGGGGCTCCATTCTAATGACTCTAAAGCGGTTTATTCTCATGTTGAAGTCAACGATGACGGCTAGCCATCAGCTTGCTGCATTATTCAGTTCCTACCTAATGAACTTTCACAAATAATATATTCAAATAGTTAGTGGTAAAGGTCCTTTTATTGTTCCGTAAGTAAGATGACCATTTAATATGACCAATTTGTTGAGTTGGAGATCAAACAAAAAATTTTGAGCCAGACTAAGATGGGTTGGAGCATCCCGTGCAAGTTGCTGTGACACATGCGCTGTAACGAGTCATGTTCATACTAAACCTTCTTCTTCCTAATCTTGTCAATTTGCACCTGTGTACTCAAGACAGTCAACGTGCAGACTGAGTTGCGGGTTTAGACGAGCTTTGACGTCATCTTGTCGAGAAAACCATTATTTAGGTTTTTAAAATAATATCTATAAACCATGATTAGGATATTGAATTTAATGAGACCTTAATTTTGTTACGACAGATGAAAACCTAAATGAAGAAAATTTTATTAAAAAATATAATAATATATAAAACTGTAACAGGAAAGACTATTGTCGCAGAGACCTCTGGTAATCGATGTGTTTGATAACTTTGGTCATTTGTATTTCATCTTAATAAACAATAAAACGAGATACAAAGTTATATATGAGATTAGGCTTGTACATACAATGACATCGATCAAAAAATTAAGATGGTATCGGATCAAGAAGTGTGTCTCTATCACTCTTTCTCAGTATTTAATTAAAATTATTTACGTAGCATTGGTATTCATTGAGCGCACACACCATAACTTACATATGTGAAGCCTAACTTTGGGGTTTTTCTGATCACCCAATCAAATTATTTAAGTTGAAATCAGAACCAAAGATCTTGATTCAAATCCTGTTTGGCTCAAACTTAGAAAAAATATTAATTTCCATATGGATTTAAGCCATATGTCACCAACACAACCAACACACGAGGAAGATTGTTAAAAATAAAAAATTAAAATCAAATATCATCTAACTTTTAAACACAATGACATCGATCCGTAATTTTAGATTTGGGTTCGATTTTCATAAAAAAAAAAAAAACTAAAAACAACAGACCAAGCAACTGGTTTCGTTTTCATCTTTGACGCATAGAAAGCGCTAGCTATGATTGAAGCGGACTATGCGACTTGTATTCTCTAGGCGTCTGTAAGTAGATATCTGATTCCATATTTGATGCTACCAGAAGTCCTACAGCACGCGGTAATTAGCCAAAGAGTGCTACCACCATGCTTCCCTCGATCAGCTCCACCCAATTTCTGCAATTCTACCTCATCCTCCTCTTCGTCCCCTCTCGAACAGTTGCCTACCGGTGGCAAATCTGCAGCACAAGCGACGGCCACTTTACTGACAACAGCACCTACGAGGCCAACCTCAACCTCCTCCTCTCCTCCCTCGTCTCAAATGGTTCCGGTTCTGGCTTCTCTACCGACACCGTGGGACGGGTACCCAACCAAGTTCAAGGCCTCGTCCTTTGTCGTGGCGATACTAACGCCACCACATGCGGTTCCTGCCTTAGCAACGGCGCGGTGGAGATTCGCCAGATCTGTGCCTACGACAAGGATGCCGTGGTTTGGTATGACGAGTGCCTCCTTCGCTTTTCCAACCTGCAGTTCCTCAGCACCTCAGACAACGACCCGACGGCTGCCTTGGAAAACGTGAACCAGGTAAACGACGACCCGGATCGGTTCAACAAGGTGGTGAACGAGTTGCTCGACAGCACGGCTGATTGGGCGGCGTATAACTCGACGAAGAGGTACGCGACTGGGCAGGCGTTCAACGTGACGCCGGCGTTTCCAACTATATATGCCCTGGCGCAATGCACGCCGGACATGTCGGCGAGTGACTGCAGGAATTGTTTGGAAGGGGTGTCGCAGGGGCTCCCGATGGCGAGAATGGGAGCTAGGAATCAGGGAGTGAGGTGCAATTTAAGGTACGAGTCTAGCCCCTTCTTCCAAGGCAACCCCATCAGACGGCTTATTTCCCCTGTGACGAATGCAACAACGCCGGCGGAGAATGCCACAACTCCGGCCTCTGCTCCAACATCCCATCCTGTCGTCGGTCCAATCGGGAAAGAAGGTAAAGATGCACCCTCAGCACAATCGACTTTCCAATTAATTAATTATATACATAGATCCATGGCAAAAGGGCGACTCATTCATTCTATAAGTGCCTAGGAAAGTATACCGCTTGGTCTAATCTACCATTCAACACATGATCAAGACAGGGCAAATCGAATAACCCGTGCTGCAAAAGAATGGCTATCGTAACAAAGGGTTTTTGACGTGTCCGCTAATACAATTCGCAATGGTGCAGGAAAAACGAAGAAAACAACTATAGCAATTTCGGTATCAGCAGTGAGCGCAATACTGCTAATCTCCATATTTTGCGCTTGGCACAGGAGATCGAGGAAGCGGGCAGTGAAATCACCTTGTGAGTGACTCGACTATTCCTGATGTCCCGTCTCCTTCATTGCAATCGGCCAGTGCTTGTGGAAACCATTTGTAATTAACATTCTTGACATCGTCTGCTAAATTTGTCATAGATCAAACTGACTCGGAGCAGGCCACACAAGTAATTGAGTCATTACTATTTCGTCTAGCTACACTTCGAGTTGCAACAGTCAACTTCGCCGAAGCGAATAAACTTGGAGAAGGTGGTTTCGGTGCAGTTTACAAGGTACATCCACACGATGTTCTCCTCCTATTTCCAATTCATTATCTCCTTGTTTCCATTTTTCCGCTTAATCATGAAGTATCGTGCAGGGACTACTGCCGGACGGACGAGTTATAGCGGTCAAGAGGCTGCTGAACTCTGGGCAAGGACTTGGAGAGCTTAAAAACGAGCTGCTTTTGGTCGCTAAGCTCCAGCACAGGAATCTTGTAAAACTTCTGGGCGTTTGCTTGGAGGAAGAGACGATGATTGTGTATGAATATGTGCCTAATGCAAGCCTGGACACATTTCTTTTTGGTAATTCACGCTCTTAATGTGCTTTCTCTAGAACTTGGATTAAATTAGTTTTTTACTCATTTTCTTTGTTACTTGTCTCGATTCCTTTTTCACGGAGCAGATGCTGTAAGAGGCAAACAGCTAACTTGGGGAATTCGATACAAGATCATTTGTGGAATCGCTAGAGGCCTGCTTTATCTGCACGAGGAATCTCAACTAAAGATCATACATCGAGATTTGAAAGCCAGCAACATCTTGTTAGACGCAGATATGAACCCCAAGATCTCAGATTTCGGGTTGGCGAAGCTTTTTGACATTGACCAGACTCAAGGCACCACCAATCGAGTCATGGGAACCTTGTGAGTGCACTGGCCGAATGGTGTTCCGATTCTTTGTGGTTCCTAACCAATCTTAATTTCACTGCAGTGGATACATGGCTCCGGAGTACGTGATGCGAGGCAAGTTTTCGATCAAGTCAGACGTATTCAGCTTTGGTGTTCTGGTTTTGGAGATTTTGACAGGAAGAAAAAGCAATGGTTCCTATAATCCAGAAGTTACCGAAGTCCTTCTAAGCTATGTAAGTAGCCAAGTGGAGTCACAAATCACATTGATCGTGATGCATTACTACCGAAGTCTATTCCAACTTTTGTAATGCATTTGACTTGAGTTTCTAAGTTATCTTTTTCTTTGCACAGACATGGGAGAAATGGCAAGACGGGTCAGCCTTGGAGATAGTCGATCCAGCCTTGGGTGGTTACTACCAACAAAGCGACCTGTTAAGATGCGTACAAATTGGGCTATTATGTGTTCAGGAAAATCCATCTGATAGGCCAACTATGTCAACGATAGTTGTGATGCTCAACAGTGAAACCGTCTCTCTTCGAGCTCCTTCACAACCTGCATTTTATCTGGGGAACAGTGATAGGGTTGTTACAACGTCATTAAATCAAGTTTCAATATCAGAACAAGAATCACGATAAAAATAGAAGGTCAATGTTAATCCTTCTTCAAGCTTAAGGGCTACCAAAGCATGAAAATGCAATAAACATTATCCTTATTTTATGTGACATTATTGCAATATGTAATTACAAGGTTATACCATTAGAAGGTCAATGTTAATCCTTCTTCAAGCACAAGGGCCACCAAGGAGTGAAAATGTAATAAATATTATCCTTATTTTATGTGACATTATTGCAATATGTAATTACAAGGTTATTCCATTAGATCTGACTTTGGCTTCCAAACTAGTAATTTTAATTTCTAAATTTTCAGAGTCAGATCGTATGGAGTCAATTTTAAAATCGGAATCAAAATCGTAGTTGTCGAGCGATGCCGTTTTGCATCTACATCGACGCTAATACAGATGTCGAACGATCTTCATCTATTATTATCACTTTTCTCATCCACAACAATCATTTACGGCCCTCAGTGACATCATCGTCCGTTACTACTAACGTCATCCATCGTCACTAATCGAAATATTAAAATTATCTTTTTTTTATATTTTTGTTAGTAAAACTAATGATATTAGGATAAATAGATTTAGATGTTTCATTTTCGAGATGCTAATATAAAATTTTAAATTATAACAATTAAGATACTAAGGATAACTAACAATAAAAAATAATATATAATTAACCCTAATACATTCCAACAGCATAAAAATAAAAAAAATAATGACTACTCCAGTCAACACATAAAAGCATAGTCCAACGAGTTGTGCGCACTGACAAGGCTCGTAAAAGCTAATCTCCCACGAACGTCCTTCTTGGAAGATGCATCGCTTCCATTCTACCCATCTAATCCACACCATTTCCGCTCCAAGCTTCGAAGATTTTGTAAGAGCTTTTCTTGGATTCCATTCCTTCGTCAAAGCTAAAATGTGACATGGATTTGTGCATCTGTTTCGATCGCCTACCCGACGCAGGAAGCGTCATAACAAGGAGGGTAAAATAAAAGCTTAAGAACGATCAATAAACGAGAGAGAAAGAACATATCAAATAATCATTGTAAGTTTAGGTGCTTCCAAACTATGTGGTGCACAAAATTAGCGTCCGGAACCATGTGGCCAAATTGTTATTTGTTATCCTGGAATTAAGAAGATAAATGAACTCCTTTACGCCGTGGGATTTAGACTCATCATCAGTCTTAGCTCCATAATAATGATTCTAACGGGATTTGCTTTACAGACGTCAACGTTGACGGCTATCAGCTAGCTGTATTATTGAGTACTCCACGTGATGGACATTCAAGTGGTGCTTTCGCACATTGTGTATTCAAATTGTTGGTACATAAAACGCCGTACGAGTAGCTGATAGCATGCATTGTATCCGGTCTTCTTGTTTATAATAAATCTTCTTCTTTTCCGAGTCTTATCAATTGCCGTGGATCGTGAAAGTTGCTGATAGCATGCGCTGTATCCAGTCTTCATTAAACCTTTTTGCCTTCAGTCTTGTCAATTGCCATGAACGTGCCTCGATGGTCCAGACATAGCCAACTAGAGTGAGTTGCGGGCGTAGACAAGCTTTGACAAGTCAAGGAAAACGGGACCAGTAGAGAAATTATACCAAAATATTATGTTTGGTGCTGTTCTGCACAAGTAAATCTCTAGGATTGATATTCCCCAGTCATACCTGCTGACTTTATGACTTCATCTTTTTGATACACAAATGGGTAACTGAGAATGGAGACTACATGATTTCTATTTGAGCTGAGTCTCTAAAATAGGACGTTATTGGCATATTTGAAGTTACGAACCCCACAGCACGGGGTAACCAAAGATGTTTACCGGATCAGCTACGCCCAATTTTTGCTCTTCTACCTCATCCTCCTCTTCGGTCCCTCTCCCACCGTCTGCAGCACAAGTGCCTGCAGCTTTGCTGCCAACAACACGTACGAGTCCAACCTCAACCTCCCCCTCTCCTCCCTCGTCTCCAGTGGTTTCGCTTCTGACTTCTTCACTGACACCGTTGGATGGATACCCATCCAAGTTCTACGGATTACCAAGCCGAGTACAATTTCTTAATAAACCTCATCGACTATTCATCGTGTATTGATTTTCCAATGTCTCTTTATTATTCATTGACATCTTTATCTTCACCAAAGTTGACTCATGTATTAGTTTATTTATTTGGATACTAGTTCATGTAGTATCCTGCTTATTTATATTTGCTGCAAGTATAAAGATGACTAGTGTGATTAGATTGTCCTCTACAGTTCCGCTAGCTTTTGAATATAAAGGAATACCACAATATCTCTTTGCTTCGCTTCTATTAAGTCTTGCTTTTAACTTTTAATACTAATTGATAAGCATCAGATAATCTTTATATTTGTTGCATCTCCACAATTTGAACTCGCAGGTCGTCAACATATTATAATCAATGATGGGTTTGCTACCTTTTCGATAATTGTTAAATTATGAAAAGAGTTTAAACATAATCAACCGAAAGAAAATTATCATCTCGCCTCCAAAGATCATTTATATATTATCTTCTCTTCAATTGAAGGAAGATGATTATGAAGATATTTACTTCGATCATCTTGTGATTAGGAGAAGGAAAAAAGAAAAAGATGATAAGGATATTTACATCCTTTTATAGAAGAGTATAATAGAAATATTTAAAATATTTGAAATAAAGTTATAGATAACAAAAAGGATTGTCAAAAGAAATCTTTTTATTTTTATTAATATCTCCAGCCGTAGAATACGAAGGGTAGATGAGGTCAATACATTTGAACAGCATAAACAAATAATAATAACCATATCAGTCCAGTCAACACATGATAGCATAGTCCAACAAGTTGCGTGCATGGCCCATGAGCGTCCATTTTCTATGATAGATGCATCCCTTCCATTCTAACCATGGACGCCCATTCGAAGCCTTGATGATTTAGCTAGAGCTGTTCTCCCTTTCTTGGTCAAAACTTGAGATGGATATAAACGGATCAAAGGTAACATATATCAGATTAAAAAATTAGATATTTATTAGATCGTAGATCGCCCCATATCCAGTGCACCGATAGTTAGTCTTTTCTAATAATATGATTCTCTCATTTGTAATTTATGGTCTGCAATTCCAGGTTTTGTAATTTCTTCCGGTATGAGTCACTCGTGTGTACCGGATGCAGAGACTCATCCTCCGAGACTAGAAGACTAGCTGCATACCAATGACTCCTAACGCGGTTGATTTTAATGTTGCCGTCAACGATGACTGCTATCAGCTTCCTGCATCATTCAGCCTATCTACTACTAATATATATTCAAATTGCCGATGCAAGAGGTTCTTTTCTGGGTCCTGAAGCAAGTTCCCAGTGGACCATTTAATACCACATCGACAAGTTGCGGCGGGGTCGTTCTGGAGATCAAAGAAAAATTTTGAATGTAAACTTTGGTTTGATGCCCCACCAAGTTGCTATTGTATATGAATGCGTTTCAGCAAGTCTTCATGTTTATTAAACCTCCTTCTTCTTCTTCCTAATCTCGTCAATTGCTGTGCATGTGCCTCCGTAGTCCACACTCAGAACTTTATATAGAGGAATATATTATTTAGACCTTAGTGTGTATATGTGCGCCATGATTGGGAAATTGAATTTAATGAGAATAAAATTTTATGCAGAAAGATTAATATCTCAATAAAGAAAAATTATAAACTAAAACAACAATATATAGAATCCTTACATGTACAGGAAAGATTATTGTCCCAGAAACTTTCTGTATACAAATTTGGCCGTTTGAGCTGTATACAAAAAGAGAGGTGTTGCCATCTTTGATGCTAGTCCTACAGCACGCAGTAACCAAAGACACCGACCATGGTTCCCTCGATGAGCTCCACCCCATCTCTGCTCTTTTACCTGATCACCCTCCTCCTCCTTTCCTCTCCCGCCGTTGCCACACAAGTCTGCAGCACAAGTGCCGGCAAATTTACCACCAACAGCACGTACGAGTCCAACCTCAACCTCCTCCTCTCCTCCCTCATCTCAAATGGTTCCGCTTCTGGCTTCTTCACCGACACCGTCGGACGGATGCCCAACCAAGTTCACGGCCTCGTCCTTTGTCGTGGTGACACAAACGCCACCACATGCAGTTCCTGCCTCGGCACCGCCGGTGTGGAGATTCTCCAGCTCTGTGCCTACGACAAGGATGCTGTGGTTTGGTATGACGACTGCCACCTCCGCTATTCCAACCTGCAGTTCCTCAGCACCTTAGACAACGATCCGGAGATGGCCGTGGCAAGCGAGTACCAAGTGTACGACGAAACGGATCGGTTCAACAAGGTGGTGAACGAGTTGATGAACAGGACAGCGGATTGGGCGGCGTACAACTCGACGAAGAGGTATGGGACTGGGCTGGCGATCAACACGACACACGCGTTTCCAAATATATATGGCCTGGCGCAATGCACTCCGGACATGTCGGCGAGTGACTGCAGGCAATGCTTGGAGGGAGTGTCACACGGTCTCCCGATGGGGAGATTGATAGCTAATAATCTGGGAGTGAGGTGCAATTTAAGGTGCAAAGTTGGCCCCTTTTTCGAAGGCAACCCCATCATAAGGCTTATTTCCGCAATGACGAATCGAACAACGCCTGCGGAGAATACCACAACTCCGGCCTCTGCTCCAGCATCGCAGCCAATTGTCGGTTCAACCAGCAAAGAAGGTAATGACGAACTCTAAGCGTCATCAACTTTCCAGCTGTATAAATTGCATTGTAAATATTGATTCTTGCCTTTTCCATCTAAAGTTGTGCATCCCAATCTTTGGTTATGTATAATTAACTGTTCTTTTATGCAAACACCAGCTTTAACTTTAAGCATATAAAAGGTATTCATGGATTTGTTCTATTGTCATACATAAAACTAATTGAAATATGCATCGATAACAATATACATTTAATTGCGACACTGTTGCGATATATACAGAACATATTCGAATATGTACGGAAAGAGATTCTGGGCAAAGTAAAAGTTGTATGAGAATGGAATAAAGTGCAGAAACTGAAATTTCGGTCAAACATTCAAGAAACTGGTCGATTAGGGACCATTACAGAGTTTCTCATCAAAGGCACAGAAAACATTTCCGGTCATATGTATTTCCCATATGTCCAATGCTTTCAAAATTACACATGGATAAACAATTTTTGTTTTCCTTTTTCTTTTTGTGTCTACTAAGACATTTCATAACGGTGCAGGAAAAAAGAAAACAATTGTAGTAATTTCGATATCTGCGGTGAGTGCAGTACTGCTAATCCCCATTATTTACATTTGCTACAGGAGACTGAGGAAGCAGACATCGAAATCACCTTGTAAGTGACACGATCATTTTTTATGTCCTATTTCCCTCATTTCAGTCCGCTGGTGCTTGTGGAAAACCATGTGTAAGATGCTCGAAATTGTCCGGTTTGTCATAGACGGGAATGAATCGGAGCACGCCGCACGAGTTGAGTCATTACTATTTCATATTTCTGCACTACGAGTTGCAACAGCCAACTTCTCGGAAGAAAATAAACTTGGAGAAGGTGGTTTCGGAGCAGTTTACAAGGTACAATTCGATATGCTGAATTCACTTCACATATATCCTCTTGTTCCATTCTTCCCCTTAATCACGAGATATTGTACAGGGAGTGCTGCCAGACGGACGGGAAATTGCAGTGAAGAGGCTGCTGAACTCTGGGCACGGACTTGGAGAGCTTAAAAATGAGTTGGTTTTGGTCGCTAAGCTCCGGCATCGAAATCTTGTAAAGCTTCTGGGAGTTTGCTTGGAGGAAGAGAAGATGATTGTCTATGAATACGTGCCTAACACAAGCCTCGACAACTTTCTTTTTGGTGATTCGCCTTTCTCATATTTACTTCCTACACTCCTTAACGTAACATGTTTGTCTTAATTCCTTTTGCATGCAACAGATCCTGTAAGAGGCAAACAACTAAACTGGGGAACTCGATACAAGATCATTCATGGGATCGCTCGAGGACTGCTCTATCTGCACGAGGAATCTCAACTAAAAATCGTACATCGGGACATAAAAGCCAGCAACATCTTGCTAGATGCAGATATGAACCCCAAGATCACAGATTTTGGTTTTGCAAAGCTTTTTGACGTTGACCAGACTCAAGCCACCACCAATCGAGTTGTGGGCACTTTGTGAGTGGACTAACTAAATTGTGTTCTCAGAGCGGAAGGAAGGTTTACACTCTTTGCGTGCCTTGACCAATCTTAATTTGGTTGCAGCGGATATATGGCATCAGAGTATGTGCTGCATGGCAAGTATTCGATCAAATCAGATGTATTCGGCTTCGGTGTTTTGGTTTTGGAGATTTTGACCGGAAGAAAAAGCAGTGGTTCCTATAATCCTGAGGTTACCGAAGTCCTTCTAAGCTATGTAAGTAGCCAAGTGGCGTCACAGATCACATTAATTGCTTCTGCATTTGTACTGAAGTATTTTCCAAACAGAATAATCACATAAAAGAATGAATTTGGAATTATATTTTCTTCGATGCAGGCATGGGAGAAATGGCGGGAAGGATCAGCATTAGAGATCGAAGATCCAACCTTGGGTGCTCACTACCAACGAAGCGATCTATTAAGATACATGCATATTGGGTTATTATGTGTTCAAGAAAAGCCGAATGATAGGCCAACTATGTCGATAGTAGTTGTGATGCTAAATAGTGAGACTCTCTCTCTCCGAGCTCCTACACGGCCTGGATTTTATCTGGGAAATGGTGGCAGGAATGCAAACTTTGATTCGAATAACTCCAATCATCCAATTGGTATATCTGACCGAGGAAGTAAGTCGTGTCCAATGTCATCAAACGAAGTTTCAATCACAGAAATAGAACCTCGATAGAAATAGAAGGGGGGTAATATTAATATTTCTTCAACCACAGGACCACGTACGCATGTGAATGTAAGGATTCTTATTCCTATTTTTTGGTGTTATTGTCGCACAAGGAGCTAAAGTTTGATTGTTGACATATATAGCTTAATTTTGTGAGTGGCCTTACTAAATTGTATACTCATAGAAGTATGTTCAGCTAAATTCGTCAAATAAGCCAACCATGTCGATAATAGTTGTGATGTTGAACATTGGAATTGCCTGTCTGCATGCTCCTACATGACCTGCATTTTACGAGGGAAATGATGGCATGAATGCAAACTTCAACTCGACTGACTGTAGTTTTTCCGATTGGTGTATCTGATCGAGAATGTATGTCATTTCCAATATCTTCAAATCGAGTTTTAATCACTGAATAAGCGCCCAAGGACATTGATATGTAATGACTCTTTATGTTTCTCTGGATATAGATCGCATCAACGGATGAGTATTATCAGGTTGCAAGCAAATGAGATGTTAATCGCATTAGCACCTCAGTGTCATATGATTGTCAATTCAGTGTGACACATGATTGTCGCACTTGGCCAATAAAAAGTCAACACGTTACCAACATGTGGTCAATAAATGATTGATACCTCAAGAATCACCCTCCCTAATCACAATCGATGATAAAAGTAATCGTCCAAGGAACCACTATAAAAGGAACTTCTTAAATACGGTCATTCTCACCCTTTCCTAATGTTATTCAAGTTATTGATCAAAATCCTTCCGAACTTAAGCATCATAGCAGCATTTATTGGCAATGCTCCTAATGCAGCTCAGTAAGGTTCGGCCTTCTTAGAGTTAGATGAACTTAGCACCATGGAGTTGAATGTGTTGTGGTCCTTTATATCATGGAGTTGGCATGACTTAGTTCAATCTCGATCATATTAGGACATTCACATAGGTGTTTCAAGGTAGAAATAAGGGCAAGGTCAAAGTGATGGTGGATTTCTCTTGGGCTAGCCTAAGGAGAAGCTAGGATTGCATTTGACGTGGGGTCTCTACACAATAGGTCGATACTAGGAGAGGGGTTCCCAATTCGATCCCTCCGAAGCTTAAGTTATTTTTTTGTGATAAAATTGAGTGTTCGATTATCGCCCCTTTAACGTTGGCTAAAAGATTGATGTTTATACCTCTTCTCGAAAGTTAATCATACATTGATTGTTAATGACCGTCAACACTCCAAGCAGTCGGTTCGTTTGTCCTGGATGGCACGGGTCGACTGTTACAGTTTTGCACCACGCGAGGTTTCATTGTATGATCTCAAGCACGATTGTGTATCATTCTCGAGTTTGTTGCATTGCTTCAATGTGGTACCGCACGTGTGCACCACGTCGACTCTGAGATACCATGTTGATTCCAAAGTGATAGTCGACTATTGTTGTGGGGTGATATCGAAATATTATCTATTATGACTAATATAGTGTTATTGAGATTAACTTGCGATAGATGTGAAATGAACCTCGATTGACTCCAAATCTATATCTAGATCGAACAATCAAATTCTGCATTAACATGATAAAAGAGAATAAAATTTTGGTTTAATAAAAATTTATTACTAGTCCGATGAAGATTAATATGTTCATCCAGCAATATCCCCTAATAAATGTTATTAGAAAGTAATTTATATAAGAAGGTGATGGTGACTAACGACACAAAAAAAATGATTTTAAGGATCTTAATAATTTATAATTCATATTGAAATATCAAAAGTCATTTATTAATAAATTCATGCTACATATAATTTCGGAAACTGAACTTCTTTTCTTTTTTCTGAAAACCAAACTAAAAATAGGGCAGAGTTCTGTTTCCTGGTCGTACGCGCACATGTCTGATCGCAGCGGTGTAGACTCCAAGAAAAGTTAATTACCCATTGACTCTGACCCAAACGGATTCAAAATGATATCTTTCGGAGGCGGACTTGCGTGTTTCCATAGATGGACGGAAGAACGAAAAAAATAAAAAAAAATAGTGGAATGCAATTAAGCAACGACAGCCGTAAACTTCCGAAGACATCCATTGTTCTCAGAGAGAGAGAGAGAGAGAGGGAGATGCAATTAAGCAAGAACCGTACTGATCTTCTAATTTCACTTTTCCCAATGCTAACGCTTGCGATTCTGATTCAGAACTTTCATTTATTAAACATGAATGGCTTTGCTCAAGATCAATCTGACGTCGGAAATCGTGTTTGTACAAGATGATATTGTTAAAGCGAGAAAGAGAGCACAAAATTAGCTGTGGAAATGGTGTGATTTCTTATTCCGGAATTTGAATACACCTTTTTCTGTTTACAAGTTGACTGAACTCGTTTGCACCGTGGGGTGTTGTTCATGCATACCGATGACTCTAACACGGTTTACTTTAATGTTGACGTTGACGACGACTGCCATCAGCTGCCTGCATTATTCCGTCCGCCTAATAAACCTTCGACTGATGCTTTCATGAGTAATATATTCATGTTGTTAATGCAAAAGGTCGTTCTCTGCTTCCTGAAGTAAGTACGACTGGACCTTTGAACAACTTTGAGAAGTTGCGACGGTGTTGCGTTGGAGATCAAATGAAAGTTTTGAGCGCAAACTTGGGTTTTATGCCCCGCAAGTTGCTGTTATGCACGCGTTGTAGCAAGTCTTCCTGTTTATTTTACACCTTCTTCTTCTTCTTCCTAATCTTGTCAACTGCGGTGCATGTGCCTCCGTAGTCCAGACTTAGTCAACTAAAGTTGCGGGGTTTGACGAAAGATTTTTTAGATCTACTCTGGAAGAGTTGGTAATTAATTCTGTCATGAAGGATGAGTACTTCAATAAAGAAATATATATACATATATATATATATAAAGTGAAAAAAAATAAAACACTACTGTCCCAGAGACTTTCTCTAGTGAATATTTCCAACAGATTTCAACTTCATCGTTTACATACACAAGGATAGTTAAGATTGATTCAGTCTTTCTGAATTCTCTTGAGCCGAGTCAATAAAAAGAGACGTGTTGCCATATCTGATGCAACAAGAAGCCCTACAGCAACGAGGACCAACATGTTTCCCTCGATCAGCTCCACCCAGTTTCTGCTCCTCTACCTCATCCTCCTCTTCGCCCCCTCTCCGACTGTTGCCTTCACGTGGCAAGTTTGCAGCACAAGTGCCGGCAACTTTACTGCCAACAGCACGTATGAGTCCAACCTCAACCTCCTCCTGTCCTCCCTCGTCTCCAACGGTTCCGCTCCTGGCTTCTTCACCGACACCGTCGGACGGATACCCAACCAAGTTCAAGGCCTCGTCCTTTGTCGTGGTGATACTAACGCCACCACCTGCAGCCCCTGCCTCAGCAAGGGCGCTGTGGAGATCCTCCAGCTCTGTGCCTACGACAAGGATGCCGTGGTGTGGTATGACGAGTACCTCCTCCGCTTTTCCAACCTGCAGTTCCTCAGCACCTCAGACAACGACCCGACGGCTGCCTTGGAAAACGAGATCGCCGTAAACGACGAAGCGGATCGGTTCAACAAGGTGGTGAACGAGTTGCTCGACAGCACGGCGGATTGGGCGGCGTATAACTCGACGAAGAGGTACGCGACTGGGCTGGCGTTCAACGTGACGCTGGCGTTTCCAACTATATATGCCATGGCGCAATGCACGCCGGACATGTCGGCGAGCGACTGCAGGCAGTGTTTGGAGGGGGTGTCGCAGGGGCTCCCGATGGCGAGAATGGGAGCTAGGAATCAGGGAGTGAGGTGCAATTTAAGGTACGAGTCTAGCCCCTTCTTCCATGGCAACCCCATCATACGGCTTATTTCCCCTGCGACGAATGCAACAACGCCTGCGGAGAATGCCACAACTCCGGCCTCTGCTCCGGCATCCCGGCCATCTGTCGGTTCAACCAGCAAAGAAGGTAACGATGAACTCTTAGCATTATCAACTTTCCAACTATACATATACATACTTACATACATACATATATATATATATATATATATATATATATATATATATAATAGATTCTTGCCTTTTCCATCTAAAGTGTTCTATCCCGATCTTTTGTTATACATAATTAATTGTTCTTTTATGCAAACAGCATCTTTGAGCATATAAAAGTTAGCCATGGATTTGTACTATTGTTGTTATACATAAAATTAACTGAAATATGCATAGATAGCCATATACATATAACTGCGACACTGTTACGATATACACACAACATATTCGAATATGTAGGGAAATAGATGATGGGCAAAGTAAAAGTTGTACGTTCAGGGAATAAAGTGCACAAGCTGTCCTTTGGGTCAAAGATTCAAGAAACTGGTCGATTAGGCACCACTGCGGAGTTTCTCAACAGAGACACGGAAGACATTTACAGTCATATGTGTTTCTCATATGTCCAATGATATGATTTCAAAATCACATGTGGATAAATAATTTTTTTTCCTTTTTTTGTCCACTAATACATTTCATCACGGTGCAGGAAAAAAGAAAACAATTCTTGCAATTTCGATATCTGCAGTGAGCGCGGTGCTGCTACTCTCCATTATTTACGCTTGCTCCATGAGATTGGGGAAGCAGACACTGAAGCCACCTTGTAAGTGACTGTATCATTACTGATTTCCTCTCTCCTCCATTGCAGTCAGCTAGCGCTCGAGGAAAACCCTTTTTGACATGCTTGGAATTGTGTGTTTTGCAATAGATGCAACTGACTCGGAGCAGGCCACACAAGTCGAATCACTACTATTTGATCTATCGACGCTACGAGTTGCAACAGTCAACTTCTCGGAGGAAAATAAACTTGGTGAAGGTGGTTTCGGAGCTGTTTACAAGGTACATCGACACGATGTGCTCTTCATATGTCCAATTCGGTCCTCGAATTCACTTGGCATGCATCCTCTTGTTCCATTCTTCCTCTTAATCATTAGGCATTGTACAGGGAGTGCTACCAGATGGACGAGTAATAGCAGTAAAGCGGCTGTTGAACTCTGGGCAAGGACTTGGAGAGCTTAAAAATGAGTTGGCTTTGGTTGCTAAGCTCCAGCACCGGAATCTCGTAAAGCTTCTGGGAGTTTGCTTGGAGGAAGAGAAGATGATCGTCTATGAATACGTGCCTAACACGAGCCTCGACAAATTTCTTTTTGGTGAGTCGCCTTTCCCATATTACTCGTTTTCTGTGTTACTTACCTGCAGCTAATTGGTAAACAAGAACTAGACCTATCAATTATTCGTCTTCTCCTCGTCTTAATTCCTTTTTCATGCAACAGATCCTGTAAGAGGCGAACAACTAACTTGGGGAATTCGATACAAGATCATTTGTGGGATCGCTAGAGGCCTGCTTTATCTGCACGAGGAATCTCAGCTAAAAATCATACATCGAGATCTAAAAGCCTGCAATATCTTGTTGGATGCAGATATGAACCCAAAGATCTCAGATTTCGGGTTAGCTAAGCTTTTCGATGGCGAGCAAACTCAGGGCATGACGAGTCGAGTTGTGGGAACCTTGTGAGTGGCCTGACTGACTGCACTACTGTACTCGCAGCATGCAGTATCTATAACTTGTGCTTCCTAACGAATCTTAATTTGGTTGCAGTGGATACATGGCGCCAGAGTATGTGATCCATGGCCAATTTTCGATCAAGTCAGATGTGTTCAGCTTCGGTGTTCTGGTTTTGGAGATTTTGACGGGAAGAAAAAACAGCACAGCTTGTAATCCTGAAAATACTGAAGACCTTCTAAGTTATGTAAGTAACCAAGTGGGGTCATAGAATACAGATATTGATTGATTTTGCATTTGCACGCGTCTTTTTGAAACAGAGAATGAACTTCTAGATATGTTTTATTGGATGCAGACATGGGAGAAATGGCGAGGAGGATTAGCATTGGAGATGGTAGATCCAGCCTTGGGCAATCAATTTCATGGAAGCGACCTGTTAAGATGCATGCAGATTGGGTTATTATGTGTGCAAGAAAACCCGTTCGCCAGGCCCACTATGTCGACAATAGCTATGATGCTAAATAGTGCAACAGTCACTTTACAAGCTCCTTCGCCACCTGCATTCTGTTAGATAGGATATTATTAAAAAAATAAATTATGATAAGATTATCATAATTCTCTAAATATTTTACTAATATGTTATTATGATTTTAATTCATAAAAATTATAATAATATATTATCATGATTACGAGGATTACGATCTCAATATGAACTTCTGTATTATAAAATGATTTAGATGCATATTTTATATTTATTATTGATTAGAAAAATCATATAGTTATCATATATATATAAGTTCATATTCACTATCAATAAAAAATTAAGTTAATTATTTCTTTCACATTTTATATGAAGAATATTGGCATAAACGTAAACTTCAATTCCAATATCTCCAATACATACGGTAGAGCCCTGCATAAGCAGAAGGCATCGTAATATTATAGGCACTCAGGCAGGGGGGATGACAGGAGATCAAAATTGTCCCCATCTCCAAAGTTTGGATGAATTTTTATAACTCCAAAGTTTCTGTACGATATCATCTGTTGAATCCTACGACGCCTGCTTCATTGGCACAGGAATCTAAGCTTAAAATCATACATCTTCATGACGTGCATTTTATGCGGGGAAGGATACATTGAATGCAAACTTCAATTTAGATACTCTGAGTCAATTCTAACGCTATCGAAAGTTTCACTTTCTAATCTCGACGAATACACTGTTCCATTGTCGACCGGCCAAATCAGCTACTGTGTTTCAACATGAAGCAAGATCTGTGAATGTCTATTGTCGAGGTTCCATTGCAGTAATTGAGACTACATTTATTGATGTTGAACTGCCTTCTCTCTCGTTCTTGATTTCTGGAGAGCTATTTCCTGCGGATTCATTTGAATCAGTGGTTCTACTACTCTCAATGAGAAACCCAGGAGCAGAAGGAGATGGAGTGGTCATCGAGGAACTGCTTAGCATGAGAACAACCGATGCCGTGGTGGGTCTCTTCGAGGGGTTTTCTTGAACGCACAGTAACGCCATGCGTATGCATCGCAAAGCTTCTTCCCTTTGAAACCTGCCACATAAGTTTTGATCCACTATCTGCAACGCCTTCCCTTTGTTCCAGTACTTCCATGCCTGTTTAACGCGTACAGTCGCCAATATGCATTAGAATCATCATTCGGTCATCGATCACAGATTGCCACGATCTGAGTGTCGAGTGAAGAGAGGAAATGCTTACATAGCTCTGCAGGTTTGCGCGATGACCTGATCCACGAAACTCGCTGATTCTTCGACCAGTTATAATCTCAAGCACCAACACCCCGTAGCTGGTACACATCTGATTTGTCCGAGAAGTGCCGATGCAAAGCATACTCTGGAGCAATGTATCCGCTGCACAATGCCACAGATGAACAGGGGACAACGACTGAGGAGCTTTTCAACAAAACGAATTCAAAGTTGACTCACTTTGTTCCAACTATTCGGCTAGCACTTTCTTTTGATCTGTCTTGGTCGACCAACAGCTTTGAAAGACCAAAGTCAGATATCTTGGGGTTCATGTGCTGATCTAGCAAGATATTACCGGGTTTTAGATCTCGATGAATAATCCTTAGCCGGGAATCCTCATGAAGGTAAAGAAGTCCTCTTGCAATCCCTTCGATGATCTTGTAGCGCCTTTCCCAGTTAAGTTGACCACATTTTGTAGGATCTGCTTCACCGTGGTTGAATGAGTTCATTGGTAATAAGTTCGTCCGTAATTATTAGCAATCATTCAGTAAAAAGAAATGGGGTTGGTTTGATAAGTCCCATAATCCTTTTCTATTCAACTATCTCCTATTAATGCTATAAATAAGAGTTTAAACTTTGAAGCTAAAAACACCATAGTCATCATAAGAAAAATCATTTTAAATTTAATTTTATTAAATCCATATTAAGTTAAATATTTTAAGTTTTTTTATTTAATAGTTTTAGGTATTTTATGATCTAGGAATATTTTTTCTATAGCATTTATAATTGTCTCTTTTATAGTAGAGTTTTGTTCCGTTCGTTGACGTAGATCAATTGATCGAACCATATAAATCAGGTGTTCCTTTCTTTTTAATCTTTCTACTTTATTATCTTTATTAGGTTGTCAAAATTACCCCTTGGTAAATTTCTTGGGACTAGCTTTAACAAATGGTATGGACACTAATACGAGCTCTTCAATAAAACATCTGTTAGCATCTCATTAAAAGCTTTGTTTTCAGAAAATTAAGAAGATAGAGGAGGATCGTACCAAACAAAATTTTGTCTAGGCTTGTGTTTGGGAGGAACTCATAGACGAGTAGCTTCTCTTCTTCCGAGCAAAAACCGATGAGCCTCACAAGATTTCTATGCTGAAGCTTAGCGACAAAAGCAACCTCGTTTCTTAGCTCTGCAAATCCTTGCCGTGAGCTTCTTGCGAGTCTTTTCACAGCTATTTCCTGGCCATCAGATAGTACGCCCTGTTCCATATTTTGGGTAAGATGAAGCACAGAAAGAATGTAGTGTTTACTGCAAAAAAGGATAAACCACTGGCTTTAACCAAATATTTGACCTTATAAACTGGTCCAAATCCCCCTTCTCCAAGCTTGTTTGCGTCCGAGAAGTTATTGGTTGCAATCTTCAGTGTTTCCAAATCAAATAACAGAGATTCTGCCTTTTGACTTTCCGCTCCTCCAACATCTGATCGTCATATAAAATTTTTTGTTAAAATAAAAAAAAACTGAATTGGTTTTGGTAAATTTTTAACATTAAAATGAATAATAAAAGAAATAATAGATGGAGTCAAATAAATTTACATACTGGGCTTTCTGGCAAATATTTTCGTCCTCCACAAAAAAATCAAAAGCGCTGCGACAAGCATCACAGCACAGAGGACGGGGATGACAACAGCCACTACTATTTTAGAGTTCTGCTTTTTTCCTGAATTAAAACAATAAACAACATCTGATGATTATTTCCTTTTTCTTATAATTAAATTTTAATTATTTACAATTTGCAACAATTGGTAGGAAAATATGGATGACTCGTTTGTAATTTAATGCATGTACATAATTTAATTACGTACTGTAACTTGCCTGCATCTATCGCTCTTGATGACGAAGAGTTGGAGTCCACCACAGCAGGCGGAGCCGGTGGATTGGCTGTAGCTCTAGGCGGAGGTGGTGAAGAGAATGCAGATGACAACGGAGGCAGTGGAGATGTCGGGACTGACATATTATAGTACGGATATATCTCGTACCACAAGTAGCACCTGTACTTCAACACCACCCCTCCTTGGTTTCTCCAGCAACAACTCTGCATTGAAGACAACGACTGCCGAAGACACTGAGAGCAGTCACCTTCAGACTGATACCTGGTGCACTGCACCATTCCATACACTTTGGTGAAGCTCGTAAAGTTGGCTTGTCCAATGGCGAACATGCTGTCGGTCTCGTAGGCAGCCCAGTTGATGAGGGCATTCATCAAGTCCCCCACCAGATTCACGAATCTCGACGGCTCCGAAACTTCTCCTACGTTGTATAAGATTTGGGGAAAGGATGATTTGTCGCTATCGTTCGAGAAATTTGTGTTGGAGTAAGCAAGGAAGCAGTGATCTCCCCAAATGGCCGCATCTTTTGCGGAGGGGCAGCGACTGCGGAGGGCGTCGATGGCGGTGGCGAGACAAGCTTGGCATTTGTCTTGAGACACGTCGAGTTGGCAAAGCGCCTGGCCGAAGACTTGGTCTGGGGAACTCCCTGCAGATCTGTTCGCGAAGCCGGAGGAGACGGTGGCCGAGGTGAGGGACGGGAGGAGGAGGTTGAGGTTGGAATGGTAGGTGCCGTTGGTGGTAATGGTCTGTTGGACAACTTTCCCAGGATGCTGTGGGTGGTAAAGTTGGAGTCTGTTGGAAGAAATTCAACTCCTTGGATGTCCTCCGTTGATGCAGTGTGGCGTTTAATTCGCGTTATAGAGGTAGAAACACTAGAAAATGTTGCACACAAATGATATACTCAGGAGCTGCGCAAGTATCCTTATAAAGAAGAAATTGGCTCGTCGTTCCTTTGAGGCATGCATCCTCAAAAGCAACTGGATGTCCTCCAGACGAAGGAGCCCAAATAAATTGTGTTCCCCATTGGGATGCCGCGACGTGAGAAGCGAACAGTTGTGGCGCAGAGAAAAAGAAGAGAGAGAGAGAGAGAGGAGAGAGAAAATTAAGATTAAAAAAAGAAAAAATTAAGATTATAAGGTATTTGTTAGACGATTAAGCAACTAAATTTTATCGATTTTGATCAAATTTTATGCGAAGAATCATTACAACAAGCTTTACAATCTTAACGGTGCGGATTTACAGTTTGTATTCTCTGAGATACTTTTTTTATTATATTTATTTGGTAAGATCTAAATTTAATTTGAATATTATTGCAGCTAATACCTATGTTGTTTATGTTATTGTGATCATCTAATTATTTTAAAAAAGATTCATTATAAACATATTAGTGATAGTGTTTGAAAATACACATAAAAATATAAATGATTGATTTATTGTTCTATTATTTAATTATGATTTATATTCAGTAAGGGGTGAGAAACTCATTTTGATAAGGAAAAAAATATTTTGCTATATATAATATATTTGGAGCCAAGTTTAATTTGGATGGTCGTCGTAGTTTGTTTGATTGTAGTACCATGTGATACACACTAGAAAACGTTGCACATAAATGATATACTCAGTGGGGTGGAATTGGTCCATGACAAGTTACGTTCAGAGAAATTTATTTCATAACAATGATGGTCATAAAAAGTTAGGTGACAGAAGAATACGTGACAATGACTCGTTGTTCCTTTGAACGGCTCGTTCGTTGGTGTTGGGGTTCAAATGTAGAGGGATCCGAGTCAAAAGGACAAGACGAGGATTCCTGTGATTGAAGTGATGCGAGTTTTGTTGACTTTGTTTCCTCCATGCGTAGAACGTAATGACGAGGATCAACAACACTGCAATTTCTTATCGAACGAAGACTCCCAGTAAGAGATGATTTCTTCAAAGCTGTGCTTTTGGCGTCGCAAGTGAGAGGCAACAGAAACAGAGATGTCTTCTTTCTTCTTTCTATTCACACGTGTATGATTTTGGTACTGGCAGCGGTAAAATACTTCTTCCCTCTTTCTATTAATACGTGTCTTTTGGGCAAGTATCAAGGCATGTTTTTCCTGACCAAGAAACGTGTATGCTCGTTGATAAAGAGGGAGGAAAAACATAATTAAATTAAAAAAAGGAGATTAATCGAACAATCTCGCTTGCATTCCCAACATACTCTCCCCTCCACTAAGGTGCAGTTAAGCAACAGCAATCTTAACTTGTAAATTTTACTGTTGTGGCAGTTTCCGATTAAGTTTCTTCCCCTTCTTTTGTTTTTCCGTACCTAAATCTGACCTTGACTCGGTCAAGATTCAAGATTTATTAGTTGTAATATACGTCGGAAACCGTGTTCTGCAGATACATTTTGTCAGAGAGTGAAAAGGACCGTACGTAACGTAACGACGAAGCCATGGCACGAGGTGTCATTTCCGATGTGACAGTCAAACCCATATGAGTCCCGGCATTCCGTCTCTCTGTTCAAGTCAGTCATGCGACTCATAATTTTATTATTATATCCGACGCATTTACTATGATCATCCTTTCATGACAAGAAAAGATAATAGCCAGCCACTGTCTTTCGAATTTGCTTGTTATTATATCTAATACAGCATTCTTTGGACTGTTGCACCTACTGCAAAAAATACTGCAGGCAGCTGCTGCTGAATGCGAATATATATATATATATATATAATATAATATAATATAATATAATTTGAATCATTTTTGTCTCTGATTTCAGATTAGATATATAATTTCAATCATTTCAGTGATTATGCTTTACTGATGCAGGAAAGCAACAATTCCATGAAAATTTTAGTCATCTTAGCTTTTTTTTTTACCATCAAATAACCAGTCTTTCGAAGAAGAAGAAGAATCATCAACCAAAATGCAAAAAGAGAAGTCAACTGTAATTAATTATCTCCTAACAACTAGCAAGAATGAGGTCAACATGTAGATGTATGTGGACGGTTCTACGTAGAATAATCAAATAAAAAAAGGCACCAGAAGTGTAATGCCATCCACGTTACTTTGCATTGGACGGTTGCTTCCATCATGGAGTTGCACTCCAACATTTTGTTTGAATTTGGCAATCAATATGTTTAAATAAGCATGATGCAGTAATTTGGAAGTGTGTTCTGTTCATACCTTTAGGACATGTCCACCACATACCAATATGACCTAATTAAAATGATTTAAAATCAAAAGTCCACGTACCAGCATGTTTAAAGTGCTTCTAAAAAGTCTTTCCGTTTGCAGCGCCTACTTATATCGTCTTTCTTGGCGTCCGATTCCTACGAGGCAAAGATGGCGGCAACACGAGCAGTTACCGCTATCGTAATGGTAGCAGGTCTCCTTCATATTGCCATCGCCACAAGGTACACAGTTGGAGGGCCGAATGGAGGATGGAATACAATCACGGACTTGCAGGCATGGGCATCAACCAAGAGATTTGCTCCTGGAGACAGCCTAAGTTCGCAACCAACAACATGGCGTGTTATCCAATTTGTAGTCTCCGTGACAAGGTTTCATTCGTCTTCACAGTTTTCACGTATACATCCTCCCACGACGTGCTGGAGGTGACAAAGGCAGCCTACGACGCATGCTCTGCAACCACTCCAATGGAGTCATACACCGGCGGCAACACTGCGATCAAGCTTTCAGCCCCCGCCAAGAGATACTTCATTTGCGGGGTGCCGGGCCACTGTGCAGCAGGGATGAAGCTCGAGGTTGACGTCATCTCCACGGCCGTGGGAGCTCCGCCGCCGAAACACCACTATCCTCGTGCAGCGCCCAAGTCAACATCTCACTCGCCTTCCGAGCCTCCCATGTTTGCACCATCGAGAGCCCCTTCGGCTTCATTCCCACCGATGAGTCACGCGCCAGGCGTTGCGCCTTCCATGACCTCTGCAGCTCGCGGTTGCAAGCAGTGCGCATATCTTGCCGTGGGTCTTGTAATGGGAATTCTGTTGATTTTGGCTATGTGAGGAAAAAGCTGACCACTGAAATCATGTTTGTGAGCCATGGAAACTCCTATTTTCACCCTTCACTTCATTTCGTTATGTAAATGGGGACGACAATTAAATAGTGAGATCCTATCTCATGCGTCTAAGTTAAACTGATTAATATTAATATACATAAATTTTGATATTGACTCTCGTACTATATTAAAAATTAAGTAATGATTTGTCTAACTCAATTGATTATATATATATATATATATATATATATATATATATATATGACTTAAAATTATGAGGGCTTGGTTCGATCAAGCAAATTTTGAAAATAAGCTATAGCGCTTAGTCCCACTTGAAGATCATCAAGTGAAATCACTTTCTTTATTCATTAAGTTAGTTATTGGAATCATTAATCATATAAAATAAAATCATTCATAGGAAAAGATCCAATCAAGAATTTTATTATATCCCTTCCTTCTAACTATGAATGGAATCTGAAAACTTGAATTCGTTAAATTACTAATCAATCTTAATATATATCATCTGATTTTTTTTAAAATTTTAAATTTTTATTTTTTAATATAGAATTACTCTATTAGTCAACCCATGTCCCAATGCATGTCATGAACCTCTCTTATTTTCCTTTTGTTTTGGTGCCAAATTATATGACCTAATGCAAGCCGAAAAGTAACAATATGTTCATATTATTTCATTGTTATGGAATCAAAACGTCAACATATCAATCACATATACGTGTCAGGTTAGTTTGTCGTTATCGGATATTGAAGTTGATTCAGATCTAATTTGACCCCTTTCTCGAGCCGATCTAAGTCGAAGCATCCAAATTATACAGGAATTACGTTAGAAATATTTTAATATAAAAACCATACGAGCATTCATGTTGTAATAAAAGACATCAGATGGTGACAAAAGTTCATCTTTTAATATGGACTCAATGGCGGAACCGATCAATTTGCACAGATGTGGGAGTGTATCCATTATTTCTACACATCTTAACATTTATCTTTTACCTATCCATAATTAAATATAATAAATTAAGTGGACTAACGTTATCACCGAACCTCATTAGTCAGAAGACGAGTCTCAACATATGAGAGAACATTTTCTATGAGAGGCATGTTACAGGAAGATGACAACTGCACCACCCAAGTAAACGAAGATGACCAACTTGAACAAAAAGGCATGTTGGAATGTTATAAAGTCTGACATGCAATAACATATTTGGAATTCTAGTGCAACATTTAAGTTTAGACTTATATCAAAAACGAATAAAGAACTAAATTGATTTATAAGAGCTCCATAGGTGCAGGCTCAATAAGTTAGTAAACCAATTATTTTGCCAATTTGAGAATAATAATTGAACACCTAATTCATAAAGCACATAAATGAATGAAATCAGCATATCAACAATCAATTCATATTGACTAGGATCACCATGAAAGGTACATCGATTTTTGAATAGGTTTATGTAGTAAATGTTGTGTATCCTACTCCTTATAAATGGAAAGAGATTTGTGATATTAAGTATTTGTAGAGAAAATATAACTGTGTGAATATTCTATAAAAGATTGTTTCGCATCTCCTCCAACAAATAAAAATATCGAGATGCCAATACTTGTACAAGTACCTAAGTTCAAACTTATTTTTCAAATTGAATAGTTTGCTATGAATACATGTCTTTAAGAAATTATATTTTAAGAGGGATATTGAAAATGAACTTTATTTATTCAATTTATAACCATCACAGTGAAGAGATGCATGAACTTTTGAACAAATATATCATTATAAACGTGTCCTCTAAAATGTATCTCCTACTTCTTATAAATCGCCTGTGGAGAATACCACAACTCCGGCCTCTGCTCCAGCATCGTAGCCATCTGTGTCGGTTCAACCAGCAAAGAAGGTAATGGCGAACTGCAATCGTCATCAACTTTCCAACTGTATAAATTGCATTGTAAATATTGATTCTTGCCCTTTCCATCTAAAGTTGTCCATCCCAATCTTTTGTTTTGTACAATTAACTGTTCTTTTATGCAAACACCATCTTTAACTTTAATCATATAAAAGGTATTCATGGATTTGTACTATTGTCCTACATAAAACTAATCGAAATATATCTGCAGTGAGTGCAGTACTGCTAATCCCCATTATTTACATTTGCTACAGGAGACCGAGGAAGAAGACATCGAAATCACCTTGTAAGTGACTCGATCATTTTTTATGTCCTGTTTCCTTCATTTCAGTCCGCTGGTGCTTGTGGAAAACCGTGTGTAACATGCTCGAAATTGTCCGGTTTGTCATAGACAGGACTGAATCGGAGAAGGCCGCACAAGTTGAGCCAACTTGTCGGAAGAAAATAAACTTGGAGAAGGTGGTTTCGGAGCTGCTTACAAGGTACAATTCGATATGCTGAATTCACTTCACATATATCCTCTTGTTCCATTCTTCCCCTTAATCATGAGATATTGTACAGGGAGTGCTCCGAGACGGACGAGAAATCGCAGTGAAGAGGCTGCTGAACTCTGGGCACGGACTTGGAGAGCTTAAAAATGAGTTGGTTTTGGTCGCTAAGCTCCGGCATCGAAATCTTGTAAAGCTTCTGGGAGTTTGCTTGGAGGAAGAGAAGATGATTGTCTCTGAATACGTGCCTAACACAAGCCTCGGCAACTTTCTTTTTGGTGATTCGCCTTTCTCATATTTACTTCCTACACTCTTAACGTAACATGTTTGTCTTAATTCCTTTTGCATGCGACAGATCCTGTAAGAGGCAAACAACTAAACTGGGGAGCTCGATACAAGATCATTCATGGGATCGCTCGAGGACTGCTCTATCTGCACGAGGAATCTCAATAAAAATCGTACATCGGGACATAAAAGCCAGTAACATCTTGTTAGATGCAGATATGAACCCCAAGATCGCAGATTTTGGTTTTGCAAAGCTTTTTGACGTTGACCAGACTCAAGCCACCACCAATCGAGTTGTGGGCACTTTGTGAGTGGACTAACTAAATTGTGTTCTCAGACTAACTCACTGTCATGCGATTGTCACTTTATCCTAAATGGCAATAAAATGTCACGTGATTAGCAATCATCTGTGACACATGATTGTTACACAAGGCCAACAAGTCGATATATGATCGACACCTCGATAATTACTCTCCCAAATCACAATTAATGATTGAAGTAATCGCTATAAAAAGAATTTCTCAAGTATGCTCCTTCTCACCTTTTCTTAATGTTATTCAAGGCATTGGTCAGAATCCTCCCCAACTTAAGCATTGGAGCAGTGTTTGTCGGCAATGCTCTAATGTAGCTCTGCAGGATTCAGCCTCCTCGGAGTCAAATGAATTCAGCACTTCGGGTTCGGACATGTTGTGGTCCTTTATGCTATGGCTTCAGAGTCAGTACAACTTGATTCAATTACGATCATGTTAGGACATCCACATAGGCGTTTCAAGATAGAAATGAGAGTAAGGTTGGAGCGACGGTGGGTGTCTCCTAGGCTGGCACCAAGAGAAGCTGAGATTGCCATCGGCGCTGGATCCCTGTACAAAAGATCGATATCGGGAGAGAGATTCTTGGCTCGATCCCTTCGAAACTTAAGTCATTTTTTTTTATGATAACATTGAGTGTTCGTCCCTTGGCGTTGGCCAAGGGACCAGTGGATACATGGCACCAGAGTATGTGTTCAGCTTCGGTGTTCTGGTTTTGGAGATTTTGATAGGAAGTAAAAACAGCACAGCTTGTAATCCTGAAAATACTGAAGACCTTCTAAGCTTATGTAACCAAGTGGGGTCATAGAGTGCAGATATTGATTGATTTTGCATTTCCACATAAGTATTTTCGAAACAGAGAATGAACTTCTAGATATGTTTTATTGGATGCAGACATAGGAGAAATGGTGAGGAGGACCAACCATGGAGATGGTGGATCTAGCCTTGGGCAATCAATTCCATGGAAGCGATCTGTTAAGATGTATGTAGATTGGGCTTTTATGTTTACAGAAAAACCCGTTTGCCAAGCCTACTATATCGACAATAGCTGTGATGATAAATAGTGCAACAGTCACTCTGCAAGCTTATTCACCACCTGCATTTTGTTAGATAGGATATTATTAAAAAAATAAATTATGATAACCTATTATCATGATTTTATCAAATAATGAGGATTATGATCTCAATAGTATCCTCTACATCATGAAATGATTTAAATACAAATTTTATATTTATTATTGATCAATAAAATTATGTAATTATCATATTTTATAATTTATTTTTATGTATATACATTCATGCTCACTGTTAAAAAAAATTTATGTTAATTATTTCTTTCACATTTTATGAGGAAAATAGTGGCACAAACGCAAATTTCAATTCGAATAACTCCAATATATAGGGGAGAGCTCTGCATAAGCCGAAGGCATCGCAATATTCTTGGCACTCAAGCAGGAGGGATGACAGGAGATCAAGATTGTTTCCGACTCCAAAGTTTCGATACAATATCATCTGTTGAATCCCTCGACGCCTGCTTCATCTGCACAGGAATCTAAGCATAAAATCATACATCTTCATGACGTGCATTTTATGTGGGGAAGGATAGAATGAATGCAAACTTCAATTTAGATACCGAGAGAGTCAATTCTAATGCTATCGAATGTTTCACTTTCTAATCTCAACGAATACACTGTTCCATTGTCGACCAGCCAAATCAGCTACTGTGTTTCAACATGAAGCAAGATCTGTGAATGTCGATTGTCGAGGTTCCATTACAGGAATTGAGACTTCATTTATTGACGTTGAACTGCCTTCTCTCTTGTTCCTGATTTCAGGAGAGCTATTTCCTGTGGATTCATTTGAATCAGTGGTTCTACTACTCTCAATGAGAAACCCAGGAGCAGAAAGAGATGGAGTAGTCATCGAGGAACTGCTTAGCATGAGAACAACCGATGCCATGGTGGGTCTCTTCGAGGGGTTTTCTTGAACGCACAGTAACGCCGTGCGTATGCATCGCAAAGCTTCTTCCCTTTGAAACCTGCCACATAAGTTTTGATCCACTATCTGCAACGCCTTCCCTTTGTTCCAGTACTTCCATGCCTGTTTAACGCGTACAGTCGCCAATATGCATTAGAATCATCATTCGGTCATCGATCACAGATTGCCACGATCTGAGTGTCGAGTGAAGAGAGGAAATGCTTACATAGCTCTGCAGGTTTGCGCGATGACCTGATCCACGAAACTCGCTGATTCTTCGACCAGTTATAATCTCAAGCACCAACACCCCGTAGCTGTACACATCTGATTTGTCCGAGAAGTGCCGATGCAAAGCATACTCTGGAGCAATGTATCCGCTGCACAATGCCACAGATGAACAGGCGACAACAACGGAGGAGCTTTTCAACAAAACGAATTCAAAGTTTTGACTCACTTTGTTCCAACTATTCGGCTAGCACTTTCTTTTGATCTGTCTTGGTCGGCCAACAGCTTTGAAAGACCAAAGTCAGATATCTTGGGGTTCATGTGCTGATCTAACAAGATATTACCGGGTTTTAGATCTCGATGAATAATCCTTAGGCGGGAATCCTCATGAAGGTAAAGAAGCCCTCTTGCAATCCCTTCGATGATCTTGTAGCGCCTTTCCCAGTTTAGTTGACCACATTTTGTGGGATCTGCTTCACCGTGGTTGAATGAGTTCACTGGTAATACGTTCATCGGTAATTATTAGCAATCTTTCAGTAGAAGGAAATGGCATGGACACTAATAGGAGCTCTTCGACAATACATCCGTTAGCATCTGATCAAAAGCTTTGTTTTCAGAAAATTAAGAAGTTGGAGGATCGTACCAAACAAAATTTTGTCTAGGCTTGTATTTGGGAGGAACTCATAGACGAGTAGCTTCTCTTCTTCCGAGCAAAAACCGATGAGTCTCACAAGATTTCTATGCTGAAGCTTAGCAACAAAAGCAACCTCGTTTCTTAGCTCTGCAAATCCTTGTTGTGAGCTTCTTGCGAGTCTTGTCACAGCTACTTCCTGGCCATCAGATAGCACGCCCTGTTCCATATTTAGGGTAAGATGAAGCACTGGTGTAATTAAATGTAGACGGAAGTGTGCAGTGCGCAGTGTTTTCTGGAAAAAAGGATAAACCACTGGCTTTAACCATATATTTGACCTTATAAACTGGTCCAAATCCCCCTTCTCCAAGCTTGTTTGCGTCCGAGAAGTTATTGGTTGCAACCTTCAGTGTCTCCCAATCAAATAACAGAGAGTTTGCCTTTTGACTTTCCGCTCCTCCAACATCTGATCGTTATATAAAATTTTTTGTTAAAATTAAAAAAAAAACTGAATTGGTTTTGTTAAATATTTAACATTTAAATGAATAACTAACAAAAAACATAGATGGAGTCAAATAAATTTACATACTGGGCTTTCTGGCAAATATTTTCGTCCTCCACAAAAAAATCAAAAGCGCTGCGACAAGCATCACGGCACCGAGGATGGGGATGACAACAGTCACTACTATTTTAGAGTTCTGTTTTTTCCCTGAATTAAAACAATAAACAACATCTGATGAATATTTCCGTCTTCTTATAATTAAATTTTAATTATTTACAACTTGCAACAATTGGTAGGAAAATATGGATGAATCGTTTGTAATTTAATGCATGTACATAATTTAATTATGTACTGTAACTTGCCTGCATCTCTTGCAGATGATGACGAAGAGTTGGAGTCCACCACAGCCGGCGGAGGCGGTGGATTGGCTGTAGCTCCAGGCGGAGGTGCTGAAGAGAATGCAGCTGACAGCGGAGGCAGTGGAGATGTCGGGACTGACATATTATAGTATGAATAGGTCTCGTACCTCAAGAAGCACTTGTACTTCAACGCCACCCCTCCCTGGTTTCTCCAGCAACAACTCTGCATTGAAGCCAACGACAGCCGAAGACACTGAAAGCAGTCATCATCAGACTGATCCCTGGTGCACTGCACCAATCCATACACTACGGTGGAGCTCGTAAAGTTGGCTTGTCCAATGGCGAACATGCTGTCCGTCTTGTAGGCAGCCCAGTTGATGAGGGCATTCATCAATTCCCCCACCAGATCCACGAATCTCGACGGCTCCGAAACTTCTCCTACGTTGTATAAGATTTGGTAAAAGGATGATTTATCGCTATCGTTCGAGAAATTTGTGTTGGAGTAAGCAAGGAAGCAGTGATCTCCCCAAGTGGCCGCATCTTTTGCGGAGGGGCACCGACTGCGGAGGGTGTCAACGGCGGTGGCGAGGCAAGCTTGGCATTTGTCGTGAGACACGTCGAGTTGGCAAAGCGCCTGGCCGAAGACTTGGTCTGGGGAACTCCCTGCAGATCTGTTCGCGAAGCCGGAGGAGACGGTGGCCGAGGTGAGGGGCGGGAGGAGGAGGTTGAGGTTGGAATGGTAGGTGCTGTTGGTGGTAAAGTTGGAGTCTGTTGGACAACTTTCCCATGATGCCGTGTGGCGTGCGTTATAGAGGGAGAGGAGGAAGAGGAGCTGCGCAAGTATCCGGGAGTAATTCCAGGCATGCATCCTGCAACTGGATGTCCTCCGTTGTGTTTGGGATGCCGTGGAGAGAGTATAGAGAGACGTAGCTTACTATATATAAGATATTTGGAGCCAAGTTTAATTTGAATGCTGCACACTTGTTTGTTTCATTGTAGTACCGTGTAATACACACTAGAAAATGTTGCACACAAATGATATATTCAGTGCGGCGGAATTCGTCTATGACAAGTTGCGTTCAGAGAACTTTCTTTCATAACAATGATGGCCATATAAAGTTGGTTGACCGAAGAATACGTGACAATGGTTCGTTGTTCCTTTGAACGGCACCTTCGTTGGTGTTGGGGTTCAAATGTAGAGGGATCCAAGTCAAAAGGACAAGACGAGGATTCCTGTGATTGAAGTGATGCGAGTTTTGTTGACTTTGTTTCCTCCATGCATAGAACGCAATGACGCGGATCAGCAACACTGCAATCTCTTATCGAACGAAGACTCCCAGCAAGAGATGATTTCTTCAAAGCTGTGCTTTTGGCGTCTCAAGTGAGAGGTAAGAGAAACAGAGATGTCTTCTTTCTTCTTTCTATTCTCACGTGTACGGTTTTGGTACTGGCAGCGGCAAAATACTTCTTTCTTCTTTCTATTAATACGTGTCTTTTGGGCAAGTATCAAGGCATGTTTTTCCTGACCAAGAAACGTGTATGCTCGTTGATAAAGAGGGAGGAAAAATATAATTAAATTTAAAAAAGAAGAGATTAATCGAACAATCTCTCTTTCATTCCCAACATACTCTCCCTTCCACTAAGGTGCAATTAAGCAACAACAGTCTTAACTCGTAAATTTTACTGCTGTGGCAGTTTCCGATTAAGTTTCTTCCCTTTATTTTTTTGTTTTCCATACCTATATCTGACCTTGACTCGGTCAAGATTCAAGATTTATTAGTCGTAAGACATGTCCGAAACCGTGTTATGCAGATCGATTTTGTCAGAGAGAAGAAGACTGAACACTTTTTTCAAAGGCATAGTACGTAACGTAACCAAGAATCCGATGTGACAGTCAAACCCATGAGTCCCGGCTTTCCGTCTCTCTGTTCAAGTCAGTCATGCGACTCATAATTTTATTATTATATCCGACGCATTTACTATGATCATCTTTTCATGACAAGAAGAGATAATAGCCAGCCAGTCTTTCGAATTTGCTTGTTATTATATCTAATACAACATACTTTGGACCGCTGCACTTACTGCGAAAAATACTGCAGGCAGCTTCTCCTGAATGCGAATATATATATATATATATATATATATATATATATATATATATATATATATATACATATATATATATACATATATATATATATATATAATCTGAATCCTTTTTGTCTCTGATTTCATATTAGATATATAATTTCAATCATTTCAGTGATTAAGATTTACTGATGCAGGAAAGCAACAATTCCATGAAAATTTTAGTCATCTTAGTTTATTTTTTACCATCAAATAACCAGTCTTCCAAAGGAGACGAAGAATCATCAACCAAAATGCAAAAAGAGAAGTCAACCGTAATTAATTATCTCCTAACAACTAGCAAGAATGAGGTCAACATGTAGATGTATGTGGACGGTTCTACGTAGAATAATCAAATAAAAAAAGGCACCAGAAGTGTAATGCCATCCACGTTACTTTGCATTGGACGGTTGCTTCCATCATGGAGTTGCACTCCAACATTTTGTTTGAATTTGGCAATCAATATGTTTAAATAAGCATGATGCAGTAATTTGGAAGTGTGTTTTGTTCATACCTTTAGGACATGTCCACCACATACCAATATGACCTAATTAAAATGATTTAAAATCAAAAGTCCACGTACCAACATGTTTACAGTGCTTCTAAAAAGTCTTTCCGTTTGCAGCGCCTATTTATATCGTCTTTCTTGGCGTCCGATTCCTACGAGGCAAAGATGGCGGCAACACGAGCAGTTACCGCTATCGTAATGGTAGCAAGTCTCCTTCATATTGCCATCGCCACAAGGTACACAGTTGGAGGGCCGAATGGAGGATGGAATACAATCACGGACTTGCAGGCATGGGCATCAACCAAGAGATTTGCTCCTGGAGACAGCCTAAGTAAGTTCGCTATCAACAACATGGCGTGTCTAGCTTTCTGTATAAGACGATATCCAATTTGTAGTCTCTGTGACAAGGTTTCATTCGTCTTCACAGTTTTCACGTATACATCCTCCCACGACGTGCTGGAGGTGACAAAGGCAGCCTACGACGCATGCTCTGCAACCACTCCAATGGAGTCATACACCGGCGGCAACACTGCGATCAAGCTTTCAGCCCCCGCCAAGAGATACTTCATTTGCGGGGTGCCGGGCCACTGTGCAGCAGGGATGAAGCTCGAGGTTGACGTCATCTCCACGGCCGTGGAAGCTCCGCCGCCGAAACACCACTATCCTCGTGCAGCGCCCAAGTCAACATCTCACTCGCCTTCCGAGCCTCCCATGTTTGCACCATCGAGAGCCCCTTCGGCTTCATTCCCACCGATGAGTCACGCGCCAGGCGTTGCGCCTTCCATGACCTCTGCAGCTCGCGGTTGCAAGCAGTGCGCATATCTTGCCGTGGGTCTTGTAATGGGAATTCTGTTGATTTTGGCTATGTGAGGAAAAAGCTGACCACTGAAATCATGTTTGTGAGCCATGGAAACTCCTATTTTCACCCTTCACTTCATTTCGTTATGTAAATGGGGACAACAATTAAATAGAGAGATCCTATCTCATGCGTCTAAGTTAAACTGATTAATATTAATATACATCAGATTTGATATTGACTCTCGTACTATATTAAAAATTAAGTAATGATTTGTCTAAGTTAAGCTTATTAAGATTAATATATATCAGACTTAAAATTAGGAGGGCTTGGTACGTTCAAGTTAATTTCCAAAATAAGCTATAGCGCTTAGTCCCAGTTGAAGATCATCAAGTGAAACCACTTTCGTTTTTTATTCATTAAGATTAGTTATTGAAATCATTAATCAAATAAAATAAATGATTAGTCGGAAAAGATCCAATCAAGAATTTTATTATATCCCTTCCTTCTAAGTGTGAATAGAATCTAAAAACTTGGATTCGTTAAATTACGAGTCAATCTCAATGTATATCATTTGATTTTTTTTAATTTAGTTTTTAAAATATAGAATTATTCTATTAGTCAACTCATGTCCCCATGCATGTCATTAACCTCTCTTATTTTGCTTTTGTTTTGATGCCAAATTATATGACCTAATGCAAGCTGAAAAATAACAATATGTTCTGTGTGTGGTGTGATCTAATCTGATCCTTTTCTCGAGTCGATCTTAAGTTGAAGTATCCAAATCCTACAAGATTTACATTAGGAATATTAAAAATATGAGAACCTTAAGAGCATTCATGTTGTAATAAAAGACATCAGATAGTAACAAAAGTTGATATTGTAATATTGACTCAATGGTGGAACCGATCAATTCTCACAGATTTGGGAGTTTATCCGCGTTGTTTGTAAGATAAGCGTGTTTCTACACATCTTAATATTCATCTTTTACCGATCTATACTTAAATGGAATAAATTAAGTGGACTAACTTTATCACTGAAGCTTATTAATCAGAAGACGAGTCTCAGCGTATGAGAAAACATTTTTCATGACGGGCATGTTTCAGGAAGATGATGTGCAACATCATCTTGAACAAAGAAAGCATGTTTGAATGTTATAACAGTCTGATGTGCAACATTTTAGTTTAGTCTTATATCAAAAATAAATAAAGAACTAAATTGATTTATAAGGGCTCCATAGGTGCAGACTCAATAAATTAGTAAGTCAATTATTTTATCAATTTGATGGTAATAATTGAACACCTAATTCATAAAGCACATAAAGAAGTGAAATCAGCATATCAACAATCAATTCATATTGACGAGGATCACCACGAAAAGGTAGTAAATGTGACATTTAGAATGTCTCTCCTACTCCTTATAAATAGAAAGAGACATATGATATTAAGTATTTGTAGAGAAAATATAATTATGTGTAAATATTCTATTAAAGATTGTTTCATATCTCCTCCAACAAATAAAAACATCGAGATGCCGGTACTTATACAAGTACCTAAGTTTAAAATTATTTTTCAAATTGAATAGTTTGCTATGAATACATGTCTTTAAAAAATTATATTTTAAGAGAGATATTGAAAATGAACTTTATTTATTCAATTTATAACCATCACAGTGAAGAGAAGCATGAACTTTTGGACAAATATATCATTATAAATGTGTCCTCTAAAATGTATCTCCTAATTCTTATAAATCGGCTGCGGAGAACCCAACTCCGGCCTCTGCTCCAGCATCGAGCCATCTGTCGGTTCAACCAGCAAAGAAGGTAGTGACGACCTGTAAGCGCCATCAACTTTCCAACTGTATAAATTGCATTGTAAATATTGATTCTTGCCTTTTCCATCTAAAGTTGTTCATCGCAATCTTTTGTTATGTATAATTAACTGTTCTTTATGCAAACACCATCTTTAACTTTAAGCATATAAAAGTTATTTATGGATTTGTACTATTGTCATACATAAAACTAATTGAAATATACATCGATAACAATAAACATGTAATTGCGACACTGTTCCGATATATACATAACATATTCGGATATGCACGGAAATAGATGCTGGGCAAAGTAAAAGTTGTATGAGAATGGAATAAAGTGCAGAAACTGTAATTTCGATCAAAGATTCTGTTAGGTCCAGCTCATACGTGAGTTTGTTAGTTTAACCCATATTGAGCTTGGACCAAGCCCAAATCAGTAATTAAAAAAAAAAAAGAAGAGATACGTGCGTGCAGTTGATGGCAGAAAAAAAATGAGGCGTGCGAAAGGAACTGCGGCGGCGCAGACAAATAGAACAGAGAGACGAAGAGGAGAGAGAAAAATAGAATATTAACTTTTTAGTCAACGATCGGTGGCTACATTTTGTTGCTTTTGATCCAAATTTGATGTGAAGAATTTTTACGGTAAGTTTTACAATTGTAACGGTACCGATCTATAGTTTATCCTTTCTAAGAAACTCATTTTGATATATAAAAAAAATATTTTATTTTAATAGATTTTTTTTAACAAGTAGTATTTGAGCTAATTTATTTATTATTAATTTTTTTTGTGAGTAAAATGGAAAAATCAGATGGTTTGATTAAATTGAACTCATCAAATTATTTCACTTGGAGGTGTGTGTGTGATGGAAGACTTGATCTATTATAAAGATTTATATAATCTCATCAAATTTAAAAAAAAAACTTTATACTGTCGAAGATGAGGAATGAGAGGTTTAACATAGAAAGACTATTGACTATATTAGAAGATAGATGAATATAAATTTACATGAGCATATTTATGATGAAATCAGAGCTGATGTGGTTTAGGAAAGGTTAGAAAACTGTTTGCGAAAAAGACAGTGGAAAATAGAATTTCTCTCCTCAAAAGACTTGTTAATTTGAAGTATAAAGATGGTGATAACATTGTTGAGCATATAAGTTTGTTTCAGAGTCTTACAAATAAGTTGGTTGCTATGAAAATAAATATAGATAATGAAATGCAGGGATTGTTACCTCTCAGTCCTTTACCAGAAAGTTGGGAAACGTATGTGGTGATAATTTGTAACTCTATGCCAAAGGGGACTCTAACCATAGACATGGTTAAAGACAGTTTACTAAATAAAGATGCCAAAAGGAAATAACATCGAGAATTTTCTTCTTGTGCACTTGTTACTGAAAAACAAAAAAGACGTGGAAGAAGTCACAGTAGAAATCCACATGGTTACAAAGGAAGATCCAAATCTATAAAAGATATTAAGTGTTTATACTGCAACAGGCTAGGTCATATGAAGAAAGAGTATAAGTTTTGGAAGCGAAAACAGAATGAAATGAAGAAAAATGAGAAAGAGACTAATACAGTTGCTGTTGAAGGTGAAATCATTATTGTTTGCGATGATGGATGTGTCGGTCTTATAGCTCAGGACAGTAACTGGATAATTGACTTTGGTGTTTTATTCCATGTTACTTCTCATGGTGATTTCTTCGTATCCTATACTACCGATGATTTTGGCAATGTTAGAATAGGAAACAGTGATACATCTAATATTATTGTGAGTATTGGAGATATTTGCTTGGAGACTAATACTCAAGGATGTTAGGCATGTTCTATATATTCGTCTGAATTTGATATCTACAAGCAGACTTGATGATGAGGGATTTACACACTATTTTGGTGAAAGTAAATGGAAGTTCACTAAAGGTTCTCTAATTGTGGCGAGAGGAAAGAAGCTAAACTATTTTTATATTATGGAAGCTAAGCTACATAAAGGAGAGATTTATGCAATCAAAAGGATGAAAGCATAGATCTTTGGCATAAGAGGCTTGGTCATATCAACGAAAATGGACTTCAAACTCTTACTAGAAAGTAGTTCTTACTGGAACTGCAAGGTACATTTCTTAAATCTTGTGATCATTGCTTAGTTGAAAAAATGTATAGAGTTGCATTTCATACTTTTCCGCCATATAGAAGATCAAATATTATTGATTTAGTTCATATTGATGTTTGTATTATGCAAATTAGAACTCTTGGAGATGTTATTTATTTTATTACCTTTATTGATGATCATTCTAGAAAAGTTTAGGCTTTTCTTTTAAAATCTAAAGACTAGGTACTCGATGTCTTCAAAGAATTTTATGTTAGTGTTGAAAGAGAAATAGATAAAAACCTAAAGTGTGTTTGAGCAGATAATGGTGGCAAGTACACGGGTCCTTTTGAGAATTATTACATGTTTTATAGTATCTGGTTTGAGAAAACAGTTCCTAAAACTCATCAACAAAACGGTGTAGCAGAAAGGATGAACAGAACCATTAAAGAACGGATTAGGTGTATATTTTCCCATGCTAAGTTATCTAAGTCATTTCGGGGGAGGTCATGAGAACTACAGTTGACTTGATAAATCTTTCTTCATCAGTTCCTTTGAAAGGTGATATTCCAGAGAGAGTATGGAAATAGAAAGATATATCTTATGATTATTTGAGAGTCTTTGGATATAAAGCATCTGTACATATTCTCAAAGAAAAAAGATCCAAGCTTGATAATAAGATAAAGACATGCATTGTCTTGAGATATGATCATAAAGAGTTTGGGTACAGATTATGAGATCTAGTGAACAAAAAGATTGTTAGAAGCAGAGATGTTATATTTCTTGAAGATCAACTGTTTTGATGGTGATAATGTTGAGAAACCAAAAACATCTATTTATATTCCTTGGAGTTTGGGTCCAATTCCTTTGCCTATAATTCATGATGATCATAGGGGAGATGAAAAATAAAATTATGGTGAGAATGTAAGTGATGATACTCTTACAATTGATGAAGTTGAACCAATTGAGTAAGCACCTCCACCACCAGTTGAGATTCTATTAAGAAGATCCACAAGAGAGCGACAACCATCTATAAGATATCATCCACATGAATATGTTATGCTTTCTAACGAGGGAGAGCCAGAAATTTACTAAGAAACTATTCTACATAAGCATAAGAATGAGTAGGTTAAAGCCATGCAAGAAGAGATGAGATCATTGCTTGAGAACCATACCTATGACCTAATAAAATTGCCTAAAGAGAAGAAAGCTCTCAAGAATAAATGAGTTTACAAATTGAAGACTGAAAATAATAGCTCACAATAAAGATACAAGACATGACTAGTCGTGAAAAAATTCAGTCAGAAGAAAGATATTGACTTTGAAGAAATATTTCTCCTATAGTGAAAATGTCCTCTATCCAAGTTGTTCTTGGTTTGACTGTCCACTTGAATTTAGAAGTTGAGTAACTTGATATAAAAACTATATTTTGTCATGATGACCTAGAAGGAAACATTTATATGGAACAACCAAAATGTTTCAAAGTCAAGGGAAAAGAAAATCTAATGTACAAGCTAAGGAAAAACTTATATGGTCTCAAACAAGTACCCAAATAGTGTTACAAGAAGTTTGATTCCTTTATGATGAGCCAAGGGTATAATAGAACTATATCTAATCATTGTGTGTTTACAAAGAAGTTTTTATATGATGATTTCATTATTCTCCTGCTATATATTAACAATATGTTGATTATTGGTCATGATGCTGATAAAATTAAAAAACTTAAAAGAGAGCTAAGTAAGTCCTTTGCTATTAAAGAATTGGGATCGACAAAATAAATACTTAGCATGAAGATTCTTCGTGATAGGAAGAAAGGAAATATTTGACAATCTCAGGAGACCTATATTAAAAAGGTTCTTGAAAGATTCAACATGAGTAAAGCCAAAGCAGTTTGTTATCCACTTGTAGTTTATTTTAAGCTCAGTTCGAAACAATGTCCGATAAGTAAGAAAGAAAAAGAAGAAATATCTAGAGTACCTTACTCATCTACAGTAGATAATTTGATATATGTTAGGATTTATACTAGGCCAGAAATAGCTCATGTATTTAGAGTTGTAAGTCGATTTCTCTCTAATCTTGGAAAAAAATATTGGATAGCAGTAAAATAGATATTAAGATATCTAAGATATACTTCCAGATTGTGTTTATGTTTTGGCAATGGTAAACCTATGTTAGAAGGGTACATAGATGTAGACATGGTAGGTAATACTGATTCTAGGAAGTCCACTTTGGGGTTCTTGATGACATTTGTAGGGGGAGTAGTCTCTTAGCAGTCTAAGTTATAGAATTGTGTTGCTCTATCAACCACAGAAGCAGAATACATAGTTATTATTGAAGCCTATAAGGAAGTTTTGTGGATGAAAAAGTTTCTATAGAAATTGAGCTTGAAACATGAATGATATATTATTGATTGTGACAATTACAATGTCATTCACCTCTCCAAGAATTCAACGTATCATTCTTGATCTAAGCATATTGATGTGAGATAACACTAGATTCGTGATGTGCTTGAGATGAAAGAATTACAGTTGAAAAAGGTGCATACTAATGAGAATCGATCAGATATGTTGACAAAATCTTTGCTTGAGAAAAAGCTTGAAGTATGTAGGCAAAGAGTGGGCTTAGTACAGCCCACCATATGAGTTGGAGGGAGAGCATTGTTACATCTAGCTCATATGTGGGCTTGGTTTGAATAATTGAGCTATCAAGCTAAATCAATAATAAAAAAAGTGAGACGTGCAAAAGAAACTATGATGGCATAAGAAATAGAATAGAGAGAGAAAGAAAAGAGAGAAAAATAGGATATTAAGGATTTTCTTGACGATTAGTAGCTAAATTTTATCAATTTTGATCCAAATTTGATATGGAGAATCCTTGCATAAAGCTCTATAATCCTAACGGTACCGATCTATAGTTTATCTTCTCTAAGGAATCCATTTTGATATATAAAAAGAAAAAATAATTATTTCACTTTAATAGATTTTTTCCAACAGAGTCAATAAACTGGTCGATTAGAGACCATTACGGAGTTTCTCATTAAAGACAAAATTTCCGGTCATATGTATTTCCCATATGTCCAATGCTTTCAAAATCGCACGTGGATAAACATTTTTTTTCCTTTTTCTTTTTGTGTCTACTAATACATTTCATATCGATGCAGGAAAAAAGAAAACAATTGTAGCAATTTCGATATCTGCGGTGAGTGCAGTACTGCTAATCCCCATTATTTACATTTGCTACAGGAGACTGAGGAAGCAGACATCGAAATCACCTTGTGACATGATCATTTTTTATGTCCTGTTTCCTTCATTCCAATCCGCTGGTGCTTGTGGAAAACCGTGTGTAACATGCTCGAAATTATCCGGTTTGTCATAGACGGGACTGAATCGGAGAAGGCCGCACAAGTAGAGTCATTACTATTTCATATTTCTGCACTACGAGTTGCAACAGCCAATTTGTCGGAAGAAAATAAACTTGGAGAAGGTGGTTTGGGAGCTGTTTACAATGTACAATTCGATATGTTGAATTCACTTCACATATATCCTCTTGTTCCATTCTTCCCCTTAATCATGAGATATTGTACAGGGAGTGCTCCGAGACGGACGAGAAATCGCAGTGAAGAGGCTGCTGAACTCTGGGCACGGACTTGGAGAGCTTAAAAATGAGTTGGTTTTGGTCGCTAAGCTCCGGCATCGAAATCTTGTAAAGCTTCTGGGAGTTTGCTTGGAGGAAGAGAAGATGATTGTCTCTGAATACGTGCCTAACACAAGCCTCGGCAACTTTCATTTTGGTGATTCGCCTTTCTCATATTTACTTCCTACACTCTTAACGTAAAATGTTTGTCTTAATTCCTTTTGCATGCGACAGATCCTGTAAAAGGCAAACAACTAAACTGGGGAACTCGATACAAGATCATTCATGGGATCGCTCGAGGACTACTCTATCTGCACGAGGAATCTCAACTAAAATTCGTACATCGGGACATAAAAGCCAGCAACATCTTGTTAGATGCAGATATGAACCCCAAGATCGCAGATTTTGGTTTTGCAAAGCTTTTTGACGTTGACCAGACTCAAGCCACCACCAATCGAGTTGTGGGCACTTTGTGAGTGGACTAACTAAATTGTGTTCTCAGAGCGGAAGGAAGGTTTACACTCTTTGCGTGCCTTGACCAATCTTAATTTGGTTGCAGCAGATATATGGCATCAGAGTATGTGCTGCATGGCAAGTATTCGATCAAATCAGATGTATTCGGCTTCGGTGTTTTGGTTTTGGAGATTTTGACTGGAAGAAAAAGCAGTGGTTCCTATAATCCTGAGGTTACCGAAGTCGGTAGCCAAGTAGAGTCACAGATCACATTAATTGCTTCTGCATTTCTACTGAAGAATCTTCCAAACAGAATAATCACATAAAACAATGAATTTGGAATTATATTTTCTTCGATGCAAACACGGGAGAAATGGCGGGAAGGATCGGCGATAGAGATCACAGATCCAACCTTGGGTGCTCACTACCAACGAAACGACCTATTAAGATACATGCATATTGGGCTATTATGTGTTCAAGAAAAATCGAATGACAGGCCAACTATGTCAACAGTAGTTGTGATGCTAAATAGTGAGATCATCTCTCTTCGAGCTCCTTCACGGTCTGGATTTTATCTAGAAAATGATGGCAGGAATGCAAACTTTAATATGGGTAATTCCAATCATCCAATTAGTACATCTGACAGAAGAAGTCATATCCAGTGTCATGAAGTTTCAATTACAGAAATGGAGCGTCTAGTATGAAGGGTAACATAATATTTCTTCATTCTTATTCCTATTTTTTTGTCATTGTCGCACAAGAGAATTACCCAATCGTAGAGCTAAAGTTTGACCATTAACATATATAGCTTAATTTTGTGAGTGACCTTACTAAATTCTGTACTCATTGAAGTATGTCATACTTATGCACAATTCGTCGAATAGGCCAACCATGTCGATAATAGTTGTGATGTTGAACACTGAAATTGTCTGTCTGCATGCTCCTGCACGACCTGCATTTTACGAGGGAAATGATGGCATGAATGCAAACTTCAACTCGACTAACTGTAGTTTTTCCGATTGGTGTATTTGATCGAGAATGTATGTCATTTTCAATGTCGTCAAATCGAGTTCTAATCACAGAACAAGCGCCCAAGTACCTTGATATGTAATGACCTTTTCCGTTTCTCATGATATCAATCGCATCGATGGATGAGTATTATTAGGACGCAAGCGAATGAGATGTCAACCGCTCCACATCAACACAAAATGGCAACACATCAGTGCCATGATTGGCACCTCACTGTCATGCGATTGTACTTCATCCTAAATGGCAATAAAATGTCACGTGATTAGCGATCATGTGTGACACATGATTGTCACACAAGGCCAACAAGTCAATACATGATCGACACCTCGATAATTACTCTCCCAAATCACAATTAATGACTAAAGTAATCGTCCAAGAAACCCACTATAAAAAGGATTTCTTAAGTAGGCTCCTCACCTTTTCTTAATGTTATTGAAGTCATCGGTCAGAATCCTCCCCAACTTAAGCATTGAAGCAGCGTTTGTCGATAATGCTCCAATGTGGCTCTGCAGGGTTCAACCTCCTCAGAGTCAAATGAATTTAGCACTTCAGGATCGGACATGTTGTTGTCCTTTATGTCATGGCTTGGAAGTCAGGCACGGCTTGGTTCAATTAAAAACTGATCATACTAGGACATTCACGTAGGTGTTCCAAGGCAAAGATGAGAGCAAGGTTGGAGCGATAGTGGATATCTCCTGGGCTGGCCCTAAGAGAAGCTGGGATTGCCTTCGGTGTTGGGTCTCTGTACAAAAGATCGATATCGAAAGAGGGATTTTTGGTTCGACTCCTCCGAAACTTAAGTCGTTTTTTTATGATAGCATTGAGTGTTTGCCCCTTGGCATTGGCCAAGCGACCAATGGATACATGGCACCAGAGTATGTGATCCATGGCCAATTTTTGATCAAGTCAGATGTGTTCAGCTTTGGTGTTATGGTTTCGGAGATTTTGACGGGAAGAAAAAACAGCACAGCTTGTAATCCTGAAAATACTGAAGACCTTCTAAGCTATGTAAGTAACCAAGTGGGGTCATAGAGTACAGATATTGATTGATTTTGCATTTGCACGCAAGTCTTTTTGAAACAGAGAATGAATTTCTAGATATTTTTTATTGGATGCAGACATGGGAGAAATGGCGAGGAGGATTAACCTTGGAGATGGTAGATCCAGCCTTGGGCAATCAATTCCATAGAAGCGACCTGTTAAGATGCATGTAGATTGGGCTATTATGTGTGCAGTAAAACCCGTTCGCTAGGCCTACTATTTCGACAGGAGCTGTGATGTTAAATAGTGCAACAGTCACTCTATAAGCTCTTTCGCCACCTGCATTTTGTTAGATAGGATATTATTAAAAAATAAATTATGATAAGATTATCATGATTCTCTAAATATTTTAATAATATATTATTATGATTTTAAATTATAATAATTATAATAATATATTATCATGATTCTGAGGATTACGATCTCATTATGATCTTCTACATTATAAAATGATTTAGATGCATATTTTATATTTATTATTGATTAGGAAAATCATGTAATTATTATATTTTGTAATATATATATATATATTCATATTCACTATCAATAAAAATTGAAGTTAATGATTTATTTCACATTTTATATGAAAAATATTGGCATAAACGTAAACTTCAATTCCAATAACTCCAATATATACGGGAGAGCGCTGCATAAGCGGAAGGCATCGTAATATTATAGGCACTCGAACAGGGGGGATGAGAGGAGATCAAAATTGTCCCCAACTCTAAAGTTTGGATGAATTTTTATAACAACTCCAAAGTTTCGATACGATATCATCTGTTGAATCCCTCGACGCCTGCTTCATTGGCACAGGAATCTAAGCTTAAAATCATACATCTTCATGACGTGCATTTTATGCGGGGAAAGATAGATTGAATGCAAACTTCAATTTAGATACTGAGTGAGTCAATTCTAATGCTATCGAAAGTTTCACTTTCTAATCTCAACAAATACACTGTTCCATTGTCGACCGGCCAAAGCAGCTACTGTGTTTCAACATGAAGCAAGATTTGTGAATGTCTATTGTCGAGGTTCCATTACAGTAATTGAGACTACATTTATTGATGTTGAACTGCCTTCTCTCTCGTTCTTGATTTCTGGAGAGCTATCTCCTGTGGATTCATTTGAATCAGTGGTTCTACTACTCTCAATGAGAAACCCAGGAGCAGAAGGAGATGGAGTAGTCATCGAGGAACCGCTTAGCATGAGAACAACCGATGCCATGGTGGGTCTCTTCGAGGGGTTTTCTTGAACGCACAGTAACGCCGTGCGTATGCATCGCGAAGCTTCTTCCCTTTGAAACCTGCCACATAAGTTTTGATCCACTATCTGCAACGCCTTCCCTTTGTTCCAGTAATTCCATGCCTGTTTAACGCGTACAGTCGCCAATATGCATTAGAATCATCATTCAGTCATCGATCACAGATTGCCACGATCTGAGTGTCGAGTGAAGAGAGGAAATGCTTACATAGCTCTGCAGGTTTGCGCGATGACCTGATCCACGAAACTCGCTGATTCTTCGACCAGTTATAATCTCAAGCACCAACACCCCGTAGCTGTACACATCTGATTTGTCCGAGAAGTGCCGATGCAAAGCATACTCTGGAGCAATGTATCCGCTGCACAATGCCACAGATGAACAGGCGACAACGGAGGAGCTTTTCAACAAAACGAATTCAAAGTTTTGACTCACTTTGTTCCGACTATTCGGCTAGCACTTTCTTTTGATCTGTCTTGGTCGACCAACAGCTTTGAAAGACCAAAGTCAGATATCTTGGGGTTCATGTGCTGATCTAGCAAGATATTACCGGGTTTTAGATCTCGATGAATAATCCTTAGGCGGGAATCCTCATGAAGGTAAAGAAGTCCTCTTGCAATCCCTTCGATGATCTTGTAGCGCCTTTCCCAGTTTAGTTGACCACATTTTGTGGGATCTGCTTCACCGTGGTTGAATGAGTTCATTGGTAATACGTTCATCGGTAATTATTAGCAATCTTTCAGTAGAAGGAAATGGCAAGGACACTAATAGGAGCTCTTCGATAATACATCCGTTAGCATCTGATCAAAAGCTTTGTTTTCAGAAAATTAAGAAGTTGGAGGAGGATCATACCAAACAAAATTTTGTCTAGGCTTGTGTTTGGGAGGAACTCATAGACAAGTAGCTTCTCTTCTGCCGTGCAAAAACCGATGAGCCTCACAAGATTTCTATGCTGAAGCTCAGCAACAAAAGCAACCTCGTTTCTTAGCTCTGCAAATCCTTGTTGTGAGTTTCTTGCGAGTATTTTCACAGCCACTTCCTGGCCATCAGATAGTACGCCCTGTTCCATATTTTGGGTAAGATGAAGCACTGGTGTAATTAAATGTAGATGGAAGTGTGCAGTGTGCAGTGTTTTCTGCAAAAGAGGATAAACCACTGGCTTTAACCATATATTTGACCTTATAAACTGGTCCAAATCCCCCTTCTCCAAGCTTGTTTGCGTTCGAGAAGTTATTGGTTGCAACCTTCAGTGTATCCAAATCAAATAACAGAGAGTTTGCCTTTTGACTTTCCGCTCCTCCGACATCTGATCGTCATATAAAATTTCTTGTTAAAATAAAAAAATGAATTGGTTTTGGTAATTTTTTAACATTTAAATGAATAAGAAAAAAATTTATAGATGGAGTCAAATAAATTTACATACTGGACTTTCTGGCAAATATTTTCGTCCTCCACAAAAAAATCGAAAGCGCTGCGACAAGCATCACAGTACCGAGGATGGGGATGACAACAGTCACTACTATTTTAGAGTTCTGTTTTTTCCCTGAATTAAAACAATAAACAACATCTGATGAATATTTTCGTCTTCTTATAATTAAATTTTAATTATTTACAACTTGCAACAATTCGTAGGAAACTATGGATGAATCGTTTGTAATTTAATGCATGCACATAATTTAATTATGGACTGTACTTGCCCGCATCTCTCGCAGATGATGACGTAGAGTTGGAGTCCACCACAGCCGGCGGAGGCGGTGGATTGGCTGTAGCTCCAGGCGGAGGTGCTGAAGAGAATGCAGATGACAGCGGAGGCAGTGGAGATGTCGGGACTGACACATTATAGTATGAATAGGTCTCGTACCTCAAGTAGCACCTGTACTTCAACACCACCCCTCCCTGGTTTCTCATGCAACAACTCTGCATTAAAGCCAACGACTGCCGAAGACACTGAAAGCAGTCATCCTCAGACTGATCCCTGGTGCACTGCACCAATCCGTACACTTCGGTGGAGCTCGTAACGTTGGCTTGTCCAATGGCGAACATGCTGTCCGTCTTGTAGGCAGCCCAGTTGATGAGGGCATTCATCAATTCCCCCACCAGATCCACGAGTCTCGACGGCTCCGAAACTTCTCCTCCGTTGTATAAGATTTGGTTAAAGGATGATTTGTCGCTATCGTTCGAGAAAGTTGTGTTGGAGTAAGCAAGGAAGCAGCGATCTCCCCAGCTGGCCGCATCTTTTGCGGAGGGGCAGCGACTGCGGAGGGTGTCGACGGCGGTGGCGAGGCAAGCTTGGCATTTGTCTTGAGACACGTCGAGTTGGCAAAGAGCCTGGCCGAAGACTTGGTCTGGGGAACTCCCTGCAGATCTGTTCGCGAAGCCGGAGGAGACGGTGGCCGAGGTGAGGGACGGGAGGAGGAGGTTGAGGTTGGAATGGTAGGTGCTGTTGGTGGTAAAGTTGGAGTCTGTTGGACACCTTTCCCATGATGCAGTGTGGCGTGCGTTATAGAGGGAGAGGAGGGAGAGGAGGGAGAGGAGGAAGAGGAGCTGCGCAAGTATCCGGCAGTAATTCCTGGCATGCATCCTGCAACTGGATCTCCGTTGTGTTTGGGATGCCGTGGAGAGAACATAGATAGACGTAGCTTATTACTATATATAATATATTTGGAGCCAAGTTTAATTTGGATGGTCGCCGTAGTTTGTTTTATTGTAGTGCCGTGTAATACACACTAGAAAATGTTGCACACAAATGATATACTCAGTGGGGCGGAATTGGTCCATGACAAGTTACGTTCAGAGAAATAACAATGATGGCCATATAAAGTTAGGTGACCCAAGAATACGTGACAATGGCTCGTTGTTCCTTTGAAGGGCTCCTTCGTTAATGTTGGGGTTCAAATGTAGAGGGATCCAAGACAAAAGGACAAGAAGATGATTCCTTCGTTGATGAAGTAATGCGAGTTTTGTTGACTTTGTTTCCTCCATGCGTAGAACGCAATGACGCGGATCGACAACACTGCAATTTCTTATCGAACGAAGACTCCCAGCCAGAGATGATTTCTTCAAAGCTGTGCTTTTGGCGTCGCAAGTGAGAGGCAACAGAAAAAGAGATGTCTTCTTTCTTCTTTCTATTCTCACGTGTATGGTTTTGGTACTGGCAGCGGCAAAATACTTCTTTCTTCTTTCTATTAATACTGTTTTTGGGCAAGCATCAAAGCATGTTTTTCTTGACCAAGAAACGTGTATGCTCGTTGATAAAGAGGGAGGAAAAATATAATTAAATTAAAAAAAAGAAGAGATTAATTGAACAATCTCTCTTGCATTCCCAACATACTCTCCCCTCCACTAAGGTGCAATTAAGCAACAACAATCTTAACTTGTAAATTTTACTGTTGTGGCAGTTTCCGATTAAGTTTTTTTCCCTTTTTTTTTTGTTTTTCCATACCTATGTCTGACCTTGACTCGGTCAAGATTCAAGATTTATAAGTTGCAAGATACGTCGGCAATCGCGTTCTGCAGATAGATTTTGTCAGTGGTAGGAAGACCAAACACTTTTTTCAAAGGCACAGTACGTAGCGTAACCAAGAACGCATGGCACGAGGTGTCATTTCGGATGTGACAGTCAAAACCCATACGAGGCCCAGCTTTCCGACTCTGTTGAAGCCAGTCATGCGACTCATTACAAGAAGAGAAAATAGCCGGCCATTGTCTTTCGAATTCGCTTGTAATTATATCTAATACAGCATACTTTGGACTGTTGCAGCTACTGCGAAAAATACTGCAGGCAGCTGCTCAGGTCAGTTTATGATTATCTTGATTATCCGATATCGAAGCTGACTCTGATCTAATCTAAAATCTACCGGAACTATGCTAAGAATATTTTAATATGAGAACGCTACCGGCATTCATGTTGTAATATGGTGACAAAAGTTGATATTTTAATATGGACTCAATGGTGGAACCGATCAATTCGCACATATGTTGCAGTTTAACCAAGTTGTTTGTAAGATAAGCGTGTTTCTACACATCTTAATATTCATCTTTTAATGACCCATACTTAAATGGAATAAATTAAGTGGACTAACGTTATCACTGAAGCTCGTTAATCAGAAGACGAAAATTTTTTATGACGGGCAAGTTTCAGGAAGACAACATCTGCGCCACCGAAGTAAACGAAGATGGCCAACTTGAACAAAGAAGGCATGTTGGAATGTTATAACAGTCTGATGTGCAACATTTTAGTTGTCTTATATCAAAAATGAATAAAGAGCTAAATTGATTTATAAGGGCTCCATAGATGCAGGCTCAATGAATTAGTAAGTCAATTATTTTATCAATTTGATAGTAATAATTGATCACCTACTTCATAAAGCACATAAATGAGTGAAATCAGGTTATCGACAATCAATTCATATCGACTAGAATCATCATGAAAAGGTACATCAATTTTTGAATAGGTATAGGTAGTAAATGTGACATTTAGAATGTGTCTCCTACTCCTTATAAATAGAAAGAGACTTCTGATATTAAGTATTTGTAGAGAAAATATAATTATGTGTGAATATTCTATAAAAGATTGCTGTGTATCTCCTCCAACAAATCAAAATATCGAGATGACGATACTTACACAAGTACCTAAGTTTAAAATTATTTTTCAAATTGAATAGTCTGCTATGAATACATGTCTTAAAAAATTATATTTTGAGAGCGATATTGAAAATGAACTTTATTTATTCATTTTATACCATCACAGTGAAGAGATGCATGAGCTTTTGGACAAATATATCATAATAAATGTGTCCTCTAAAATGTATCTTCTAATTCTTATAAATCGATAGGGTGTTTATATTATTAATTTTTTGTATAGAAAAAATAATTGCGAAGGCATATTAATAAAGATCCTCTGATATCTCCATCAAAACCCGATCCTTCTTCTCTTTCTCTTTTCGTCACAAAAGATAGGACAAAAGGGCACCACTGACATCTGATCCAAAATTGGATTTGATGTCAATAAAATAGCTTCCGTAGTGTAGATGCAAGCTTATGTTTTAGTAAATTAAGTCTCGCTTTCGTTCATTCAAATTATCTTCTTTCATGGAACTCCAAACCCTTCACTTAAAACCACGACAGTGTGTGATTGCTGACGATTTTATTTACAAAACTCCAATAAAACTTCGTTTTCTAAAAAATAATCCACAACAATCACAAACTTCGAGTTTAAGCTGTACCAATTTAGCCCAACTTACAAATTTGAGGAGAATGAATTACTAGTTCCGTGGAACAGTTGGGTGGCAAACGGTGTGCTTTAATGTTATATTCGATCGGAGACGCCACATACGGAGTCTCCGTATGGGGGTGATGCATCAATCAAGTGTGTCACTTCGGTTTGACATTCAAAAGAATATTCTTCTTTCATTTAATCGATAGTTATAATATTAACATTATATAAAGAATCCTCCCCAAGTATATTTTCGCTTGAACATTTTGAATTTATATAATTAAAATAGATATATTAAACTGCTCATAAATATTTTTCTCACAATGAACAAGCAAGCAAAGAGTTACTAATAAACACGTTTTGACGAATAAATCGTCGGCATAGTCTTTTGTAGGAATTAAGAAACCAAAATATGAAATACAAATATCTTCTACTCTAAGTTAGATACTAGATATATTTTTTTTTCCGTCCTGGAATAAAATTTACCTTCAATCAGAATAAATTATATTTTTTTTTTCAAGAAGACAATACTTAAAATTTAATTTGATAAAGATTTTTAATCTTATATTGATTAAAAGCAGAGGAATCAATGGCTTATAAGTTTGGATCATCTGTATTATCTTCAAGATATATATTTTTTTTAACTTATGAGTTTCGAAAGGATAAAGGACCACAGGGAAAGCAAGATGGTCTGGGTGCTCGAGATCCATCGCCAACCTTAGAGATGTCATCCATGGGAATCAGATGTCACGTCCTGAATTTTTTTTTTGTTCAGGATTACATCTTTCGACACATACAGAGCCAAATAGATAAACAACACTTTACTCATAATTATAAATATTTATTATAATTTATTTATTCATCAAGTCAAATGTAGAAATATAAACATAATGATGCTAACTCAAATAATCATCCAAGTGGCTCTACCAAGTGGTAGAGGAAGGTCCGCTGTCCATTGGAACATGATTCAGTGCTAGTGAGGGGCTACTCTGAAAATAAAAAAATAAAAAAAATTCAGCAACGCTAAGTAGAAACCCCAAAAGTCAACTCAAAATAAATACATGATCAAAAATTCATCATCTTATTGGCGTATATCAAATACCCGAAAGAGCACTCTCCCAACAACGAATGGAGATGTTTTATCCTACGGGATGAGTTTGTGTTCTTCCAACAATGGATGGAGGCAAACTCATATCGCACTCTTAACAGCAGATGAAGTGGCATCTCTTGCCTGCCAAAGTGTGGGACACATTCCTCCCAACAGCGGATGGAGGAATCGTCCAGCCGTCACGTTTGACGGCACGCTAATCCTCGAAGGGAATCGCCCTACCTGCTCTTGGTAGGGTAATAACATAATCTCACACTAATCATATCCATTTCAGGATGAAATAACACATTCAAAACATCTCTTTCCAACATCATCAATATCAATAATACCAAATAGTCCTCAATTGACTTGAACCATAGTTAAATCGGTCTAATCAAACTCGATTCACTAGAACTTAACTGAACCGATCTCTAATCCTCATTTACCTAGTCTGGAACTACCATAGATTAGTATAATTTAAACTAGATTATGTTCATTTTGGACTAGATTATGTTTAATTTAGATTAAACTAACTTGAAAAGTCAGACTAATTCGGAACCATCCTGAATTTATTTAGACTAACCAAGTCTGATTTAATTCAATCAATGTATGGGCTCAAATCTAATAATTACATAATATTAGACTAGGTTAAGCCGATCCAAATACTGATCATGTGCATTGCACATGACTGTACATGCATCACACCAGGTTGAGTTAGCCCTGGCCCATAATTATCCACATTGGGCTGGGTTAGGTTAGCCTGTGGGCTAGGGCCCAACCTATGGGTTGGGCCTTACTTACGGGTTATTTTAACCCAATCCTATCTAATTTCATAAATTTCGAATTACAACAACATATATTTACTAATAATAATACATTAAAATATAATAGCAGATTAAATAAATGATAAAGAAAGATAAACTTCAACATGAGAAAATAACATTCTTGATTCAATAAGAATTAGAAATCATACTTTTAATATATGTAACATGAATAATTTCAACATGATCAAATAATAACATTCTAAATATAAAAAAATAAAATTTTTTAGATAACATATTATAATTAATAATAAAAATTTTAACATCTAAAAAATCAAAAATATTTTTGAACTACTCATGATATATTTTAATCTAAATAAGATTATGAAATAACTGCAATACAATGAAAGAAAATCTGATATCATAAAAGATATATAATTTCAATATATTTAGAAAAATAAAAATATTTAAAGGGTATCAAAGGATAAAATATTTTAATTCAATAATAACTAATACTAATCTAAAAATTTTAACATGGAATCTAAATAAAAAATTTTAATTTCAAGAAAGGTAGGAAGAACCTATCTCTTCTTAACATTATGAAACTTTTCGTTCCTCACGTTGTTGAGTTCTGCTTGACGAATAATGAAGGAGAGAAATACCTCCCCTTAAATAGAAGGAGCTGAGTCTCCATTAAATTTTTTTTAAAAAAATTTATATTTATTTAATATAAATTATTTTTATTTAATATACTAACAAATATGATATCATCTTATTTTAAATATTTAATAATTATTTTTTAATTCATAATAGTAAACAAAAAAGTAAGATTAATTTTTCTAAATTATATTAATATAAAAAATATTATTTGATTCCTAAATTAAATTATATTAATATAAAAAATATTATTTGATTACAAGACGCACCTTTTTCAAGCCACCGAGTTGCAATCCGAGGTCCACACGGAGTAGCGAGTTCGTAAACCCACTCGCCCACGAGGTCGTTGTCAACCAGTCCAGGCGTGAGCCACGGATTGAGTACTTGGATATGGAGCCTGCCATGGGGGCGAGGTAAGAGGCGCTATTCTCTGCTCCTGTATAACCCTTCCTAGAAGAGCCAACCAGATTAGATTTGACGATTTTTCATGTTTCCTATAATTCTTCTCATTTCTTTGTCGCATCACCATCTTCTTTCTTGAAGAAGATATCTCTGTCTTGACTGGTTGTTCGAGCGAAGTGACTGCGATTCTCTTCCATATCTAGTCGGTGAACTCGTGGAAGGCGACTCCTCCAGGAAGATAGTAGAAATAATATGCACAACAGGCTGGTCGAAGACGGAGCGCAGTTGCCGACGGATTAAGAGGGTGCTGAAGGTCCACAATACGCAAAAGTCTCTTGCTCGCTTCGAGGACCACAGGGAATTTGTCAGAACAAAAGCCAGAAAACTCCCTAAGAAGCACCACAAATGCTTGGCCGACGGCAACGAACTACTAAGATTCCATGCCACCACCATTGCCTGTTCTCTTGGCACGAAGGGCGGCTCATCGAGCCTTTGCGCGTCGGAGAGATGCAGCGTTTGTAAGATCATCAGACATGGATTCCCCACGGAGAAGGAACCCAAGGGAGGGATCGGTATTTTCACGACTTCCACTAGCGGCAGAGCACTCGAGCACATCGAGATGAATGAAGACGATCCTTCCATGAGGAAAGCATTGCTGGTGTGTGTAGTCATTGCTGGGAGAGTTCACAGGCCATCGGACGACTACCAAGTGCCCATAGGTCGATCTGCCTTGGATTCCTTGGCAGGGAACGTTGGTCTGTATGCAAGGATGAATGCCCTATACTTTTTTTCTTGATTTGTGATATCATTTATTCGTTCCGAAGTTATCTGAAACCTCCACCCTCGTCTGCTACTATAGCTAGCTGGTCAAGCTGAGAGACCCCTAGAGCTGACTCTTGGACGAGTATGGCTTCATCGAAAACAAAGTTTGTCGCCTTGCTCTCGCATGACATGCTTCCTGATTTATGTTTAAGCTTATCTTCTTTGGTTTTTTACTTGATGAATTGAGAATGACACCTATCCGACCGCTTCCCATCCGGTGAACCTAATTCACCAAACAAGTCAACGCTTACGGGTAAAAGATGTTGCTAATTGGCTTTTTGAAGGCAGACATGAGACCCCCCCTTTTTAGTTGACTGTTGCTAATTAACTTTTCAATTGATCAATTATTTTTTACAATAAAATCAAACTTTAATCACCGTTCAACAATATGTCTCGGTCTTTAACGTATATAGTAGCGACGTACCAGACGTCACATCGTCTTCTACGTGGTCATTGTTTTTCTCCTCCTACGGGTAGTTGCGGAGAAGCGCCGACCGGCTTCCAGAAAAATCGCTGGCAGCATCACCCTTCCGGGGGCCGATTTTGATCTCATCCATAAGCCGTGTGGTGCGCAGAAGAAATGTGGGACCCACTTTGTTCTCCATTAACAATGCGGGTGGCGATTCGAACTGCGCCCGACAGAGTTCGAAATCAATGTGGCTCTTGTCTCCTTTACGCAGCCCACTGCCACGTCAGTGATGATCTAAGTCTAACGCATCGACACGGACGGCCGAGATGGAGTCTGACAAATCAAAAGTGTCGGGGATACCCGCGGGAACGTTCTCCGTCCGTCCCGTCCGTCCGTCGGATGGAGATCGGATGGCGGCCAGATCATTGCCAACGCCACACGTGAGGTCAGACCCACCGGTCCCGCTTGTCCTGACGAGGGAGGTCACTACACGGCACGCGTCGGAGAAGCCGCGGATCACGTGACGAGGAGCGGCGGACCAATGAGGGCCGGGCTGTGCTAATTGGTTGCCACTTAGAGCCCCGTTGCCATGAGGACCACCAGATCTTGATCGCACGGCGGAGCCTGGAAGAAACGAGGAAGCGGGGTTGGAGGGGCGCCGTTGAAGACCGTCGAGGACGCGGGTAAGTTGACCGAAGGCTGCCCCTCAGCGACAGCTTAACGACAGCGTTAAGCTGTACGTTCAACCCTTTCGCTCTCTCTCTCTCCGTCTCCCTTTTATAAAGCCGCGGCTCTCTGGAGAATTGGAAACCAAAAGGAGAACTTTCCTTCCTCAAACGAAACCGGAGGTGGAAGGGGAAGCGAGGCGACGACATCTTTGAAGCAACCTGCGAAGAATTAGAAGGTAGAATCGGAGTCTTTTATGTTTTCTTTTGCAATTCATTTGCTTTGAGAAATCTGTTGAGGTCTGCTGGGTCTGATGGATTTTTCTGTATTTCCCAATGATTGAAACCACGATATGGGGTTGATCGAGGGTTTTGAGGTAGCTGATTCATGTAAAAGCCTGTGATTGTTTGGGGAAAAGAAGTTCGGGTTTAGACTGTTGCAGGTTTCTCTGCTCTTGCCTTTCGGGGTTAGATCGACGTTGGTGATCTATCTTTCCCGTTGTTTGTCTTGAGGTGTGATATGCACGGTGGTTTATGTGTCGAGTAAAAGAGGATTATGTGGCATATGACACCTGCTTCTCTTTCTCCTAGTCTTTAGACTCTTCCTATAGATAGAAATCAAAATCTCTCAGAGAAAAAGAAAAAGAAAGGGAGGCATAAAAAGCGTGTGCTACTGTTGATTGTTAAGCTGCTTGAGCTTGTCCGATTGAAATTTTTTGGTCCTTTTTGTGTTCCTTGTTCCCAAGTGGTAGATAGAACATGATAGGAGTTGTTGTGTATTACTCATAGAACACACCTGTCCTATGAATTCTATAGGGACTAGAAAAGTTTCTGCAATGCATGCATTGAAATCTTTGATGCAAATGGCTCATGCCCAGTCCTACCATGATGCTCTATTCCAATATCATCAATCTTGTTATTGCTTAACCTCAAAAAGAAGAGGAAATAGTTATCAGTATAACTATCTTCACCTATGCCAGTAGATTTCATTAAAGTCTTGCCATGTTTGCAATTCTTATAATTTTGTCAATGTAATCCCAGTTTTTTTTGTTGAAGTTAAATGAATGCCACAGTAGCAATTTCAGGCTATAATAAACAAATTTGGAGTAGGTGATCTTTGAAAAATCCTTCTTGGATGATACCAAAGATTTTGGTCTACTCCAAGGAGCGGCTGCTTTTGCCTATGACATTAGACCCTTACAAAGTTCTTCTTTCTTGACATTGTCAAGACATTTAATTTCAGATCATGCGCACATAAATCATATGTGCCTAACTTTTTTCCTCAGTTTTGAAATAGAATAAGGTCAGATTGAGACAAGTCATATATGGTGATTAGTCAGATGATGAGTATTTTCTGTCCAGAGGAAAAAAGGCTAATAAGATGCTGAAAGACTAAACCAGAATTGCAACATGCAAAAGGTTGTATCCGTCATTGGTGCTGGAGTTTGATCAAGTGTTATGGATGATCAAATGTCGTCAGCGCACATGTTACAATCTGATGATAATGTAGCTTCATTTTCAATAACCCATTCTGTTTTTTGCTAGAATGGGTTGTTGCAACAGACAAGAATCTTGAATCTTTTTTATTCGCCATGAAGCTAGAATAGAATTAGTGCAATGATTATGTGAAAATTCCATCCATGTGCCTTACTCACAAACAACAAAATATGCGCCGTGTCCTTATCACTCATAGTTGTCGATGAATGCTATTTTTGCCTAATACCATAGCTTACTATACTTTGTGAATATTACTTGAGTGAAAAATATTATAAAATTAAATAGCTGTGCATAAGGCTGTGCATTTGCTTATGAATGAGGAAGAAATGATGTAGGGACCAGGATCTTTGCCTAATCCACCTCTAGGGCCCTAAAAATTTTTGATTGCTTTGTGTCATTTGTTTCCTGAATTGCATAGATGATTTGTTGTTTTAATAGTTAAGTACCATATTAATTTTTTAGTTTTAAATTAATGCATTAAATGTCATTCCTTTTGTTGTTTTTTCCTTTCAATATCTGTATGCATCTTGCAGTTCTGATTCCTTTCGAAGCTGTTGTAGCCTCTTCCAGGTTTTATTTTCAGACATGCTATTAGGTGATATATGCTGAAGAGATATCTTCTTGATCCTCCTTACCTGCAGATATATCATGAATAATTGATCCTCGTCCTTCTAGCATGGACTCTTATTGGTTTTCTGGATTGACTGGTGCAGACATATTCTGTGAATACACTTCTCCGAGAGATCTTGCATACTCTAAATGGACATTAGTTACCGAAAAATTAGCTCTCGGCAACTCACCTAACTCCCCTCTTTCCAGCCAGCTTGAATGCACTAGTTTGTCTCTGCTAAGCAATAGTCAGGAGCAGAATAGCTCAACAGAAACTATATCAGTGGTGAGCCCATCTGAATACTCTGCGTTGGACACTGACAACGCAGTCAAGCAGTCCCAAGTTGACATTCCAGAGGGTGTCCGGGTACCATCGGATTCACTTTATGCAGTTTCCAGGCAGAGCATGAGGCACGCTCTACATGAGATTGAGACTGTGCTCATGGCACCAGACACGGATGAACCGACAACCAGCACAAGTGCAGAGATGAATGAGAAGAAGCAACCGCCGTTCACAAGGCAACAGTCCAGGACATGGACCCATGCGACCCAATTGGAATCTGCTGATCTGCTACATCCCCAGTACCTCTCTGGTAGATGTTTGAATCCAGAGGTCCATCCAGAGAAACGTCAGAGAGAAATGAGCTATCCACCATGTGACGATGTGAAACAGCTTTTGATCAAGTGTGCTGAAGCTCTATCGGAGAATAAGATAGAGGAATTTAAATTGTTAGTTGAAGAAGCCCGAAGTGTTGTTTCCATTAGCGGAGAACCAATCCAGCGTCTTGGGGCTTATATGCTAGAAGGCTTGGTGGCAAGGCATGAGTCTTCGGGCACCAACATCTATCGTGCCCTGAGGTGCCGTGAGCCGGAGGGCAGTGAGCTCCTTTCTTACATGAGGATCTTGTATGATATCTGCCCCTACTTCAAATTCGGGTATATGGCAGCAAATGGAGCAATAGCTGATGCACTAAGGAACGAGGACAGTATCCACATTATTGACTTCCAGATTGCTCAAGGGACCCAATGGATCACTCTAATACAAGCATTAGCTGCAAGACCCGGAGGTCCGCCACATGTGCGGATCACAGGGATCGACGATCCAGTGGCGGAGTATGCTCGAGGAGGTGGCCTGCATACGGTTGGGAAGTTGTTGTTGGACATGTCCAAGAAGTTCAACATTCCCCTCGAGTTCAAAGGTTTGCCTGTGTATGGGCCTGAGGTCACGAGAGAGATGTTGGACATCAGGCCTGGGGAAGCACTCGCCGTCAACTTCACTCTCCAGCTCCACCACACGCCCGACGAGAGCGTCGATGTGAACAATCCTCGCGATGGGTTGCTAAGGCTGGTGAAGGGTTTATCCCCCAAAGTGACAACTTTGGTGGAGCAGGAGTCCAACACCAACACGACGCCGTTCTTGACCAGATTTATGGAGACGCTAGATTATTACTCTGCAATGTTCGAGTCGATCGACGTGACGTTGCCTAGGGATAGCAAGGAGCGGATAAACGTGGAGCAGCACTGTCTGGCCAAGGACATAGTCAACATCGTCGCCTGTGAAGGGAAGGACAGGATCGAGAGGCATGAGCTGCTGGGTAAGTGGAGATCCAGGCTGAGCATGGCAGGTTTCAAGCCCTACCCACTCAGTCCGTATGTGAACTCGGTGATCAAGACACTGTTGGGTTATTACTCTGATAAATATACGTTGGTGGAGAAGGACGGCACATTGCTGCTGGGTTGGAAGAATAGGAACCTCATCTCAGCTTCTGCTTGGCACTGATCACAACCCCTTAGAAAGAGACCCTCTTAGAAGCACAGGTAAAGATTGTTGTAGAGTTTGTAGGACATCCAGTTAAAGTGCATCTTCTATCTGATGCAGGATTCAGCTGTAGCTGTGCTGCATCTATTGCTGTAATCTGAGCATTGTGTAACATCATACCAGCTAGTATTTAGCCGGGGAATTTAAAGTGACATGTCCTATTTCTATTAGAATCGTTATTTTCCTTCCTTCCTGTTAAATCTTCTAATGGGTTTGCTCAAGCAAGGAGGAGATTAAATCATTTTCTTTTTCGTTTTGGGCGCGGGGACAGGCTACTGATGAATGCAACAAAGATTGTGAAGAACATGCGAGAGGAGCATTCCACCAGAGTAAACAGGGTCGGGTGTGATTCTGTTGGACGGTTTTGCAGTGGAACCAGAATGGAACTCCACGGAGGACAGGGACAAAACTAAAGAGATGATGAAGGGGGGCGATTGTCTTGTCTTGTTTCCTGTTCTCTTCGCGCGTGCGTGGCGATAACAATTTGTTAGGTGTTTTGCCTAACTTTGATATGTACGCTAGACGCCAAACATCCAGCTTCCGTCAAATGCTGCATTTTGTAATTCTAGAAGTTTCCTATACCTTACGAGAGTTTCGGGAGGACCATTGTGACAGTGTAATGGCATGCCCTTGTCTCGTGACCAACATTGTGCACGTGACTATATTGTAAGGCGAATCAAAATTAGGGACGAATTTAAGCAAGAACACCTATTCTCTATATTATAACGTAACTAATGGGAAACTGCTGTTTACTGTAGCGTCAACTGCCCACAGTGCCAGCCTATTTTTTGCAGGCTGCCGCAGGCAAGCAGTGATGAGGCTGCTACTGGCCAGGAGGGTATATGTATGACACATGGCATGTATTTGTCCGGCTCGGTTAAAGTACTGGAAACCAAAAAGGCAAAACGGATTCATGAAAAACCTATTTCAATTCTATATATTCCCTTCCTTCCATCCACGTCTTAAAACTCGGTTCAACTAAACCATAAAAGACAAAATCCGAGAAAACGGGCTGTTACACGAAGCTAAACCTGGAACATTTTAAACCGTTAGCAATTACACCGTTTATCGATCTCATTAACATCCTCATTAAACCCGCCTCCAATTAATTCTATTGGAGAAACAGTAAATCCCAATTGAAGAAGTGAGTGAGCAACCCCCCAAGAAACCCAAAACTTAACCCACTCAACCCCCCTATAACCCTATCTAAGTCCATTTTCTTTCTCTCTTTAGACACAACCGTAAGGAAGTAAAAGCTAAATGACGACTATTTGTATGCAAAAAACTGGAAATATTGACAGACCTGTTTCGATCGCTGCTTCCAAAGGGAATGGAGCTCTTTGCGTGGGAGGATTCAGTCGGAGGCGTTGACGGCGGAGACGAATGGAGGGCGGCGCTCCACCTCCTTCTGGAGCGATGCCACCTGCTCCACCGAGAAGACACACAGCCCTCTCTCGTAGAGCTTCTCCTGGACCCGACGCGAGTTCACCACCACCTGCAGCATCTGCTGGCGGTTGAGACGCTCCAGCCCGCCCAGTCCCCCACCGCGGCCAGACGACACTGGCGCGGCCGAGAACTCAGCTGCGGTCGGCATCGAACGGAGGACTGCTACCTGGGTTTGCAGGAAACGGATGTACTTGTACGCCTCCTCCAGCATCGACCCCGTGTCCATCCGCCGTTCCCACGGCATCAGCGACTCGATGATCCGCGTACGGTCGCTGATCTTCTTCCGCCGCTGACGCGACAGCTCGCTCGATGGCAGTGGTCGCCGATGACGAGGAGATGTAGGAGCAGTAGGAGGAGGAGCACGCGGCGGGGGAGACCAAGAGAAAGAAGCTGATGAACCTCGGAAGCGCTTATGGGATGGCTCGATGACGGAGATCAGATCGCCGGAGGGGATACCCAGCGGAACCGACGGCATCTTGGTCAACAGAGGTAACGGCTCCAGAGATCTGAGCATCGGGAGGCGGTGGAAACCGGGAGATCCTCCGTCCACCAAGATCGAATCTAGGGCCTCGCTTTCAAGGGGTTCAATCTTCGTTGTCGTCAGCTTCGGACGGCGTTCCGAGACGCAGGTAAGATGGTTCGAACCAGCTGCAGGCGAAAGAAGGATGTGGGAGTGGCCGACATCATCATGGGAGGAGCAGAATGGGCGCCAGCCGGCGGCAATGGGGCTTGTCAATGGAAAGATTTTGGAGGCCGTCCCCCGCCTCTCCTCAGAGGACCCAAGGACGACGGAGGAAAGGGTGAGGGAGGGGGAGAGGAGGAGGGCCTTCGCGTTCTTGCCTTCCATCGCGCGACCTCGCGGTCCGTAAACCCTACAGAGCCTACGTGGGAATGGAAATGGAACACAAATCGATAGCAACAAGAGAGAGCAAGAGACGGCACAAGAAAGGAGAAGCGTCGCGCTTATAAGGGCGAAGAGGGAGGCGACACGTGTGATGGCTACACTGCTCGAAGCACGCGTTCTGATGCGGATGCCGGTAAAGACTTGTATCGTCATCATACAAAGAGGGGAACAATTTCAATTGGTTAGAAAACGGGGCCCACCTTACAAACACCAGGTGGCTGGGGACCCATAAAATTTCTCCAATGGCATCAGTTCTCACCACAGACGGGTAGCGAGACATGGAAAGGAAAATATGTTTTCTGAAATGATTGGGGACCAAAACTGGAGGACGATAGCTGCGTGCCGGCGGTGCTCCCCCGGGCTGATTTCGGGCGTTCGATTCGGGGCGTGCGGGGTGAGGTCGGCGTGGGCTCCGCAGGTTGCCGAAATCGAGTACGAGACCAGAGGCAGACAGTGTCATATCCTTGTTTGTTTCCAGCGATGCCACCCATCATCGTATGAAATAACAGGAACGCCACCACCGTAGGTTCGTTTGTAATCGAGGTGGTCGGCGAGGAACACAAGCATGATGGCATTTTGGTTATTATGAGGAATCTTCGTGCCAATGCGAAACTGAGGAGACCGAGGCGGATCACACGTGCAGGGGCTCGCTGTTGTAACGGCGCCGTTGTTTTGGTGCAAGCATTCCAGGAAATAACAAAAGTGCCCTACTCACTCGAGAACGCCTTGCCTGTAAGGAGGCGAGGCAAGGAGTGACACATTATCGGGCCACAAGGAAGAAGAAGCAAAAACATGCTTGCGGATTGAACATTGTGTTTCGGTTTTGTGTTCCGTGACAAAAGACACGAGAGAGGAGTGATGAAAAGATTATATGTGGTAGGAGGAGTAGAGCAAATAGATGGGTAGTGTCTTTTAAGTCTTGTTTTGTTTGACTGGAGCAACTTCGAATAAATTGTGTTCTACGCCTCCCAAATTGTTGTTGCATAAGATCATCATATAAAATATTTCTTTATCAATTAGTCTGAGTTATATTGTCGACTAATCATTTGATATGTTATAATCACAGTGCTTAGAGAGAAAAGAAGAAGAAAAACTTTTTTCTTATTATTTATGATGAGAAAGATAATTGTAATCTCCTTTCTTATTATTTATGATGAGTGATAGGAAACATATTGATGATCATTTATTATGGAGATTAACATGAAAAGAGAATGTCTCAATCACTTTTCACTTATCCACCTCCATGGACCATAATCCAAGGAAGACTGTTTGAGTCTATCTCTCCCTTGTTACCAACATGGACAAAATATCAAATGGGGACATTAGGGTAGTTGCAAGCTATCCCCTTCATAAACTAGGTATAAAAGTAAATATCTTACACTGTGCCAAGGGACTCTATTTTGGAGAAAAACTCATACCCCAAAAAACGTTACAGACTAACTTGAACATTGGAGAGATCGGATCGAAAAACTTCTCCCAATATAGGTGTTAGTGCAGGTGATGCCTCAAAAATTCAGAACCATCTCGGAGCCACTCCAGAACCGCTTGGGAGTACTCCAAACTCCAAAACCACTTCGGAGCCAAAGCTTCTTTCATACCCTTTACAACTAGATATAAAAGTTCATTTTTAACATAGAGAAAAAGGGGAAAAACTTCCTTAAACTATTGACATCCATACTCTTATACCTCGAGTTATTAATTTAAGCATCGGAGGGGTTAGGTTGATAAACCTCTTTCGATTTCGATCTTCGTGTAGGTGACACATCGAAAATTTGACATTCTATAATTTTTTTTAACATTTTGATGCTAAAAGGAGGGCCCGATATTGTAGGAACATCTACCTACCAACCCCCTTAATGAATGCCCAAGCAATGAGGTCCTACCCCCGACTCATAGTACTTTCACTTGGGGAGCAACAACCATCCCTTCTAGATATGGATGCATCAATCTCGACATGAATACTAATACAAAAGTGACATTCGTTCAATGAATTAAGTGCAACCTTGACTCACGTACTCGTTCCTATTGAGGTGTTTCTGAACTTTACCCAAAAGGTGCAAATGCTAATGCGTATGATGTGAGTTATTACTCTACTCTTACCCCAATTAACCTAATAAGTGATCCTGCTACCTTAACCATAGTCAGCAATTCAATCAACACTGACATCAATGCCCATCGGGGTTCCTTCACTAGACATAATACCAATATTGCAAGAGCACCTAAGGCCCATCAAGCCACTGGTCGAGCAAACCCATCGTTCCCCAACTACGAAATTCAACGGACTATCATATCACTACCCTATTCTATCAAAATCCTAAACTCAATCGACATATTCGATAAATAATTTTTTGAGAATCCAACTATGATAAATAAACTAATGTTTGAAAGAAATGCAATAAGAATTCTAATAATCCAAAGAGGAAGGGTCGACCAACTCCACCTTGGGTCGGTCGTTATTCACCACTAACATATAGAGGAGCCAATCTCGGCCAACTTTCATCTCCCATCATTGGAAGCCTTTGATAGGAACATCTACTGCTAGAGTATATTACGACTTTCCATGCCTAGATGTCGTTATATAGCACTTCGAATGCCTTGATAGGTAATGCCTTCTCATCTCTATTAAGAGGCCTGATACAAGAATAGTACACCCGTTTGAAACCACTTTCCATCAGTTTCTTCGTTTAGCTAATCAGGAAATTCGAGCTTCACTTCCTCGGGATATGCGCTCGAAATCATGAATGATAATACTTCTCAAACTTAGGTAGGGAGAGGAGGAGATGCTCTCAGACTTCGTCGCTCGATTCACCAACCAAATCTGAGGCATGCAAGATGTACACCCATCACTTGTCATACTGACTTTCATGATGAGACTCATGTCCTATCATTTTTTCTTATCATTGGCAAAGAGGCCATCGATAATGGTACTTGAATTACTCCAGTGGACAAATCAATACATTACAACCGAGACAATGGTCTCAGATAAATACAAAGAGATACAAAAAGTCAAGACAAAATCAACTACAATCTCCACTGACCCTAAGGTCATCGTGTTGAAGAAGTGAAAGACTTGAATTGCGTTGCTCGAGACACGAGTCAACCCCTTGAATATAACCAGAACTGAAATTCTTTTACATATAAAAGAGAAAGAACTCTTAACAAACTCTCAACTGATGAAGGCTCTGTTAGTAAAGAAAGATAGATCCAAGTACTATCACTTTTATCAAGATTACAGCCATGATACAAAATATTATCTAACATAAAAGAATAGACTAAAGAACACATTTGTCATAGACACCTTGGGTGGTTCATCCAAAGGCATCGGGAACCTTCTTGCTGATCTAAAGGACTAGTGGAAAGATATATTGAAGTCATCATTAGTGGACCTGCCTTGAAAGAAGACAGCTCCTCGGGTCATAAAACTTATGGATGAGTTACCATTGAAAAACACCCACGAATAGGGCATGACTCCAAAATAATCTTTAAGGAGGAAGAGATAGAGTACCTCGATCTAAACCACGATGATGCTTTGATCATCTCCATGAGAATGATCAATGCTTGAATGAAGAGGGTCATGATAGATACATGTAGCTCTGCTAATATCCTCTACTTTGACACTTTCCAGAAGCTCAAGGTCTAGACTAAAAACCACACTCCTATGACTTATTTGTTGATAGGGTTTAATGGTGACTCAATCTCCCTTTTCAGGATTGTCAACTTATACGTCATGTTTGGAGATGAGTTGTGCTCCAAAACAGTGATAACCATATTCATGATAATCGATATCTTATCAGCATACAATGCAATTATAGGATGATTTACACCAAACAAGTTGAAGGTGGTGGTGTCGACCTACCAAATGATGATGAAGCTCACGACAAGAGCCGACATTTGAGAGCTACAAAGTAACTCAAGAGAGTCACACCTGTGCTACCTTACGATGATCTCCTTAACAAAGAAAGCATGATCTGAGGTACTACCTATGAACCCTAAAAATTTCACCAAATTGCTCCCATACTCGAAGCTAGTGGAATCTCTAATCGAGGCACTCTTCGACAAAGCTCATCCTGATTAAGTTGTTGAAGTCGAGGTGACACTTCCTAAGAACAAATGAGTATAACTTATCAATTTCTTAAGGAGAATGTTGAGATATTCCCATAGTTGCTAAAATATATACCAAGAATCAACTTAGATATAGCTCAGCATTATCTAAACATTTCACCCAAGGCATTGTAAGTGAAACAAAAGCCTCATAAGTTTGCTCCTGACCATTAGTAGGTAATTTGCAAGGAGGTAGATAAGCTATTAGGAGTAAGATTTATCATTAGGGTGCAGTACCCCCGGTGGCTCGCCAATGCTGTACTCATTAAAAAGTCTAATGGTAGTTAAAAGATATATGTTAATTATACTAACCTTAACAAAACTTATCATGGGGACAATTATCCTCTTTTTCGTATTGTTCAATTGATTAACACAATCTTGAGTCATGAGTTTCTCACTTTATGGACGCATTCTCAAAATATAACTAAATAAGAATAACACAAAAGGATCAAGAATATACTTCTTTTGTCACTAACCAAGGCATGTATTACTACCAAGTCATGCTATTTTGGTTAAAAAAATACAAAGGCAATATACCAAAGAATGATAACTAAATTTTCAAGCACCAAATCAAAAAGGAACATCGAAGTATATATAAATGACATGATAGTCAAAAATAGAATGATTAACTCACATTTGCCTAATTTAGTCGAGACATTTCTATTAGAAAATTTATGATGATATCATATGGACAACGGAAGAATAGAATAAAAATTATAGATTTCTCGTAAGAAAAAGGGTTCTTATTATTGTGCAAAAGTTAGTATGTAAAAATCTATAAAACCAAAAAACTACGTTGGAAAATCTGTGACTATATCATGTGCAGTAGAAGAATATAAATAAAAATCATAATTTTTTCATAAAAAAAGAGTTCTTATCATTGTGCAAAAGTTTGTATGCAAAAACCCGTGAAACCGAAAAACTACACGTAAGAAAATTACCTAAGGAGATTGTATATCTCTGAATTTATACAGATTTGTGGGATTGGATAAAAGAGTTCAAGTATCCTTCTCTATAGCGGTAATCCACACAGTAGGGCCTGTGATGACGCTTATTAAATCATCGCTCAAATCTTCTCACTGCTCACACCACGCAATCAAGAAATGGTCGATCCTTTTTGTTGTCCACACACCCTAAACTGGGGTTACTGGTTGAGAAAGAGAGGGAGAGGAGAATAGAAGGTTGCTGCTAAAAAGTCCTTAGCCTGTAAGCATTTGATTCTTTCTTATTTATAAAGGTCTCTTGTCAACTTAACCCTAATGGATCCTGCCCTATTGGGTATTGGATCTTTATCAAATTACCAAAGTCTCTTAGATTAGTGAGTCTCTATCTAATAATATCATATTAGCTCTTATTTGATCTCATCTATATGATCCAATAATTCAAGAGCTCAATGGATATCTAATAAGATAGGGGCTTCGACGGATATCTCATTTCTAAGCCTCTACTCGTCGCAACACCTACCATAAATATGTGACCTTTAGGTCCAATATTAAGTTGGTCGTGAGTCATACTTGTCAGAATTTTTTCTGACTCAGTGAATTATTATCTCTATAATAATTCACTCGACTCATCAACTACAGACGTACTATGCCACTACGCCGTAATCCCTAGACGATACAGAAGAATCTAATTATTTGAACCTATCTATCCTCAATTATCATGTACATATAGTTCTTATCTATCTAATATCCTAGAGATCGTATACCGAGCATGGTGTTGTCAGGCCCATACGATTTTTGCTTGAGTCTTGCTCTAATTAGATTCTCCTGGAGAACTATTTCTCTCTCAATCCGAATGACCTTGGTCGAGGATTTATCTTAGTAAAAACACATGAGATATTCTTCTCATGATACCGAGAGCGGATGATGCTCTATCGACACTCAAAAGCCCTCGTAAGGTTGGTTGTCACTCCCGATGATCGACTGTACTAGATCTAAAACTTCTAAACATATAAGTTTGGTATCAAAGAATGGAGTACTCATACAATACATCATTGATGTCTCAAGTCTAAGGCCAGATACACTACTAGGACTACACAATTGCTGTCTGACAATAAAGTATCATCAACCATATAGTATTCCGTGAGCGAATCAATCAGTGAACTCATTCTCCAATGAGAACCTGCATTGTATCCTTAGTGTCCATACACAAGTAGCTATGAGACCAACTACCTCTATTATATGGACAGATATATAGCACACCAATTATCCAATTATCTCGATGTTCTTCTCGAGTAACCTATAACCATGATTATTTAAGGTCTATGTTTAAAGGTGAATTAGTTTAATTATCATGATCTCATCATGATCTTATTCTCATTACACAGATCCATGGACATCACAATATATATAGCATGTAAGATAAAGTGATAAAATACTAATTAATAAACAAAAAAAGTGTATGTTGTGTCATACATGCCATCATATGATTGGCTTACAAAGCACCTGTGACTAACACTGCTTCCCCTGATAAAGGAGAGGTCAAAATTTCCTCCACCCTTAAGCTGTCGAAAGATAAAGTGTAGACCTTGACCATCTAGCAATTAGTAGATTGAGAGAAACTTGTTTGAGAAAGGAAAGATATCCCAACCTAATGTGACAAAGAAGCAAAATAGTAGAAGATCGATTTGTTGGTGAATCAACATTGGGACTATGAAAGACACAAGGACCAACTTAAACCTTTAGGAAACCAGAACAAAATAGAGAAGATTTCTAAGGAGGCTCTGAAAGCTCAAATAGAAGAATAAACCTCACCCCTAAGATGTATAAGGATTTATAAGAAGGAATTTGACCTCTCTCCTTCCAAGATTAAGATAAAGTATCATTTAAAGACTCTTTCCAAGAGAAGCCAATGAATTAAGGACTCAAAAAGGGTCAAATAAAGTATTCAAAAAGCATCGATTAACGGTTTTGAAACATGTCAAACGAATGATTCGAAATGCACTAAATAAAAGACTTAGAGAAGTGCAAAAATCTATTACAATGGAAGTACAAAGTAAAATATGCTTAAGACACATGAGTTGAGAAGACCCGACCTATATGAAGAGAAATCTATTATGACGGAGGCACAAGAGAAAATGTGCCTGAGATATGAGTTAAGAAAATATGACTTGCGTGAAAAGAAATTCATCATGACGAAGGCAAAAGATAAAGTATACCCAAAGCACGTGAATAAAATAATCTTAACCCGTTGAAGAGAAATCTGCCATGATGGAAGCACAAGACAAAATGTGCCTAAGACGCGTCAGTCAAAAAAACCTGATTGGAGTAAAGAAAAATTCGTCATGATAGAGACACAAACTAAAATATGTTCAAGGCATAACTTAAGAAATCCGACCTATGTGAAAAGAAATCCACTATGGTGGAGGCATAAGGCCACATGCACCCGAGATGTGTAAGTTAGGAAAACCTGACTTGTGTGAGAAAAAAAAACTATAATTATAGAGGCACATGGCTAAATGCGCTTGAAACGTGTGAGCTCAAAAGACCTAACCCGTATTAAAAAAAAAAATTCATCATGGCGAAGGTATAAAGTAAAATATATCCAATGCACGTGTGTTAGGACAACCCCACCTACAAGAGCAAATCTTGAACACTCATATATCGGATGAATCAAATGCTACACGTCAAGCCCCTCTTAAAAGAGTCCCGGAGCATTCTTTCAAGGGGCAGAGGAGTGGAAGGATAAATGATAAAAGATATATTATCAATTAATTATCTAATATATCATCGTCATATAGCACCCAAAGAGGGAAGAGAAGATAAAACTTCTTTCTCATTATTTATGATGAGAAAGATAATTGTAAGCTTTATTCTCACTATTTATAATGTAAAAAATAATCATAAGCTTCATTCTTATAATTTATGATGAGAAGAGCAATTATAAACTTCTTTCGTACATTTTAGTACAAAGGCTTACTTTCAATACAAAGAAAAAAAAGGAGAAATTTACATCCACACTCTTATACCTTGGATTATTAACTTGACTATAAGAGGGATTAAGTTGAGAAATCTCTTTTGATCTTCGTACAAATGATACCTCAAGAGCTCAATATTTTCACCTCAAAGATATTTTTATCGGTCTTATGCATAGGGTGCAGATGATGTTGAGCTAACTAATACATCAATTATATTTTCTCCTAATAATTTACATCCATATCCTCATCCAATCTTTGACATTTAACATATTCTCTAAAACTTTAGCAACATGCCATTCACTTTCTATCGCTAATTCAAACTAACAACACAAGCTTTCATTGCAATGCCTTTGTCAAACTTAATACATCGGTGAGGGTAAAGGCAAATGTCCGTGGAAGCTGTTGGACAATGTATGAAAGAGAACAATAAATACAAAGAGAATAAACATCAGCACAATTTATGGTCTTCTACTGTCGTATATAGATCGCGTACACAAAAGGTAATGGTCTTCTATTATCACCAACTTGGGCTGGACCCATGTAATAATCTAGTACTACCCATTTAGTGGTTTTCGAGTTATCGTATCGAAGAATGTAATGTCAGGATATGTCAGCGTGCTTCCCGTAAAATTCATGTCTTCCAAGTTTATGAAAAGACATGACAAAGTCCTATTGCACCAGGAGAGATGAGAACGATCAGGTTTTGTAAGGAGCAGTACTGAAGAACCTACGAAGTCACTGTGGAAGGCCATCCTAAGACCTCGTAGGGACTTAAAGAACATGATGAATGGACACGAAATTTTTCTCTACCAAATATGGTGAATTTGACTAATCATACTAAGATGATTTTATCAGATGAAATAATATTTCTTATATATATATATATATATATATATATATATTCTGCATGCAGATTTTGATGATGATCAATGGGGGAAGGAATAGATCAAACGTCACTATAGCACTGAATTGTGCATTATTGCACACATCAAATGTGAAGTCCCATCACATGACCTGCACCAGCACGATTGGGCACACGAATGACAAACATGTTACGCAACATGACAAACACGCCAGAATGAATGACTTGGACCATTCTAATAGAATGACAGCTGATGCCTTGTCATCACCAGCCAAGCCACATGTTGAAGTCTTATTGGAGAGCTTTCTCCCACTACAGATTGCGAAGCTGGCACAGCTCACCGTTCTTACCGAAACCATCTCAAGAAGTACTCGATTGACGGACGGACTCGAGAGATGAATGAAGAAGGAGAGGCAATAAAATCGTTTTAAAGACATTTACCATTTTCCATGTACTGCACAGCATAAGTTTCAGTAAAGGATAGAGAGAGCGAGAGAGAGAGATGAATATTGAATACAGAGGAAGAGGAATATTATATGGTCCTAGTTATTGTCTCTGATGCAGGAATCCTTCTCTTCTGCCAAAGAGCCCTGCAAATCCAAGCAAGCAAACAAAAGAAACGTAAGTTAAAGGAGAAAAGAGTGCAGTAAAGAATATTGATTCATGCCAGTAACACAGGGAAGGAACAAACAAGACGGGGAAAAGAACAGCACAAGAAACGCAAGCACACTAAGAAACCGAGACGCGAGATCAATACGAGAGCGTCAAAAGTGGGAAAACTCATCACTGATTTATAACAAGCTATCCATTTTGTCTAGATTTAAAGAGGAAAACCAATCAAACTTGACGATGAAATAATTAGAATAAAGAACCGAAAAAGCCAGGAAATAAATGTGCGTCGGATGGAAATCAAGCAGACCAGCAGTAAATACAACCATTCCTATTCGAAACGGAAACAGAAATCGAAGCTCCCTAATAATTCCAGATGTGAAACGCCCGCCAAGATCGCTTCTTTCTTGAGTTCTGTAACTCACCTATTCTGGCTGCCGCTTCGTCTTCCGCCGGGATGCAGTCCGGCGGCTCCTCAAAGGCCGAGACGGCGAGCCGCTTGCGGGCGACGCCGATGTCGAAGAGGATGACGCCCGAGGCCGGGTCGGCGACGACGATCCCCTTGACGGGGAGCCACAAGAAGAGCTCCTCCTGCGACCACCCGACCACCCCGCGGAGCGCGCCGTAGCTGAGGTTGCCCCGCACCTGGCTTTCGAAGTAAGCGAGCCCGTCGTCGAAGCGGGCGTAGCAGGGGCGGACGAGGCGGACATCCAGGAGGCCAGAGGAGGGATCATGGGAGAAGGAATCCACAGCATTGGGAAGGAGTCCGCCAGGGAGGCCGTGGTTCTGGAGGAGGTTCTGGATGGAGGTGGCGCCGGCGGCCCCGGAGGAGAAGGAGACCATGAGGAAGAGAGGGAGAAGGGCTAAGCAGGCTGTCCAAGGCAAAATGACACAGAAAGGTGCGAGCTTTTCCATTGGAGATAAAGGGAATGAGGTAGATGGGGAGAGGGTTTTAAGGGTGGGTTCGGTTTATAGATGGATGGAGAGATTTAGAAGGGGAAGGGGGAATAAATGGGCTTGAAGGGAAGGGAAGGAAGGAGGCAAAGGGATGACTTGGAATTGCTTAAATGCAACTTAAAAAGATTAAAATTGGCATTTTGATGGGTCTAATTGAAGAAAGATATATATATATATATATATATAATTTGTATCTCAATCAAATAAAATAATGTAAAAGTTATCACATGTATTTGGACTATTTATCAAGAAACAACTAATCGATGTAACTGTAGAGAAACGTACGACCATCCTTGTAGCCCATACCTGTCAGCAGCTGTCGAAGTTTGCTTATTGCTGGATCTAACCCTTGTTATTATTAGTATAAGATAACAAAGAAACTAATGGCACTTCGCATTGAGAAGGGACCAAACAAATGGCTTGAATGCCACAGGTTTCTGTAAACACCCTGCTGTCCGAAACCGATTGCCTCAGTCCACATCCTATTTTGTCTTCTTACCATTGAGATTAGTCACGAAGAACACAGCCGGGGGTTCTGCGAATACGGGGATCCCGAACGCAGATCAATGCATCAGGGGAAGACAGTGTGGCAGTGGCAGCCTTGACTTTATATTAGCTCTGCAGGAGCTGTAAGGAGTATTATATCTGCTTCATGCAGATGGACCGAGAAAAATAATGATCTAAAACGCCAGGAAGATCACGATCGAAGGATGCACATGACGGGAGACGTTCATGTGCAAAGAACAAACTTTCTTTCCTAATCATCGGGCAGATGAATGATTTCGGCATAGGGAGTTGCCCAGGAAAAGAGGGCATTGTTCGTTCTTGAATTAGGTGCCTGCATGCTCCAGAAGTTACTCTGCTCTGTTTCCTTTCCCTCCATCAGCACATACCATTTCTTACTGATTCAGCGTCTTCTTTGAAGAAAGGTTGATAACATCTGTGAGTAACTTGCTACTCCTGATCTGAGCACCCACCCAAGAGGTACACCCAAATGGCAATTCCAAGATAACGTTGTCTAACTCCATAACCCTTCTTTCTCCGAGGAACTATCTAATTTTAAGAAAGTTCATTGTTATCATGACCGCCACTGTCATTTGTTTACTCTTTGGTTGGGAGCTCCAAGCCGGACTTATGTGGGAACAAAACCTTCTTTTTGGCTCGAACTTCCTGGATGATACTGTGCTAGGCATCAATGATTGCGTCCTTCGGTTCTTTAATCTCCTTCACGGGATGGCTTTAATTGCTTTGTGTTTGGAGTGTGAAAGAGACGGTGGTCTTTTAATCATCCCCTCCTTTCGAGATGACCATCATACGCCTATCTTCTAGGGAGGCTGCAAATGAACACCCCCTGCACATGTTATGCGAAGCTCGATTGGCTGAGGAAATGAGAATGCCATTAGCTGGGACCACCCTGTTCGTCTTACTCGATCGAACATCAAGACTTGGAGCATGTCTTGCAAGGCCCACCGAGATCACTCTCGCTGTCCGAGACAGCGAACGATAGAACTTGCTTGTGCATCAAACAACATGGCAATGAGTGACTCGCAGGGGAAAAAAGAGAAATAGGCATGGTCAAAAATCTTGGTAAGTCGACTCCAAACTCGGTGAAGCATGAGAGATAACTTCCGGCTTCAGATGTACACAGAAATTTCTTTCCGTGTTTTTTTGTCCTGGGGGGCCATTAAGCGAGCTCCAGGTCCGACAGATCCACGAGTACTCACATGCAAGAGAGCACGTTGAAGGTCTAGGAAAGGTAGCTGGATTCTGAGGTGTTCCTCCACCAATCCTTACCTACCGGACAACCCCTACAATGACAGGACGGGGGCTCAGCTGAGGCTTCAAGTCATTGCCTTGGCTGTAGACCAGCCAATACTCGTTGGATAGAAGCATTTGGCCGTGGCTTTGGGAGCTGCAACCGGCCTCCCGCATGCAAAGTTCAGATGAAACAAAGTTATGGTGAGGCGGCAGGAGGGTAGATTGGCTGCTCAACAAACACGGGCCTGGCTGTGCATTGGCAGCACGAGCAGAGGGCCGGGGCACACTGATTCATCTGGCTGGGAGTGGACACTCGACATGAAAATGACAATGAAATGGGGCTATCGGAGGAGCAAGGAGCATGAATGGTCTGCATGACAGAGGAGACGCATAAATGCAACCTCATGGGTGGGGCAGAGTTGATGAGACGTCAATGGCATTTATGACGGTAAGACCGATCTTCCCGGTGCATCGTTTTGCTCTGTGCTGGTTTGATTAATGTAGCAAGGTTAGACAAGTTCCAGAAAAGACGGGGAAAACTCGGACCCAGAGACAAGACATCATCAGGATCACCCCAGGAACCTTCAAGCAGCAATAAATCCTCGTCGGAATTACCTGCAAAATCGTTCAAGTGGGAAAAGAGTGATCCATGCTACAAGAGCTGCCACTGGAAATATTGTGTAGGAACAGCTGCTCATGCTTTTTGTTCAAAGAACCTTCTTCCACTGGATTACAGATAATAATTCCTGGTTATGTCTGGTTAGCTGACCTATTCTTCGCACGTGCCTTTTATTTCACAACAGCAACATGACATGATATATAATAGTGGAAGTTAGACGGGAGAACAGGGAAGGTTAACATGCAAATTACCGAACCAGACAGTATACGTTAACAGTAGGTTGGGCTCCATTAGACAGTTATGTTTGGGAATATATTTATATTTTTAATATACAATTAAAAATATTTTAAGAGCTTGATAAATAATAGATTAAAAATATATTTTAAATATGTATTGACATAAATGTTGTTCGGTAAAATTATATTTCAAAAGTCTATTAATATTATGTGACACCTCTAATATTTTTAATATTTGTTAAAAAAATAAACATATATTTTTTTAATTCAAATTGATAGGTAAATCATATATATAATTTTACAAAAAAATTATATGTCCCAATGTCTAATAAATATAAATGAATGTAAAATAGTATTTAAAAATAAATAAACAAAAAAAATAATTTATAAGTGACATAAATCATGTTGGTTTCTCACTAAATTATATTAGCAAGCTTTCGATTTTAAATAATATCATATGATATTTTAAAATTTTAAAAAATCTTATTAATCTTGTAAGTGTGAAAATGCTAATGCTAAGGTAACATTGAGTATTTGCGATGCAGCATCAAAATCAAAGTGTAATTTTTAAAGAAAATTATTAAATATACTTTAAAATTTTAATTTGTATTTGAATATATATTTCAAATGTGTTCTCAAAACACTCGGAGCTTTCTCTTCTCTAATAGGCTTCCACCTCATATCATGATCCAAGACCAAACTACTAGGACAATTGGCTGAGACCACCCAGCCCAATCTCGGACCCGAATTGCTTATATTTTCGGGAGCTTATCAAGGCCCAAATCCGAAATCTTGATCTAATGCACGCTTCGAGTGGCCTAGAATGCGCCAAAACCGCCAAACCCGATCCGACACACACACCGCCGCGTGACCCGCTCACCATTTTATCCTCTCCCTCTCTCCCGGTCGCCGCACATAAAAATCCACCCACCAGTATGCTCCTCGTCCCTCATCTTTTGCCGCCCGGCGCTGCCCGATTACTGTCGCCTCGCCCCCGCCACTACCTCCACCTCCCTGACCCTGTCCCCGTTGCCGCCAGCGCCGCCCCATCCACCTCCTCTGCGGCCGCAGCCACCTGCGATTCTGTTCTCGCCTCCCTCAACTCTCGGCGCTACGACTTCTCCCCGCTCCTCGATTTCATCTCATCCCCCTCCGCCTCCGCCCAGGCCCCCGGCGGCGCCGGTAAGGAAAGCGCTCCGCCGACCAGCCTCGACCCGGAAGAGCTCCGCCTCGCCGAGACGTACCGCGCCGTCCCCGCCCACGTGTGGCACACCCTCCTCAAGAACCTCTCCGCCTCCCCCGAAACCCTCCCTTCTGCCGCCGCCCTAGTCCCCTGGCTTGAACGCCACCGCCTCTGCTTCTCCTCCGATCTCCTCTACTCCATCCTCATTCACGCCCTCGGCCGTCACCGCCGTCTTCACCACGCCCTTCTACTCTCCTCTTCCTCCCCCGCGCCCTCTCCCCTAACGCTCAACGCCCTCATCTCCGCCTCGGCACTCAACGGCCGTCCCGGCCTAGCCCTCCAACTCCTCACCCTCCTTCGGCGCCATGGTTTCCTCTCCGACCATCCCAACTACACCCTTATCCTTCAATCCCTCGTCCGGTCACCGGACCCGCCTGACCCCAATCTCCTCGAAACCCTTCTCTTTGATCTTCTTTCCACTTCCCTCGAGCCTGATGCGCGCCTCCTCTCTGACTTTGTTGCCGCATTTGCCCATGCCGGTGACCCTGACCGAGCCCTTTCCCTCCTTGCCGCTGCCCAAGCACAAGGGCTCACCCCAAAGTCATCTGCCGTCGTTGCTCTCCTCTCCGCCCTTGGGGCTGCTGGCCGAGTTCCGGAGGCCGAAGCTGTGTTCTTGGAGTTCCACTCGTCCGGGCTCCGGCCACGCACCCGGGCATACAATGCCCTGCTTAAAGGTTATGTAAAGATTGGAGCTTTAAAGGATGCTGAACTCATTTTTGAAGACATGGAGCGTTGCGGGGTTTCCCCAGATGAGGGTACCTATAGCCTCCTCATTGATGCGTATACCAATGCTGGTCGTTGGGAGAGTGCAAGGATCTTGATCAAGGAGATGGAAGCCAATGAGGTTCAACCCAATTCTTATGTGTTCAGCCGGATCCTTGCGAGCCTTCGGGATAAGGGGGACTGGCAGAAATCGTTTGCCATTTTAAGGGAGATGAGGAGTAATGGTGTTCGGCCTGACCGACACTTCTACAACGTAATGATTGACACATTTGGTAAGTATAATTGCCTTCATCATGCGATGGATGTATTTGATAGGATGAGATTAGATGGGATCACGCCGGATGAGATCACATGGAACACACTGATCGATGCACATTGCAAAGCTGGGAGGCATGATAGGGCAATGGAGCTTTTTAAAGAGATGCAGCAGAGTGGGTGCATACCATGTACAACAACCTATAACATTATGATTAATTCATTGGGGGAGCAAGAGAAGTGGGAGGAACTGAAGGAAATGTTTGAGAAGATGAAGGGGCAGGGGCTCTTGCCAAATGTGGTGACTTACACCACACTTGTGGATGTATATGGCAAATCAGGGAGGTTTAAGGAGGCGATTGAGTTCTTGGAAGAAATGAAAGCTAGTGGAATGAAACCTTCTCCTACAATGTATCATGCCTTAGTGAATGCTTACGCACAGAGGGTATGCCAGTCTCTCCTTGATTACGCAGCTATGATCTTTATTATTAAATGAGCATCTTATCAATGAATAATTAAATGGTTTATTTTGTCTTACAAAGATGGAACTAGAGAACGTTTTATTTAAGATAGAATGTGTTATCATGCTACATGATAAAATATGTATTCTAGTGAGGCTTTCCTATGCTGTTCTACCATGGGCATACTCTTTAATCTTTATTCATAGAGGACCATAATCTTTAAATTTGTAAATTGTAAGATTCTGATTGAATTTATTATGTTTCTGCACCAGAGTAACCTCTTTTTGTAGTTGAAAAGAATGCATATACTCAGTGGAGTAATGTCCTAAATGGTGTCTGCTTGTGTGTGTGTATCTTCCTCAGATATGTAGCTTAGCAAAATTTTTTATCACAGCCAAAAAATGCATACCCATATCATTTAAAAGAATAGCTGTACTGCTAATTATTTCTTTAAGTTATCTGTTAAAAAATTTATGATTTAGACAGCTGATATATCTTTCTTATACTTTTTCAGGGTCTATCTGAACAAGCTATAAATGCATTCCGAGTCATGAGAGCAGATGGCATAAAACCTAGTGTGCTTGTCCTTAATTCTTTAATCAATGCATTTGGTGAGGATCGAAGGGATAATGAAGCTTTTTCTGTCTTACAATTTATGAAGGAGAATGTGAGTTCTGAGATGTTTCTTTCTTTTTTAGTTCTTTGCTTTGACTTATATTCACTAGTATATAATTCCCACAAATGCCACTTGTCCTGAACTGAAACATACATATACAATGCTTTCTTTTGTGTCTACTATTGTAGGATTTGAAGCCAGATGTTGTGACTTACACAACCCTCATGAAAGCGTTAGTCCGTGTTGAGAAGTTCGAGAAGGTAATAACTTTGCATGATTTTGTTTTGTAGATAAGCATACTGCTATGCATAAATGTCCTTTTAAAAACTCATCAATTTTATCATTTTGCTTTTTCTTTGGTTTTAAATGTACAACTGACTCTATTTTATACATTATCGTGGTATGGTTTTAGTTCATGATTTTTGAGGATGACAACTTCCATTGGTTGCTGGAGACGATGATTGCGGGTAAATGAAAAGGAATTATATATAACATTGTGCACACTAGAAGGAAATTGAAAGAAAGGAAGAAACACTCAACAAAACAATGAAAAGAAGCAAAATTAGAAATATTGTTTTTTTTATTTCAAAAGAAATTATTGCACAATGAATAGGACAGAAAATGACTAATAGGAGGTGTCTTTACTATTTTCTTTTATTACTTTTAATAATTGAACAATATATTGTTTGTTAGTTTCTTACTCTCTGTGCTTTTCTTCTTTGAGTTATTGTAGTTCCAACTTCCAAGGTCATGAAGGAAAATTCCATCAATAACTATATTAATGTAGGAATAAAAAATAGACTTACTGCTGGCCACCAAATTACATTGGTTGTTTTGAAGGTACTGAGTACACCATATAGGCCTTTGGAGGAAGTTTTAGTTGATTGAGAAAAATGTGTGGTTTCACATACTTTAATTTTACATCTTGAATGAATCCAACTGTTGCATGTTAAACTTAGTTTTTTTTTTTTTTTGTTGTTGTTGATGTTAGATCATCTTGCTATATCATATCTTCGGTAGCTTTATGGCATTTGTGTCTTGATATCAAAAGTTTCACAAAGAATAGTGTCCAGTAATCATATGATGGGTCTGTTATATGATATGATTTAAAAGATTTGGTCACTTATTATTTTAGAAGTTATTTCATGTATTAACTATCAACAGGTTCCGGCTGTCTATGAAGAAATGATTTCATCTGGATGCACACCAGATAAGAAAGCTAGAGCAATGTTGCGGTCAGCTCTCCGTTACATGAAACAGGCCCACACTTGGTAGAACAGTCAAACAAATATGGTCACACAGTTCAATTTGCATGGGTCTTAGCTGCTGTTTTGCATCCTTCAATACCTATTAAAGGTTTGTGCATGAATCCTTTATCCTCTGTCTATATTCAGCATTTCATGGATATCATTACTGTGACTTTTGGCTGAATGTGTTTGTTTGTGGCAATTATTGTCCTTCCTGGGTACAAATTGAATACATTGATACTATGATGAGGAAATATGAATGTTTACTGATGCTTGAATGCTTTCTAGGAAATTTATGTGTATGCCTAAGGTGTATATGGCATCCAATTTTATTAGTGTGGACATGATGCTTTTTAGAGTGGTCTCTTACAAAACCTAGCATATCTGTGCTTCCATAGTGTGCAGTTTAAAAGAGAAATTGTACATTTTTAGTAATCTATGCATGCTACGGATAGCAATATCTGCACATGTTTTCTGTATTACAATTGCTATAAAACCCAATTTACTCCAACAGACTTTTGTCTCAGGTTATTTTTGGAGGAACTAACTGTTAACATTGCCTCCCTGATCAAGAAGATTGTTCTGATATGTGTGGCCTTAATTGCATGACAAGTTGGCATGCCTTGTGAGAGAATATTTTAGCCAGCATCACCAGGTATAACTTTCTAATGAGAGACACAATGCGTACCTCTCCTTGATATTCAGGGAAGCCCTAACAGTCATCTCAGAATATAACATGTCAAGATCAGGAATTCCAATTTTGATGCCCGTGCAGACACATCAAGGGTTTCCCTTTCCGATGCTTAGGCATCCTGGCTTGATGTATGACCCGTACATGTCATTGGCAGAGAAATGTTTTCTGCTTGCTGGACACAATTATACTGATGCCCAGAAAGGATGACTTCAAGAAAGAAAAAAAGTGGGAAGAATAAAAAAAGAAATATATTGTGTCATTTGCCAGTCCTTAAGTGGTGGAAGCCTAATGGCAATGGCAATCAATGCTCCTGGCTTCACAAATTGGATTATGTCATAACATCAAGGTAGTAATTGAAAACCACTGACATAAACAGTGTATGATTTATGCATATTTTTGAAGTCTTCTTAATAGAACGACCTAGAATGATTGAAGCATGACAAGGGAATAAATTTATGCATTGAAGCCCCATGCTTAACCCAAAAACTAAAACTAAACTAAGAGGAAGATCTGTATGTATCAACAAAAAGAACTCGAGTATCAATAAACATATTCTCAACTTGACTCCTTTAATGTAGTCTTTTTAAACTGATTTGCAAAAATTATTTCTGGACCATATAGATGCTTATTTGAGGCATTAAGAGAAATGACTGACAAGATAAATTTAGAATAAGTAGTAGACGTTTTGCATGCTGGTGTAGACATGTATGGTAGCAATGGCATTTCTACATTTATGGAAGTATCTCAAATACCTTTTGCGGTTGAGATAATTAGGTTATCCCACATTTGTTTGACTTTCTATCATATGCTCGTCTGCAAATGTCTACACTTTGCCTTGGTATCGGGGATAGTTCTGCCTAAACATCCAAGTACTTAAGATGAGAATTTTCTGTGGTGCAATCCTATACTGATTCAGACCTTGTAAAACTCATCAACATTCAATTATTTCTCTACTGGGTATTTTCATTTTTTTTATTCATCATAGTATTTTAGTCTGTTTTAATCTTTTTTTTTTACAAGGATTAGCTGAAATAATTTGCACTTCAAATACTGTTTAATGAACATAAATCTCAATTAACTGGAAGCTCTTTGGAAACCACAGAAGAAATGATTTGCTTCAGTTATGCATTAGATATTAATAAGCTTTATCACTTTCATGTATTTTGCTCTATTCGTATCTTGGTCCATGACAAAAGTTCTGTTGGATATTGATTGTTCCAATGTCATTTGTTTCTTTGTCTACCTGATAAACTTCCTTTAATGTCAGTAAGAAGCTATGGAAAGACGTTTTCCAGTATGACAGGGATGCTTGCTTTAAGAGGAAGGCTGATGGTGGCACTGAAGGATCCAAATTTGTTTAATAGTGCAGGCAACTCAATGAAGTAACCTGAAGATGCATATTTGGAAGGTTCGTTTTACAAAATGACCTAACCAATTTTTGTTGCATCTGTGTACACATAAATTCCCACTCTCACTGTCAATAAACTCTTAAAGAGTGTACCTTCAAGATCGTCATCAATGATTTCATTTTATAGTTGTCGAACAGTGAGCATCTGTAGATGTTCATGTATTGATAAAACACGGACAAGTGTAAATGATTTAAGAAAACCGCGGATTTAATTGATTCATCATAGTTGCAATTTCTTCCTAGTGTGATGCATATGCATGCAAGCCCATTTGAGATGTGTGACACGTAACTTGATAACCTAGTTGCATTGTAAACCAAATAATTAAATCCCAGCAATGGATCTATGGAGTTCTCTTGGACTGGTATGGTATGCTAATATGATGCATGTTTCACAGTACATCACTTGAGCAATGATAGAAAAAGAGTTGCGATGTTGGTGTACTTTCGTGCGTTACAGTGTTGTGTATTGGCAAGTGAACAGGATAGTGTACATGGTGATACTTGAATCTGTTTGGACTATTAATTCATATACGATTGGCTTCCATGCATGCAAGTTCCTGGAAGGAGCATATTTTTATGATGATTTCTTACGTGCATTCATTTGTGGTACAGTATTACCAACTAGAATGCTGTGGGTAGAAATGCATGGTCATTTTTGCAGGCGAACTAAAGTCATCCACTTGATTACTTTCCTCTTCTGTTGTTCAAATTCTTGACCTTTCCCCGTTCTTAGTTCTTGTGGTCTTGCAGATTAGCAGGTTATTGCGAAACTAAAATACAGTTAAAGAAGCATATTTCGTGTCTCAAGTGTATTGTTTATTTGTTCCCGAAAGTAAAAGCAGAAAACAGAGTTGATTCAAGAGGGCTTCTGGTACAAGTATGACTTGAGATCATATCCATCTTTCCATGCCAGCCCTAAAACATAACTCGGTATAAGTATGTCTAATCTCTCAATTCTAGTGCAAGGCTCCATTCATTTTGACATACTATTAGTGACTCTCGTCTTCTAGTTTCTCTCAAACAAAAGGTGGGTTGAAAGGTATGTCATAGAGAGCACCATGAAGCATGTGTTCTTCACGAATGAATCTTCTTGAAAATTTAATGCATGCCTAGGTCCCTCAAGTCAGCTCTTGGAGGTGACATGTAAGAACATGACTGCCAGGAAAACTAGGGCCGTCCATTCGGGCATGGTTTCTCGAAGAGAACTCTTCAATTTCCAAAGTGTTCGCGGGATGCCAACCTCAGATGTGTACGATTTTATTGCAGGGATTAGTGATGAAGCCAGGATTTGATCGGACTTTGCTATTAATGGTCGAGAAAATTTTCAGCCCAACTAAATTGACGTCTTCAGTGGTTGGATGTATAAGATTTGATATGACAACAATACCAAGTAAACTGAAACGACTGTTTAGAGAATTTATTGCTCGAGTTTGATCTTCAAAAAGTTTATTACATCGGCTGACATGTGATGTATCTTAGAGACCCAGTTTGACTGGTTTCAGAAGAAAACAAGTAAACAAAACTTTGATTATTGTCATCTGTTACTCATGAACTTGCCACCCTCTAGATATGAAGTCTCTGGGTAGCTTACATTGCTAGAAATATAGGCTTACAGCAGAGATGAAGACTCCCTTGGATTCATCTGGTCGTCTTTTGTTGTCTTCGAGTCCCTCAGGACACAATGCTTACAGAATTAGGTTACTTCCTCTGACCGAAAGAATGTTATTGGGCAGGAAGAGTTGCATAATCCATGGAGGAAAAGCTTCTAGTTTGTCAACGCAAACAACAATTTGCTTCCTGATATTTCTCATCCACCTGACTGAAACCTGTAGTTGTTGAATAATGGTGCCAACCAACATGGCTTAATCTTACAGATTAACGCCAGGAGTGGTTCTCGAATCAGAAACCAAGGCCGCATTTTGCTGGTTTTTCTTGAAGTGGGTGAAGCCTTGCATTGAAAATGTGAAGTCTTTCTGGAGCAGTTGACTGATAATTTTTGGGTTGCCATCCAACTAATTCCGTCCCATGCATTTGGAGCGCAGCCACGCCTTTCATTAATCGACGACAACGGTTGTCGTACTCGGACACAGCCAACCTAAGGTCAGTTTGATGATCCAACAACTAGTACTGCCTTTTGCATGGATTAGAAAGAAGCATAGGTCATGGTGTAATGTCTTAACTCGGTGATGATGTTATGCAACCTACTACATGTCACAATAATGAAAAGAGATTTGGTAGTCTCTGCGTCCAAGATTTGTTTGGTAGTTCTTGGCTTGCATTTTTTACTTATGGTAATATGCGGCGCAAAGTCGCCCTAAGTGTCTCGATCTGAGGACAAAATATTGATCTATTATCTTGTGAAAAATCCTAATCATGAGGCCATAATGGGGAGAGACTTGACTTAATAAACCATCTCAGAATGTTTAGCTATACATAACAATAATCTTTTCTCTTCCATTAAAGTCCAAACCGGGATATCAGTGTTCATCCGTCCTAGTTATTATTCCCATGTCAGAATGGTGTTAGAATTCAGGCTCAGCTTTTGCGTCTTCTTCATCATGCGTCATCAGCGTTTGCTCATGTATTATGGAGGTCTCGTGAGTTACCATATACATGAAAGAACTAAAATGGCACCCAAAAGGATGTCATGCTTGAACAAGCTCTTCTCTTTTTTTCTTTTCTGCTGATCCATAGTTCAGATTTGTGAAAGAGAAAAGAGAGATTTCTTGGCATGAGCTGCTGAAACGGACACTTCAGTGAAAAGAAAGATGAGAAGAATATGCCGCCGGCCGAATGGCCACTTCGGACGCAAACTTTTATGATTGTCTTCGAGTCACCTGCAAGGAGGATACTGAAAGATTAATCCTTAGATTTTTGACTTTTGGATTTCATAAGTAAGAAAAGAGTGAACGATCTCCTATCAGCCGTCTCTAAGGGTCAATGACTCGACCAAAGATTTGAGATATTTGGCATTCTTGAGAGGAGAGACCATTGCTCCTTTTGTACACGACTTGGGAGCTAGCAATATTTCAACTCCAAGGAAGTGGAAGGAACTCAAAACTCCCTTTGCGGTAGTCGATATAAAAGGTAATGGTTATGTTATCCACAGATTAGTTGACACATTGCAATGCGCTCACCTTTCAGTCTACCTGACTGCACCAAGAACTTTACAACGTGCTTCTTGCTGTATTTGCATTTCACCGAAACTTTCTCTTCTTCTTCTTTCTTCTACTTCTATTTTAACACATGTATCTGTTGTTTGGAACCTGTGCCCACCCTTTTTCTTTTTTCTTTTTTTTTTATCATTGCCGATATTTAATCTTCTAAAATACTCCAATCTTCCAGTAGGTGGCAGTATGCTATTTGGAAAGAGAAGTGGCATTATTGACCACATTTTTTTCTAAGTAGAGTCCATTGCGAATCATGTCTGTGGTCTAATATAATTTTGCTCCTTGGAAAAAAAAAAAATCATGTATCTGGTCTCTCTGCAAAATAAATATGGTGCACGTGGCACACACCATCATTGTGTCTTCTTAGTTTTGCCTGCAAAAACGTCACTTCTGATATATGATGCCACTGATTAACGAAACGATCTCCTACTCTGTTTCTTTTAGATGGAAGTGTATATACATAGTTGGTCTGATAAGTTGCAGGTATATTTACAGGATAAATTCTTTAAAAAATCTTTTTTTTTCTCAGAGTTTTTCTTGTTTTCTAAAAGATAAAATTATTATTAGCCTCCATCTCGTCGGCCATTGTCTCTATCCAATCGCTTTCGTCTTTTTGCAAGGCCTCACATCTCGTCTCATCTTCGTTTTTACATGATCGTCTTTGCCTCGAGCATATCCTTATTTGTTAACCTCAAGTATGGAGATGAATGAAAGATAAAAAATACTTGAGTACAATAAACAAGGACAAGGACAAGAGTAAAATATGATAATAGTGACAACAACAATGAATAATGATTATAATAATGACGGGTGAGGACAAATGTATGCTCGAGATGAACATGACCACGTGATGATTGAAGTGAAAAATAAGCCCTCGTGATAAAATAAAGACAATGAGGGACGAAGACGTTCACGATGAGATGACGATGTGGAGGATTGAACTAATTTATTTTTTAAAAAATAAAAAATTTATGAAAATAAAAAAAGATATTATGTGAGAAAGATATTATATGAAAATAAAAAAAGATATTATTTTCATATGAAAATAATATGAAATAAATTTATGAAATAAAAAAGAAACTAATTTATTTTATTTTTTATATGAAAATATCTTTCTCATAATATCTTTCACATAATATCTTTCTCTCACATAATATGAAATAAATTATGTAAAAACGATATCTTTCTCTCACAAATCTTTCTCTCACATAATATGAAATAATATAATATCTTTCTCTCACATAATATCTTTCTTTCACATAATATCTTTCTCTCACATAATATGAAATAAATTTCATATTATTTTCATATGAAAATAATATGAAAATAATTTATTTTTTAAAAAATAAAAAATTTATGAAAATAAAAAAAAGATATTATGTGAAAATAAAAAAAAGATATTATTTTCATAAAAAATTTATGAAAATAAAAAAAGATATTATGTGAAAGATATTATGAAAATAAAAAAAATTTTGAACTTGAGGATTTTTTTAGGGAAAATTTGCCCAAAAAATTTGTATAGGATAGTATTAGAAGATAATGTATTTATTTATCTCCAATCTAGCTGTCAATTTTAGCGAAGACTATAGCCTTCTGTTGGGAATGAATATTGTGACACGTCTGGAATGGCCGTCTCGCTATGTGGCGAAGAGGTCGAAGTATACCGTACCGACCATAATGGCATTTGACTTGTAGAAACGACAGTTCTCTTTGGACAAACCATTAAGACCAAAGAGCTGCAAAATAGAAAAATCATCAGACCACCATTGTCTCCACTAAACTAGGATTGAAAGAAAGGTCAACTCGCTTATATTGCAGTTGATATATCTCCACATTCGAAATAGAAGTTCAAGTACATATATCTCACTCTGTCGGCTATTCCTCACGATCTTAATATTTTTTTGTTTGTCTCAATTAAAAAGAATAATTTGTTGACATGTCATAAACTTTAGGTGCTCCCGTGCATGATACCTACTTTTTATATTGCTTTAATCTGGAAAAAAGTTATCCGTTTTTTCGTGCTTGAAATAACTCTCTCTCTCTCTCTCTCTCTCTCTCTCTCTGTTCCTTGAAGTGGGTGGTGACGCAGCATGGCTTGCCTTTGTTCCCGAAAAATGATGATGCCTTTGCCTTAGCGTATTGGTAGTGAACATGTTGCTATCTGTGAGAAGAGAGAGAGAGAGAGAGAGAGAGAGAGAGAGAGAGAGAGAGAGAGAGAGAGAGAGAGATGCAAGAAGACACGGGGCAATATCCGTAGGTGGAAGGCCCTACCTTCCATTGGGTAATTCCACAAGTGAGTGACCAATGTATTGCAGAAGTAAAAACCTTTGCTCGTTGGCCGGCCGTCGGTCACCACAAAAGGTCAATATTATGTCTATGATATGAGACAGTGCTGCACATTGCTACCAACCCTTTCAAACTTTGATTACAAATGATATGAAGAAGATCCATTGATCTTTGATCATAACAAATGATCCTCGATAAGCCGTCAACCGAATCGGCATCATTAACACTAAAAGGGAATGATGATGTTTCTTTTTTTAAGAAAGAAAAGTTAAAAATTTACTGAGATAACATATATTCTAAGAAAACTTCAAATTTGATATGAAAAATGATACTTGATAGCCTGCTAACATTTCAGTAATATATGATCGGTATCTAAATATCATATATTTAGCATCCTAATAACATACTAAAAAAAGATGCTTGAATCAACAAAGGAATCATAAATTGAATTTGTGATGTTTTAATTTGGTGTACAATTAAATGCACAGTAATATTCAATTAACTCATATCATTATCTTTAATTTTTTTAACCTCGATTCCAAAGACACTCTTCCAATTCTCTTAAATACATTTTACTATATAAACCCACAAGCACATCTTTAGATTTAATTTTAACTGAATCTTTTGAATTGTATTACATACTTATATATTTAAGAGATTTTGTCAAAAACGTCCTCGATATAGTCTTATAAAGTTTTGGTATGCGAATTAGTTGTTCTCCTTTCTAATCGGCTTATAATATTTTTAAGAAAGAATAATGATTGGATTTTAATCATCTTTCAGTTCATACATTGAGAATACATCTTAACAAAACTAAAGAGAAAACCTTGGAACAAAATAAAGAGAAAACAGTAGGAAAAATAGAAAAAGGAGGAGAGGAGACAATGCCAATCACACATCCATTAGAGAATTTTAGTGGAAAATTTTGCGTAGGACCCACGCTGACCTACGACAGCTGATCATAAGCATGACACCACCTTGTCCTCCTGTTTCTGTTCTCTTTAAGAAGGCAACTTGTTCTTGGCATTCAAGATGTTTTGTGCACAATACGGCACATGAATTGATGGTTATTGCGGTAGCTTTGATTTCCAACATCAAGGCCAAATATGTAATATGCCATGTATAAAGTACCAAGTGTGATGTCATAATACGACTCCATATTGAATTCCCAAAACAACAGTAATAAAAGTAGCGAATACATATAATTTGCTCGAAGCTGAAATTTCTACATGCATGGAAAGGTTCGTCCACGGGATTATATGCATGAAATTTCTCGAAGCCGAAGCCCGATGACATATCATGCATATATTAGCTATTTTTTTAGGGAATATAATGACATGATTTGATCGATAACGTAGAACGTGTTACATTTATGATGAGTTTTCATGCTTGCAGTATAATTAGCAACACTATGCTGGAAGAAAGACTCAAACCAAGGGAAAAATACAAGATCACTATATGATTACCCATGGATTTTGTTAAGGCCAAGCATCAAAGTTATCCAACTATTGTCACACTTAATTAGTTGAGGTCATGCTAGCTTATTGCACGGAAGATATGTTCCTTGATCGAACCAAATCCATTCCTTCTTTCCCAAGGCTGTGGAATCATGTCGACCAAATACAATCAAGTGAGCCACGGGTTAGACATGTACTGATGGCTAGTAATGCGTGAGCACTCGTTGCTAGTCTTTTTGCAAATTGATAGGAAACTATGATATGGTAATAGCACTGCATGAACGACCCACACAAGCTGGATTATCCAATCAACCATGATTGTGTGATGATCTTATCAAGATAATTATGAGCAAGTTAAATAAGATTGCATGGTTTAGGCAAGCACTATCGTATAGTGGTCCTATTAATTTGAGCTGGAAAGCCATATCACCCAATTTGGTGTAATCAGGAGCAGAAGCTGTTGAACCACCAAGGAGTACTGATTTATAATATTGATACTTCAATAGCTCAGGATGGCAGAACACATGTAATAATCTAATCAGAGTGTAGAACACTAAAATAATTCTAGGAGATGATTGAGTCACTGTAAAAGAATTAAGTGGTTGAAGCATCTGGAAAGCAATGAGAGATCCGACTTTTCGATTTTATATGTTATATGCTAACACAAAAGCATGTAGGTTATATTCCATTTAAAGGCTCAAAGAAGCATGTAAATGGAGAAGGCAAGTAGGCCTTCCTACCGAACTCATGATAAAATTAACCTTCGCATAGGTTAGTCATAATAATAGCAGTTTCAATTTATAACACAATTTGATGAATTAATTTGTAAATCATTCTTAGAGCTACTAAACATGCTTGTAGTGGTAATTGGTGGACACAGAAATTTTGGATTGGACATTAGCTATCTTTCTCTCTAGATTCCTCTAAAAGCAAGTGGAGGAAGAAAAATGAAAAGAAGTTATGTACCTCCCATGGTTAATAATGATCATTAAAGTATGACCTCCTTTTGTTTTCTTCTGTCTAATCTACTTTGAATCCATTAAAGTAAAACCACGTGAAAATTAAAAAGATATTAGAATCCATAGAAGATAAATATTTTTAAAAAATTATTATATTAAATAACATACATGATATATATATATATATATATATATATATATATATATATATAAACTAAATAATTTGAATATCTTAACAAAGATAAATATTTAACTTGTGAAGTGGGGGTGTCAATTCCTTTCGCGGCTTCGGCTTCGGCTTCCTATTTATGGCCAAATGTCGATAATATCCACAGCCTCAACAATAGAATTCCCACCAGTTATAATATATAGGATATGGCCTCAAGCTCATCCTTTGTGCTTTCCGTCAACCGAAACCCTAAGGAGCCGTACCAAAGACAATAGAGAGAGATGGCAGAAGATTTCCACACAGGGATATGCAGCGGAGGGAGCTGGTGGAACCCTAAAAGGAGGGCGAGCTTTGACGAGCAGGCCTCCACGTGCTCAACTGCAGCAGCTGAGATCGGAGGAAGAGCCTTTAGCTGGGCATCCTGCGGTGAGCCAGCAGGATCGGCCGGTGGCAGCTCGATGATCTCTCAAGAAACTCATGAGGTCCAACACTCTGACGTTTGCCCCTCGTTGATCATCGATTCAACCATGCCAAGCTGCAGCCTCTCGTCTTCCTCCATGAGTTGGACTAAATCCTTACTGTACGTATTTAGTGCATGCTTAATTTCTAGATCATGTTCTTGATTCCATGTAGTTGGAGATCCTATATCGTTGATTATATGTAGCTTAATGAAATAGGAATAGTGTAAGACCCGAAGGCAGTTTCCATGCCATGCTCCAGGAGGATCCTGGTTCAAGACCTTGTACCAGGCAAGACCCACCCGGTGATTCAAACCAAGTTCATACAGGAGCTGAAAGTTCGATAGCTAATTCATTCGGTGACATCGACCACACTTGCTTCTTAGATCATCATCATCCTTTCAGCTCCGATAAAGAGTTCAGCGATGTTGGTGTTGCCAGTTATCACTTTCCGGCCTCCTATGGATACTCATCAGCGATGTCGCGAGACGAATCAGGCATTCATGACAGTGGAGTGATGAATCGCTACCAGTCTCCATTGGTTGCCTATCAAGGAAGCTCGAATGAGCTGAGGCAACCTTCGTGGGCTAAATTCTCTCAGCTGCTAAAATCCCCACTTTCTAAACAACAGTCGAATAACCAGTCGCAGGTCACTAACAACACTCTCTTCTGGAACGCTTCTGCTGCTGCCTCGGTTGGTGATGTGAAGTCGATCCTGTGTTCTCCAACACCTTCGCAATTTGTTATGCAGCCACAAACTACGTGCAGTAATATCGCTGCCTGTAGGGTAAGTATCATTACTAATATATGATCTATATATTTCTGATCATTGAGGTTTCGGAAACCAAGTGGCTTTTATCATGCTTATCTACACAGATAAGTCCAGGAGGAGTTCAGGACTCATGTTCTTCCTCCACCAAGAAAACCGGAAGCGAGCCTGCAGTCAAAAAGCCCCGGATAGAAACGCCTTCGCCATTGCCAACCTTTAAGGTAGGGATAGACTCATCGGATTTCGATCAATGGCATTTGGTCTTTCATATGTGCGCCAGCCTTCAGATTAATTACATGTTTGCAGGTGAGAAAGGAGAAATTAGGGGACAGAATCACTGCTCTACAGCAGCTAGTTTCGCCTTTTGGAAAGGTAAGTTCTCTTTTCTTCTTTCTTCTTTCCTTTGTTTCTTTTTCGTTATCTTTTTGTTCTCTTGAAGAACATGTCTATCTACATGTGTCTCTCAGCTACTCACATGCCTTTTTTGCTTTATAACTGAAATGTTCCTCTTTCTTTATCTTTCAGACTGACACTGCATCGGTTCTCCAAGAAGCCATCGAATACATTAAGTTCCTTCATGATCAAGTCGGTGTAAGCCCCTTCATCTCTGTTCTCTTATACAGAAATGTTGTTGGACTAATAACCCATCCGCAGTGACTAAACACGTCGTTGAACTTCAGGTTCTAAGCAGTCCATACTTGAAAGATGGACATCCCATGCAACACCAGGTACCAAATTATGTTCTTCTTTTTCTTTGAGCCAATCTTAACTTATGCTGATGATTATTCTGTGTAGCAAGGGATGGTGGTATTACTCGCACATAATTAACTTCTTAATGCAGATATCGAGCAAGATGAAGAATTGCGATGAAACGAAGCAAGACCTCAGAAGCCGAGGACTGTGTTTGGTTCCTATCACAAGCACGTACCTGGTGGCAAGCGAGACCACAGCAGACTTCTGGCACCCTACATTTGGAGGAAGCTTCAGATAGAGAGGAGTACAGGGTGCTGAGGATTGTTACGATGAAGCATCTCTATCTGCCATAAAGTTTCAGACTGTCAGGCAAAGAAAGATAGGGACTTGTATATGAGGAGGAAATTAAGAAACAAGGATTGTATGTTCTTTCCGAACTTTTAACAAACAGGAAGAAAATTAAGAAGAAGAATTACTTGGTAAGAAAAGCATGGATGGAGAGAGTACAAAGGAAAATACGACATCGAGATAACTGCAGGAGAAATGGAAAGCGAGAGAGAGAGAGAGAGAGCTCTGGAAGTAATAATTATAGCAATTATGTATTACATAAAGGTGGCCAAAGTGTAAGAACAGGCGCAACATTTAACAGAAGGGAACAAGGAAAGGTGAATGGCAAGAGGATGGTGGCTCTTGTTGTTGTTCGATGTGTTCATATGTGGATGCCACCAGCCAGCCAATTCATACCTCCTCCTTTTCTTATGATAAAGAAGTTTATTTTTATTGAGGAATAATTTAGTTAGGGTAGGGGAATGTTTGGCTTATTTATTTGCATTCTCTCATGCTGGTGGTGGTGATGGGAGTCAGAGATTGGTCTGCTTGGAATCTCTCTCTTCTGCTGCTTCCTCTTATTTTTCTGATAATTTAGTATCGACGTTGGGAGAACGCCTTCATGGATTTGCAGGATCTCACAGTCCTGCAACACGATTTATCAGCGAGATCAGCCAGCACAAGATTTCTGGAGCCGCGAAGCTGCGACGCATGATTTCTTGCGTTCGACGTCTCTGTCGAGGCGCACGATTCTTCCACTTGCCATGTTGTCCAGGATTCGATTTCCTCCTGCAGTGAGGTCCAGTGTCCCGGTGGAGCTACCGAGAGATGCGCGTCGGTCGGCAACCCATCCCCCTGCCGAATCCACCAGATGAAACGCACCCGTTCACTCAACTCTTTGCGCTGACGAGCCTGAACGCATTATTGGCAGAGGTCAAGTTCTGGGCGTCTCCTGCAGTGAGGGAACTAAAGAGGCCGAAAGATGTGCAGAGCACAATTCTATCCATTAAGTCGTATTGCTTTCCTTGCGTGAATCTTTCGGAGCAATGCTTGATTTGTCTATGTAGATAAATATTGAGGAAGGAACGAGTTAACTGAACCAATTGATCATTCTAGACGATCAAAGACTTAAAATTGCTCTTAAGTGCTCGATCAATGATAGCTTAACCATTGGATCATGTCGGGTCTTACGTGTTCGTTCATTTGTACTCTTTTAGTATTCTTCGCCAAAGAAAGAGATGTTGCATATTGCAAAAGTAATATCACATAGAGGTTGAGTGTAACATATTCGGCAGGTTCGATGAAATTTCTTTGCAGTACCCCTACGATGGTGGCTTTGCTGAAATCTTCCGCAAGTGCTAAAATTGAACTCCCATTTAACATCCAGATGTTGAACAGGCACATTGTCAACTATAGGCACATCACATTCAATGGTGATTGCTGTAATCATTACAAAAACAAGAACGCCATGGTCAATCGCTGATGGTGAAGACCACCAACGTAATAATGTACATGGTTCCTAGAAAACCTTACAAATTTTCCACAAAATTCACTGTAATTTTAACGGCCTTCGAGTTCGGTCATTGTGATCTCACTGAGAGAGCAATCTTCTTCTATGGAAGTCCGAGTGACATAGAAACCAGGCCGATTAGGTTGAGGTAGCATGACCGATTCACTGCTTAGCATCAGAACTACCTCTCCCATTGTTGGCCTGTCTTCACTACCTTCTTGCACGCATAATAAACCAACTTGGAAGCACCTGAACACTTCAGACACAGGGTAAGAGTGGCCGATTGATTCTTCGAGCAGCTCCAAGCATCTACCTTGTTTCCACAGCCTCCAAGCCTACAGAAATCAATTTATACAGTTGAGTTTTGCAGTCCTGAATACTAAATTGATGATCTTATGTTGAGAACACCCAGATACCGACATGCCCTAAAAGATTTATACGCTGATCTGCCTGAAGGACCACATTACTCTTCTTGCCACTCAAGATTTCCAGTAGCATTACACCAAAGCTGAAAACATCTGATTTCTCTGAAAAGAGCCCACCCATCGCATACTCCGGGGACATATATCCACTGCATGTGATCAAGAATTTTAGCTAATCATTTAATATTATAATTGAAACATTATAGTGTAAAACTCACCATGTTCCCACTATTCTCCTTGTGTTCCCCTCGGTTTGGCCTGCTCTGAATGTCCTTGCTGTGCCGAAGTCTGAAATTTTTGGATTCATCTCATGGTCAAGGAGAATATTGCTGGCCTTCAGATCTCTGTGAATGACTCTCAACCTAGAATCTTGATGAAGATAAAGAAGTCCACGAGCAATCCCTATTATGATGTCAAGGCGCTTTTGCCAATTCAATAGACTGCTCTTTCTTTTATCTGCTGAATATTCGATTTAGTTGGTCAAAGAGAATAAAGTTGATGCTTATGAACTAGTTGCTGTCTCATGTGATTGACACCACATAAGAATCCAAGGTTAGATCCTTACACATGAGATCCAATAAAAGGTCATCTACATAATGATGGTATAAGCAGCAATCTTAATTGGTCTGCAACCTACAAACTGAAATTCACAAGCCGTGGAGACTTTTTGCCTGCTTCGGATTTGATTGAAAATGAAAAGATATAATTTATGGTATACTCTTTTCACTCGCTCTGCAACAGGTGTTCGGAAAGTCAAATATTGGACCAGAATGCTCTGTTATGCATAGATTTATTTAGGTACTTTCTTTATTTTCTTCTATGCATTCTTCCATACTAAGATGAAGGTCATTTTGAATGAGTTCCAAGAATATTAAAGAAGACCAAAGCATATAGTTTTCCTTTTGTCAACATCCTAAAGTTGTAAGCTACTTTAAATGGTTTTGTATCAACAATCTACCAATTAAACGTGTGCAGGAACCCTACCTAGTCCTTGTGCTAATTATCCAATCAAATAAGTGGTATGTATAATGAGATACAATGGACACATAATATGTTGTGAAGACTATCTAATGTACCTTTGCAAATGTCTGAATTATCGAGTTGATACCTTTAGATTTGCATATAATCTGGTAGGCACATACAAACAAATGATATCCTATATTATCCCTATCATTAGCTCCTAAGGTAGGTTAGATTTCTTAGAAGAGCAAATGACCTCTCACATATATAGTTGATGTTTTTAGCGATGATGTTTCATCCTTGTGCTTCCGACATGGCACACACATCACAGTTCAAATTACTCATTGGCACCACATTAGTGTCACGTCAATATCAGGAATCCTTCAAAAAGATTTGAATTTTGATAGGCAAATTTAGGATGGAGGTCAAAGTGTCAGTTTCTCACCATGATTACCCTATCATATTCTAACAATTTGGTATGAAATCTATCTTCAAACTAAATGTGGCAATTCAAAAATAGTTGAAGGATCATAAAAGACAATTGCAACTATAAGGAAATAAGCATGGTAGACTAATTTACATGGTACAGAAGAAGAAATTAAACAAGTTTGCAAACGACTACTCAATAACTCATAAGCAATTACCCAAAGTTATCTAGTCATTCTACAGAGTGATAATTATGAGACTCTCAGGCTCATGCTAGAGTCAATCAAGTCATTGTAGTAATAATCCAGCTTGTAATCCCATGACATGCATGATGACCACCAACACCAGAGTTTGTTAATAATTCTATGTATAGTGATCTAAGACATACATACACATGCATTAACATGCAGCGCAGGATAAATGAAATGGTGTGGATTTTGAGGCCAAACCGAATATGAAAGCATCCAAACTTGTATTTTGCATGTACTCATAGATCAGCATTCTTTCCTCATCCTCAATACAGCAGCCAAGTAAGCGGACAAGATTCCGATGTTGAAGTTTGGCAATTAACATAACCTCAGTTTTGAACTCATCTATGCCTTGTATGGAATTTTTAGACAACCTCTTGACAGCAACTTCTTGCCCATCTTCCAACTGACCCTGCAATTTTAGACATAGAATATTAGTTTCAGAATACGGTTGTTCTAAAAAGCATATGGTACACAATAATTAGATTCATAATCAAATTCCCAATGATTGAAAATGTTACCTTGTAAACAGGGCCAAACCCACCCACACCTAATATTTTGTCTATGGAGAAGTCATTAGTGGCAGCTTTGATGCTACGCATATCAAATAAAGGCAACTCTAACTCACTTTCTTTGCTTCCATTGGAGTGAGAACTCATCACTTTGCCTGACTCATAGATTGGAAAATAACAAGTTAACTAAGTCCTCCAAATGTTTTCAGAGCTAACAAGTAATCACCCATTGATGCTGTTAACAGATGAAGAAAACTTTCATCCAAAAATAAGCAAATAATTTTCCAGTGACCTGTTATTTTCTTACAGGCTTTTAATCATCTGCATACAAGCTGAGATAAATAAATGTCTGCATCAAGCCATAGAAGAGAAATCACCACTCGAATTAAAACTACAGTATCCGCTCTTAAGGAAGTGAGTACAAGTACATCATTTTGGGTCAAATAATTGGGCACTACCTTCAGAAGGATTAAAATCCAAAATCTTTCCAAGAGAAAGGTAGGTCAAATAATTAGGCACCATCTTTTTTTTCTTCTTTAGTGTCCTGTTTTAAGGGGGTGACGGAAGAGAGTGATTGATTTGCAACACTGCAATCATAGTCAAAACAATCAGATAGACTACCAGTAAGACTGAAACTCAAGGCAGACAAGATGGTCGACTCTCTTAATTTATTTAATATGCAAGCATCAACTCTAGGACATGGAAACAAATGTAGAACATAAATAAAACTAGATAATAGTGTAAATACTTTTGCAATCCATGTTTTCTAGTGTGAAGCAGTGAAAACTTATGCATGAACTCTGCAGTTTTGATGCTTGATAAGATAACGAAGATAACTTCTTCAAATATAACTGAGCTTTAGTGTTCTGTTTTACAAAAAAAAAAGAAAGTATGATCATTGTCAAGGTCAAACAAAAAGAATTATCATGAACACCTAATAACTATTATCTTTCGTCATATATCTAATATATTCAGATAGCAGTCAAGGAAGAAAACTTCTATAAGGTTGTTACAGCGAAATCATGCAGACATTGAAAATCAATAAATGATGTTTGAGGCAATACTTTAGGCAAGAAAAATATCCTAGCCTAAATAAAGTTCAAATTGCATATGAGCAAATAATTTTCAGCAGTTGCTTGCAAGGAATCTTTGTCCCCATGCAACACACACACAAAAGAAAGAACAAAAAATAACACATTTCCTAGGGGATTCAACAATGATGACCATGTTTACTGTGTGGTTCTTTTTTGTACAAACATCAGGTAAAATATTAGATAACTTTCCAGACTATTGTTCACTAATTTTGGATCAACTTTGGAACAAGAAGAAAATATTCATTTACACTAGATACAAATTAGTACAAGCAACTATAAAATAAATATACCATTGTTCCTTCTTCTTCTCTTCAACCATAAAAGCAAACCAACACACAGCAACAGAAGAGAACTCAGAACTGGAATAGTGACTGCAATCGCCAATCTTATCTTGTTGCCAGAAGTACTTCTTATTGAATCTGCAAAGTTAAAACTAGAACTTTTATCAAGGGTACATTAGTTTCTACTACACAGTACTCAGCTAAATTGTTTTCTACTATGTACAATCATTGTTATATTCAACGATTTTAAAGTATATCAGTGGAACTTCCAATGAGCTAAGAGAGGAGGATGGAAAGTTGAATTTCAACTGGGAAAATAAGGTACCACCTTCCACTACTCGATCAATTATCAATGTTCTAATCATTGGCCTCTATGCCTACAGAGTCTTTCCATACAGAAAGTTAGCAACAACAAGAGTGGAGAAAAAATTGCAATGTAGAAATGAGAACATTTCTCCAAGATTCCCAAGTGAATTCTTGAACCACTAAAGATGGAAGAGCATATTCATGGCATGACTACTGATCCAAATATAACAAAAAGTGAATAAACTAGAACAGTCCCTACCTAATTATATATAATAAGAAAACATTGATAGTTGTCCACATGATGGTGGTTTGGTTCGCTAATCGGTAACCCTTTACTGCCTCAGCTTTGGAAACTGAACTGCAAAACAATTCTGTTCCTTGACTTTCATGACAGGAAGTTCAGTTTTTACAATGTATGAGATCCTAGTTCTATTTATCTAAATTCTTCCTAGGTTGGAAGATGTAAGTTACTGAACTGAAACCAATTCATTTCTTGTGATATGAGTCTCCTATATTAAGAATTACCTGGTCCTCTATGTCCTTTACTAATGAGCAACACTTGACAAACACTTTGTTCCAAATTTCCAAGTAAAGACTTTCTTTCTGTTTCAATGTTGAATTTTCTTACCTAATTCAGAAGCTGCAAGCCGAATGTATAGATCATCACCTCCTTCTATAAACATCCTAATATCGACAAGATCACTAAGCCAAGTTATACACATACTCTCTCCATTCAGAGCACATGCCAAGCAAGAACAATCCTTCAAGCACAAGTCCTGGCACTCATTTAGAGTCTTGTTGCTCTCCATGCTGGCATTTGAAGTATCAGGCAGCTTCACTTTTTGCAAAGCAAAAAAGCCATCGGTTGAACAATTTAAACCTGTTCGCCGAACACAACCATCTGAATTCTCTCTAAGATCCCAATCTTTAGGTGACTTAGGAGTGAAGCCCTGCAGACATTGGCATCTAGGTGAGTAGATGGTGGTGCACATCCCATTAGCTCCACATGTTGCGTACTGATCGCAGGGGTCTTCCGGAACCAACCAGAAAAGATCCCATCTATTGCTTGTAGTAGACCACACCAAGCGTTGCAGTACACCACTCTCATCAATAACTGCCCGGCAAAGGACAGACTTGTTCAAGCTTTCAAATGTATAGTATACCTCATGTTGGTTCATAACAAAGTGGAACCGGAGGACACCATTTGTCCACATGTCAGGACGGCCACTCCAACCTTTTCCATTCCATGGTCCAGTGCGAAAGGTCCGAGAAGATCCTTCCCATATATAGACTTCTGGTACTCCATGAGGATCCATCCGATAGGAGTAGTTCCCTGGAGAGGGGTCCGAACTACTCTTCCACGATATAAGGTGTCTGTCTAGCTTGGCTGCAAAATCCAATCCAATCTTCATGCCTGGCAGAAATGTGTCAGATGGATGATCAAAACTTTGCCATAATATGCTCTTTGGGATTCCTCCTGTCAGGATGAGATTTCCTGAGTCTGAAAGTTGAAGTAATGGATAAGTAGCATTCGATGTATTCGTTGACCATTTATTGAGCAGTAGAAGATTTCCATCAGCAGTAAGATTCAATATTCTCACGGAGCCATTCAGTGGAGCGTCCCTGTTGGCAACCCATACTATTGGTTGATCTGGGATTTCCTTATACCATATTCCCAGGTACCACTCGCTGGAATTGCCTGGGCTGAAGAAGCCCAGCTCAAAGATTCCTCCTGCGGACGTTAAGGTTTGGTTGCCACTGAGAGGTGTGCTTGAGGTTAGTGTGTCTCCTGCAGAGAGAGGAAAGAAGACAGAGAAAAATAATATGAGAAGATATTGGAACTTGGATTGTCATGCTCACCCAACAAAAATGCATTTCTAATAGATCTTCTGAGATCAAGCCACACAAGCATGAAAAGTTCGTGAAAGCAAACAATATAATGGCCAACTGTTCTAAAGAGGATGGTTGAGAATCTTTTCTAGATAGACTGCATCAAACCAGAGCTCTCATGTCAATAATATCATTGGTTGAAGTTTACCTGCATTCTTGCATAGTAAACACAAAATACCACATCGTCTATATTGTCGATGCGAACCTTACATTGTAGTCTGGGATATAAAACTTTGCGGTGGCCCGTAAAGCATTAAACCGAACCTTAACTGCAGAAATTTTGAGACAATAGAAACCAACAACCATAGTAATAATACAATTGCGCCTCAATATCAAATCCTGTAATATTCATCATTGAGAAGATAAATTAACACCATTCGGCTATTTGTTAGAAGGAATAGCATGTGTTTAACCCTCGCCATTCTATTGTGTATCACATCAAAAGCTCGCATCTTTGATCCTAATCATCACGAATTCGTCAATCTATTCCTAAGAATTGCCGCATTCGATTCCGACTGCCAATTTTGGAGATTTTTCTAGCTAGAATCCAAGGTTCGAATCAACAGAAATTAAAGAAAGATAGGTTTAGCGATGATTGGTAAGGGATAATATCCTGACACGGTGCTGTTCGTGATCGAGTGAGTTATTTCGAGAATATAGAACGAGTGAGTTACGATGAAGACACACCTTCAACTCTCAAGAAGGGCGAGAACTTGACCGGAAAAACCCTATCTAGGAAGCTGCAGAAATATCAAGAAAAAACAACGCAGAAGAACAAAAGGAAACCCTAACATTTCTAGTCTCCACTCACCAGTCTCATTTTCATCACAGATTCTCCCGTTTCGATCCCCTCATCGGCGACCGGGTCGGTTCACGATGCATTCCGTGGTCGATGTTTGGAATTCGATCGGACTGAATCCAGATGGCTCCACTTGACCCACAACTAACTCGAGTCGGAAGTTGGTGTCATGACCGAAGCCCAAGGGTAAAAAGTCAAAACGCACGTTGCACGTTTCGGTAGAGAACAAAAGTAGTTGAATTATTTCACTATACTGGTTTTCTCAAAGCAACATGGCGGTCTGTGTGCTTCTCACTGTGGAAATTGTGGCCATGGCAATGGGAAGAAACTGTCATGTGAATCGTGCTGCTATTAATTGCTGGGAATCCAGTCATCCACTTTGAACAAACACATTGTAAAATGGGCCAAATTGGCGGTGCCATAGTCAAGCTGACGGACGCAGCGCGGTTTCATGCAACTAAACAAATTGGTTGTTTTGTCTTTTTGTTCGTTTTCAAGGGAAGTTTGGTGTTCTAAGATACGCATCCATAAGAAGGCGAACAAGGAGGGTTGGTTGACCAGTCTGGATAGACACATTGGCATTATAGGATTCTTGCTACACTGGCAACGGAACTCCAAAACAATAGGACAAATAGGCCAATGTCAGCTGACTGCTCGCTGAAGCGTCCATTTTATGGCATCATCACATCCACATGATACCTCCAAGTTGCTTGCTCAAGTTTCCTCATCAAAGAAGAGAAAAGAAAATAGAAAAGCATGCTCAAGCCCTAGATTTGTTAAACGAAAGGGAAACTGGCATGCCTTGTACAAGCCTCTAGCACTTCTTTGGATGCTCACCTCCTTGTAAGAAATGGGAAGAAAGGTATCATACTACTGTTTCATGTGATTGCCTTACTGCTTGTAACTGATAGCTAACTAGTTCACAAAGAGAGAGAGAGAGAGAGAGAGAGAGAGAGAGAGAGAGAGAGAGAGAGAGAGAGAGAGAGAGACTCAAAGCAATTGATCCTTATTAAGAGCACAAGATTTAGATGCCAACCACTTTTAAGTGGTAGAAGAATCTGCGGAAGTAGCAAAGACTGATCATGTATAGAGTTCAGCAAGAAAGCTCCTTCACAGGCAAATTCGCACCAGGAAAGCTAGCAGGGAGATCACAAAGTTTAGGCACACAGTTCGTTCGTACCTGACTGACCATGAGCTACGAGGACTCCTGCAAAAAGAGCAAGCACGATCCAGAGCTTGGTGATGGACATTCTTTCTCTCTTCTACTTTGGCAACAATAGGAACAATGCATTCTTAAAGCACCTCTCTTCTGAAGTCAACGGCTCCTCTAGTTGATCACAGGTTAAGCAGAACCTGGAGGATCTCGGCATTAAAGAAGTCGGCTTCTGACTTTGTCAAAACACAAATGAAGAAACAGAGAAAGATGCAAAGAAAGGGACAGTACTCAAATCTCGATTCATGTTGCAGATCTCCTACACATTGCAACGAGCTTGAAGTACCTATTGCCAGTATCCTGTAACTAAACTCCGTATTACTCGATATCATAGGTCGGGATGTCAAGTGGTTTAACTAAACTAGATATCATAGCTCTCTGAGATTGTTATTATGAGGAAAGATGCAGTGAAGGCAACAAAGGAACTGCTACTTTCCATGGACAAGGGGCTTCAGGTGGATCAAGAAGCGGAAATCTAAAGTCAACTAGCAGGACAACTTCAAGAATTTTCTTACGTAAGATTCGAAATCAGCAAAAAAGCTACTTGGACTTTAGACACTGCAGAGTTTTGTATGATAGTCCTTTTTTACTCTTTAATTTGGTCCTTCAGGTTTGTGCTACTGTTCTATCGTCCCTCTTGTTCTCTGTAGTGTACCTTTGTCATCCTTGTAAACATTCTTTTTACTACTCTAGTGTAGCAGATACTTTGGTATTAATTATTTTTAATCTTTTTAATTCCACATGAAATAGACATGGATTAGGAAAGAAGCATATAACTTCTGAACATCTAAAAGCCAGCCATAGTGGCCTACAAGTTACGGCAGATTGTTCCTGTTGTACAAAGTAAACTGGAGATCGTAAGTTTTCAGGCACACATCTCATATCGTGCCTGACTATCCACCAGCCATGACCACTCCTGCCCAGGTAGGCAGCAAAACCAAGTAGTTTGACGCCAATAGTAAGTCTAGACATAGCGTCGTTCTTGCGCTTCGAAAAGCCAATTGCTTTGTAGTATACTCCGGCTAAGTAAAACCTAAATCTCTCTATAAAGAAGGTGTGGCTTTGACCGTCAGCAATCAGATTCAGAACACAAAGGACGAGACGCAGGGAGAAAGAAGAAGATAGAACAACGGATACAAGGCGCAGAACAGTCGCTTGAGACATTCTGTGACAGCACACCTATCTTGTCTAACTGGACATGAATAACTGAACGTTCACCAATTTATGATGGCATTCGTGGTTGCCTCACCCCTCAACTTTGCCATTAAACGAGGACTCTAAAGAGAACTATCGGCCCTCCGGAATGGTGATGGTCATATCATTTAAAGAACAATTCGCAGCTAACATCGATGCGTGTTCTGCCTCAGTTGCAGTTGCCACCGTGAAGAAAGCAGGCTGCTTAGGATCCGCCAAAGCCACACTTTCATTACCAAGCATAGCGACGACATCCGACATGGTGGGCCTGTCGCCAGCGTTTTCTTGGACGCACATGAGTGCCACATGAATGCACCTCGACACCTCCCAAGCTGGACATCCATCGCCTAGAGATGGATCCATAAGCTCCGACCACTGACCTGCTTTCCATAGTTCCCATGCCTGTGCCAATCAAACCAAGTAATAAGAGCTTAAGTTGGTTGATGCATGTTCATAACACCAAGTTACACTCACATGACCCAGAAGGTTGAGAGCATTCCCCCCATATTGTTGAAAACCTGCACTCCTCTTTCCAGTTACGATCTCCATGAGCAGAACACCAAAACTGAAGACATCAGACTTGATCGAGAACTGACCCTGTGAAGCATACTCAGGTGCCATGTACCCACTGAAAGGTATAATAAGATGAGACACTTCCTGTCAGCACATGCATATCGATTTTATGGAATGTGTTGATACAGTCACCCATCACGAAAAATGCGTTACACTTACTATGTTCCAACAACTCTGTTTGTGTTTGCTTGTGTTTCGTTTGAGCCAAAAATTCTGGCCATGCCAAAGTCGGATATCTTAGGATTCATGTCCGCGTCCAGGAGAATGTTGCTGGTTTTCAGATCCCTGTGAATGACACGCAGTCTGGAGTGCTTGTGAAGATAAAGAAGGCCTTGAGCTATCCCTTCAATGATATGGGCGCGCTTGCTCCAGTCCAGAAGTGCTCCTCTGGTTGGGTCTGACAACAGATAGATAAATTACATCATGATCCCAAAAGTTCTTATAGACGCAAGTAAAATGAAGCAGCAAATTTTAGTCAAAACCGACCGAATAGGAAGAAGTCCAAGCTCTTGTTGGGCATGTATTCATAGACGAGTAGCTTCTCCTCTCCTTGAATGCAGTATCCCGACAGCCTTACTAAATTCCTATGCTGAAGCTTCGCTATGAGAATAATTTCATTACTGAATTCGAGTAGCCCTTGTCCAGAACGTGCAGAAAGTCTTTTGACAGCTATCTCCTGTCCTTCTGGCAATTGGCCCTGAAAAAATGTAACAAAGATCTCCATTAAATACAACGAGTGGTGCACTTAAAAGCCTGTAAATTTGCTCTGTACTCGAGTCTTCCTCGGCTATGTAGGTGAAATTTGCTTGTGTTTTTTCTTGTCTCTACATAACCGAACAATCCTTTCTCGGGCTGATATGACTACCAATTCTACTTGATCCTTGCAAGAGCTGTTTGAATTGGTTTGCAAGTATATATCAAGTATATGACTTAAAAGAGCTCAGCAACTAAGATATTAGCTCTCGGTGAAGCTCAAGCACACAAAGGCCGTTCGGAGTGTTGTATAGATATGATACCTTATAAACAGGTCCAAACCCACCCTCTCCAAGCTTATTCTCGGCTGAAAAGTTGCTTGTGGCTTTTTCTATATCTGAGAAATGGTACAGCAAGAACTCTGCAGCTCTGTCGCCTTCTCCGATCTTAATTGGCAAGTGATTCACCAATGCAAGTAATGATTTCGCCTCGTGTGACTTTTTTGTGCCTGATTGGTTACATAAGTTGAGAATCATAAACAACATATGCATAAACAATGAGTAGTCACATTATCTGCGACATCACTACCTTTGCTTCTCCGTTTTCTGATCCACAGAAAACACACGAGAGAGCAAGACAGGAGTAATGTAAGAGATGCTGCTACTGAGGCCATGATTTGCAGCACCTTCCTCTTTTTCCCTACAAAATGTGTGAACGTTAGATGTCACACTAAATCCCCTGCTTAATTTAGAGCAATAATGAGGCAAATGTGTCCTGAAAATTTCCCCACAAAGGTGACGATAGTGTGTATTGTGTTCTTTTCAGTTACCTTTATGATCTGAGGAGCTCTTCGGTTCAGATACTTGCGCTCCTTGAGGCTCGGAATCAGCAACTCGAATGTACAATGTTCCAGTGGTGATGTTTTCACCACCGTCAACTTGTTGCAGATTTACAAGATCCCCGTGCCATAAGCTACAACCTCCAGAGAAGGCATAAGCAGTACAGTTACAATGTTTATAGCAGGCTGATTCACAGTCTTTGGCATCTGAAACATCCAATTTAGTTGCATCAGCGTTAAACTTCATATGGGGCATCTCCACAAACTTATCTGGCTTTTCTCCGCTCTCGCACTGCAAGCTGGTTTCCCTGAGGCACCCTCCTCCTGTGTCTCCCTCACTCCAATCTTGCAAAGAAGCTGGCTGAAAACCAGGCAAGCATTCGCAAGCCCTTGGTTGTCTCGCTTCATTGCAAACGCCAAATGCCCCGCAGAGGTCATACACATTGCATCGGGTGCGTGGTTGAGCCCAGAACAGTATCCACGATGTTTGGCTCTCTAACCATGTCATTTGCTGGATTTGACCTGAAATACCGATAATTAATCTTGAAACGATAGAGTCATCCTTGACAGAGTAAGTGAAGTACTGTTCGTATTGGTCACGGACGAATTCAAAAGTGAAGATGTAGTCTGGAGTCATCTCAGGAACCGCGCTGAATATTTTCCCGTCCCAATCCCCACTGCTCCAATAAGGAGTCCCTTTCTTCCACATAAGGAACTTGGGCTTGCCGCTAGGATCGAGGCCTAAAGAAAAATCACCGCCAGCAGGATCATCTTTGCTCTTCCATGACGTAAGCAACCGGTTCTGTCGGCGATTCAGTCCAAGCTTCATACCCGGGAGGAAAGTATCAGTAGGATGATCGAAGCTCTGCCACGAGACCATCGACGTGTTATCGCTACTCCTCAAAACAAGATTGCCTGAATCCAGGATGGTCGCTTCACTGTTATTCGTCCCAAGACCATAGGCCAATACGGATGGGCTCCCCCTGCCGTCTAAAAGTATGAGATCCCCATTGTTGTCGTCGAACATGAGCACACCGGATTTGTCTGCGATCGCGTTGTCTCTGTTAGCCACCCATACCAGCGTTTGCTTTTGCACTTTGTGATACCATATGCCGACATAGCGGTTGGTCGAGCTGCCCGGACTGAAGAAGCCAAATTCGAAGGTCTTGTTGGCAGAGACAAGCGTTTGTCCATCTCGGAGGGATTGGGATGGCAACAGGGTGTCTGCCGCAAGCGAAAACACGATCCTTGAAGCAGTGGATATGATCATGAGGGGGAGGAGGATGTAGCGGCCGGTGGTGCCGCCCATTATGACATAAATTTCCGAGCTCCCTGTGATTTGTAAGGCAGATATAGTCGTAAAGTCTGTGGAATGGTATGACAAGAAGGAAGCATCGGAGTAGAATAACCAAGTTGTCCATCCGGAGCATTGACTGACCACTCATAAACGGCAAGTCAAGCTTTGGTTCGTGGAGATGAATGCATCAGAAAGAAATCATTGGCGCGTGCCTTGACTTTCTTGGATTTGGCTGGCCCACTCAAAAGAAGTCGGGAAGCTTCATCGTGCCGTACTCACATGTAGACGTGGAACATTAAAAGTCAAAGCACATCTGTTGGAACATCTCTTTTAATTTTGGTGATTAAATCTCTTTAAGCTGACTCGTTCTTCCTCGTTTTCCCAAAGGCCGGTTGAAGAAATGGAGCGCAGACCGACCCATTAAGAATCTGTGTTATGCCAAGTTAATGCTTAATAGATCAAACGAGCTTCGACTTTCTCTAACATGCAGAGGATGAATTTTTTCTGAGAACCACTAATAGGTTTCCGAGAGGTTCGGATGGCTCGCATATTTTCACGCCATAGTCATATACCGTGTTGCTTTCCTACATGGAAAAATTAACATTACAAACGGAAGATGTGACATAAATTGTTTCTTATTAATTATTTTTATTATAGATCACATTTCGAAAGGGATTAAATAGATAGTTTCATATCCAATACGACGTATTTAACACGTGGACACAAGAGCTTTCGTGTCATTAGTTCATAGCCGGTGCCGATCGTGTAAACATCCTGATCAGCGCAACAGTGCTAATTATAATGTCCAACTATTCATGTGACTTTTCATATTCGAGTTAAGATGAGTTCATTCATGCGGAATACCATCTTCCTAAATGTTGACGCTTATTGGAACCATCTAGGAAAAGGTCTCAAAGTACATTATTCAATTAAATATTTAATTATTTTAAATTTAACATCGTCTTTTTCTACGTTACTGTCTTAAATATTAAATGAATCGAGTTGATCTTAACCTAGTTTTATAATTTTTCTTAAACCTTTAATCATCTTGATACTAGGCTTTTGATGGACCCATTGACTCTGTCCAACAATCCAAATCTTCGACTCTAACTTAATCCAACGCTCCAAACTACTTCTACATTGATCAACTGTATAAATAAGAACGTATGATATTCTCAATCTACAATGTACAAATTAAGTTGTGTATGTTTTTGAAATGTCATATGTCACACTTGAAAATCGGGTTATAAATAAAATGCTTTATTGATTTAAATGCCATCTCATCTTTTTTATGCCTCTCCCTTCCACTTTAATACGTGAATTTATTTTTTTATCTCTCTCTTTAGCCTTAAATCTTTCTTATGCTAATTACCAGCAACCCCTTTGCATACAAATCAAATAATTATATTAAAATTATATTAAATTAAATTTTAATTATTTGACATGATTAGAAATTTAAAGTTTATAGAAGTTTGCTTCAATACGTCTTAGATCAAAACAATGTTGAGAAAATGAAATACTTGAGCTGAAACCATTACAAGAACTATATCATGAGGTTCATTTGATGATTAAATTAGTTTAGGTTCGAAGCATTCGATTAAGTGTCAACTTTTAAAAAGTTATTAATCCAAAAGAATCAAATGTTTAATAACATAAGCGGGAGCTTATTTATAGCATAAGATGTGATCTTTAGATGGACATGATTAATACCAAGAATGATTATGCATGCCAACCAATTATAAATAGAACTGTGCAATAGATCGAATCTTGAGGATACAAATTAACAAGTTATCAAATCAAAATTTTATTCTAATATTGTGTGACTGATCTCATGGAGTTGAATCAAATACTCTTATTGGTGTCGCATTGTTAGTTTCATAGATTCAAGCCCTTCATGATGTGTCAGTTAAGTGAAGTTGATGAACCGATTAGATAAAGATGGCATGTTGAGAGTTGTCGATATGTTAAATTACACGTGTCATATTGTAACTACTCCTTCCAGACATATTAGGCTGCAAGATCATCCTCTAAACGAAGAACATTTAAACTGTTCAACGGTGGATGATCTGCAACTACCATATGGTTTCGTGTTGCCGGACTCCATACAGTTATGTTCTTTCACAGGAGGATGGCAGTAGATTGGATTGGATCAGCACGTTTGGCGATACATAGGTGACAAGATCCACTTAAAAAGGTCGGTCAGTTGGATAAGGCCCAGGATGACATATGCGCATACATGTGATTTGGTGTCCTTAATCACAATAATCCTTTTGATTTGGTAGAGATATAGTTTCATTAATAGCTACCAAATCAAGATTATGGAGGGTTCAGATAAAATCTTGGACGCATATCAGGATCCGATGTCAGATTGTTTTCCCGCTGCCTTCCAAACGCACGAAGACGGGAGAGACTCATCTCCCTCATAAATCAAAAGAAACAAGTCTATTAGTGCATACTGGGCATCAACGATTCAACATTGAGTGGCTCTAATCTTAGGTCGTGGGATCATTGAATCAGCGGGTCGACTAATCGGATCATGTGTTTAATATTATTAAATATATAAAATCAAAATCATATATTAAATTAGAAATATAAATTATATTATAAAAGCAAATTTATAATCCAGTGAAAAGGTATCGAAATAGATATCATAGGGATGAGATAGTAATAAGTGAAAACAAATAAAATGCAGCAGCCCAAAATCGGATCTAAGACGCCTTGAATAAAAATCAATCAAACTGTCATATAACTTACAAATACTATAATGAAAATTTTTTAAAACAAAAGTCATTTCAAGAATAGTTTATTTTTGTTTTTTATTCTTAACGATCCAATCAGTGGATCGAATTGATTTAGGTTTGATTCTCGATTCTCTTTTGGATCCGATGAAATCGTCCTGTTCGGATTTGATGATAACTAGTTTTCCACCAAGCAGACACGCACGCTAACTATTTGCTACAAGTAGCTTTCTCAGTTTTAGAATGGCGCCCGCCCTAACAATTAATGCACAGAGATTGGACATCAAAAGCATGCCCTGAAGTGGCTACTTAAGTGACTTAAGATAACCATGAGGATCGCACAGGTATCACGCTCAACCATCATTGAAGAACGTATCTATCGGAGCAGTGACGATTGTTGTCTCCACTTAATTAATATGTGCACAAACAGTGAAGGGCAACGTGGACCTTATTTTTCCGTGAATTACCAACGCACACAAAGATCAAACTAGAGCATCAAAGTCTTAGCTTTTCCGCCACGTAATGACCATAATAACCTTGCTATCCTTTAAAAACCAATGGCAGACCTCAATGACAACTGCACATGGTTGACCCAAAAGAAGGGTCATCAACATTAGATTTACCGCGAGGGAAAAAGGAGTTCTGGATGATTCGAGGACTAAAGTCGAAGTAGCGTTCTAGATGATTCGAAGACCAAAGTCAAAGTGGCGTTCATACTTTGTTCAGCAGAAAATTGACCCTACCAAAGTCCTAATAAACACGTGTATCTATCCAATATATATAATCGGTCGAAGAGTATCTTGCAAAGATCGGCATGTATAAACGAGATGACTTCTGTAATCATCACGCCCTACTTTCACAACCTTCGTTTCCATGCACAAGCACATATGTTGCTAATTGACATGATGATGGCCAGAACTGCGATCATGCTTTTTTTTGGTCTCTTCCTTCCACTCTTTCTTCTCATGGGATAAGACACCACATTCGTATGGCCTGTGCGACAGAACATTGCCTGCGCATGAACAATAGACACGTAAAATAATCGGTACGCTTTTGTGTCGCATGAAGCAGCACTTGCAAGTGATTGAGATTATACGTATGCCATGTTTTGTAAAAGCCCATGCAAACGACCTTTCGAAGCACAACCTTGGAAAACATACGAATGCTTTTAATGCTCGTGGAAGTGCTCGTCTAAAGCCAAGGCAGAACCATTTCCAAAGTTGCACCAGTCAAAGTAAGAGACAAGATTTTCTTGCCTTTTATTTTTTTAGGTTAATGTCAATACAATTAAAAGAAATAATTAGTTCTACAGGGCAAAATTTTAAATCTAACCTGTATTGGGTGGATCAAAGCACACCACCATCAGATCTCATATAGATTTTACTTAAAAGGAACTAAAACTATTATAATTATAATAAAATTTTGTTCTTAAATATCTTCTTTTCTTTATCTTGTTATAGTCGAATCCTTCGGTTTCTTTCCAGGAGGCCTCGTCGGACGACCCGCTTCTTCTCCTCCGCCTCTTCCATCCACCTCCGCCGGAGCTCTGTCGTCAGTGTACACTCGTCCGCTTGCTTGATCACCGCCGCCGCAGCCGTTCCGCGTGCATAGCACCAACAAGCAATGAAGAAGAGCCACGACGACGTCCACAGGATCGCCAAGAATCTCCCCCAGAATACCATCACCACCAGGCTCCCAATGAGTAGAAAGATTGCAATGCCCGAATCGGAAGTCCTCACCGGCCCCGATGGGGTCTTCCTCGGCTCCGGCCCCCCGGGCGGCGGTGCCTGCTTTCGCTGGGGCTTCTGCTCCGTGGCGTCCGGAGTGGAGCGGAAGGATGGCGAGGACGCGATAGAGAAAAACGATGAGTTAGAGGAGATGGCGGTGGAAAGAATCGACGCCGTCCTCCGGTCGTCGTCATCCGTTGAATCCGATCCCTTCTGCGACGACGGCTGGCCCGACTCTTTCCTCCTCCTCTTGCTTCGCTTCTGATATCAATTCATTCATCCAAAACAATCATGCAGGAGAGTAAGATATCCAGTTTGGAATCCATACTAGATCTAAAATTGCGGAAGGAACACATGGACAAAGAACCCTTACCAAGGCAGAGACCGCCGTCAACCCCAAGATCTTGGCGACAACCCGTCGGTGGTGTCGCCATCGTAAGTAGTGGGGCGACTCCGGGTTTATGTCGCCTCTGTACGCGTTCGCCTCGTCGTCCAAACTCGAGGCGGAGAAGCAGAAGACTCCCTGGTGCTTTCTACTGCAGTTTCCCATGGCAGCGATGGACGTCGACTCCAGAGCTAGGTTCACGAGAGGCGCGAACAGGAGGAGGAGGAGGACAAACCACACGACGCTGTCTTCCTCGTCCAAGAATTTGGCGGTATGGGTGGGCGTGGGGTGGCAGAGACGGCTGGAGCGCAGGCTATATACATCACAGGGGGATGGTTTTGGGCGTTACCTGCCGCCTAAGTTTCCCGTACTGGCGATAGGGGAGATGTCAGCGTGGAGGTGAGTGACACTTCTGTACCTCGTGTTCTCCGCAGGATTCCTTCTCCCTGTATCACCATATTGATCCACTCGCCTCTATAGGTGGGACCCCCCCTTCCACGGCCACCCTCAAAGCGCTGGCGAGCGGATATGGACGGGTAACACACGTGTGTTTTCACAAAATTGACTCGATTCCTTTCTTGGCTGGGTTTGACCAACTGACACCATCTTCTTCACAGGCATCGAGGGTCTCGGAAGGAGGGTATTTTGGTCTTCTGGGTTGAAAGGATGCGATCCTCGAGTTTCCGTTTTTGCTCGATCTCCATGGGAGACGCACGAGTCGCCGCTCGACCGAGTCGGTGGCGAGCGAGCGATGCATGGAACCGAGTCCTCCCCACTCGGCCGATCGAAAATACCGACAGTAGCGTCCGAGCGACTCGTGATCTCATTCCAACGTCACAATCGTGCCGGCCCGCCCTCGCCCCACGGCGTCTACAAGACCAGTTCGCTCGATCCCACCGCCGTGGGAAGGACTCCAACATATGAATACCCACCTGGCTAATATAGTAGTATATAGTGTCGGACAAAAGCATGATGTGACAAGTTTGAAGCACCGCCAGAACCCTGGTTCTCTCTTGCTTTCTGTCCACGTCGGACGCCACATGGATGATAAGAACGGCACAAAAAGACTCGTTAGTCTTTAATGGGATTACAGCTTCGGCGCCACGAGAAGAACAGAAGACGCAGGCAGTCGGACCAGGCTATCTACTGTTAAAGAGAAGAATTAGCTGCTTATGATGATCATCCTGCGAAATCGCTGGCTTGTCTTGTCTTTTTTTTCTTCCTTGTGACGTTGAGAAATCAAGTTCGTATCGTTCTGGGAACAAAAGTACTTGATGATGCATCCGTCTTGACACAAAAAAAAGCCAAAATAAACTTCATAAAAAGAGAAACCACATGATGTTTCCTCTATATGCTTTTTCACAGCATTCAGCGATACCTTATTTTCATACTAGTTTCCCTGCTTGCACATTTAAGCACGATGATTGGAAGACTAGAACTGTTAGCTTACATCATGGTCAAATGAGCAATTTATTCCTTCAACATCGAAGATTCTTTGACAGGTGACTCTTGTGCCTCACTGAAGTAATATTCCCTGAAAAGTAAGATCAGATTAAGTACTTGTTGGTCCAACAAAATCTAAAGAGAACATATTTAAGACAAAACTTGATTGCAAGATTTAGCTAACAAAGAGTTACCATCATGCACAACAAGTGTGCAGTTGGATGCATTCGAACATGTGAAGAATATATTGCAGATCGAACCAATTAGCACCACAAATGAAGCAGCTGAAAAATATGTTTATGCATTTTGGAAGTTCCACTATCACAATTTCCATCATTCAGTAGTCTTTCACGTTTATTTAGCATGGTAGGTGTAATCAGTTCACCGTGTACTCATGAAAACCATAGTAACTATTGTTATGTCATCAAAGTTCAGTACATTTGATTCATCAAATAAGCACTTACGATTGTACTTTACTAGACTCGCATGGTCAGAAAGCATTTTCATGTTCTTGTGTCGGATACTGTAAACTGATGAGCAATAACAGTAGTATCTAAAGCATCATGCCAAAGAAAAAAAAGAATCCTATAAGTCATTCATGTAGCAAATCTTACATTCTGTGGACCGAATTAACGAAACCAAACTTAGCATACTGTATTTTGCGAGTAAGTTGATAAAGGCCAGTTCAGAATTACACTAACAAGGTTCCAATTCTTCTGCAATATCAACAAAACAGTATTGGAATTAAACTTGTTCAAGTGCCATAAACAAGTTAATTTCATCAAAAGAGAGGTTTATTGCATCAAGAGAGAGATTCATTATATCAAGAGGATAAAAAAAATTAAATATCTATGGAAGAATAAATCAAAATGACTATTGATTCTTTAAGAGGTTTGTTGGAAGACAATGATTCATTTTGAATACAATTAATGTAATATATCTTTGGGGACTATATAAACCCCATATGTTAGGCCATGAAACGCATAGAGTTTTTGAAATTGTAAAAAGTTTTGTAAGAAATATAGAAAATTTAACCTTGTCCTATTCTTCTTTTGTTTAATAACTTCATCCCTTCTTCTTATCAAGTTCAATATTTGGTATCAGAGCCTAGGTTAAGCTATGGCTTCTTCCCCAAGTACCATCTAACTTCAAATCCCTAGATTGATAAAAAAAAAATTATGACATATGGTACATCCAAATGAAAGTTCTTATAGGCTCCCAAGATGTATGAGAGTTTGTAGAAGATGGATTTGTTGAACCAAGTCCAGTAGAAGGAGCAATAAATGCAGAAGCAAAAAAATAACTCAAAGATAGAAGAAAGAAGAAGAAAAAGACCTTGTTCACGAACTACCAAGGGCTTGATGATATAATGTTCGAGATCATCAGTCCAGCAAATACTTCAAAGGAGGCTTGGAAAATGTTTCAAAAAGCATTCGGTGGTGTTGATAAGGTAAAAAAACTTCGTCTACAAGTTTTACGAGCCGAGTTTGAAAAATTACAACAAGGTACTTCTGAAACTATTTTTGATTACTTCTCCCATTTTTATTGTTCATCAAATGAGACGAAATGACGAACAAATAAGTGATCAAAGAGTAATAGAATGCTGAGATCTCTAGATCCAAAATTTAATTTTATTGTTGTTGTGATTGAAGAATCCAAATATTTAGAAAAAAAATGTCTTTAGAACAACTTATGAGTTCCCTTCAAGTTCAAGTTCATGAACAAAGGATTACAAAAAGAGGAGAAGACAAAACTATGGAGTAAGCACTACAAACCAAGCTTACTCTTGAAAATAAAGGTGAATCAAATTTTCAAAGAGGAAGAGGTCGTGAACAAAGAGGAAGAGGAAGTAAAAATCAGACTAATCAGGAATCTCCAAACAATAAAGGTGGTAGAGAAAATTCTACTCAAAGAGGCTAAGGTTATAGTCGAGGACATGACCGAGGCCGTGGACATGGCAGAAATTCTAAAAGATATGAAATATAATGCTATATTTGCAAAAGGTATAGACATTACTCGTATGAATGTTATTATAATCCTAACAATCAAGGTGATAAGATAAATTTTATTAAGAAAGAAAAGAATGAAAATCAAGTTTTGCTGATGACGTATAATAATTTGAAAGAAGATCAATCAATGACATGGTATTTAGATATAGGAGCTTCAAATCATATGTGTGACATTAAAGAATTATTTTCAGAAATAGATATAAGTTATTCTAGAAATATTACATTTGGAGATTTGTCTTAAAGACCAGTAAAAAGCAAAGGTAAAATTCTCCTTAAACTTAATAATGACAAAGAGTTATGCATTTCGAATGTTTATTATGTTTCTGATATGAAAATTAATATTTTGAACTTCAGACAATTATTTGAAAAAGGTTATGATCTTAAGATAAAAGATATGACTCTTTCAATTCGTGATAAGAATAAAACATTAATCTCACATATGAAAATGGCAAAAAACAGAATGTTTCCTCTGTATTTATGTATTTTTGATCGATCAAATTATTTTAAAATTGATATTGAGGACAATTCTACACTATGACATCTTAGATATGCTCACTTAAATTCTGATACTTTGAAACTTCTAGAGAAGTATAATATGGTGACAGGAATGTCAAGAATTGATCGTCCATCAAAATTATATGAAATATATGACATGGGTAAGTAAGAAAGAAAGCCTTTCAAAATCAAAAGAACAAAAAGAGCATCGCATCGACTTGATATGGTGTATTCAGATATTTGCTGCACTATCAATCCAGTATCACTTGGAGGAAGTAAGTATTTTCTTACCTTTACTGATGATCATAGTGGTAAAACTTGGATTTATATATTAAAAGAAAAGAAAGATGTTTTAAATAAATTTAAAGAATTTAAGAATTTGGTTGAAAGATAAAGTGGTTGTAGGATTAAATGTTTAAGAACAAATAGAGGTGGTGAATATATATCAAATGAATTTGAAAGTTTTTGTAGAAATAATGAGATTTTGTATCAATTCACCATGCCATACACACCTCAACAAAATGGTGCCTCAGAAAGAAAAAATAGGACTATACTTAATATGGTCGGATGCATGTTAAAAAAAAGAAGAATTCCTAAAGAATTTTGGAGAAATGCTGTTGCTTGTGTAATTTATTTGCTTAATAGGTTTCTGATAAAGTGAATTGATAATGTTACACCAGAAGAAGCATGGAGCTTACAGAAATCAAGAATCGATCATTTGAGAATTTGTGAAAGTGTTGCATTTGCTAAGATACCAGAAGGAAAAAGAATAGAACCTGAGGATAAAAGTTAAAAATGCATCATGTTAGGCTATATTGAGAATTCCAGTTGTTGCAAACTCTACAATCTCATCACAAATAAAGTTATGATATCAAAAGATGTTGAGTTTGATGAACAACAAATTTGGAACCGAAAAAGTGATGAGCGGCATAAGAAAGTTATAGCTTCCAAAGAGGATGATATAATACGAGCAAACATCGAAGAGTCCATGCCTAAATCATCACGTAGACCGGTTAGGTCACATGATTTAAGAAGTCCAATTATAAAAAGGATAAGACCGATTCATGAGTTATATGACGTGACTCGAATGATTGATACTAATAATGATGAACTTTCTTTATTTTATCTTTTTATAGGATATGATCAATTAATCTTCAAAGAAGCTTGTAGAGAAGAAAAATGACAATAAGCTATGAATGAAGAGATTCATATAATTTACAAAAATGATACATGGGAGCTTACTATACTTCCAAAAGGCCACCAAGCGAGATCAGTGTTAAGTGGATCTTCCAAACAAAAAGAAATGCACAATGGGAGATAAAGAAATACAAAGCACGATTGGTTACAAAAAGATACAAACAATAATATGGGATTGACTATGAAGAAGTATTTATACCAATTGCTCGATTGGAAACAGTAAGATTACTTATCTCCATCTCCCTAGCAGCTCAAATGAAATGAAAAATATTACAAATGGATGTCAAATCAGTATTTCTTAATGAAGTTCTTGAAGAAGAGATATATATCCAATAATCCCTTGGTTTTATTATTTATGAATAAGAAGACAAAGTATATAAGTTAAAGAGATATCTTTATAGGCTTAAACAAGCCCCACGAGTATGGAATTCTCGGATAGATACTTATTTTATTCAAAATGATTTTTATAAATGTTCACATGAACATGCTCTCTATACAAAATCTAACTTTGATGGAGGTATCTTGTTTGTATGCCTATATATATGATTTAATATTTACAGGTAATAGTAGCTCTATGATTAAAGATTTTAAGTACTCTATGATGAAGGAATTTGAGATGACTGACTTAGGCCTAATGACTTATTTTCTTAGTATCGAAGTTATACAAGACAATGAAGGAATTTTTATCTCATAAGAAAATTATGTAAAGGAAACTCTAAAGAAGTTTTTTATGAAAGATTATCACCCTATAGATACGCCTGTTGAATATGACACTAAGTTGACTAAGGAAGCTGAAGGTAAATGTATTAATCCAACTTATTATAAAAATTTAGTTGGCTGTTTAAGGTATATGACATACACTCGACCTGATATATTATTTGGAGTTGGTTTAATAAGTAAATATATGGAAACTCATAAAATATCTCATTTAAATATCGCTAAAAGAATTTTGTAATATATTAAAGGAACAATTGAGTATGGAATGTTCTATTCATCATTAAAATGTTAGAGCTCATTGGATATAGTGACAGTGATTGGGCCGAAAGCTATGATGATCGGAAAAGTATAACTAGATTTGTATTTTATTTTGGTGAAGCTACATTCACTTGATCTTTAAAAAAGCAACAAATCATTGCTCTATTAAGTTGTGAAGTAGAATATATAGTAGTATCTTCTTGTGTTTGTCTCGCAATCTGATTGAGAATATTACTCCAAGAACTTCATATGTCATCGGAAAAGTCAATCAAGATTTATGTTGATAATAAATCAACTATTGCTTTAGCCAAGAATCCAGTCTATCATAAAAGATTAAAGTATATCGACACAAGATTTCATTTAATAATAAATTATATCAAAAATAAAGAAGTAGAGCTACATCATATCAAGACAAGTGAACAAGTGGCCAATTTACTTACGAAACCCCTCAAATTTGAAATATTTTAACAACTTCAAAGAAAACTTAGCATGTTAGATGGAACAAGTTTAATGGGGGAGAATGTTAGAATTAAACTTGTTCAAGTGTCATAAAGAGGTTAATTTCATCAAAAGAGAGATTTATTGCATCGAAAGAGAAATTCATTGCATCAAGAGGAAAAATATATTAAATGTCTATGGAAAAACAAGTCAAATTGATTATTGGTTCTTGAAGAGATTTGTTGAAAGACAATGATTCATTTTAAATACAATTAATGTAATGTATCTATGGAAGCTATATAAATCCCATATGTTGGGTCATGAAACACATAGAGTTTCTGAAATTATAAAGAGTTTTATAAGAAATATAGAAGATTTAACCTTGTCTTATTCTTCCTTTGTTTAATAAATTTATCCCTTTTTCCTATCAAGTTCAACAAACAAGAGTCTGGTATCATCAGCAGAGTTTATTAGTTTAAGCATTACATTAGCAGTTGACTCATCGGTCTTACTTTAGCAATCAATCCAACATTTGCATTCATTTAAGCTGCTTTAAAACTTTCTTCTTTGTTTATGAGCAATAAATAGAAACAGAACTAATTGGTAAACCATGAACACAGGTTTGGTTACCGGCAAATCTTTCAACCATATGACCAATTTGGGGGGAACTCGACATAGTATGTGTTGAGATCTGTTAAGATTTGCTGTGATTTAAATTGTTAAGATCTATCAAAATTTACTGATATGACAGATTAGAATATAATTGTTGATTTCTTCCTAATTATATTATCTTATTTGGCTATATCTTTATATTATTAATACATAGATCTATTTAGGTAGGTCTTTCTTTCTATTTAGGTAGTTCTTTCCTTTTTTTTCGACTATATATAATTTCTCTATTCAAGCAAGTGAAATTCTCTCCTTTTGTCCTACTCATGGAATTAGAGCAAGGTTAGGTTCTGATTTTTTTTTCTCTACCGACTATAGTATACGACAAATTTGTTTCTCTCTTGGTCTTTATTATCGGTCCTCTCTAATGACTCTCTTTGTTTTTTGTCATGTCTAAAACTCCCAAGTTTATTTCTAATCATTCTAAACCTATTCACACTAAATATTTCCTTTAATTTGAGAGTCATACTCTCCAGATCTTTGAAATTTTTTTTTTGGAATGGTCACAATCAATTAACATCTCTCTAATGAGTATAGAGAAGTTCAAATATGTGAATGAGACTACACAGACACCGGCATCGGAAGATGGTTCATACGAAACTTGGGAGGTCGAGAACATACTGTGGCTGCTTCATTCCATACAACTAGAAATCAGCAAGACATACATTCTTCTTCCTATGATGAGAGATATTTGGGATGCTGTCAATAAAACCCACTTCTCAGATTTTTCAAATCAAAAAGTAAATTCAAAAGACAACGCAGGGTACATCAAGCATCATAGATTACTACAATAATCGACAAGGTCTGTTGGCTAAATTAGACCTATATCAAAATCTAGAAATAGAATCTGTTGCCGCCACTAAAAGGCTAAGAAACTTATTGGAGATGGAGAGGGTATTTCAATTTGTATTGGGTGAAATTCCAAATTTGATAGGTATGCAATCGTATTCTCAGTAGAGAATCTTTTCCTGATTTTGATGAAGCGTTTACCCTAGTTCTAAGTGTTGAAAGCCAGCAAAGAGGCAGATTATGATAAGCAGAAAATAGCAACGCATCAAAAACCTCTACAGAACAAATACCTTGTATTGTGGTTATCTACCAAGATATGCAAGCTACAATACACTAACAGAGGTGTCAAAATGTTATCTATAAAAGGACATATCAGTGTGATCAATGTACAGTACCTGTACCAGATAAATCCAGTGCATGTAACAACTGGATACTAGAGAAATACGAAGATTTCATGTCAGAACTTACAGAATGAAACCAGTGTGATAAGATGCAAAAGTTTTTTTTTTTTAAATAAAATGCGAAAATTTCTTTAAGCAGACGAACAAGAACTCAAGCAACTTGTTATCAGATGCCTTTTCACATACCAGCTTGATGAGGATAAGATATCTTTTCAGGTGGCTTCGGGAAATCAGCAATATCTTGCAATGCTGATACCCCATTTAAAAGTTGGGGCCCAGAAATGAACTGTAGGCAAGAGAGAAAACTATTAATTTGTTGGTCTTACCAATCTATATTAGACAAAAACGACAAATGGAAAAGAGCGATACCACGTCTCCACATATATTGAGATTGGATTTAATATGGAACGGAAAACTTGAAACCAGATTAACCCAAAAAACTATGTTAGATTTTCACTTGACAAATAAAGCCATAATTACGTTATATTCACTGTTCTGGAGGACCAAGAACAGATTGATCATAGACCAAACACTGAAACCCCCAACTCCGGTTTCATGACTTCCAAATAAAATCATCTATAGTATAAGCATTTCAGATTTAGATATACATTTGCATAGCAATATCGGGCTCCGACTAAAAGACGAATGATTTATACTATCATCTTACTTCGGGAATGATTCCGAGAACCCTGATGGTATTCAAGATGATCAACAAGACGAAAACGCAGAAATATACCATGACTACCGAAGCGATGAAGGAATTGATACCTAGGAAGCGAAGAGAAGGGAAGGATACGAACTTCCGCCGAAGGATAGGATCGAAAAGGAGCGACATAAGTTGGTGGTAGGTGGAAGCAAAATGAACCGGCCTTCCCTCAAATTCCTAATATAAAGGCACTAGAACGTCAGCAGCTGCCCTCCAGGGAGGAAACGGCTATTAATTCGATTCATCGAACGGGTCCGGATACCGATCCATGTTGGATCCAAACCGATCCGGTAGTGATCCGTCCGATTTCGAGTGCTGCATTTTCCCTGTCTAGGACTAACCAGGAAACAGCACATCCCTCCCCGGTACGGGAGCCACAACCATCGCGACAGAAGAACAGTGACCGAAATAAGGGGTTTCGGGACGCCATCACTCGACCGCGATTGCGACTTCAGAGACGGAAGCTGATATGAATCCTACGCGCGTGTACGCGCATATTGGATTTCGGATAACAAGCTAATTTGACTGACTGATTGTATTAAAGAGCAATTTGACCCCTTCTTTTATTTTTTCTGTAACTCGGGCCATTTTTAATTCATTAATTTATGGCATTCGTCTGTGTCATGCCACAGAAAAATTATGAAGGGTAGTGCTATAGTTATAGCATAAAAGAAAAGATCTAACCTTTAGATTTTGAGGATTGTGCCCACACTTGATTAAGAAAAAAGGGTAAGACTCCGAGTTCGCAGAGCTCCCAATTTCCCTTACAGCATGACTTGCATGCATCTCTGCCTTTCCTTGTCATCCTCTCTATAGCCAAAAATCTGAAACCAAAACTTCCTTATAATACAGAATAAAAAGAGTCATTTACATACATGCACTGATCTGCTATTGTCAGCATGATACTTGCATCTCCATGTTCGTAAGTTTTTCATTGAATCCAAGAACGTAAAGGCCCATTCTGGAGAACAGGTGTCGGCCTATATAAGATCCATCAACCAACAACACACATAGGAATCATGAGTGTTCGGAATCCTTGTATTGTGCACGTCCATTAAACTGTATCTCATTGACCAAACCGAGGGCCTTTCAATAGTTATAAGCATGACCAGCTCAGGTGTGTCAGTTCCAAACACATGTCCTCTTCTAATCAACCGAATGTTCTCACCGTCATTTTTTCTTACCATGCATATATCTGTGGTTCACACACTGGAACCGAAAAGCTCTGTTGTAGGCTAGATGAAGAGCCTCATACATCTGGACAAATCACATTGTCCTGGTATAGGACTGCCGCAAATACACTGTGGACCTGAGCATCTCCTCTCTGGCACGGTAAGTTCTTAGGATAATAGTGGAAAGTTGATCGAATGTAACATTGCTAGAATCTCTGACCCTTACATGTGCCAGAAGGCTGTTGCATATGATTGGACTATTTGGTCTGGAACGACAAGCAGCCGACGAACATTAATTAGCTGAATGATGTTGGCCTTCTCGTTCATCTATGATTGCCATATTAGCATGACATACGCATAAAACAAGCAGCTTGAGATTTGTGCGTCACATGAGTGCACTGAGCATCTAATATGAGTGTAGATTCAGCTACAATGGTCTGACAGTAAGGACATTGCTTGCCTTGAGAGAAATGTCAACCTTTTTTTAGATCTGTTTCATCTCCAAGACGCATGCGTTTGTCGAAGTGAAAACCTGGATTCACATGTTACCTTGCTTTTGACGAGCAGGGAGAGAAAGACAGTAGCTCGAGACCCTTAAATGACCAGTGGGGTGCGACAACAAGAGCCAGTGCCAAGTTCGTCTCTCTTTTGAGAAATCCTTCAATGGCCAACGACCCCATGCAAGAAATGCCATGGAGGAACGACAAGGTTAAACATCTTTGGCTGGATTAATTTAGCTCTCCTTCATTCTATAGCATTTTGCCGAGAATCCAACAGACTGATCCATTGACTCTCCAGCGTTTGTTCATGACGTTATATTTTGTTCTGAGATTCGACATCCCTGGAGGCGACATATATGCGTGTTCATGCTTCAGTGACAGTATGCTAATAGTTAAATATCAACGTACGATTGTGAATCACAATCAAAATTTAGTAGCTCGTCGCATATACTCCTTGATATCATTGTCACACTGTCAGAAGTGGCGCCTACTGAGCATCGGCAACAGCTTTGGTTGGCAGACGATGTCCTGTTGGAATTAAGACATGGAAGGACAATATTAGTTACGAAACTGCGGGGCTGGCGGAGGGACCCTCGGGGTCACATGAAGATACATAGGCGCAAAGGGACAGGAGGAAGGCCATGCACATCTAGCAAAACAATCCGCCAAAGACGGGTCTGCTTCTTTGCTGGGATATATAACTATCCAGAAAAATGAGTGAACAGTTTTACTGACGCCATGTTCACAATAAAAAAAATGCAAACGTACGAGGGACACTGAGTAGCTGATACGAGAACGGCGTCAATTACGATACCACCATGTCTGTAAGCATGGCCGAATCATCTTCTATATCTCTACCACCCTTTAATTAAGTTGGTACTACACGAACATACATTTCTGTATATCACGACGACTGTGTTTGATCTCTCTCGATTGAAGGATCGTAGAGTTGCGTAAGCTGTGTTGTGGAGCACAAACGCCAGATCTCAACTGCTCTTCGTGCATATTGATTGACACATTGTGGCGCGCTGCAGGATGACAAAGCCACAGCTGCCACTCCATACGCTTATGGGTCCATGAATTAAATTTGAGATCCCCCACTCCCCGGGGTTCCGTTGACAACCTCTGGGGAGAAATCCTGTACTGGCTCACTATTGAAGCAACCGGAACATTAACTAAAAGGCTGCTCAAGTTTTTATATCCTCTTCCGTGCCACCTATGAGTTGTTGTTAAGATTGCTAAATATTTTTTAAAATACTTTTTATCAGTAATCTTTGATTTTTTTTATTTATTTTGAAATTCTCCTCCCTTTTGCAACATGAGAATTGTGGGACGATCTGGTGCAAAATTCATAAGAAGGAATATAGTGTCGAAGGTCTTGGTACATTAAAGATCACCAGAAGCTGAAGCTGGGGGGTAACCCGTAAGGTTGAGGCAGGTCAAACATGGTAGCGTGAATGCGTTGTCGGCTCCATTGAGATGGTGGTTTATTTGCTGCGTTGCCTCGCTGATCCAGCACACCGCATCGATCGACCTCAACATGCAGATTCCCACTCTTGTCTAAGCTTTACCACCGCACGCCACAAACCAAGGTCCGCTCGGCAGGTGCTCATGACTGCGATGATCGATATAGGGCATTACACTAGATAAGCTGAATGAGCCCACGCGCGTCGCCGCAAAGATGAGGCTTCTCCTTGGTACGATCGACTCAGCTATGCATGTTCAGGGAAAAGGAATGCGTGGTTGGATCAACAGTAGGAAGGAATACAATAGTAGTATTCTTCAGACTCTTTGACTGGAACATCTCCTACATGTATATTTTCTCAGAGAACCTGCTGTTAAAGGTAGTCAGACTTAAGAGATAACGTCCGTACAAAAGATTCCATGTCCCGGCCATCCCTTAACTTGTTCAGGATTCGAAGTCAATTCGCGTGTAATTACTTACCTGGCTGAGCAAGCTCAGAGCAGCACCACACACACATAGTACAATTAGCAGTCTTTATTTTATTTTGTTTCTCTTGTCGATAGTTGAAGGAGGAGAAGGAGTAGATAAAAAGTCATTGCCATCATCATAAGAAATAAAGCTGCAACACAGGGAAAGAGGACGCCCGAAGCTGTGTTGTGCAGTGGGGAAGGGGGAAAGGGGAGACGGGCATTTAATTTGCGTGATTATGTGTTACCGAGGAATTTGATATCTCAGAGGACGTCCATCCCCCAAGGGGACATGTCAGTCGTCGTACTAGCACTGTTTAGATTCTTGTTTCTCGTGCTGGCACGTGACCTCACCGCCTATTAATCTTGTGTGGTTGGCCGCTCCGCTCGCCATCGTACCATCGCGAGGACGCGGATGGCTATAATCCATTTTACCCACTGCCGTGTTTGTTTTTACCATATGGCAGGTTGTGGTCATGAATTAGTGTTGGATCCGCCAAGTTTGAAGATCAACTATGTGGAAAACCACCAAATAAAACGTGGAAATGAGGTTAAGACTAATTTAGGTCATGTTGACAAAGATTACTACGTACTTTTTCTGTCCAAACCTGCTCAGTCGTCACAAGCGTCCCTCGCGAAGCCCACCCTAAGTCTTGTAATATTTAGTCTTCCAGGTTGGTTCTCTGGTTTCGCTCAGCTTCTATCTTGCCAAACACGTGTCATGTCAGTACGTCAGCCTAGTTTGGTCCCTGAATATTTATGATCGTTATTATCATCATCATTATTGCAATTATCATTGGGATTAATTGGCATGACTATAGATGATAGCATGGTCCCTCCACCTCACTTGATTTCTCTCATTTTTTCCTATGTTTGGATAACACATTTTCTAAAACATTGTACCGCGTCCTTAAGCATCTCCACGTCGAAGATCCGAAGAACTCATGCATTAATTAATCAGGCAGCAACATCACGCTTCCAATCATGCGGTTTGGTGTTGTTCTGGTCACACCTTGATCGAGCAGATTGCCAGCACTTCGTTATCAGATGAACAACGACGTACTACACATGTACGTGAGACCTTTGGAGATATCAGCTCAGCCTACACCGCACCGAACACTACTATTGATCTGTTACTTATAATATTACCTATGCGAGTACTTTAACGATATCACCTCATCCTACACTGTTGGATCAACAATGTTCACGCAGTTTTCCATCAGGAATCCCATACCGAACAGTAATATGTATACGTGGTTGTTGGTGCCATCCAACACATATTTAAAAAGCAATCTTACGAAGAATTAAACCTAAAAATATGTTGTGTGTGCTGCTTTAAAATCACTAGGGACGACGCCTAGTAACACATACTGTCGGATGCGTCAGACGTATACTACAACAAGCCCATGCATGCATGAATCATGCACGGGAACGGCATGGATGCATGTACGTAGCCCTCATATTCGAGATACACGGGTTTTACTCCCACCACAAGCGTTGGCTTCACGGATACCCGTCCGACCTCGCGTCCGAACCCCGCCACTGTTTGTTTCCTCCTAGACGGACACGTATCGTGTCGCGCGACTTCGTTGACCTTTAACCATTTCCGTTTTTTTTTTTTTTTTTTTTTTGCCAAAGAAAAAAAACTTGATTTATTCCAATTCCATATTTTATTTTATATATATATATATATATATGATAGAGAAAACAGAGAATTAACAACAATTATGTTGTTTTTTGTTTTCTGAACCCATCCATCCACCCACCACTTGATGACTTCGATTCATAGAAGAGGCGGCACCACGAAAGGGTATCTTTTTTTTGGTTTTTCTCCTCTCGCTAAAAATATTATGCGTTTGCCCCATTATTTGTTCTTTTATCCGCTGTGATCGTAGGAGGCGTGGAGGGTGGAAGTGGTCCGGCGCTTCTTGAGCTCCCGGCCGTCCGATGAGGATCCAACGGCGGTCTCGCTCTCGGAGCTCGAGGAGTGACGGCCGAGGACCGTAACCGGCGTCTCGGGGCTCGACGCTACGCCCATCCCGGCCGAATCATCGCAGCCGTCCGTCGCCGTTGCTATCGCAGCTCCTATCACGATGCTGCACTCCCACAACTTCTCCTATGGAAAAACAATCAGCAAATACATTTAATTGGAAAAGAATTATAACAACGATAAAATGACGATAAAAAAGGAAACAAAGGTGGGGGTGGGTGGTGGTGAGGGGGAGTACTTCATTTACGAAGCTGCAGGAGGAGACAGCGGCGCGGAAGGCCGGGAACTGGATGGGGAAGATTTCGTAGGCAGCGGAGAGCAGTGAGGAGGCAGCCACCAACGAAGGTTTGAACTCCAGCATCTTGATCTCTGAATGATTTTTTTTAATTCAAGTAATTTCACAAATTTCTTCACGTAAAAATGGTAAATGTACGAAAAAGTCGATCTTTTAGGGTTCGATTTATGTGGAAGAATGATTTGATTACCGTTTTGAGCTTTGAGAAGGACTTGGGTGGCATGGGCTTTGAGGGCTTGAAGGAGAGGGGGTTGAGCCGGCGAGAAGAAGGAGATGAAGAATCTTAGGAAGGAAAAAGGGGTGACGGATCGCATCCTCCAACCCAAAGTCCCAAGCACCAGAAGCTCCATCCTCTGGATCGTTTGAGCGTCGAATATGAATCCTTCCTTTCCCTAGGAAATCCAAATGAAACAGTGAAATCGACCGATTTGGCCTTAAAATCTTGTAAAACAAAACGATGTTCGAGTACCTGGAAATCCGCGAGCATGAAGTTGGTCTTCTTCATCTTGGAGGCAAGGGAGAGGCAGGCGATAGAGAGCAACTGGATGATCCACGGCTTCTCTCTCTGCAGCAACCAGAGAGATGAGGTCTGTTAGATCATGTATTCCTCGGAAGATTCGATTCCTTATCTTCTCCTATTTATTCGATCGTTGTGATTCATACTTGGATTTTGCGCTTGGATAGGAAGCGATCGATGTAGTTGATTGCGAGGTAAGCGACGAAGGGATCCAGATTGCAATCGAACTGCGCCTGCCAACGGAGACAAACGCCGCAATAATTGAAGCAGAGAGACGGTAACAAAAACAAGATGCCTGTTTCTTCATCGCCTTCTTATCACGAATTCAATGTCTAGCCTTACCTGGAGGACCAAAGACACGGCGTCTCTCCGGGAGGAGAGATCGACGAGACCGACGGTGGAGATCATGTGGTCGGACTCCGCGGCGAAGAGCGCCGAGATGGAGCCCCAGCCCTGATGCTCGTCTTCGGAACTCGTCAGTGGGTTCTCGAGATCGAACTCCATTGCTCCTCTTCGAGTAGTATTGTATGTCTTACCGATCGCAGGGGAGTAAGGGAAGGTAAAGGTAGAGTTTTTAGGATGAGAAAAGGCGAGAGGAAGCCATTACAGCGTAATATAAGGAACGAAGGAGACGAAGAGAGAGAGAGAGTGGAGTGTGCTTGCTTTATAGGTGAAAGGACTGTAGAGAGAGACTTCCACTTCGCTCTTCTTCTAACACACCCTCTCCAACTTTCTGATTATAGATGCTTAGCAGTACTATCGTAATGATTGTTGTTGTTTTCCTTATCTAAGCTGCTGTGGACCGCAGTGGAAGGGAATGTGAAGGTGATTAGTAAGCCCTTCTTTATGTTAAGGAAAAGTAAAGAAACGTAGTGATGGGAGAATGCAATAGGGTTGGTATCGGAAGGGAAGGGGCGGGGGAGGGGAGATGAGAGATGCCGGGAAAAGGGTACAGGTGTCGCTGTCGTGTGGGGCCTAAAAGGGTGGGGTTGCTTGGGACCGCAGGCGCAGCGGCAGCGGCAGCGGCGGCAGCAGCAGCAGAAACAACAGCAACAGAGGCGTTGGTGGTCTAACCTCTGCTTTGGCGGATGTTGATTTCTCTTCTCCAATCGCCCCTCCTTTTTCATCTCGCTCACGGGAGATTTCTTATATCTCGCTGCTTCTTCTGGGGAGATTTTGGTATCAGATCACCTCAATGGCAAGGATTGTGTTGGCCAAGTTTGGTAGGAGTTTATCCTGACATGAGTGATGATTGGCCACACTCGCTCTTTCTCGGCTGTTCTTACTGAGAGATTGCATGGTTAGTTGTCTTGGACAGCTTAGCTCCCTTTTCAATGTATTCTTAATCTGTAGCATTCTTAGCTGGTGTCGTAAAGATAATTCTATTGACACCAGAGTATATCTATAGGTGTAATTGATCGAGATGGTTCACAAGTATACAAGTGAGGCAGGACAAGGACGAGAACTGGCTTGAGAAGCACGGTCCGCGTATTCTCACCGGGAGTGGCTTGATCATTCGCGTCAACAGATGAGAATCTCGGATGAGACGAGAAGATGGGAGCTGTTCCTTGCAGACTCCGTTTTGACTTGGATTACGGGTTGGTGTCCCGACTCCGGCATCCCGGTCAACACTTTTATTAGACGAGACCCTAATTCTTTACTCCCAGTATCTTTCCATCCTGCTACACTTCTCTCCTCTTTTTTGCTCCACTCAAAAATAGGCTAGAGTAAAAGACCTAATGTATTGGGAGGCTATTTTCCTCCATCTTCTCGGTGCTAGGAAATGAATGTGGAGAGAGAGAGAGAGAGAGAGAGAGAGAGAGAGAGAGAGAGAGAGAGAGAGAGAGAGCGTGGTGGTGCACAACGGGCACAGAGGTCCTCTCACATGGGTGCACCTCGTAAATTTTCACCACCATTTTTTTATCTCCCGAAAATTTCCAAGCTCCATCTTGGGCCATGTAAACTATCCATGCAAAGCTCACCGTGCACTCCTCCGAAGCCCTACACCGCAGTTCATGCTAATGCCCAGCCGAAGCCACCTGACACTTTCTGTATGTCCGAGCGCTACTCTCCATCACAGTAACCCAAGTCGCCTCTAATTTATATGCCCGGACGACCGCCCGCGTACGTCCTCTGTTCCTCGGGCCCCGTGGCGTGCCGCTAAACCTAGGCGAGCTGTGTCGATTGGTGGCCGAGTCGAAGTCAATTCCGTCCTAATTCAATTTTGCAGACGGATGATCCCATTTCAATGCAGTTGGGACGCATGGTTTCACTGGAAATGGTCAGATTGGCACAAGGATAAAGATATCGTGGATCACTGCTAATAAACTTGTGGCCCAAACCATCTCAGTTGAGAGATGCTGAACATGGTTTGTGCTGTTCGTTTCAATCCGTGGAATAATAGAACAACCGAAGGATCTTAATCAATAAGCGAGATCTCCGTTGGGTATAGTTAGGATGGCATAGAAGCCCTTGTGAAGGCTGCACATAAGAAGACGCCGAGGTGATGGTGGGGGGACATATGTGCGTGGATATTAGAGGCAAATGGATGTAGGCAATGAGTTTCGAAAGTCAAAATCAATATCAGGACACTTCTTCTATGGTTTTCATAATATTTGAGCGAGTTAGTGTTCCGAGGGAGGATACATTTGACCTAACGATTCTTGCAGGGGAAGAATGAAAACTATTTAGACGGGAAAAAGTTTGAGGGCATGTGCATGTTCTGGCACATTGTCTGCACGTATCATCCAACACCATGTTGACTTCGAGGATGCCAAGTGGAAATTATGATGTGTTCTCTGAGTTGATGATTTCACGGGTGTCCCGCTGAGAAGACGCATCTATTACTGTTTCAACGACGGCAAACATCTATACCCCGGTGAACCTTCTAAATGCTTTCCTGTGTTCTTGAGTCCCTTTATCTTCTCACGATCTCAATCAAATCCCAACGAAAATGACACATCAAAAAGAACTAATCAATCATTTCAATGTTCGTTATTCCAAAGTGATTATTATCGTTCTATTTTAATTTAAGCTGCTTTCTTTTTTTATCAGAAAATAAAAATCATGGCATGAAAACACGCATTTTCTTCTGTTTTCTTAATTTGTGTATTATATCACAAGATGCTATAATAGCACACCAGCAAAACTGCGAACATGAGGTGGAGCAAATTATGAAATACCATCTCATTTCTCTTTCCTTTTACAATTGGTACAATCAAGAAGCAAGGAGGCCAAATACTATATCAATTACCTGGAGTCGTTGCTCCCTTGGGACTGCTGAACGCATGGGTGCAAAAGAAACAGTAAAGCTAATTTGTCCTCGAGGAAGAGGGCAAAGAGAAAAAAATTCTCCACATCCACTCAAATGTAGGAGGGGGAAGGGAGGAAGCTTTTGGTTCCGTTGCTTTGTCTCTGTGACTCTGGTTCTCTCTCTCCCTCTTTCTCGTTCTCTTTCTTCTCTGCTACAGAGTTCCTCACGAAGAGTGATAGGTCCTTAGCAGATGGGCATGGCAGGGCAAAATCTGGCGGTCAAACTGAGCAAGGCTTTGCACGCGTGGAATGATGTGTGGGTTGGAGGGGAAGCCATTATTTATGTTGCAGGTGTTGTGGGAAGGAGTAGTCTGCTTCAACGTCGCAGCTATGAGTGCATGGGGGTGCACTGCTCTCACGCCTTCCCCCATGCAGACAGCAAAATTATTACGCCACGCCAGTCTACGGACCATCGAATGAGACGACGAAGTGAGACGACGGTACAGTAGACGTAAAACTGGACCTCTGTGTCGACCGTAGAAAGCTGCTACAGCAGTCCAATCTTGGACACAGGCTTTCGTTTGCTATGCGAAGCAGGCCCGAACGGGCTTGGTGGACTGGGCTTCCCTTTAATAGGTCCACGTTGATTGGTGGACTGGGGTTCTTCCTTTTTAGGTCCACTACCCTCCACAGAGACTTACGATAATTTCTAATGTTGAATCCAAATTGACTTTGAATCTTCGACCCATCAAATATTCAAAATCTACCTTTGCATTATCAAAATACAATAGATTAATAGACGTCAATCTCCTTTTAATATTCACCCGGTGATCCTTGTGATTCGTCATATCCCTCGATTCAGTCGCTCAATTGATTAATAAGTAAAAAAGGGAAAACTAATAAATAAAGGAAGAAATGGTAGAGGCCCAAAGCGGCCCAAATGGGTAAGTTGAGTTATTATGCCTAGGTTAACAGCCCATCTGATACCTTTGGTCACCCTCTGCAAGTCCTCGTGCTGCCGGACCAGCCGTATGCCCACCACGTTTCACCCACACTCCATCTTCATCGCATGGAAAGGATCGAAGTCTGCTGCATTGGAAGATCTCCAAGTAAGCGAGGCCTGGAAAGCTTGCTCGTATTTGAGACCATTCCACCTCCAATTCACTTAGAAACTTGAGACGTAGCACCTCCACATTCCAAGTCGGTGGGAATCTTTGCAGCCCAAGGCTCGTCAGCGTCCCTCCGCGGAGGTACAGCTTCTTCAAGCTCGTCAACGCAGCAGGATTCAACCATTCCGGTGCCAGCTTACCCGGAAAGCATCGAAGATCGAGCTTCTCAAGACCAACGGGAAGGGAGAGCGATGTCATTGTCATAGACGCCATCCTTGTTAGCCTCGAAACTGCCTTCTTAGGTGGTAATACGATCCATGTTATGGTTAGGGAGCGAAGGGCTCTGCAGCTTTTCAGATCGCCAAGCTCATCCTCTGTCACTGTCACCTTGTTCCCTATCATCATACTCAGCTTCCTCAGTTTCTCCAATTTGGCCAACTCGTGGAGTCGACACGGGTGCTTGCTTCTCGAGTCACCGACGACGAATCCCTTCAGCACTTGGAGCTCTGACAGTGAGCTGATCCCCTTAGGGATGAACTCTAGCAGGTGACACTCCGACACATCCAAATGGGTCAGTTTCTTCAGGTTTGTGATCCCTGATGTCAGTTTCTCCAAGTTGTGGCACGCCCGGAGATCCAAGATCCGCAAATTGGAGACCTTGCCAATGGATGCCGGCAGCTCTGTGATTCTGGAAATGCCTTGGAAGGAGAGGTAACTCAAGTTCTTGAACCCCCTCAGTGCTTCCAAGAACTCCGTGCTCTCTACCTCGATATGGTGATTCGCTTGTCTCTGCCACCGTCCAACTTGCAGCACTTTGATCTTCCTCATCTCTGAGAACCAGCTCTTGTCGAGTCTCAGATACTGCTCGTCGACGTTGAACAGCGCAATCAATTCACTGGCATTGGATTGGCCCCTCGAGGGGGTTTGCTGCGAGTCCCCTCCCCCGGCGGTCACCAAGCAAGCATGACGGCTCACAGAGAAGTCTGACCTAGGAACTCCTTCGGAGTCGAAGTCAAAGAACTGATTTCTCCGGGCCACAGAAATAAGCATTCGTCTCGTCCATGGATGCACCTTGCAGTACTCTATGGCGGAGCTCCGTTTCCTGAATACTGGCTCGACCATTCCATTCATGATTAACTTCCTCAAGCAACCCTCTCCGATCTCCTCGGCCGTCTTCCCCCTCTTCGGGGTTACTAGTCCCTCCCCGATCCACCAGTAGATCATAAGCCTTTTCTTTAGGAGTGCATTCTCTGGGAAAATAGAGAAGCAGAGCAAGCATAACTTCAACTGAAGTTCGAGGTTCTCGTAGCTCACCAGAAGATCAGAGATGGTGCTGCTTTCAAAGATCTTCTTGTCCAACTCGAGCCGTCTCCACTCTTCGGATGCTTGCAGAGAGCTGGACATCGAAGGAAGACTCCCAGACGATGCCGCGGCTGAACTCTCGGCGGGAGGTAGTTGGAGCGGTGGAGTCACGCGGCCTCTTAGGGCGGAGATCTCCGCACCGATGACTCCAAGCTTGGATTGGAACTTGGGGAGGGCGCAATCTTCTTCCAAGATGTCGTCGACTCGTCGGGCAACCATTCCAAAATCGCTTACCACGTCCTTCTCCCATCGCTCTGCTCGCCGGAAGACATCCTCCATGTCTCGAACATCCCTTCCGATCTTGTCAAAGAGTGAGATGATCTCCGACATTGCTTCGATTCCCTTGACTTCCAGAACACGGCGCCTAGCATTCTCCAGATGCTTCAACAATGGGGAAACCACTACCTCAATTATCCCTTCCTTCGACATCCTCGATCAGCGAGTGAGGATGTGGAGATAGATGGTGATGACGAATACACGGAAAGATCTCTTTCCTTTATCTCGAGTTCGAAGGGGGAGAAAGGAGAGCATGCTGATCTAACTCTCCATTTGGCAGAGAAAGTTCCTGGTAGCGCACTTCCCAGTTTTCTTTAGCCATCACCTGTGGGTCAGAGGCTCAGTAGACTATCATTTGGTGGCCTGGCCTCCGACTTTATGAGAGCATCTTCGCGGAAGTAAAACCCCCGTTGGACTTTGGTACGACGACCGAACCAAGTAGGAAACTTCCCGTCAACCACAGCCACGCCGCGTCACGTCGATGTCATTGTCTAACTCCATCGAACTGGGCATTGAAGCCCCAGTGTGCAAATCCAGGGGTGGCATCAAATCCCCGTATAATCCGCTGATTGGTCCATACTCCGACGTAGGGTGAAGCCTCTGTCCACAATTTAATTGATATAAATATGTGAATAAATAAATAGGTGAAACAAACGAAACCGGAACAATTGTTCTGAGCAGTTTATGCTTACAAGTAAACCTCGTCTTCTCTGGTAGCATGGGGAAATGAATGGCTTCAATATGGATCAGGCTTGTTTTCTAGTTGCCCTATTTGCTCCCTGGTAACGAGTTTAGTGCAGAGGGTACACCCATATGAGTCCAGTGATAGAAAAGCAGCTATATTTGATATGGTTTCACGTCTCTCATTACAGAAATAGAAGATGAAGTGCATGCAAGAAAGCATTTATCCCATGACTGCTCTGTTATGGAAGCTCCTTTTCATGGCAAAGAAGTGAAGTCTTTCACGTTAGATGGGACAAACATGTTTATCATTCTGTACATATATATGAATATAAAAAACTCAACAGGTCTGCATAAGGACTTGAGAAAATTATAGACAGTAAATCAGCATTTTTGGACAATTACCTGCTAGAAAGAAGCATTAGGTGTAACACTTCGTATGGGCCACCAAAATTGCATTCAGGAACGCTTAAGTGCATAGTGTCAAAGTGAACAAAAAATTAGACATGCTAGAAACTCACGTGCATACTATGTTATGATTATGTAAGGAAAAACTGGCAATAGCACTTGACATATGAACTGCACAGTTTAACATTCAATCTCTAACTGTGTGGGAGATAATAATTATTCTACCAAGGAGGCTTTGAAATCATAAACCTCCAAACTGTAAACCGTTCATAGACACACACACACAATAAAACAAACATTCAGGAACTAAGCAGCTTCTAAATGAATGGAGGAGAAGCATTATTGCTTATACAAGTACATTTGCAATAATCTCCGAAAGTAATAGTGTTACCAGTGCAGTTTCACCAGCCTTTGCCAATCAGCCACAGCCAATCGAGTGTCACCCCTGCAAATATACCTGCTAGAAGACATAGTACAAGCAAGTTCCCTAAAGCATTTTGCTCTGGTCCCTGTTAAAAAGAGAAAACCACTCACACTTCTGCTTGAAAGGAATTCTTAGAGCTCTCTTTACAAAGGAAATGGAGTTATGATGCCAACGCCTCACAAACTAACCTTGTATCCTTTAGGTGCAGCAGTAAGAACACAGACCGTAAGATAACCATTGCTAAGTCCTAAGAATGATGTTAACAAGATCATCCAGCCCTGATCTCCATACTTTGCTGTGAAGTAGAAGGCTGGAATGAGTATGAAACGTGAAAGAATTGCAGCCATGAGACGTTTCCTAGATGCCAGCTTGAACCGCTTCAAAAGAGGTATATATCTCCCAATGAGGTCCCACACGTTATACATTGCAAACAGAACAAGTGCATACCTGAATTACAGACAACAATTGCTCAACAAACTGAGATGTATCTTCCGTTCTTATAGACTTTCAATTGAAGTTGGTGATATCTAAATTTGTAGAGACAGAAAACTGATGGAACATCCTTATGTTTGATGTTTGTGAGAAAGCAACTTTATGAAAGAAAAGATAATAAAAAAGACGAATGCAGAACTGCTTTCACAAACACAATTTGCAAAGGGAAGACCTGGATGTAAACTATTTACATAATCATGAGTTCAAATTTCAAACTACAAATTGCCGTATTTGATTGTTTGGATTATCTAGAAAGTAAAGTTAGAAAAGCATAATTTTTCATACTTATTTGTGTTGGGTGATTAGCTTCCTGATAACTCCCTCTTCATTACCATGAAGCCATTCTGAAGGATTTTTTTTTCTCTCTCCATTGAACCACAATAAAGTCTTGGTGAACCTTAATTTTTAAAATTCGAAAGATCTGATGATCAAGAATACAAGGAAATCATTCTGAAATTCAGGAGAGGCACCAACTTGGACCCAGGAAATTTTAGCTTCTAGTAATAAGAATTTGATATTTTTTAAAAATGTCATGGGAACATACCATTAAAATGAACCAAAAAGTTTTTCCACTTTATTGCGTACCTGTGCTTTGCCTGGTTAGCATGTGTATATGAAATAATGAGCTTTAATGACAGGCTTTTCTTTCCCAGTTTGTGTTTATATGCATGTTGGGAAACAGCAGGTGAACAACAAATTAGTTAGAAAAATTATTGAGGAATACTTACCATGAACCCAAGCTGTGGGAGCCTGTATCCTCTGACAGGAATCCAGGAAAAATGGACAACGTCAAAACATATATCAGAAACATATCAAGAGCATAATCGATATTTTGCAAAAGTAACTGTCTGTTGTTCATGCGTTCTTTAAGTTTTGGATCCTCCTCAACCTGCAAAAGCTTCACGAGATGTAAATTACTTTTAACAAGCTAGTTTATTCACAACTTATTGCAGGCTCTGGAAAATATCTGCTAGACCCTTACCCCTTGGGCATGGTGTGTTTGTATTCCACCAGCAGCAAGGTCAGCAGAGACAGTCATTGACCCTTCAGAAGCTGCCTTTGCTCGGTAAAACTTCACAATTGGCAGTTTGGGGAAGACAATTGCATATAAAAGAACACAGAGAAGCTCGAAAAAACATGAAATTGCAAAGAACATCACTGCAGGTACAAGTTCATCAGGAAATTCAGCAGCACAAGATCTCAGAAAATTCTTAAGTAACTTTTTATGATTTTATTTCTTAAAGACATAACAAATATGAGAAACAGTCAACAATATTAGAATGGAATTCATAGTGCTATTGTTGGTGCTCTGATTAAAAGTATAATAGCAAGTAGCATTTCATTGCCATTATCTGCTAGGCATCTGCTTCCGAGGGAAAATGGTGATCAACAGGAAGACAATCTGAGAATAATAAAGTGAAAGATAATAATGTGTTTTTCCAGTAAACATAACGTGATCTACCAGGAACTTTGCTAGAATTGTATGTAAAACTCCTATTAGTGTAACTAATAACAAAAAGATCACTAATTGGTCATGATGACCAAGCCATTGGTATAATTCAGTTGTCAACAAATCATAATAAGCAAATATTTTTCTGAAGATTGAAGCATATATGCAAGTTTTTGCTTACACCTGGTGCACAAGAAGGGAATAGGAGTGCACTAAGTCGAAGATTCAATAATTAAAATCTTTCGTTCAGCAGATATTATAAAAGCAAAAAACAGAAGAACATAGATGATCTGGTTTTCAATGAGGTGAGAATTAGTCCTTCCATAATTTATAAAATTATAGCTTAAGTTATGAGCTGTAAATTACTGCAACATCCGAAAGGAGACGTGTTACATTCTAATTGAATGGAAGAAGCCACTAAGAAAGATAGTACAAACTTAATGTTGACGAGGCATTTAATGTGTAAGACAAGGAAGGTGGAGCCAGTTTTTAAATTACATCAAGCAGTGGAAGATGCCTTTTGATTGGATGCACAAACAGTCTGGATAAGAGCTGTTTGTACAATGAACTTATGACAATCAAGAAGAGGTAGAAAGTGCACAGCAGGAAGGCATACAAAGGTTGGAGATTGAATCTGATACGGAGCTACCGGTTAAGATTTTAAACAGAGAGCACCATCCCTCTGGCTTATCATGACCAGTGTCAGAATTATCTTTGGTTACTTTGAACTATTCCAAGAATGTAAATTTCTTATTTATAGAGAGATGGAAATAGATGTTCTCATTGGTTAGCAATATAGCTAAAACTTCTAAGTCTACTAGATTACAAAGAAATGAATGACCTCTAGAGTTGTCGTCATTTTTATACTTCGAGGAGCATGGTTTGGTTTGTATAGGTTGTTAGCTTAATCTATATATATATATATATATATATATATATATTGATAAGAATATTAATGTGGAGAGCAGATATAAGTTTCAGTGAACTATTAGAAAGGACATGAAAAGATCGATTTTGTTCTTACATGAGAAGGAATGCAGGAGAGGCAGTAAAATAGCAAAGCCATAATACATGAAAAGATGCATTGTCATGAGTCAAGGTTCAGACTTGAACAGAATCAAAATATCACTTTTAATCTTCATAGGCTGGCTGGCTATAATTACTTAGCAATCAGATATAACAGGTTGAACTTTCTAGATCTTCTCAAACCAAAAATAAAAGGTTAGCTTCCTGAAATTATATTATCTATATGGTTTTTGTCAAAAAAAAAAAATTCTAATTAGTTAGATAATTGTATCAACTTATGTGTAGATTGCAGATTTGTTAAATTTCATATGTTACGTACTTGCACCCTTTCGAAGACCATCCTGGGAGTTCTCAAAAGCTGCTTTTGTGATTAACCTAAGAGCAGATGTTAAAGCTCCTGAAGCTGCCAGCCCAGCCAAGAAGGACTGCATTTACAAAAAAACATTAACACTAGTGTGCCATATGATTGTTTGACTTCAAAGAATAATTTGAACTGTAAAATGATTGTCATAAACGTCTTACTTGAATAAGCTCTGGGGACATTAGGGATAGATCACCAACCATCCCTCCTTGAACATGTGCATCGGCAACTCCAAATGCTCCACTTACAACACATACACCGATAAAGACTCCAATACCTCCTTTTCCAGATGTTGCCACATCCAACTATAATGGAGGCTTGTTCCATTGTGAACATTAACAAACAGTGAAATGCATTTCGTCATTTTGAACAAATACGTCAATACTTACCACAATTAGAGCTAAAGAACTTAAGAAAAAGAGAGAATATCCAGCAAGGTTGCGCCTTCTGGTGTTAATCTTTGCTTCATGATACGCAAGTATTGCAATAGTTCCAAGGGCGAAAGGTTGGTAAACAAGAGCAAGTACTCTAGTTGGGTGGTAGCTCTGCGATTTTGGTGTTAATTAAATTAGACCACAGTTAAACTAATTAGTCATTTTTAAAGTTTCTTCAACACAATCCCAAGTGAATGCAATTACATGTGAATCTAAGGCATGAGAAAATATGTGAAGCTTGTTGCATTCAGAATTTACGGGATTTGGTTTCTACAAGAGTTTTAGTGGCATATTTCAAACTTTTGGGTGTACAAATTACAGGAGTGTCTAAATAACAGGCTCTAGCATTCAACTACTCCAACATGAACTCTTAATCTAGGCTAGGATTCAAAACTACTGATTTTCAATAAATCTTCGTTGGTGCTGATACACCTAATCTTATGAGCTTGCATGACAACTTTTTTAATAGTACACTATGAGAATAGCTGAAAATTTTGTTATCTAAAACAGAAAGGCATTACTTTTATGCAGTATAATAATTTTAAAATATGAAGCAAAGTAAGTAAATCTTCACTTGGATAATCGATTCCTAAGATAATAGAAGCATTAAAAAAAAAGAAGAAGGGGCTATTTGGTAGCAGAAACATGTAGAATTTACATTTCCATTTCTTAGGGCATGCAAATGCCCCCTTTAAGTTTAATGTCAATTGAAAGCAAAAATTATAGCAGTGTATCCAAAGTGATGCTAGAGAGTACATACCGGAAAGAGGTAAACATAGTAATCTTCAATCATCAGCATACTATTCCATGAAAAAAGGCATCCATTTCCTAGTAACCAGCATACAATAATTGCCATATACTTTCCCTGTTCATAAATACAAACAGATGAGAAAGGGATCAAAAGATGAGCAACTAGTTCATCAAAATCCAAATAACTATAGCTTTAGAGAAAAAATATGTCGGACAAAGAATGATAACCTCATTTCTAATCGCTTCTCCAGTTTCAGCCTGCTGACTCATTCTTGGTATTGTTCAACTAGTTCCACCAATTAAAGGACACAGAACACTTCCTGAGGATATAGCCATTAGCAAGCAAGATTAGTTTAGCAGATAACATGAGGAAAGAGAAATTTTTCCTTAACATCCGTCATTTTCTACTTGTTAATTCAACTATAGAGTCAAAGCGGCTTGTGAGTTACATGCACAACCAAATAAAAATGATAGTGTACAGAGAATAGCATTCAGAGGGTAATAATAATGAGAGATGCTCCTAGTATTACTCCTATAAACCCATTCATAATATGATAAGCAAAATTGCAATTAAATAAAAAAGGAAGCTCAGTCTCTCTTTTGAGCTATTTGATGCATGGTGCCTCTGGGACTGGCTTTTGACTGAAAACTTCCTTATGTTTTATAAGGCTTAACCGGAACAATTCCATTTTTAGCAACCACCTCGACAAGCCATCCTTTATTTGGTATAAATCTCTTGCATGCACAAAAGATTATACTGATATAAGGGGCATTCTGAGGTCTCTACAGGGGGAGAAAATTCCAGGAGATATATAACTGATAGAATAGAAGGTATTCTCTACATTGTGATAGATCTATTTCCTCTTCTCTCTGATGTTGCAGGTATAGCGTACATTCTGAAGAATGAAAGAGGACAAATCAATGTTGTTGGTGCCTCTCCTTGCAGAGCTAGAGGCTAAGCAGGTGAAATGCATTGCAATTGTTTAATGGTTGAAGAGAGCTCATAGGGAACAGCTAAGGAATGTGATGCTCCCCTCAAATGCCAAATAAGTAATCAAATATATGCCAGGAAGTTCTCCTACACCTGGGAAACTAAAGTTTTTCATGCAAGACATCTGGATGCTAGCTACAAGTGTTAATATGATTAATTTTCATTTTATACCAAGAGAGGGTAATGTTTTGGCTCACAAACTTGCTAACTATAGAAGGAGATTTCAATTTATCTCCTCCAAGGAGTTGATGATTTCAATTTTTTGTACTCCTGTGTTGTTGAATCCCCCCTAATGGGAGGTTAATGACAAAAATACAACTAAATAGAAAAAACATTTCTTCACATACACATGCATGTAAAAAAGAAGAATTAAAGAGATAAAAAAAGTACTTCGGAAAAGACCACAAATTCTAAAGAAAAAATTAATTCTACAACTTCTATAACAAGAAATTATAAGCAACCTAAGAGCAAAAGGCAAAATATGACGAATTAGTCACTCTAGGCCAACTAGAGGAAGATTTCTTGGGAAGATTAGAACGCATGAATCAGCAAGAAATTCACATCAAAAGAATCAAAATGAATGCAAGGTATTCAAACTATGGCAGCACCAAGGAAACTATCAAAACTCTTCCTCACAGAAAGAAAAGAAGGAAGGAGACTGTGTACAGTCACAATATTCTCAAGGTTATAACAACATTGTAACAGCTTGTGGAGAAGGTACATTTAAGCAAACGCACAATTATCATCTCGGTGACATGCAAAAATAGGTCTGCAAGCAAACAAGATTGGAGACAATGGAACTAAATGCTAAAGAAGAAGGTAAACGATCCTGGGAGGAAGTTGAAAGCAGGCACTCCTAAGGATCTAAGGACACCAACCAAATCTTGTTGGAGCCGTTCCAATCTCCTTTTTGGTTCTCGAAATTAGCACTAACCACTCCAATAAAATTTCTTTGCAAGAAGCATAAGAAGACCAGGAGAGCATAGGACAACATAAAAATATTCAATCTCCATCTCCGCTTATATGTTCATAATTCTGTTTGCCGTTTCATACAATAAATCCAATACGGATTCCATGGAACACCTAGATTTCTTCATAACAAAGCCGCAATCCTGAATTCCTAATTATTTCACACCATAAAGTCAGAAACCCTACCCAATTAGGCCTTCGATATTTAGATCAAATGGCCATAACCACATCATATTCTTGATTTCCAGAAAAGAAGGAAAATTAAAGCCTCAGAAAGAAGAGTGGCACAAGTTGTGTCCAGTTCTTAAAGAGTGCAGAAGGGCAATTGCTATGACATATAGAAAAAAGGGTTATATAAGACAAAGGAAAAAGAAACTCCACAGGCAGGTAAAGAAATTGGATCAAGGGATTGACCCCAATCAAAATTTTAAGATCCATTCTACAGAAACAAAAAAGAAAAAAAAAGAAGGAAAATCCACAAAAGAGCAAGCGGAGAATAACATCAAAGATTTCACAGCGATAGTGCCAAGGCGATTAGACTTTATGGCATGGCTTACATATGTTGAACTTTGCAAAGCACCAATATAACATGGAATCGACCAATTACAGAGCTTAGTACTTCCCGGCACAGGAAAAATTTACCAGACACTAGAACAATAGCATAGCATATATGCAGCCAGCAACAGGATCGAACTGAAATGCCACCAAGCATTCAAGCAAAAGGAAAACGGCGCTTGAAGGAAAATGGACAAGAAACAAATGATTCTAAAGTAGCCAATCGAAGTCTTGACTGAGAGATACTCTCACGAGAGGCAATTGGGTCATCAAACCTTTTTGGAGCCGAAGAAGATTCGCCGTGGACGACCAATTGAAGCCCTGCATATGTTATCCGGGGGGCGCAAAAGAAGAATCGTGAAGGGAATCGGAGCATTCCCCACTTCGATGTGATTGACCTCGACCCAGCCAGGTCCTCGCCGCTGCAATTGCCATAAGGTGCTAACTTGCACGGGTGGGGAACTAAAAAATTTATCCGCCCGTTTGTGTCATACCCAATCGACTTCGTTCCTTGTTATCGGAGGAAGTGGCGAACACCGATTCGTCCCACTCGAGACCAGCTGCTCCAGTTAAAATGCAGGTATACATACGCGTCATCTGTGAACGACAGTAACAACTCGTCCGCTCTCTCTCTCTCTCTCTGAGGAAGTGGCGAACACCAATTCGTCCCACTCGAGACCAGCTGCTCCAGTTAAAATGCAGGTATACATACGCGTCATCTGTGAACAACAGTAACAACTCGCCGCTCTCTCTCTCTCTCTCTCTCTCTCTCTCTCTCTCTCTCTCTCCGTACTGTTTCTAGTCAACGTGATTCAAATAAAATTTATTGTAATATTGACAACGAATATATATATAGGTAAATTAGCGAAAATTTCTTTTTTATCTGGACAGACTATTCTATCCTAAAATGCCCTTTTTTTGGTTTACCATGTCAATCTTATCTTTCAAAAGCCAGTTGCTTTAAATTTTTTTGTCATTTTCTTTTTGTTTGTTTTTTTTATGATGGGATTGAAAAAGAAGCAGAAGTTCAAGAAATTAAAGATCAGAACAATTTCAAAAGATGAAGACAATCAAGATAAAGAAAAAAAAAAACAAAATTGTAAGTGTTAGGATCAGTTCGGTATTAAGAGGGGCGGGGGGTGAATTAGTGCAGTGGTAAAAATTACATCAAATTTAGTTATTTCGAAAAACTGTTTCGTACGAAAAGAATCGTTTCAATGAAAGTCGTATCGGAAACATGTTTAACTTGAAAATGATTATAAGAAAGTGATGAGAAAGTGGAGCAAGTAAAGTAAAATGTTTACAGCAAAAATAAATAGCAAGAAGTAAATACAAACCAGATTTTTATAGTGGTTCGATTATCCGACCTACGTCTACTCCCGATTCTTCCTTCGTCGAGGCCATCGACTTTCACTATTAGTCTTCTTTCAACCGAGCGAAGACTAACTGCCCTTACAGCTCACTTCTCCTTTTCACGAGTTTAGGAGAAAACCCTTACACCCCCACACACACTCCTCTCTTAGATTGGATCAACACTTAAGACTTAGAGGAAGGAATTTGACAAGATTATACCAGAGTTTTTCCTCAATTCTTTCTCAATTTGTGTATATTCTAATAATGGATAAGAGGGGTATTTATAGCCCTCAAGGTGATACAAATTTGAAGCCAAAATTTGAATCACATTGGTTTTTAAGGTGCTGACGGTACCACCACCTGTGTTGGGCAGTACCACTACCCAGTACACTGACATTGGGTGGTACCACTGTCCAAACTACTTGACACTAGGTGGTACCACCGCTAGACAAGGTTCAGCAACACAGTTTGGGCCTTGAGTCCAGCCTAAATCAGTCCGGGTACGACCCTAGTTGGCCCATAATTGAGTTGGCCTAATTCCAACTCAATTAAACATAATCCTACTTCGATCTAGATAATTATTACAAAGCGAATCGAATTTATTGCTCGGCATGCCATTGGTCCATCGACGCTTCGTTCGATTCTTTGGCGCTTCATCCTATCTTGCAGCCTGTTGCCCAAACGGTAATTGTCCTCCATAACTCCGATCTCCTTGGTGCAACTCTGCTCTTCTTAGCCCGATGCCCGAATTCTTTATCCGAAGCCTTTTATCGATACGTCGATCGATTTTTCGCTCGACATCCAATCTTCTGATATGTTTTCCTTCGGCGCAACATCGATTCTTCCTATTTCAATTGTCTAATCTTGATCGAAAGTAGACCTACGTAACTCAAAACGTAGTTAGATCACTAAACATAATCAAATGGTTTTATCATCAAAATCCGAGATTCAACAATCTTTCCCTTTTTTATGATGATAACCAATTGATGAAGGAGTTTAGACAAACTCCCCCTATCAATATGTCATATTAATAGAATTTTTAGATTTCAAAAAAATCTAAGCAACATGTCATTAAAAAAACATGTAAAATCATAATTTCAATTTCAACATTCATGCATGAATATCAATATACTTCTCCTTTATCATTAACAAAAAGGAGAAGTTGCATCTAGCAAACGTTAAAGATATGCAAGTTTTTACAACATACAAGCTAGATTTGCATCATTTTACAACATTTAAGCATAGAAAGTTTTAAGTTCGTGCAAGTATAGCAATTTTTTTTCGCTTGCTTCTTAAGATGTGCAAGTTTACACTTTTCTTTCGAAAGGTAGGCAAGAAGCACTTCTTAGAGATATTTCAAAATGGCAAGTTCTTTCTTCTCTTTTGATAAGTGCAAACTAGTAAGTTTTGCTTAGCAAGCTTAGCAATTTTTGAAAAAGTAAAGTTTGAGCAAAATTTTTGCTTCTCTTGAGATAGTAACTTTTTGCTTCTTAATGTTTAAGCTAGCAAGCTTTAGTCTTCTTTTCTAGGCTAGCAATTTGTTTTCTTTGCGATATATTAAACTAGAAATTTTTTCTCTCCCTTTACCATTATCAAAAAGAAATGGAGGATATAATAAAGTGATATAGTTTCTTCTTTTTACAATAACTTTTCTCATCAATTAAAATTACATCAATCAATATTTCAATCATCACATGATGCATACAAGTCAAAGAAATCATATTATTTCTAAGTCATGAATGATATAAAATAAAAAAATCAAGAAGAACATGATTTATTTGACAAATCTTTTTAATAAAGCAAAAGAATTATACAAAAATGCATTATGAGAAATCTTGATTCATATAAGGAAAATATCAAGTTATAAGTCTGAGAAATCAAGATCATGATTTACAAATATTTTCTTTAGCATCAATTTTCAATTCATGATAAAGGGCATACAACCAATATAAAAGAATCATGATATAAAAAAATATCAATATCAAAGATCAAGTCATTATTCATTTGAATATATCATCTTATTCGTAAAAGAATCATATGAGAACATGATTCATGCATAAAAATTCTTAATAAGTCACGATTCCGAAAGATCAAGAGAAGAGTCATAAAAAAAAATCATTCAGATTCAATTCATCAACTTCAAGCTCTTCATCAAAATTACTTTTGAGATTCATAAAATATCATAAATAGATTCATAAACACATCATCAAAATCTCTTTCATAATTTATGAGATTCATAAAATATCATAAATGAAATCATTAATCTCATTAAGATGGGGATAAAAAATTATTAATCTTGATTGTGAAAAATAAGTTTCGTCATAAAAACCACAAAGCATCTTGAAACAAACCACAAATCATCTTCAAACTAAAGATCATGATAGTACATTTTTTCTTTTTATATGTGTTTCAATTTAAGTGAATATGTTTAAATTTTTCATACAAAAGCCAAGCATCATATTTAGAACCAAAAGGAATACAAAATCATCTAGATTCACAAAACATGGATTCATCATGATTATACACTTTCTTTTTTTATGTGTTTCATTTTAAGTTGTTTGTTTCATATAAGCTTATTCAAGTTTTTAATACGAAAGCCATCATCGTATAAATTCGAAATACAAGTTTCGTCATCAAGACCAAAAACATATTATTCAAAAACATAGGAGTTCAAGTCATCGTTGCTTCAAATACTCATGCATCATATAAAATCGTCAAGTATTATGTTTAAAACCGAAAATCACTTTTCTTTCATTCAAAAAATTTATTGAAAGGAATATAGGTTAAGTCTTTTAGCTTTGTAATTAATTTCATATAAGCATGCTTAAGTCTTTCAAATAAAGACATGCATCATTTTTAAAAGCAACACAAAATCATCAAGATATACATTTATAGATTAATCTTATTAGGTGTACAAGCATTATCACAAATGATGCAAGTATCATTTTAATTTTAAAAAACACTAGAAAGAAAAGCATGATATATTTTTACAAAATAATTTTTTATATCCTATAAACTAAATTAAGCAACTCATGAAAAGATAAAGTAATCTTGTAATAATATAAAAATATTTTAGGTGAGTTACTTACTTTGTTGTCGAAAATCGTCAAAACACAATTCTCGACTTCATCTTCGGATGCACTTGATTCTTCTTTACATGATTTCTTCTTCTTTTGTAGCCTCTTCTTCTTTTAAAATTCATTTTTGTTCTTTTACTCTTGTTTTATAAACTTTTTAAATTTTATCATTAAAAGTTCAAGGTTCTCATCATCATCACTTGAGTTATCACTCAAGTAGTCTTCTTTTGTTCTAAGTGCAATAACCTTCATATTATTTGAAAGGTGGTTCTCAAGTTCATCAAGTTCTATGCATATCATCTCATAGGTCATTAATGACCTGATGAGTTCTTCGATCGGAAAATCATTTAGATTTTTAGTCTCTTGTATAACGGTTACTTTCGGATCCCACCTTTTTGGAATGGATCTTAAAATCTTGTTTACAAGTTCAAAACCCGAAAAAGATTTACCAAGGACTTTTAGACCATTGACGATATGCGTAAATCGGGTGTACATGTCTCCAATGATCTCACTTGGTTCTATTCAAAAAAGCTCAAAAGCATGCGTCAAAAGGTCTATTTTCAAGTATTTGACTCTACTAGAGCCTTCGTGTGTGACTTCAAGAGTATGCCAAATATCAAAAGCCATTTCACAACTAAAAACTCGATTGAATTCAGTTTTATCAAAGGCATAAAATAAGACATTCATAGCTTATATTCAATGAAAAAGTCTTCTTTTCAATCATTCCAATCATTCATTGATTTGGAAGACTTTTAAAAGTCATTTTCGATGATGTTCCATAAATCAAGATTCAAAAAAAGTAAGAAAACTTTTATTTAAGTTTTCCAATAAGTGTAGTCTATCCCATTGAACATGGGAGGACGAACGATAGAATAACCCTCTTGAAATCTGAAAAGAATCATTTCTCTTGTATGTCTGACACCCCCACACACACTCCTCTCTTAGACTAGATAACACTTAAGACTTAAAGGGAGGAATTTGACAAGATTACATAAGAGTTTTCCCTCAATTCTTTCTTAGTTTATGTAGATTCTAACAATGGATGAGAGAGGTATTTATAACCCTCAAGGTGATTCAAACTTAGAGCTAAAATTTGAATCACCCCAGTTTTCAGGGTGCTGGCGATACCACCATCGAGTACACTGACATTGGGTGGTACTACCGCCCAGACAAAGTCTGGCTACTGGACTTGGGTGGTACCACCGCCCAAGCTTTTGAGAGACCGAGCCCTAGACAATTCCACCGCCTCAGTTTGGTAGTGCTACCGTTAGACAGGGTTCAGCAGCATTGTTTGAGCTCTGAGTCCGACCCAAATCAGTCCGAGTATGAGCCTAGTTGGCCTATAACTGAGTTAGCCCAATTCCAACCCAAGTAAACCTAATCCTACTTCTATCTAGATAATTATTACAGAGCGAATCAAATTTGTTGCCCGGCATATCATTGGTTGACGCTTCGTCTGATTCTTCGGCGCATTATCCTCTCTGACGGCCTGTTGCCCAATTAGCAATTGTCCTCCGCAACTCCGATCTCTTTGGTGTAACTCTGCTCTTCTTAACTCGATACCCAAATTCTTTGTTCGAAGCCTTCTTACGATACGTCAATCGATCTTTCGCTTAACGTACAATCTTCTAACATGTTTTCCTTCAGCGCAACATCGATTCTTTTTGCTTTAATTGTCTAATCCTGATCAAAAATAGACTTGCGTCACTTAAAACGTAGTTAGATCATAAAACACAATCAATTGGTTTCATCATCAAAATCCAAGATTCAATACTAAGATTCGAAAAACATAAAAACATTAAATGCAAGTGCATATTGTTTTAGCTAGATTTTTGAATGCATAGAAATACTCAAAAGGTTCAAATAACAATGCTTTTCAAAAACAAATATAATTGGGTAAATCTACGTCAATAGTCAAATTTTCTTCACTAAGTCATATAATTAGTTATAGGTTTTCACTAATTTAAAAATTAATTTTAAAATACATACCAAATGGGGATTTAAATTTTGAACTCTATTTTTTAAAACCTTTTGGGGCCTACAAATATGCCACTTAAGCTTGGTTGATATAGCATTAATTCCTCAACTAGTAAAGTATTATAAGATTTCGTTTTAAGCATAGTTTAAGTCTCATTCTCTTAAGTTTAGTTAAAATTCAAAATTATAGGAGTTGAGAGGTCTCTTATAAAAAGAGTGTGAAGGTTATCTCCTAAACCTAAAAAATAAGAGAGTTATAATGAGGATAGTTAATCTTCATTTATTGGAAAGAAGATCAATAGTGAAACTTGGTGACCTCATGAGGAATTAGAAGTGGACGTAGACCGAAAAGATCGAACCATTATAAATTGATTTGTCTCTATTTTCTTAACCATTACTTATGAATTAATGTTATTCTCTTTTCTTGCAACTTTAACTTGATCAATTGAGTTTTTGAAATGTGTTGATTTATTGATCAAGTTTTAAAATTGATTAAAAATTAATTTATTGATCAACTTTAACTTGTGAACCATTATAAATTGATTTGTTCTCAATTATCATGTATATATAGTCCCTCATCCATCTAATATCCCAAAGATCATATACTGAGCATAGTGCTATCAGACCCATATGGAATCTATTCGAATCTCGCTCTAATCAGATTCTCTCAAAAAATTCATTTTCTCTCAATCCTAACGACCCTAGCTAGTGATTTGCTTGAGCGAGAACATACGGGAGATTTCTCTTATGACACCAAGGGTGGATGATTCTCTATTAACACTCAATTATTCTTGTAAAGTTGACTACCACTTTCGATGACCAATTGTGTTAGATTTGGAAGTTTTAAACATATAAGTCTGATATCAAAAAGTGAAGTACTCATGTAGGGCATCCTTGGTGTCTTAAGTCTAAGGACCAGATACATAATATGGATCACGGAATCGTTGTTTAACGATAAGGTATCATTAACCATCCAGCATTCTGTAAACAGATCATTCAGTGAACTCATTCTCCAATAAGCACTTGTACTATATCCCTAGTATCCATACACAAATAGTTATAAGACCAGGTGTCTCTATCATATGGATGGATATATAGTATACCAGTCTCTCTGGTTATTTTTGTCTCTTTTATGTAACCTACGATCGAAAATATTTAAAGTCTATGTTTATGGGTGAATTAGTCTCATTATTATGATTTTATCATGATCCAATTTTTATTATACAGATCCATGGATATCACAATATATTAATCCGACAATATAAAGTGAGAAAATATCATCATAATAATAATAACTAAAAAGACTATGTAGCATGTCACACATGTCATCACTTACGTGATTGACTTATTGGGCACCTGTAACTAGCAAGAACAACAAGAAGAGCCAACCCCTTCTTGAATTGTTATTGTCTTATGGTGCACAAAAGCGAGGAAAAGCACGTGCTACAAAAGATGTCGTCGCTTCATTCGTCATGTAGATTATCACTAAAGAGAAGAGCCCGAGATCTCTTTCATCCATGGACTTGGATCTGCATTGTTTGAGAATATACGAGTTCCTTTAGGTAAGATCGTCTCACTTCTCCATGTGATTTTTGTCATTTCTTGTGTTTTTGTTCTCAATCATAGTATGAAAATCAGATATTGTTATGTTGAGAAATTTGTTTTGTTTTATTTTTTCACTGTGCATCTGATGCACTCTATAGTTTCCTAATAATGTGCACCTTACAAGAAAAGCTCTACAAGAAAAATCATAGTTGTTGTGCCCGACAATTAAAGTCTTTAAACCTTAAGACTTACGGCACCTCTCTCCCTATAAAACAAGGGGTGTGCCTCGTTCTAAAAAAAAAAATCAAAAAAGCCTTTAGCAAAGAGTCAACTAACCTAAGTTTGGTAGCCTTAAAACATGGAGAAGAAGAGATGGAAGAATTCTGCACCACCGTAGCCAACTTCTCCCAACCATAGCCATTCTTCCTCATGTTCCAACCACCTAGATCTTCATTTAGCTATTACAAGAAATTTTCAAAGTTATTGCTTGCTGCTCAAATCTTAGGAGAAGATTCCAACAGTAAAGAGAGGAGAAGACCAAAGATCGATAGAGATCGCAACCTGTCGAGAGCACTAATGTACTGTCAAAAAAATAACTTACATTTTCATACACCCATAAGCTTTCTTTCACACTTCTATTTTCATTATTTCAAGTCTCAATATTAGGGCTTTAACTTTATGAACATAAACTATTTTTTTAAAATTTTATGCTTGATTTTTTTATAATAATTCTTGACACGAGAGTGTCTAATTTGTTATAATCTGCTCATGTTAACCTTGCTGATGCTATGACATATTTTTAGTCCACAATATTTACTCAAAGTCTTCCACTCAGCTCATTCAAATATGATAACTCATGAACATATTCTCTATACTAAGTTAAGACTGATTCAATGCACTTTTCTTCATGACTAAGAAACACATTAATGGAATTAGTTAATAGCTGTAAAATATTTAATCTCGAAATTTCCTATGCATGAAGGGTTGTTTCATGCACTACTATTTATTTTGGTGTTTTAAGGTTAGAGAAGGGTTTTAGAAATTGAAGATATTGGCAGAAGCTCTCTTGGAGTTCTCTCAAAGCTCTATATCTCTTGGATTCTTCCTTGAGTGATGAGTCCTTTTGTTTAGTTCTGTATCCTCATTTAATTTCCCTAGGGTAGTGAATTTTTCTGTATCACTATGTGATTTTAAACCTGGTAGTGAACTGTTTTACGATTGTATTAAAGTATTTTCGTGAGATATTCTTTTCTGTCCGAAAGAACTTATTCAATAAATACCATTATACTCTTGATTTTTCTCTCAAAATCTATTTCGTATCACCCCCATATCAATCCTCTTCTTCGCTAAAACTTTTATTCAAATAGTGGTATCGAATCGATGGATCATCGATCCTGAACCCCATATAAATCATGGATCACACTTATATATTAACTCATTGACTAACATGGTCAAATCTAGCCACAAAGATCAGTTATAAAGTTATAAAGTATATATTATCCATTAACACGACGATCATAAACTGTCTATCATTTCTTTGATATGATCAAATCCAATCAAGAAATTCGTTATCTCCTAATGTTATTGAATCTCACCATGAAGCATTTGTTATCCTAATGTAATCAAAATCATCCATTAAGTGTTGTTATCTCTTGATGCAATAGAATCTAATTGTGAAACATATATTATCTCCTAATATGGTTGAATCAGACCATTAAACATTATCTCCATATAGTATGAAATGTCTATTATCACCTAACATGGTTAAATTTAACCATGAAGTATTTATCGCATCCTCATGCGATCAAATTTGGCTATCAAGTGGCCGCTATCTCTTGATGTGGTTGAATCTAATTATGAAGCATCTGTTACCTCTTAACATGATCAAACTATGTCACGAGATATTTGTTATCTCTTGATGTAGTCAAATCGAGTCATGAAAGGATCTTTTGGCTCTTAACATAGCTACGATCGCATATGAAGATTGATAATAAAATCTCATCAAATGTAATAAGGTCAGATCATCTAATAATTGGAACATTATATCTTGATACCCTTCATGTGCCAAAACATATTGAAGGGATATATGATAAGACAATCTGTCATATATATGATTGAATATTAGATCATATTAGTACAAACCATCTAAGATATATTATCAACTCGACATGTCGATTGAATACCCCACCAAATTAATATAACACATAACTATGTTAATTGTAATGCTTAATAATTTGATGACTCTTTATATTAAGTAATGTCCAATGACCCTACGCAATTATTGTACCAATTAAGCATCCACTTTTATTTGTTATTGAAAACCAATATAAAAAGCCTTATGTATATCACTTGATGACTCTCTAAAAGCATCCAATTTTATTCGTTATTGAAAACTAATATAAAAAGCCATATGTATATCACTTGATTACTCTCTAAATAGGTATTTTTTCACACCCTCTAAACTTGCTTATTAGCTCAAGCATTGAATGAGCCCTTGTCGAGCATATTCTTAACATAATTTTATACGAAACTTGATCAAACTCGACTACTCTCGACACTGAGACTTGCGATAATTTCTAATGTTGAACCCAAATTGACTTTAAATCTTCGACCCATCAAATATTCAAAATCTACCTTAGCATGATCAAAATACAATAGATTAATAGATGTCAATCTCCTTTTAATATTCACCCAGTGATCCTTGTGATTCGTCATATCCCTCGATTCAGTCGCTCAATTGATTAATAAGTAAAAAAGGGAAAACTAATAAATAAAGGAAGAAATGGTAGAGGCCCAAAGCGGCCCAAATGGGTCAGTTGAGTTATTATGCCTAGGTTAACAGCCCATATGATACCTTTGGTCACCCTCTGCAAGTCCTCGTGCTGCCGGACCAGCCGTATGCCCACCACGTTTCACCCACACTCCATCTTCATCGCATGGAAAGGATCGAAGTCTGCTGCATTGGAAGATCTCCAAGTAAGCGAGGCCTGGAAAGCTTGCTCGTATTTGAGACCATTCCACCTCCAATTCACTTAGAAACTTGAGACGTAGCACCTCCACATTCCAAGTCGGTGGGAATCTTTGCAGCCCAAGGCTCGTCAGCGTCCCTCCGCGGAGGTACAGCTTCTTCAAGCTCGTCAACGCACCAGGATTCAACCATTCTGGTGCCAGCTTACCCGGAAAGCATCGAAGATCGAGCTTCTCAAGACCAACGGGAAGGGAGAGCGATGTCATCGTCATAGATGCCATCCTCGTTAGCCTCGAAACTGCCTTCTTAGGTGGTAATACGATCCATGTTATGGTTAGGAAGCGAAGGGCTCTGCAGCTTTTCAGATCGCCAAGCTCATCCTCTGTCACTGTCACCTTGTTCCCTATCATCATACTCAGCTTCCTCAGTTTCTCCAATTTGGCCAGCTCGTGGAGTCGACACGGGTGCTTGCTTCTCGAGTCACCGACGACGAATCCCTTCAGCACTTGGAGCTCTGACAGTGAGCTGATCCCCTTAGGGATGAACTCTAGCAGGTGACACTCCGACACATCCAAATGGGTCAGTTTCTTCAGGTTTGTGATCCCTGATGTCAGTTTCTCCAAGTTGTGGCACGCCCGGAGATCCAAGATCCGCAAATTGGAGACCTTGCCAATGGATGCCGGCAGCTCTGTGATTCTGGAAATGCCTTGGAAGGAGAGGTAACTCAAGTGCTTGAACCCCCTCAGTGCTTCCAAGAACTCCGTGCTCTCTACCTCGATATGGTGATTCGCTTGTCTCTGCCACCGTCCAACTTGCAGCACTTTGATCTTCCTCGTCTCTGAGAACCAGCTCTTGTCGAGTCTCAGATACTGCTCGTCGACGTTGAACAGCGCAATCAATTCACTGGCATTGGATTGGGCCCTCGAGGGGGTTTGCTGCGAATCCCCTCCCCCGGCGGTCACCAAGCAAGCATGACGGCTCACAGAGAAGTCTGACCTAGGAACTCCTTCGGAGTCGAAGTCAAAGAACTGATTTCTCCGGGCCACAGAAATAAGCATTCGTCTCGTCCATGGATGCACCTTGCAGTACTCTATGGCGGAGCTCCGTTTCCTGAATACTGGCTCGACCATTCCATTCATGATTAACTTCCTCAAGCAACCCTCTCCGATCTCCTCGGCCGTCTTCCCCTTCTTCGGGGTTACGAGTCCCTCCCCGATCCACCAGTAGATCATAAGCCTTTTCTTTAGGAGTGCATTCTCTGGGAAAATAGAGAAGCAGAGCAAGCATAACTTCAACCGAAGGTCGAGGTTCTCGTAGCTCACCAGAAGATCAGAGATGGTGCTGCTTTCAAAGATCTTCTTGTCCAACTCGAGCCGTCTCCACTCTTCGGATGCTTGCAGAGAGCTGGACATCGAAGGAAGACTCCCAGACGATGCCGCGGCTGAACTCTCGGCGGGAGGTAGTTGGAGCGGTGGAGTCACGCGGCCTCTTAGGGCGGAGATCTCCGCACCGATGACTCCAAGCTTGGATTGGAACTTGGGGAGGGCGCAATCTTCTTCCAAGATGTCGTCGACTCGTCGGGCAACCATTCCAAAATCGCTTACCACGTCCTTCTCCCATCGCTCTGCTCGCCGGAAGACATCCTCCATGTCTCGAACATCCCTTCCGATCTTGTCAAAGAGTGAGATGATCTCCGACATTGCTTCGATTCCCTTGACTTCCAGAACACGGCGCCTAGCATTCTCCAGATGCTTCAACAATGGGGAAACCACTACCTCAATTATCCCTTCCTTCGACATCCTCGATCAGCGAGTGAGGATGTGGAGATAGATGGTGATGACTAACGGCTCTACGAATACACGGAAATATATCTTTTCTTTATCTCCAGCTCGAAGGGAGAGAAAGGAGAGCATGCTGGTCTAACTCCCCATTTGGCAGAGAAAGTTCCTGGTAGCGCACTTCCCAGTTTTCTTTAGCCATCACCTGTGGGTCAGAGGCTCAGTAGACGATCATTTGGTGGCCTCCGACCATGAGGAGCATCTTCGCAGAAGTAAAACCCCCGTTGGACTTTGGTGCGACGACCGAACCAAGTAGGAAACTTCCAGTCAACCACAGCCACGCCGCGTCACGTCGATGTCATTTTCTAGCTCCATCGAACTGGGCATCGAAGCACCAGTGTGCAAATCCAGGGGTGGCATCAAATCCCCGTAATCCGCTGATTGGTCCATACTCCGACGTCCTCTGTCCACAATTTAATTGATATAAATATGTGAATAAATAAATAGGTGAAACAAACGAAACCCGGAATGAAATGAGAGAGCAACCGTTCTGAGCAGTTGATGCTTACAAATCAACCTCGTCTTCTCTGGTAGCATGAGGAAACGAATGGCTTCAATATGGATCAGGCTTGTTGTCTAGTTGGCCTATTTGCTCCCTGGTAGCGAGTTTAGTGCAGAGGGTACACCTATACGAGTCCAGTGATAGAAAACCAGCTATATTTGATATGGTTTCACATCTCTCATTACAGAAATAAAAGATGGAAGTGCATGCTAGAAAGCATTTATCCCATGACAGCTCTGTTATGGAAGCTCCTTTTCATGGCAAAGAATGTGAAGTCTTTCACGTTTGATGGGACAAAACATGTTTATCATTCTGTCTATATATGAATATAAAAAACTCAACAGGTCTGCATAAGTACTTGAGAAAATTATACAGTAAATCAGCATTTTTGGACGATTACCTGCTAGAAAGCAGCATTAGGCATAACACTTCGTATGGGCCACCAAAATTGCATTCAGGAACGCTCAAGTGATCAAAAAATTAGACATGCTAGAAACTCACGTGCATAATATGTTATGATTATGTAAGAAAAAACTTACAATAGCACTTGACATATGAACTGCACAGTTTAACATTCAATCTCTAACTGTGTGGGAGATAATTATTATTCTACCAAGGAGGCTTTGAAATCATAAACCTCCAAACTGTAAACCGTTCATAGACACACACACAAAATAAAAAAAAACATTCAGGAACTAAGCAGCTTCTAAATGAATGGAGGAGAAGCATTATTGCATATACAAGTACATTTGCCATAATCTCCGAAAGTAATAGTGTTGCCAGGGCAGTTTCACCAGCCTTTGCCAATCAGCCACAGCCAATCGAGTGTCACCCCTGCAAATACACCTGCTAGAAGACATAGTACAAGCAAGTTCCCTAAAGCATTTTGCTCTGGTCCCTGTTAAAAAGAGAAAACCACTTACACTTCTGCTTGAAAGGAATTCTTAGAACTCTCTTTACAAAGGAAATGGAGTTATGATGCCAACGCCTCACAAACTAACCTTGTATCCTTTAGGTGCAGCAGTATAAACACAGACCGTAAGATAACCATTGCTAAGTCCTAAGAATGATGTTAACAAGATCATCCAGCCTTGATCTCCATACTTTGCTGTGAAGTAGAAGGCTGGAATGAGTATGAAACGCGAAAGAATTGCAGCCATGAGACGTTTCCTAGATGCCAGCTTGAACCGCTTCAAAAGAGGTATATATCTCCCAATGAGGTTCCACACGTTATACATTGCAATCAGAACAAGTGCATACCTGAATCACAGACAACAATTGCTCAACAAACTGAGATGTATCTTCCGTTCTTATAGACTTTCAATTGAAGTTGGTGATATCCAAATTTGTAGAGACAGAAAACTGATGGAACATCCTTACGTTTGATGTTTGTGAGAAAGCAACTTTATGAAAGAAAAGATAATAAAAAAGACATGAATGCAGAACTGCTTTCACAAACACAATTTGCAAAGGGAAGACCTGGATGTAAACTATTTACATAATCATGGGCTCAAATTTCAAACTACAAATTGCCGTATTTGATTGTTTGGATTATCTAAAAAGCAAAGTTAGAAAAGCATAATTTTTCATACTTATATGTATTGGGTGAATAGCTTCCTGATAACTCCCTCTTCATTACCATGAAGCCATTCTTGAGATTTTTTTTTTTCTCTCCATTGAACCACAATAAAGTCTTGGTGAACCTTAATTTTTAAAATTTGAAAGATCTGATGATCAAGAATACAAGGAAATCATTCTGAAATTCAGGAGAGGTACCAACTTGGACCAAGGAAATTTTAGCATCTAGTAATAAGAATTTGATATTTATTAAAAATGTCATGGGAACATACAATTAAAATGAACCAAAAAGTTTCTCCACTTTATTGCATACCGGTGCTTTGCCTGGTTGGCTTGTGTATATGAAATAATGAGCTTTAATGATGGGCTTTTCTTTCTCAGTTTGTGTTTATATGCATGTTGGGAAACAGCAGGTGAACAACAAATTAGTTAGAAAAATTATTGAGGAATACTTACCATGAACCCAAGCTGTGGGAGCCTGTATCCTCTGACAGGAATCCAGGAAAAATGGACAACGTCAAAACATATATCAGAAACATATCAAGAGCATAATCGATATTTTGCAAAAGTAACTGTCTGTTGTTCATGCGTTCTTTAAGTTTTGGATCCTCCTCAACCTGCAAAAGCTTCACGAGATGTAAATTACTTTTAACAAGCTAGTTTATTCACAACTTATTGCAGGCTCTGGAAAATATCTGCTAGACCCTTACCCCTTGGGCATGGTGTGTTTGTATTCCACCAGCAGCAAGGTCAGCAGAGACAGTCATTGACCCTTCAGAAGCTGCCTTTGCTCGGTAAAACTTCACAATTGGCAGTTTGGGGAAGACAATTGCATATAAAAGAACACAGAGAAGCTCGAAAAAACATGAAATTGCAAAGAACATCACTGCAGGTACAAGTTCATCAGGAAATTCAGCAGCACAAGATCTCAGAAAATTCTTAAGTAACTTTTTATGATTTTATTTCTTAAAGACATAACAAATATGAGAAACAGTCAACAATATTAGAATGGAATTCATAGTGCTATTGTTGGTGCTCTTATTAAAAGTATAATAGCAAGTAGCATTTCATTGCCATTATCTGCTAGGCATCTGCTTCCGAGGGAAAATGGTGATCAGCAGGAAGACAATCTGAGAATAATAAAGTGAAAGATAATAATGTGTTTTTCCAGTAAACATAACGTGATCTACCAGGAACTTTGCTAGAATTGTATGTAAAACTCCTATTAGTGTAACTAATAACAAAAAGATCACTAATTGGTCATGATGACCAAGCCATTGGTATAATTCAGTTGTCAACAAATCATAATAAGCAAATATTTTTCTGAAGATTGAAGCATATATGTAAGTTTTTGCTTACACCTGGTGCACAAGAAGGGAATAGGAGGGCACTAAGTCGAAGATTCAATAAGTAAAATCTTTCGTTCAGCAGATATTATAAAAGCAAAAACCAGAAGAACATAGATGATCTGGTTTTCAATGAGGTGAGAATTAGTTCTTCCATAATTTATAAAATTATAGCTTAAGTTATGAGCTGTAAATTACAGCAACATCCAAAAGGAGACGTGTTACATTCTAATTGAATGGAAGAAGCCACTAAGAAAAGATAGTACAAACTTAATGTTGACGAGGCATTTAACGTGTAAGACAAGGAAGGTGGAGCCAGTTTTTAAATTACATCAAGCAGTGGAAGATGCCTTTTGATTGGATGCACAGACAGTCTGGATAAGAGCTGTTTGTACAATGAACTTATGACAATCAAGAAGAGGTAGAAAGTGCACAGCAGGAAGGCATACAAAGGTTGGAGATTGAATCTGATACGGAGCTACCGGTTAAGATTTTAAACAGAGAGCACCATCCCCCTGGCTTATCATGACCAGTGTCAGAATTATCTTTGGTTACTTTGAACTATTCCAAGAATGTAAATTTCTTATTTATAGAGAGATGGAAATAGATGTTCTCATTGGTTAGCAATATAGCTAAAACTTCTAAGTCTACTAGATTACAAAGAAATGAATGACCTCTAGAGTTGTCGTCATTTTTATACTTCGAGGAGCATGGTTTGGTTTGTATAGGTCGTTAACTTAATCTATATATATATATATATATATATATATATATATATATTGATAAGAATATTAATGTGGAGAGCAGATATAAGTTTCAATGAACTATTAGAAAGGACATGAAAAGATCGATTTTGTTCTTACATGAGAAGGAATGCAGGAGAGGCAGTAAAATAGCAAAGCCATGATACATGAAAAGATGCACTTATGAGTCAAGGTTCAGACTTGAACAGAATCAAAATATCACTTTTAATCTTCATAGGCTGGCTGGCTATAATTACTTAGCAATCAGATATAACAGGTTGAACTTTCTAGATCTTCTCAAACCAAAAATAAAAGGTTAGCTTCCTGAAATTATATTATCTATATGGTTTTGTCAAAAAAAAAAATCTAATTAGTTAGATAATTGTATCAACTTATGTGTAGATTGCAGATTTGTTAAATTTCATATGTTACGTACTTGCACCCTTTCGAAGACCATCCTGGGAGTTCTCAAAAGCTGCTTTTGTGATTAACCTAAGAGCAGATGTTAAAGCTCCTGAAGCTGCCAGCCCAGCCAAGAAGGACTGCATTTACAAAAAAACATTAACACTAGTGTGCCATATAATTGTTTGACTTCAAAGAATAATTTGAACCGTAAAATGATTGTCATAAACGTCTTACTTGAATAAGCTCTGGGGACATTAGGGATAGATCACCAACCATCCCTCCTTGAACATGTGCATCGGCAACTCCAAATGCTCCACTTACAACACATACACCGATAAAGACTCCAATACCTCCTTTTCCAGATGTTGCCACATCCAACTATAATGGAGGCTTGTTCCATTGTGAACATTAACAAACAGTGAAATGCATTTCGTCATTTTGAACAAATACGTCAATACTTACCACAATTAGAGCTAAAGAACTTAAGAAAAAGAGAGAATATCCAGCAAGGTTGCGCCTTCTGGTGTTAATCTTTGCTTCATGATACGCAAGTATTGCAATAGTTCCAAGGGCGAAAGGTTGGTAAACAAGAGCAAGTACTCTAGTTGGGTGGTAGCTCTGCGATTTTGGTGTTAATTAACTTAGACCACAGTTAAAGTAATTAGTCATTTTTAAAGTTTCTTCAACACAATCCAAAGTGAATGCAATTACATATGAATCTAAGGCATGAGAAAATATGTGAAGCTTGTTGCATTCAGAATTTACGGGATTTGGTTTCTACAAGAGTTTTAGTGGCATATTTCAAACTTTTGGGTGTACAAATTACAGGAGTGTCTAAATAACAGGCTCTAGCATTCAACTACTCCAACATGAACTCTTAATCTAGGCTAGGATTCAAAACTACTGATTTTCAATAAATCTTCGTTGGTGCTTATATACCTTATCTTATGAGCTTGCATGACAACTTTTTTAATAGTACACTATGAGAATAGCTGAAAATTTTGTTATATAAAACAGAAAGGCATTACTTTTAAGCAGTATTATAATTTTAAAATATGAAGCAAAGTAAGTAAATCTTCACTTGGATAATTGATTCCTAAGATAATAGAAGCATAAAAAAAAAAAGAAGAAGAAGAAATGGGCTATTTGGTAGCAGAAACATGTAGAATTTACATTTCCATTTCTTAGGGCATGCAAATGGCCCCTTTAAATTTAATGTCAATTGAAAGCAAAAATTATAGCAGTGTATCCAAAGTGATGCTAGAGAGTACATACCGGAAAGAGGTAAACATAGTAATCTTCAATCGTCAGCATACTATTCCATGAAAAAAGGCATCCATTTCCTAGTAACCAGCATACAACAATTGCCATATACTTTCCCTGTTCATTAACACAAACAGATGAGAGAGATCAAAAGATGAGCAACTAGTTCATCAAAATCCAAATAACTATAGCTTTAGAGAAAAAATATGTCAGACAAAGAATGATAACCTCATTTCTAATCGCTTCTCCAGTTTCAGCCTGCTGACTCATTCTTGGTATTTTTCAACTAGTTCCACCAATTAAAGAACACAGAACACTTCCTGAGGATATAGCCATTAGCAAGCAAGATGAGTTTAGCAGATAACTTGAGGAAAGAGAAATTTTCCCTTAACATCCGTCATTTTCTACTTGTTAATTCAACTATAGAGTCAAAGCGGCTTGTGAGTTACATGCACAACCAAATAAAAATGATAGTGCACAGAGAATAGCATTCAGAGGGTAATAATAATGAGAGATGCTCCTAGTATTACTCCTATAAACCCATTCATAATATGATAAGCAAAATTGCAATTAAATAAAAAAGGAAGCTCAGTCTCTCTTTTGAGCTATTTGATGCATGGTGCCTCTGGGACTGGCTATTGACTGAAAACTTCCTTATGTTTTATATGGCTTAACCGGAACAATTCCATTTTTGGCAACCACCCGGACAAGCCATCCTTTATTTGGTATAAATCTCTTGCATGCACAAAAGATTATACTGATATAAGGGGCATTCTGAGGTCTCTAGAGGGGGAGAAAATTCCAGGAGATATATAACTGATAGAATAGAAGGTATTCTCTACATTGTGATGGATCTATTTCCTCTTCTCTCTGATGTTGCAGGTAAAGCATACATTCTGAAGAATGAAAGAGGACAAATCAATGTTGTTGGTGCCCCTCCTTGCAGAGCTAGAGGCTAAGCAAGTGAAATGCATTGCAATTGTTTAATGGTTGAAGAGAGCTCATAGGGAACAGCTAAGGAATGTGATGCTTCCCTCAAATGCCAAATAAGTAATCAAATATACGCCAGGACGTTCTCCTACACCTGGGAAACTAAAGTTTTTCATGCAAGACATCTGGATGCTACGACAAGTGTTAATATGATTAATTTTTGTTTTATACCAAGAGAGGGTAATGTTTTGGCTCACAAACTTGCTAACTATAGCAGGAGATTTCAATTTATCTCCTCCAGGGAGTTGATGATTTCAATTTTTTGTACTCCTGTGTTGTTGAATCCCCCCTAGTAGGAGATTAATGAAAAAAATACAACTAAATAGAAAAAACATTTCTTCACATACACATGCATGCAAAGAAGAAGAATTAAAGAGATAAAAAGTACTTCGGAAAAGACCACATATTCTAAAGAAAAAATTAATTCTACAACTTCTATAACAAGAAATTATAAGCAACCTAAGAGCAAAAGGCAAAATATGACGAATTAGTCACTCTAGGCCAACTAGAGGAAGATTTCTTGGGAAGATTAGAATGCATGAATCAGCAAGAAATTGACATCAAAAGAATCAAAATGAATGCAAGGTATTCAAACTTTGGCAGCACCAAGGAAACTACCAAAACTCTTCCTCACAGAAAGAAAAGAAGGAAGGAGACTGTGTACAGTCACAATATTCTCAAGGTTATAACAACATTGTAACAGCTTGTGGAGAAGGTACATTTAAGCAAACGCACAATTATCATCTCGGTGACATGCAAAAATAGGTCTGCAAGCAAACAAGATTGGAGACAATGGAACTAAATGCTAAAGAAGAAGGTAAACGATCTTGGGAGGAAGTTGAAAGCAGGCACTCCTAAGGATCTAAGGACACCAACCAAATCTTGTTGGAGCCGTTCCAATCTCCTTTTTGGTTCTCGAAATTAGTACTAACCACTCCAATAAAATTTCTTTGCAAGAAGTATAAGAAGACCAGGAGAGCATAGGACAACATAAAAATATTCAATCTCCATCTCCACTTATATGTTCATAATTCTGTTTGCTGTTTCATACAATAAATCCGATACGGATTCCATGGAACACCTAGATTTCTTCATAACAAAGCCGCAATCCTGAATTCCTAATTATTTCACACCATAAAGTCAGAAACCCTACCCAATTAGGCCTTCGATATTTAGATCAAATGGCCATAACCACATCATATTCTTGATTTCCAGAAAAGAAGGAAAATTAAAGCCTCAGAAAGAAGAGTGGCAACAGTTGTGTACAGTTCTTACAGAGTGAAGAAGAGCAATTGCTATGACATATAGAAAAAAGGGTTATATAAGACAAAGGAAAAAGAAACTCCACAGGCAGGTAAAGAAATTGGATCAAGGGATTGACCCCAATCAAAATTTTAAGATCCATTCTACAGAAACCAAAAAAAAAAAAAGGAAAATCCACAAAAGAGCAAGCGGAGAATAACATCAAAGATTTCACAGCGATAGTGCCAAGGAGATTAGACTTTATGGCATGGCTTACATATGTTGAACTTTGCAAAGCACCGATATAACATGGAATCGACCAATTACAGCGCTTAGTACTTCCCGGCACAGGAAAAATTTACCAGTCACTAGAACAAAAGCATAGAATATATGCAGCCAGCAACAGGATCGAACTGAAATGCCACCAAGCATTCAAGCAAAAGGAAAACGGCGCTTGAAGGAAAATGGACAAGAAACAAATGATTCTAAAGTAGCCAATCGAAGTCTTGACTGAGAGATACTCTCACGAGAGGCAATTGGGTCATCAAACCTTTTTGGAGCCGAAGAAGATTCCCCGTGGACGACCAATTGAAGCCCTGCATATGTTATCCGGGGGGCGCAAAAGAAGAACCGTGAAGGGAATCGGAGCATTCCCCACTTCGATATGATTGAACTCCACCCTGCCAGGTCCTCGCCGCTGCAACTGCCATAATTAAAGACAAGAAGGTGCTAACGTGGACGGGTGGGGACCTAAAATGTGTATCCGCCCGTTGATACCCCAGCGACTGCCTTCCTTCTTACTGGAGGAAGTGGTGAACACCAATTCGTCTCACTCGAGACCAACGGTTGCTCTAGTTAAAATGCAGGTATTCATACGCGTCATCTGCGAACGATGGTAAGAATTCCTCCACACACACACACACACACACGCAGACACTCTCTCTCTCTCTCTCTCTCTCTCTCTCTCTCTCTCTCTCTCTCTCTCTCTCTCTCTCTCTCTGCGAACGATGGTAAGAACTCCTCCACACACACACTCTCTCTCTCTCTCTCTCTGCGAACGATGGTAAGAACTCCTCCACACACACACTCTCTCTCTCTCTCTCTCTCTCTCTCTCTCCGTACTGTTTCTTAGTCAACGTGATTGAAATAAAATTTATTGTAATATTGACAACGAATATATATATATATATAGGTAAATTATCGAAAAAAAATCTTTTTTTCTGCACAGACTGTTCTATCCTAAAATGCCCTTTTTTTGGTTTACCATGTCAATCTTATCTTTCAAAAGCCAGTTGCTTTATTTTTTTTTTTGTCATTTTATTTTTGTTTGTTCTTTTTTTTTTATGATGGGATTGAAAAAGAAGCAGCAGTTCAAGAAATTAAAGATCAGAATAATTTCAAAAGATGAAGACGATCAAGATGAAGAAAAAACAAATAATAAAATTTTGGAGGATAATAAAGTTCTAAGATGGCTTGGAAAACATAGAAACATTAAATGCACGTGCATATTGTTTTAGCTATATTTTTCAATGCATAGAAATACTCAAAAAGTTCAAATAACAATGCTTTTCAAAAACAAATATAATTGGGTAAATCTGTGTCAGGTGTCAAATTTTCTTCACCAAGTCATATAATTTAGTTATAGGTTTTCACTAATTTTAAAAATTATTTTAAAATATATACAAATGGTGAGAAACAATGTCAAAAAATTGGAACCTCAAATTCAATACGATATAATTTTTTACATTAATTTTCAAAATGATTAAATAATTAAAAACATAATTTCACATGCTTAAAACAACATAACTTAACAAATTCTCAACTTTTTTCTGACCATCCTCCAACCGTATATGCAATTAAATTTCGGATCAATTTAGTATGTCTTTTGGCATATTAATATCATATTTCAAATTCGATAAATAAATGTTTATAAAATAAGCCCCAATATTTGGTAAAATGAAATGAAAACCTCAAGTTTAAGCAGTAGGACCGTAAGGGATGCCGGTGAAAACGCTGCGACCATAATTGCCAATGGAAAGGGAGCAGCCGTTAAGACACCTTAGGAAAATACGAGAATGAAAGCTTCGTGTCGCGGATGCTACGGGAGACGGCTGAGACGTTGCCCGCGGTGGCTGACGAAGCCGACGTCCTCATGGCCCCAAAACGCGTCCATGACAACAAGGTTCGATTTCTGCTAAGTTGCAGAGAGATCAACGTAGCAGCACCAGTATCTGGTTTGCGTTAATTCACGCATGGTTTAGGAGGCCGATTCCATCACCATGAATGCTCTCTGACAACATCAGATTCTAACATCAACCTCACCTAATCGCCAATTTTGGTTTGCTCGGCACCACTCGATGCTCGACCATACATTACAGTTTATGTATGATTGTTGACTGCACTGACCGTTGTCCCCTGTAAAATAGTTCTGCGGCGATGGTGGCAAAAACAGGGGGAAGAAGAGTCGGATTAGCGAGAATACATAATCAGCAAAATTCGCTAAAAAAATCATAGGAAATGAAAGGAAAAGTAGCGATAAAAGCTATACAGCGGACATGGCACGCCGATGGTATGCTCATGTATTCCAACGGCGACACCCTACAGCAGGGGAAGACTAGCGAGCAGCAGGATAGGCAGCACAATGAAGGAAAGCACGAGGGCAGAAGGGGAGGCGGAACGAGACGTGGTGGTGGCGGCGGAGTCAGGTTGGTGCGGGAATTGGAGGGAGTCGACGGCGAGGGGCATGTTCTCCTGGTCCGGGCTGCACTTGTAGCCGGACCCTCCTCCACTGCCATCGGCCTGCGGTGGGTGGGCGCTGTAGAGCACGGCACGCAGGACGGCTGACACGGTGGGGATGTACGCCGTCTTGTTCCTCGCCAGCAGCCACGTCAGACCCATCAGCTGGCAGTCCCGCCCCAGCATCTTCGTCGCGCGATCCCCGTTGTCGCCCCCGACACCGCCACCATTCTCCTTCAGCTGCATTATTCAGCAACAACACATCAGACCATTCATTGCATTACAGATTCTTAGCTCCTTCATGGATTCCTGCGTCGGATAGACTCGGGTGCTGATGTTTACTACTACCACTCTGACAAGTAGATTTACAATAAGGAATGTCAAGCAAATGAGTGCGACGAGTCGAATAATGTCGCATGAACATTTATTACGCTACGGGCGGTAGAATTATGTATATACATATACTGTCGCTATTACGCTGCTTCCTTTGTTCAGCAGGGCATAAACTGAAGCAGAAGCAACGAAGGATGAAGAACATTTTAAGAATCAAGTTGAAGGGGAGGGAAGAATCGTCAAGAGTCCTCCGTTACAGGGAACTAATCAGATTACGGGAAGACGTTAGGCTCGAGTTGACTGCTGGCATGATGGTTCCATACCGTGCTCCAAATACTTTGTCCTCCAACGTTTCGATGGGAGGGGTCACATGCATTGTTCAAGCAAGGCCAAAATGAATACATACACACACAGAAGAGAGTCAGAGGGGAAAGCGTACCTTGTCCAGCGAGTGGAGGCAGCGATTGCAGCCCGCGTAGGAAGCATTGCGGCAGTCGCGCTCGAGCTGCCGAACAGATGCCGTCGGCGTGACGTTACGGGCGGCGGTGGCGCCGCCGCTGACGTTGAAGGAGGTTGGACAGCGGAGCGACCCGATCTGGTGGAGGCGGATGCCGCAGTAGCAAAGCACGGTGTCGCAGGTGGCGTTGGGCCGCGGCAGGCGGATGTCACGCCGCTCCAGCGCGCTCTGCAGCGAGTCCACGCACTTCTGGTTGTCGTCCGGCATCATCGGCCCGTCCGGGCCACCCAGCCCGTCCTCCGCCGCGGGCGGCGGGCGGATCTCCAGGGCGGAGCGGGCATGCGCCGCGAAGAGCCAGGCGGCGAGCACGGGGCAGCAGCGGCTCCGGTCGAGGCCGCCGCGGACACAGGCGTCCCCGACTCCGCCAAAGAGCTCGTCAGAGAGGTCAAGTCGGCACGCGCTGTGGTTGTCCGTCCGAGCCAACGGGAAGGCCGGGACAGTAGTCGAGCCGAACCGACTGGCGGTGAGGGGTTGTTGCTCCTCGGAGTAGATCTGCGGGGTGACTCCATCGGCAAGGGAAGCCGCCAGGGAGGCGACGGAGACGAGGAAGAGGGCGAGCTGCATTGAGACAGCAGACGCTCTCATTGTTCTTCTGCTTCCTTTGTGGAACAACGGAGGTAGAGGAAGAGGAGGTTCTGGGAAATACTCCTATGGCGAACGCTTAACAAGCAGGGGGTGACCGGTGCTGAGAAAGGAGCAGCAATGGAATGCAAGCAGGAGAGGGAAGGTGTGCTCCTTTGTTTCTTTGGATCTGCGCTTTTCTTTCTTCCGTGGGAAAGCTGAAGGAGCCGGAGAAGATACGGCTACGCATGTGGAGGTTTCAAGCAGAGAGCGCCTCCCTCCCTTCAGAAAGGATATAATAAGTGTGCGTGTGTGTGTGTGAGAGAGAGAGAGAGAGAGAGAGAGAGAGAGAGGTTTAGAAACACATAAACAAAAGCATAGGCATAGGTGAGAGTGAGGGTAGGAAGGTATGTCGTGTCTTTTCTTGGCCGTTCCACCGGGAACGGCCAATGTTTGTTATACACTGTGATCACTCTTCTTTATTGTTATTTTTGTTTATGGTTTTTATTTCCTCTCATTCTGCGTGAGAGTTGTGCAGGGCGCTGCTCATGAAGCTTAGCAAACGCTATCACCCAGTGTTCCGTTCCAAAGCGATGAGCTCAAAGGACGAAGAAGGCAAATCCGGGCTCAGTGGTTACGTCTCAGATTAAGACGACTACTCTTCTCCAGGATGCTAATTGGCTGCTCTGCCTTGAGCGAGACTCTCCCCTTGAAATTTGAAGCTTCAGTGGTCCCCTTCGCCGATAGACCACAAGTTTCAGAAACGTGTACTTGATTTACTTGTGTGTGCATATATATTGCCTTTCATTCTCCGAAAGATTTCCCAAAAAACCCACCTTTATGATCGCTCTTTTGTTTTCCAAGGAAAACTTATCTGATAGGGACTCCATAAATAATAAATACAAAGTAAGAAAACAATTTAATTTTCTGAACCATCTTCTTTTTTCCGTTAAAAAAAAATACATAAAATATTGGATTTTTTTTATAAAAAAAATGCAAGCCACGACGTCACGGGAACCCCGTGTGGTTGCACATCAGGTTACTTAGCATAAAAATCTGCGTCCACAAGTAATCGTAAAAGGCTAACCGTTTGCTAGCGTCTGCATAACTCGAGGCAAGGGAAGGGAGACTAGAGAGGTACAGTGTTCGGACTCTGATTCCTGTCCTCCTTTAAGCCTAGATTGGAGGGAGGAAAAGGTCTGGAGCTTGGATGCAGAGCGAAGGGTGACTAAGAGGACATTTCGAGTCGGATGGAGGAGAACCGAGGACATCCTACAATATCACATGCGGAGAAGGCTTCAGATTAAGTTGGTTCACGAGAATGGCTTGGGTTTCGGAGCGAGGAGGAGCAGAAACAAAAAGATGCCACTCTCTTTGTTGTTATTGTGTTGGAGCATCCCAACCACGAACTTTTCAACCGATCGATGAACAGGACACGGAATACAAAAAATATTTGATGAAGCTTACCATGATAGAGGCTAGACTTGACTGTGGTAAAAACTCCACCATGGCTCATCCTTCGCATCTGTTTGTATCAGAAATTTTGTTAGATATATAAACAAAAAAATAACAGATAAAAGGCGAGTGGAGAGGGGTCGTCTTCTGCCTTTGGCGATTTGACCCCTCACATGGAAGATGGTGCAGCCCCCAGCATTATTGTAGATTTCCCAGACAAGTTCTCTCACCTCGTAGGCCCCACCATTTGCACCTAGGCTTTCATATTCGTTTGTTTTAACCAGCTCCTCCCTATTCCCAGCCCTACGGACAAGCGACTGGTGTCAGTTTGGCAGTGACTCCTCCAAAACAATTCACTGGTGTAGGACAAATAGAAGGCAAATATAGCTTGGGAAACCAACGCATGGGGCAGCGTGGGCAGAGCGACAAGCCACTAGAATCTTATTCCTAATCTTGTCTCACACCCAAACCAAAGCGTACTCGCAGCCAACGGAAAGCTCTAATCTACAGCTCAAAAAGGCCATCCATCTCAACCAAATCCCAATGACATTGTATTATTTTACGAGTGAGGTACCATTTCCCAGCCTCAACCTTTTTAGGAGTGACCAGAAAGTCGAAAAGGTTGCTTTGGGTGGGGTGGGTAAGCCTCTTAGTAAACCAAACAGGATCGACAAAGCAGAAAAAAATGAAAGAATCACGACAAGATACAGTGCAAAAGTTCCAATCATGGGCTAGTGGGACTAAAGGGAACAAACCTCAGAAGCCATACTTGTGCTGTGCCTGAGAGTGGTCTCAGCTCCAGAGCCTGGGTTGAATCCAACCAACTTTTTCTTTTCTCCACAAGGGTTTTTGGTTGTAGCAGCCTTAGGGTGGAAGTGGGAATGGAAAATGGTTGAAAAGTGTCCCCTCTCAAGGTGTATCCTTACAGGGTGTCTGGTTCCAGAGGACAAAGTTACATCTGACGCTGTTGACAAGGCCAGGCAGACCTCAAGCTACACACGACGAACTCGCTGGGAGGACGCAACTTTTCAATGTATTCATCCACTCAATCATTTTGTCCAGTCGTTTTGGTGCACCAGCTCAGAGTGTTGGGTCCGAAGCACCCATCGGGTGTGCGTCCCAGTAAACAGCTCCACGGCAATCATGCACAGAATCAAATACTGGGCTCACTTTATTTAATGCCAAGTAAAACTTTTACCTTGCTTTTGCATCCCAAACTCTGAACGCATTGTGGTAGATAAAGATCAAGAATGCAGTATCCTCTTGCTGTCGAAGAGATGGTGAGTTCCTCCTCGTACTAGCTAAAAAAAAAGTACACAACTAAGAAGTATATGGTTAGGTCAATCGATGACAATGGAAAACCATACAGAAGTCATTGAAAACCATACACATACATAGTGAGGCAATCATTAGCAACAAGGGTCGAAACCCACGTTGCTCTACTCAACCTTGTCAGCTGCATATCTGAATAAGATAGCACTGAGAAGTAAAGGACTGAGGTGGATAACAAAGATGTCATGATCAAGAGATCTCCATACAAATTGATCAGTCACATGATAACGCAATAAGAAATCAAAGTAATTGGCACTACTCTACTGAAAACCAAGAAAGATAGGGAGGAGCAGGCCAGAGAAACTTGACGGTCCATCATGTTCTATATCCGAATACCCTGCAAAGATACTAAGGCGTCATTAGAACAATATACTCCAAGGGCCTGTCGTAACTCCACTAGGGTTTTTGAAAAACATAAAGCTTGGAGAAGAAAGAAGGAAAAACTCAAATAACAAGCAAATAACGTATGGAATTGAGTTTCCAAGATGAAATTCCCTCTAGGCCAACCAAAAAAAAGATATCTTTACACAAGTTGATAAACTAATCTGGACAAATATTCTGATAAACTGGCGCGATGTTTAAACTCAAATAGCAAGGTAGAACTGTGGATCAAAAAGTAGTTTAAGGTTGTTCAAATTGCAGTCCCAATCCGAGATGCTACTGAACCCAGTTACAGAAATCTGACCTGCAGTTGAGGCTAACATTGGATCCACTGGAAATTTTGGATCGTGAGTCCAGATATGATACGAGAACTTGACCTGTACCTGGAAACAGACCGGAACTTAACCTAAATATAATCTATTTTACCCACTAGTCTGATGGATTATGTAGGATGTGGTAAATATATCCACGTATTTTAATGTTCTGTAGGATAACAGTATAATTGACTTCACTGTCTTTGATGGACTTCTGTGGTGTATTCATCTCTTCTAAATGTTATTACTACTGTTTCTTGCAGCATTTTTTTTTCTTATTTCTTTAATTTTTTTTGTTTTCCTGCAATAATTTCTTTAATTTGTTTGAATAAAAATGTTAGATATCATCCACTCATAAGTTGGTTCATTTGTTATTAACTGTACTAGATGCTGCGGGCTTATTTTTGGATCCATGCTAAAAACGGACTGTCTCCTGTATCCAGTCTAATTCTGGATCCAACATGGAAAAAATGAATGGGCAAGGTCCTGGACCTACGACCTTACCCAATGCTCAGATCATATTTGGGTTCAGATGCAGGTGGCATCCAATCAACCCATTACCATCACTACTAAAAGCCTCTAGTACTGGTGGCATGTATTGAAAATAAGTTTAGACAAGAGATGGACCTATCTAAAAACTCAGAATATTAAATTAAAAGAACTTCACAAACTAAAGCTAATTTAACAATGAGACCATTCTCCCAGGAGTTGCTGTGAGAAACAAAATTAATATTCCAACATGAATAAGACAATGAACCAGTGTCAAGCAAAATCAATGACAACGAGATAATCAGATTTTTCTGACTTCTGTTAAAACATGCATTTTGAACTGTTGATATATTGTACTTCGGAATGAAAATGCATATTTGAAGTGACACATTATCTTGCTAGCATTTTCTTGCCAACTTTTAACCCACACAAATGTCTCTTCTGTTCTATCATAGATAATTTAAATTTTATAATAAGCACAAAACATTTAACCAAGTAATGATAGTTATCTAAGCTATCATGGAAATGTGTGAATACTGATCACTGATCAATTTAAATAACACAGGCTTACAGTAGGCAGTTCAATGCTGGAAATAGAATGGCACCACCAACAGAGAGGTAAGGTATCCATTCAAAAAATACAGGTTTCCAAATTATATGCATTACATTCTTAAAATCTATTGACATGCTTGGAAAATGTTGTTGGTCCTTGAACAGCTTCAGAATTGTGGATAAGCTGAAAAGGGTACATAGAGGCCTAAATTATAAGGTGTCTCACAGCCTTGAAAATGTGGATAAGTAAAACTGGCTCCACGGAGACCAAAGCTATAAGGTGCTTCACAGCAGTTGCTCTCGTGTCACTAAATCTGGGCATTACTGGCAAATCCACATAATAAACCCATGAGCAGCAGACAGACGAGCATGGAGAACATAATGGGCTATAACAAAGTAATTGCTCTACACAATAGAAACAAATGCAAGTTGTTCCATGAAACGACATATTACACAACCTAGTATCCAAAATGCGCAACCTGACAGTCTTCTAGAATGATATCAACCATGACTAACTAGGCATTGTTCAAGTTTGGTGCTACTGAGATGCTTTACTTGAAAGCATGTAGCTAATTATTCTTTACAATTAGCATTAACAGGTCAGATCTTCAAAGACATTTCTATCCTCATTCTCACAGGACACTAGAGCAATAGGATATGTGATCGCTCGAGTCAAATGGACCCATGGTACAAAACAATTGCCGTCAAGTATATTTTAAGCCAAAATGCACACTTGAGTCATGCATATATTAACAGAACTTTACTAGATGCTGACTGGCTTTGTGAAATTTTTACTTAAATTAACATACATAGCAACATATATTTAACATGAAAGGAACCAAATCAATACCAAACAACATATATTGCATATTAGGGATCATATCCTATTCACTTGTGTAGAAGTCTACCAAACACCACCATTCCCAAAGCACATGCCAATGGATTGTAAATTCATAAAGATTTTGCCTAAAGCAAAAGCCAATCATAAAGTTGTGCTTTTCATGCAAAGTTTAAATATATGGACAGTTTACCCAAATGTGGTAAGAAAGATATCTGATAGACGCACATGTGAGTTTCCAATTAGTAGATTCCACCTTTAACTGAATGCCCAGGTAAAGAAACTATACAGATTTTCTCATTTCCATCATTATCAACTCTAGTCTATCAAAACCCTAATTTTCTTACAAGGATAAGAACCCCATTATTCATCCTATGCATCTTTATCATGTGAAACAGATCAATTAAATGATTTTTCATCGACAAAGTTAGCATAAAATTGCATAGTGTTATTGTGCATCCTAAAACTTCTGAACATCAGTTCTTTTCCACACCTGAATCCATGCTACCCAATTACCATGACGACCAATAACCAGTTACAACTGTTATTAGAAATTTAAAATTAAAAAAAAAACATTGACACAAACTTAAGAGTGGGCTAGTTTTCGATGCTATAACACAAATTTTGACATACATGCTTGGATTACTTATCTCCAATAACATTATAGACCTATACCAGCTCAATTAATTAATTAACTATCTTAGAGACTTGAGATTAACAATCTTCCAAGTTCTGACAGTTGTGCTGCTCTAAAAGGCTCACTGAATGATGAACAACTACATTAGCCACTAATGGGTTTTCTTCTTCAAGTAAGCACACGTTACTTCATATACATGTTTGAGAAGGTTATGTCAATCAGAAATTGACTAAAATGAGGTGAAATCAAGATATTACCAACTACTGAGTACCCCAAAACACAAACTTTTTCCATCTATAATTCAACATAACATATGGCAGCCATCATTTTGATCAAATGATAGAAGAAAGATAACTGTAATGAAATCAGTGAACTGAACATTTAAAGAATGGTATAATATAAAAAAAATTAACCAACTGACACGTCTATTTTCCAAGTACTTCAGCACTTTGCTCTTGCAAATACAGATAGTCCATAACCAAAATAATAATAATAATAATAAAATTATTGTTGATAATGACTACAAAGTAAGGGGAGAAGAAGGGATCAAAATACATACCCAAGAAGAACTCGAACAATCTGTTGATTGCCACATGCTGTGCCCCAAAAAAATTCCTTTCATGAATTTTATGTCAAAACACAATTATTTAGGAAAAATAATAATCAATGGGCTGTGCCCAGTCTTCTTTGAGTAACAACGTTTTTAGTGTATTCATGATGTCAAAGTCAGGGTCTAGCTTGCGTTGCCAACCCTACAAAGATATAAATAAAAATTTTAAGAAACATTTTACTCCGAAAACATTTTTTTCCCAAATTAAAATCTGGAGCTGTAGCATATAAAACATACATATAAAAAATATTGTTGAATTCAGATAGGAGACAGACTACCACAAATTTGTTCTCAAGGAAAAGTAACTGCATTACCCCTTCAACTACCACATTTCCAGTATAAACCAATTCAAAAACAATACAAACACAAACCATCAAGAGGACAACACTTTTAGGTGAGAAGCAACTGCCTCAGTAAGTGCAACTTGACAAATATACAGTAATAAAGAATAGAAAATTCATGCCATTATGAAAACAATCAAGATTTTTGTCAAAAGTGGTCCCTGATCACTTTTCCTTTTTTTCCCAAAAGATAAAACAAATTATATTACTTCAGAGCCCAGTTCATCAGAGCGTAGCACATCAAGGAACTCGGGGGGAAACTTGATTTCCAGAAGAAATCAGCTTTACAATTATTGGCCTTTGAGGCTAACCAATGGACACATTGGGTAGCTTCTCTAAGTACATGAGTTGCCATAATTTCCTCGAAGGATTCCATGGCCAACAAAATATTCCTAACCAAGTTGGTCAAAAACCATGAAGGCTGATTTGCTTGATTAAGATTCGAGCTAAACATTCAGGCAGCCATCTCATATGCAGCTTTGGAATTCCTTCTTCCAAAGCAGCATTTATCCCCTCCCAAATAGACAACGTCTCATTTAGCCAGCAACTTCCACCCTGAACATATTTGCCACCAGCTCCCAAGCAGCATCCTTGAGAGTTCCTTAGCACAAAGCCAGTTGCTCCTTCCCTAGATCCCTAGACATTGAGACATTGACTAAATCAAGCACAAAGCAGCTGCTTGATTAAGGTTCCTGGGCACTTGACTAAGACCAATGCCTAGGCCAAACCAGTGTTAAATGATTACTAATTTTCCATTTATTTAATACCACATACATATGTATATGTATGCATAGATGCATACATATATATACACACATGTATAGAGTAAATGTCAACATGTTTCAAAGTTAATGTAGTTGATGAAAATACTGAGATGGGGATTTACAAAATGATAAAATCAGAAAAATCATTCATGATGATAAATGTTGAATAGAAACTTATCGATGTCATGGTTAGACTAGATAAGCTAATTCAAACTAATGGTCCAAAAAAAGATAGAGGGTGACCCTTCTAGAAACAATAAGAAATGATTTCAATTCTTTTGGTTTAACTAGGGATATATATATATATATATATATATATGCATACATGTGTATATGTATGTATGTATATATGTATATGCATGTATGTACATATATACATACATACATATACATATGTATACATATACATATATATACATATACACATATACACACACACACACACACACATATATATATATATATATATATATATATAATCAGTAGAGCTGGCTTGAAATAGGACATTATGATATTGTTGTTGTTACTTTTTTAATTTTACTACTTTGATTCAAGTATTACATAAGATGCTAACTATACACTTGTAATAGCACACGAACTTCTGAACTCATAATTGTGTATAACCGTGGGTTAACTACTAGGACGTGTCCTTGGAGATGAAATTGTTCTTGTTGCACAAATATATACGCATGCTTCTATACACATCAAAAAACAATTTTTATACTTTTTAACCTTAAGTTGAAGATAAATTGAATGCATGGTTTTGAGCTTGATGGAGTAGTTATAAACAGCAGTATGATAGGTATGCATCTTTCCGATCCCTTTTTTCTCCTCTTTGCACATTACTTATTCGATTACTACCCATGAGATCTCACTTGTTCATAGCTTAGCGACATGTTGACACATTGAGTTAAATTTCTTGACTAAATTGATGTTGCAGATTCCAAAACCATTAACTAACACAACAATGATATATTGGTACAAAATATGAAATGCAGTTACATACTGATATTTCACAAGGAAATAAAGAGAACACAGAAGAAAAGCAACTAAGCGGTGCTAATATATACGATCTGAAATACATGAATGCTGGACAGGAAAGTATCATTTTGTTACATAGTGTATGTGCCTGCTTTATAAGTGAATGTACCTCAAGAACCAGAATGGTCACCAACACGGTGCATACATTGCCATCAACATTGACTCTATGACGCCGAACCTGTTCAAGCAGTTGGTGCATGCATTCAACAGGATGAAAGATATCACCTTCAGAGGTACCCCAAAAGGTGAATGTCCTCTCCAACTCCTGTAGATAGAATTGAAAGTGTCAATATTGAATGAATAGTATGGCAGGAAAAGTTTATTTTCACAGTTTTCAAGCTCATACTTCTTTATCTCGACACTTGCATTTTCCTAACAAAGATCATACTTTTGTACCTTACATTTGGAAATCTTATGGTCTCATACATTAGCCTGTAAGATGCACTAGAATTTCATGCGTGCTACTTTTATCTCTGAGACAACATGAACTTTTTCTGAATTCAAGTTATCCCACAAATTAACATAGGCCATATGATTAATTAGAAAACCAACTGATATTGGATTGGCGTCATTCTGTTGACTATAAGTAATATGGAACATGACAGATTTAAATATTGATACGACCGGTATTTACTAGTCCAATAACCAACTGGTACAACTTACCAGTCAAGTATGAAATTGATTGTGCCATCTGGTAAGCTCATTGTACCAGGCTCATTGGATGGTAAGTAGACTGATACCAAGCTGTACTGGGCAATAAACTTGTACCCTGGTTTGGATTTTTTTTGTTTTTTTTAGATGTGAGGCGTTCAGGGTCCGCAATACCGTACCGTACCGGTGTACCGAGAGTTGCTCGGTACGGTACGGTACGGGCGTACCGAGCGGTACGCCGGGCGTACCGAGCATTACGCCGGGTGTACCGAGAAAGGGCTCCAACGGTCAAATTGACCGTTGGAGTACTGTTACCAGTCGGTAACGGTCGAAATCGACCGTTACCGAGCTGTGCCGGGCGGTAACGGTCGAAATCGACCGTTACCAAGCTGTGCCGGGCGGTAACGGTCGAAATTTCGACCGTTACCAAGCTGTGCCGGGCGGTAACGGTCGAAATTTCGACCGTTACCGCCCGATATATCTCCGTATCAACCGATACGGGAGATACCAGGCGTACCGCCCGGTAGAGGGCGGTCCGCGTGCACCGCACCCTGTCGGACGTGCGTTACCGCCCGCACCGGGCGGTACAGCTCGAAACTGCATACACTTTGACAATTGTTTTTCATGTTCTGTGCTTTTCTCAAATACAGTTAAGAGAAGAACAACTGGCATTAGTGCCGGACCAAGATTTTGATCCATGTAGTATGACATGATGAAAGGAAAAGAAACACTGAGACTTTCTATCATCCAAAATTTGCATTCTGATGCATGTAATTTCTTTTTGGATGGTTGATTCATCCACAGCAACTAGTTTGATTTAAAAGCATGAATAGTGAAAGAATTAATATAATGCTCTCAAATACAAACCCATGGCAACCATATTGCATAGCATTAAGAGGTAAGTGATAGTTCAGATAACTATGACAAGCTTGGGAGTAATCATAATAGCATAGAGAACCATGACAAATGTATCATAAATAATTTGGGAAACAAAAAGTAATTTTTGTTAGAACACAACTATAACACAATCATCCAATTATATAACTATAAAAAATTCTGAAAGTATGCTTAAAAAGGTGAGACTGTAGAAATATAACGTTGATGTTATATATTATTTACAAAGGTGAAACTAGGTAACATAGATAAAATTCAAGTCAGGTATGTGTTTAGGTAGACTTCTTAGATAAGATCAGAATCCAGTTCCCAAAAGTCCTAATGTTTTTATATTTAGACCCACACCTAAACCCCATGGACTTCAAATTAAGGTTATAGAGTACTGCCCAAGTCTCACAGACAAATATATATGATTAAACAAATAAAACAAGTACCAAAATTGCCCATTATTAGCAGCTAATTATCAGAACTGGGGTTTCTACAAAATGCCATAAGCATCCCAGTTTACTTTCCCTTTCTCTTTCTCATTACGTTGGATGCCCTTATGTTCTTCGCATCAAATTGATATTATTTCCTCCATGTAATTAATTTATAAAACTTCTTCTCAGCCTCTTTACTTTAACTGCTAGCCACCCCATGCCCTACCATCAATCATGTATTTTAATTGCCACCATGGCAACAACAATAACTACCCATCCATAACCAAACAGCTCAATCTCAATCCTGAAGAAATGACTTGTAGGCATAAGATAATTATTTGGCATGATCCACAAATCAAGAAGAAGTTCTTCTAACTTCATATTGTCAGTATCATGTTTATTTTGATAAAAGGGCCTGAATCAAAGTGATTTGTTAGGCATAACCAAACAGCTCAATCTCAATCCTGAAGAAACTGACTTGCTAGGCATAAGATAATCATTTGACATGATCCACAAACCAAAAAGTTCTTCTTACCTCACATTGTCAGTATCATGTTTATTTTGATAAAAGGGCCTGAATCAAAGTGCCAATAACATTATATTGAATAGAAAAGGAAAAAAGACCAAAATAATTAATCTGCTGAAAAGAATTAGATAGCTGAAGCTGAAATATCACCTCAATAAAGGCTTTTGGGTTCGGGCAACCTTGATGCTGTGACAATTTCAATGTACATTCTGCAGCAGTACGACCATCTCGAAGAGCTACAGCTTTAAAGAACTCCAACAAATTAGCACGGTCACTTTTAGAGAGTTCAACAGTCATTCCTACATCCAAGAAAATGACATGAGGCTTGGGTCTAAAGATCTTCTTCCTCGACCTCTTGGTGTGAGGTACTCGCACAAGGATATTTCCAGGGTGCATATCCGCATGAATAAAATTGTCAACCTAAAACAAGAAAAAAAAAGAATTTTGGTATATTGAAATTTTACTAATAAAGGTAATGGACAAAAGCTGCAAATGCAATGTCAGACATCAGCATTCAACTTACACATGGACAAAAAAAATCATATAAATGAGCTTGGAATAAAGTTGTCCATAGTTTGACTAATGTTCTCTTCAAAATTGTACATTTATGACCATGAAAAGTGCACAAGAAACAGATAAAGCAACTACAAGATCCTGGTGCTTTGATTCAGATCCATACACGTAACAACAAGGAAGCATGATATAGTACTAGCACTTGGATATATAAAAACAATTTTTCATATTATCATACAATATGAGAACACAATAACTAATAGGCTATAAATTTACCAGAAGCATCTTCAGGAGTGCATGTGTACCAATGTGTGCCAAATCTCTTTTAATCCGAGTATTTCCTTCGAGCTCATCAATATAGCGTGAAACACTTTCGCCTTGTTCAAATGTCTCCACAAGAACAGAAGGATGCACAAGTGGATATAAAGGCCTAGGAAAAGACACATCTCTCCATCTGCGGAAATTGTAGATAAACCGGCTTAAGTGAGCGGCTTCCCGAGAAAGATCAACTTGAGACATCATAAAAACTGCAAATTGCCGTACACTTTCGTCCAGCCTCAACCAGCTTAAACCAGGGGTTAGGCATGAAATTCTGGCTACAAGATTGATTATCATAAAATCCCTCCTTATTGAATCACCCACACCAGGATGCCTAACCTTCACAGCAACTTCAATGGGTTTCTTCAACTGTTGACCTGGATAGGCAAACCTCAGAGAAGCTCGATGAACTTGTGCGATGCTTCCTGATGCTACTGGTTTTTCCTCAAAGTACTCAAAAATTTCAGAAAGTTTCCGACCAAATGCCTTCTCGATGGTGGTTTTGCTGTACGCAAAACTATGAGCAGGTGCTTTTGTATGAAGTTTTGTAAGCTCAAGGCATAGATCTTTCGGAAAGAGGTCCGGCCGTGTTGCTGCCCACTGACCCCATTTTATGAATGCAGGACCAGCTCTCTCCAGAGTGCGATGGACAACCTGAAGCCATCTTTTCCTGAATTCAAGTCCGAAACTATCCGCAAAGGGTGCTAATAAGATAGCTGGCAAAAATAAGATTGACAAGTACGCTGCTCGCAATACCAAAATAAAACCCTCTATGATAGAGAAAATTACTGAAGAGAAGTAAAGGCTGCCAGCTTCTGCTTGCATAAGAAGACCATTTCTTGAGCTGTAGAAATTGCCATCTGCCCATGCCTTCTGAGCCCATGCCAACTCTCCAACACTAAATGCAAGAACACCAGGAACTACTTGAAACCGAGTGAAAGACAGGCTCACAGCACAGGCTAACTTACTTATCACAGATAAGGCTGGACCGTCGTATGAACATATTAGACTAAGCCTCTCCCAAGCCAATTTGGCATGATGGTTCACCGAATAATTACTCCTCGACATTGAATACAAGCTCTTCGTATAGCTAGAGCTACTTCTGTTAGCATGGCCCATACCCTTGTGTCGTCCAAGCACGTTATTACCTCCAACAGGAAACCTAAATTGTGAAAAAACTCTGAACAAGAGAAAAGGTAGCCCTTTCTTCCTAAACGACCCATGACTCCTCGAAGCTAAGAAGCCAATTCTCTGATTAGACTGGAAAAAGTACCCGGCCTTTTTATTTTCTTGAGATATCAATAACCTACAAGATCATCAAAGGTTTGTCGTTTCAAGGAATCGCAACATTGAATGCTCTAATTTCTCGAACAATTGGAACGCATTTGCGATCAAGGTCGCCACGATTTGAACCACACAAAATAACTAAGAACAAATAAGCTAGTATTTTAATGTTACACAAAAAAAAGGAAATCGGTCTTACCAAAGAAACAGGAAAAGCACAAGAAAACCATTGCAACAATACATAATTGAAACCTCAAAATCAACCAAAGAAATAAATGAAAGTTTTGGGACGCGAAAATACGATAGCGGAGGGAGGGAATACCTTCCATGAATCGCCAGGATGCGGAACATTGGGGATAGTTCATAACCCAACGGCTCGAGAAGAGATCGAGATTTGGAAAGATTACCGCTACGGGGAAGAGTTTACCAGATTGGCCGACAACATCCCAGACTTCTTGGAGAAATCATCGGAGCAGAGAGATATTTGAATTGTCCTCGGCGGCTGAAGTGGTCGCTAGGGCGAGAGCGCATCACCGAACCGATGACTGCATCCAAAACCGACCAGGCCTGGTCTTCAATGGCGGTGAGAAGAAGAAGAAGAGGAAGAAGAAGAAATAGCACCCAAGTTGTAGCAGTAATGGTAGGAGGGGGAGGGGGACGTGCGAAGGGTTTATTCCGCTCCAAGAAACCGTAGAGCCAACCCGCATCCGGAAAGTTCCGATGTCTGGCCGATGTCTGCCCTAGGACACCAGACATCGCCTAGTCAAACGGTTGGGAGTTCGACACCCGACTACGTGGTCCGACAGAACGGCTTCATTCTCGTGGGGTCCGCCCTAATTAGTCTGTCAAGCAACGTTCGTGTATCTTTCACTTCGTATTGAAAAGTAATCACGGCATGTGAATAACCTCATCAGCCGTCAAAGACACAACGGTTTCACATAACATATCGGTCAAAATTATAGGATTCATGAACTCTTTCAATGCTCCCAAGCGAGTATATATATATATATATATATATATATATATATATATATATATATATATATAGGATTCTAACTCAAGATATTGTGATAAATTTTTAAAGTCTTTGTTTAGTTGGTATCTTCAAAAATATATCGGATGAGGTTTTAAATTTTTAATCTTTTATAGAAGGAATAATATATCACATTAATATTTAGGGAGTAAAGCTATGATCGATTTGGTAGACCGCGACGTGTTTAACGGAATGGAGACTTGATATGCATGGCGACATGGAGACTGTGGCCCATGAATACTGATCGAGAAGGCCTGATCCGGTGATTGGATTTCGTTTTTGTTGCGACAAAGCCTACAACTTTTCACAACATGGCCAAGAAATGGGCTGCTTGGACGATCCCACCAGGTCATGCTGCTCGGATCAAATCGGAGCAAGCAAGTCTCCCGTGCTGCTCGCTTTGCACCACTACCGAAAGGAATCCAAAATCAAACTTTTCAACAAGCTAATCAGTCTAACCTGATAAGCTCAATTCTTCTTGTCTGCCTGTTGAGAGCTTCACAGCATTACGATCCAAATCCTGCTAAACTTTCACCACTTGACCTGGGAAGGAAATCGATGTCGCTTACCGTTACCTCTGGAAATTATGCGTTTGCCCATACGACTAAAGAGAATTGCTGGCGTGGTCTCGCATGTCCCGAACGCAAAACGTCCGTAGAAGGTGCAGCCAAGATGGACCTCTCAATGGTGGCTACAGAGACGTGCAGATGGGACGACGATGGCCTTTTCGTTTACTTGGCCGGTGGGCTTCCAACGAGGCGCTCTTATTTTTCTTTGGTCGAACGACGTGTTGGGATCCAATGTGCATTGACTTTGAGCAGAATGCTGCTGTAGAATAAACGAGGGATCGGCTTCCAAAGGGTGGCCTTGACCTCTCCTTTTGGACTTTTGCGTGTCGCTGGTGCCGTTCCAATTGGACTTTTTGGAATGCGAAGAATTTTACGGCATTTGCTCGAACGTTGTTGTCATGTCCCTAAGACGATTTCCAAGAGAAGGGCTCAATGATTCATCCTCCTCCACGTCTATGCAAACTTCTTTAGTATTTACCCGTACGTCTGATGTCGCAAAGGCAGACAGCTTATCCGTACGGATAGCAGACCAGGCGCCTGGCAACGTACACCGTCATCTTTGACGTGGGACGTATAGTTTTGCTTGCGCGTGGGAAATAACGGACCGTGTGGCCGCCTAATAGTTGCCCCGCTACCGTTCACGTAATAATGAGACGAGACTATACTTTTAGCGCTCTTTTAGCGCTCATTCACAAGGCAGGCCGCGAAGTGCATACATACGGACACGTGAATCTCATCGTTAATTTCTTGCGAGTCGTCTTCTGGTGGATGTATGGCACCCTGGATGTCTCCATGTACGCCTCTCGCTTACCATGCAGGTTCGAGTGGTGAATCTGATAACACCTAGTTAGCCAGCCTTCGTATACCAGGGCAGGTGCTTGCGGTCTTCTCCTCGAAGAATCAAGTTATGCGACGCTCGTATTTTAGAACAAGAGGTCACCCCTTCCAGCATTAAATCGAAGCTAAAGACACCTTATTCATTTGGTTCGAGGCTGAAATTTATACAGCCTGATTACATAGAATTTCTAAGCGCTGCCAGAGACATGTCGGACTACGTATAACACAATAAAAACATGAGAAGATCCCTTTTTCTGAATAAGAAAAAGGATGGAGAAGGAAAGAAAAGAGAGTAAGTGACATTCATATCTAATCACGGTTCTCGTTTCTCCTTTCTGTTGCTCTTTGTTCTCCGTCTCTTTTTATTCGCATGTGAGTGCTCATATCCAAGAGATCAGGGATTTGATGGTAGGAACAGGCTGCTGCAATCTCTCTCCTCATCTTCGATGCTACCGTTCACCACGTACGTCACCGAGGAATTCAACTGAGTCGGACTCGATGATGGTGTCAACAATTCAGAGGTTGCATTACGATTCTGATAATTGTTTGTCCAATATGTATTGGAGGTGTTGACCATCGGTTGGAAGAAGCATGGATCCAAGCTGCCAAAGTTGACACCCGCTGCTGCCACTAAAGTAGGTTGCATCACGATATCTTGCAACGGGTTGACATCTGAAGTCGGTTGGAGTCGTGCCTCATCAAAGAATGGATCGTTTGAAGCAGTGGAAGAACGTAGTTTCTTTGATGGATTTATTTGTAGCTGTTGTGCTTGAAAAGAAGCTAGCTGGTGATCAACTCGGGCTGTCGGGTACTGTTGCTCTTGAAGGTTTCGATCGAGGATATCTGAGGATTGGCATCGAAAGGATAAGAGGTTGGTGGCCATCATCAGTAGCTCGCTTCTGGAGTGAGGTTCGAGACCTAATAACACGGAGACGTCGAGCTGTGACGTTGGGTTGAGCGAGGATGGTGTGAGCAGCGAAGAGGGGTCGAGGAGATGAAGGCGAGGGGTGTGGGTCACGGGATCGATGCCCATCCCGAGAAGCTTCCTCCTGATGTGCGTGTTCCAGTAGTTCTTGATCTCATTGTCTGTTCTTCCCGGCAAGCGAGCAGCAATCGCCGACCATCTGTGTGTAATCCAACATGAGAATAGCAAGCACGTAAGCCAAGGTTTTCTTCTAACAGGAGGCCTAAATCTGAGAGACTTGGCGACAACTTACTTGTTGCCCAAAATACCATGTAGTTGGATGATTGTCTCCTCCTCTTCAAAAGAGAACGTCCCTCTTTTGATGTCAGGCCGCAGGTAGTTCGTCCATCGAAGCCGGCAGCTCTTGCCACATCTTGCGAGGCCTATCCACATGACCTCAAGCGAGTTCAACAAGAATGCAAGACTCGGGAAAGTAATCGATGCGGATATCTCATGTGGAAACAATTCCTTACCAGCTTTACCGGGGACAGTTCTCCAATTGCCTTGCCCATGCTTCTGTATGTAGTCGATGAGCTTCTGGTCCTCCTCAGGTGTCCATGGCCCCTTCTTCAATCCATTCTTGGGGCAACAAGGTGCTCTCCCCATGTCCAACTGGTGTGATTTCGGGACAGACGAGTGGAATCAATCTCGAGCTTCAGGGAAAGACGAGTACTGGTCTTATTATGGACTGACGCATACAAGTAACTGTGCGTATGGTCTATATAGAACGGAAGAGCCACGAAAGGCTGAGAGGGGGCAGGGAAGTCTAGTGGATTCCGTGCCGGCGTTTGTGTTTCACATTGGCGACACCTCTCTTCGTTGGCGCCAACCTTTCGAGGCTTTAATGACTCGGTAAAAGTTTTGGGACGAAGGGGACAACCACGAAGGGACGGAGAGGACCTCCAACCTTATCCGGCCGTCACCGTGGGTTGATTCCAACCACGTGTTGACACGTAGCCGAGTGATGGGACGCAGAAGTGACAGGTGGTTGGCCCCACCATCGTGGGCTTTCCTTTCCCCCGCATTCACGGAGGTCTTGCTTGGATGTCTCGTGCCCGCGGCACAGATGACAGCAGAGACGATGTGCATCTAGCTGTACGAATGGGAGAGAGGATTAATGGCGAGACCATTGGAGGCATCCCTAAGCTTTTCGGGAAGTGTGCCGTGTTGAACCGTAGAGATCTCGGAGTCAAACCTAAGGAACCAAGGTAGATGAAATGGGCCGCTGTCATGGCTTAGGCAGATTTCAAGATGTTGTACCTCCTTGTCTCTTGCAGAGAAATAAATGTTTCTGAGGTTTCTTACAAGAAACATGCTACAAGAATAATGCACCATATAGACACCAATCGCAATTACTTCTCAACAGGAACTGCTTACGTTGACAAAACTTTACAGCGATGCAGAACACATTAAGAAGACTCAAATTTGAGCCTCTTCGCATGGACGAACTGCATGTTGTAACAACAGCGAAGACTATTGCACATAAAATCTAATAGATTTTATGTTAGATTTTAATAGATCATACACCACGCAAAATCTAATAGATCAATGCACCGTGACGGCCCACCCGGCAGGCCATATTTTACATGAGCTTTCTGTTTCAGATCACTGCCATTAAGCTGCATGCTGAAACGGATTAATCTTTTGTTACAAGATGCTGATCGAAAATTGAAGATGGTAAGTAATATCAACGTTGCAGATTGTACAAGGGAGTCGAGCGAATGAGGGGAAAGCAGCCGAATAGATTTTGTGAATCTGGATTCTCGTCCTTCAAAATAAGACATTCCGAATGTAAAATACAGCTGCATATACAACAGGATTAGGAAAAAAGGTACTGCATTCTCTTGAGGCTTCTTCCATGATTCAATTAGGAAAAAGGTACTGAACAGGCTGAAGCTTTGTCAACCAATCATTGGAATGGTTCATAACTTGAAGGTCACAGAACGGAAATCTCCTGTGCACTTTGTGATGGCCTCATTGGCTTTCTGAGATCCCGATCTTTCTTCTCTCTTCTTTTTTTCTCTGCATAAATGGCAGTCAGACATAGCTACATCAGAATTCAGATAATTCAAACATTTTTCTATCAAAGATTTACAGCAAACAAATATATAATATTCTTCGATTGGTAATATTTTAGGTTTTCCCAATTTCCAAGAGTCAGCCAATATCATGAAATCCAGTTAACTATTTATCAAAAATTTTGCTCTAAACACATATATAAGACCAGATATTTATATTTTCAACAATTACTTTCACTGGAAAAGCTGTGTTTTATCCTAAAGAAATGTATGAAACAGAAATAAATCAACAAAGTGCACAAATAGCACTTCTCGATATTGCGTGATGTTTAATGCAGAATTCACCCAACTTCATCTGTAATTTGAAGACAAAGACAGAACAACTTCCAAAACTAATCATTTACCTGTCCACATATTCCTTCAAAAGCTCCTTAGCTTGAACTAATTTCGACAGAAGATTGCGATACACATCAAGATCTCTATCCACACTGCGTTTATTTATATTCAGTGCAGCACAAAGCTGTGAAACAGCAAAAATTGAGTCAATGCTAAACCAAGAACAAGGGGAAACTGGGCTTTCATGAATCAGAACACTGTGTACCGAGCAGTTGCATAAGTTTAGACAATGATAAACTTGTGCACCATACGGGCTATATATTGTCGCTGATACTGTAGCTGAATCCAGAAAGAAGAAACCAAAGTTGTATACAAAAAGAACATACAAAAATGAAACAGCATTATTTTCAGCATGTTTCAGGGGAAAAAAGAACTGTCCTACAAAATGAAAATTACCAATTAGAGATTTAGTTCATGAGGATGTGTGATTTCATTTTCTTGAGAAGTTATAACAACGCAAGCTAAAAGTAAATATTTTTAGGGTCCTGTAAATGGATGTTTTGAACCATTCATTAATAATGCCCTCACCATATTTAATTATGTGATGTCGTGGAAGTTCTAAGTGTCATATATGGATCAAACTGTCTACACCATGTGCAAGACAAATTTTCTTGACATGAAGTGACCATGCTATTAGTTTCCAAATTTATAAAACTATCTTTCTATCTTCTCTATCAGTATGAATATCAATAAAGAGGACATCTCAAACTAGTCATCATAGTCTCCTAGTAATAGGGATGCAGAAGTGGATAAAATGCCAAAATTTTCTATTTATAATGTTCAGATATTCCAGAAGTAAATAAAAAGGTTAGAAGTAGGATGGTTCAGCATGAAAGCAGCAGGTATCTACAACTTTTTTTTTTAATAGAGGAAATAAAAGAAAAGGAAGAAGACAATCATCAGGAATTAGAAGATAAATAGATTATGTGATGGAAAAAGTACAACCTTTTCCAAGACTGTAGGTTCAGTTGCATTTGCCAGCTCAAGTAGACGGAACAGTCCAATCGCAAAGAATCGACTGTAGCTGAAGTTTCCCTTACTCAGTGCCCTCTCTGAGATATCTTTCAAAATGGTCTCTACTTCTCCTTCTCTAGTGGAGAACTCTATTAATGAATTAGCGGTCTGAGCACGAGCCCACTCCTCCAGCTTTTTGGCATCACTTCTGCACAATCAAAAATCACCAAGTTAATTGTTATTGAAGGTTGGTGGTACAAATTTATAAAATATTGGATAGAAGCTAACCAAACTTACTACTTCATATACATATGCGTCACTGAATGTACTTCCAACCATCTATGTACAGTAACTTCTATGAAGAAGCATTCAACTAAGCTGTGGTCTCGATATGTGTCACATATCAGTTGCAACAAAATCAGTCTTCAAAGTTTATGGTTATATTGTAAACCAAGTTACAGATAGCAGCAAGACAAAAAATGCTTCCTAAGGTACACAGTTGCAAAGATTAATTAGGCCATCCCAAAGTTGTTCTTACAAGGTATTTAGGTGTAATAACTTGTCAAGAAGTATTAATTGGGTACTACTGTTTAAACATCACTCCTAAAGGCATTTTGGTGATACTTTATAACTGTACTAGAGTTGGGTCAGGTGTGAAATAGAATAGGGGTAGTAACCATTTAAACTGATCACCCTTGGATTGTCTCAACATGTTATAAAGGACAAACTTATTGGAAAAGGCTCAGCTGACACAAAATTGGCAAAAACAATCTCATTGTTTAAAAATTCTGTTCTGAATTATAATAGACCGAGCTGCAAAATAGGTTGCGGCCTGAGATACTATTATTCTGAAGTTATTCCATAGATGGTGATCAACTTTTGTCATCTTCGTCATATTCTTTTTTATTTTGTGGCTTGTATCATAAAAAATTCCTAATTAATTCTATTCTCCTTAGTTTCCCTAATAAACTGTTACTACACGATTGTAGCTCTTAAGCAAGTCGAGCAGCCTCTCAATGTGCATCAATTGATAGCAAAGTGGATTATGGGGCAAATGTAACACTGAAATTAGCCTATTGCTAATATCCTGGCTTTCATTCAGTTTCCTGTCTATTTCATCCTTGGTTCATAATCTTATATCATATCATCTTTTAGCTACAACCAAGAATACACTATGATCAAAAGAGTGGAAATGAGGTCAAAGCAGACACAAGGACCAAATGAAACTGAAGTTGAAGTACTTAAACAAGGTGAATGATCAAAGCATATCAGAACGAACAAGTATATTCAACAATATACGTGATGACCCTTGCAATGATGAAGGATGTTGGTCGCCACAGAATTTAAAGAGGAACAGTGATAAATATATATATTACCTCAAATCAAAACTAGCACTGAAATAGCCACATGCCACAACCACCATGACTTCTCTTGACTGAACAATGAGCAATAGTAAATAAAGGTCCCACAAATGAATCCTAATAAAGAATCACCCTTCACTTTCGTAACTCCACAAATGAACCGACAAAATTGCGGGCATGTAAGACCATAAAAAATTTTGCCTAGGCAAAATTTCCAATAATTCCTAACTGCTGGGAATAAAAAATGATAGAACCATTTATTTAAAGTTATCTGGATAAAGTAAACGAATTTGTGCATTTTTAAAGCATGCATAATTACAAAAGAGGTAGCACGTAGATTGGAATAATCAAGCACCTGTACTGCTCAGGATCCTCCTTCAATGCCCGAATATATGCCTGGAAGATGGCATCTCGATCCTCACTGTTTGGATACCCTTCCATAAGCTGTTCATAAACAGTTACGAAGCCAAGTGCAAAGACAGCATCATACTGGTAGGTCCTTTTGTATCTCATCAGATGTTGCTGCACAAGCAGCTCTTGCAATACACTGTTGTATATGCTTGGAATGGGCCGCTTGTATGACTTGAGAAAATTCAATTTTGTTTCGGAGACAGTGGGTGGCGCATCTAATCAGTAAAAGTAATAAGATACACTTACAAACAAACACTTCCTCCTGATTTATGTCAGATTTCACTAAAAAGGAATAGGAAGCAATACAAAAGACGAAGGTTATGTTTTAATCCTTTTGAAAACAACAGTATTAATGTACATCCATTACTAAGCTGCTTTCTGCAGCCATCTATGTCTGTGCATTCTACCATCGCCAAACCCCCATCGTGAGATTGTCGGGATAGTTAATCTACAGCACAGAGACACATGCCAAATGCTCTGGAAGCGTTTCTTGGGGATTGAATGAAAAATACAGAGAAAAAATACGCCTTGCAAGGATAACCCTAGTTCTTGAAATAAGAAGCTTTCGAATCTATAAACCGCGAAGAAAACTAAAATTACAGCGCGCGGAGATGTGCCAAACAGGAATATAAATTATTGACACTTCATGCCGAAAATTAGAACTTCAAGCGCACGGAAACGAATTGGCCTAGTCGAAATGAAAACAACGAGATAAGAAGCAACAAGCATAGAGTTGACGAAAAGAAATTATAAAAAGCTCACAGCTTGCGGCCGCCACGCAGCGGACTACGATCCGGGAGCTGAACTTAGGGGCTTCAAATCGGAATCCACGGAGGGCAGGACCAGCGAAGGTCAGTCTCCTCTCGGCGGCTTGCCTACAAGGCGAAGCGAAGGATACGGATGGTACGGAGGCCATCTAGGGCTTATTTAGGGCTCACTCTCTTACGAGACGTCCGACGGAGAGAGAAAAAAGGAAAGGGCAGAACAAACTAGGGTTCCGAGGAAAGGATGATGGTCGTCGCCGGCGGCAGGAACAGCATTACGTTGACGGCGAGCAGGGACGAATACCTTGTGAGGAAGAGAACGGCCTTATCTCTCTACTTCGGAGAAAGCATCTCAGCCAGTAAGATGATGCCACTTGGCAGATCCATTCCGAAGATCCTCTGTAGCAAAAGAAATATATTGTTATTTTTAATTTCTTTTTATCCTTTTCGGAAATGATTTTTCGTCGCAGTAAATGTTTGACTTCTCTTGTTAACTTTTTCGACTCATATCTACAATACGCGTATTTCAATTACTTATTAAATATTCTACTATATATTATGGTAGAAATGGTCGTAAGGTCACTTGAGCTGCGACCGTGAAACCAACACAAGCCTCGCAGACCTTTCAATTCCCAAGATCCTATCCGAGCTTAACAAGCCCACAGTCTGCCCTCTCTGAGTCGAGCACGTGGATTTCTTTGGGACACAGGCTTGGCTAATTGGGCCAAGCTGGGCCGTTGCCGGTGACCACACCAGGCGTGTAGCCGTTGGATCTGTAGGCTTTTCACTCATCACCGTGCATGGCGGGGTACGGATTGGCATGAGATCGAAATCCCGTCGAAGGGCGTACGTCTTTCACCAATCAGCTCCATCGAGTACAAAAGCAACGCAGTCGATTCCTCGCACGATCCAATGGCTAGAACCGCTCTGGGGACTCCGTGTCAGACGATCCATACAATTGCGCACTAAAAAGCTCAAAGAGCACCGAGGACAAGGATGACTGTCCTCCTTGGGGCGGAGATATTTTTTTACTTGTTCGCGGCCAGGACAGCACCTTTTCGATTCCAGACCCTTCCTCCTCTCACCGGTACGTGTCCCTTGCCCTTCCCGGCCTTTTCCCGATTTCTTCACTGCTGCTCCCGGTGTCCACTGGCTACAGTCGGTAGCTTCGCCCCTTGCCCTCCTCTCCCCTTCCTCTATATAAACGCTTCCCGTCCTCCCTCTCCAATGCTTCACGTTTCTCGGAGTCGCCAGTGCGCCGGTGCGGTTGTCGTCGAATCGGTTTGCTATTGTGTGGTGGCACACAATTATTGGAGGAGCGGGAGAATGAGAGCGGTGATGGGACTCAAGGAGCAGGCCGTGAAGTCAATTAAGGAGACTGCCGGTGACTTGACCTCCGGCTCGCACAGAGCTAGACGGCTCTCCGGCGGCCTCGACTCCTCCTCCCATGATTTCAAGCCTGCCGAGGTCACCCACGGTGAGGGTAAGGTGAAGAGGGCCGAGGAGTCCTTGCGCACCGTCATGTACTTGAGCTGCTGGGGTCCCAATTAACTTGATCTATATGCCATCACCTTTTGTTCCCTAGAGAAGTATTGATCACCTCTTCGATGCATACAAAAGAAGAAGACTCGTCGTTAGTGTCAGTGTGCGTGTGTGTGTGTGTGTATATATATATATATATATATATATATCGGCTTCAATGACTTTGTATGCATGGCTGTAAAATTTCCAGTGTAAGAATGTCCAAAAAGTTGAGGTATTGGGGAAGATAATGGATGTTTTACCTTGCTCTGTATCTTTTTCGGATGTAATTACCATGATTTCCTGTGGCAGCAAATGCTCTTGTTGAAACTGTTGCTTCTTCTCTTGCTTGGTTGCAGCAGCTGAGCCGTATAATAAACAGAGAGGGGAACAATATAAATGTTGGATTGATTGATTGATTCAATGAGGAGGACACATACAAGCGGACGATAATAATTGCGCTTGTGAACCATGATTGAGGCCCCGTATTAATGAATTATAGGCCCATGATTGCGATGGATGGGACCAAGCGGCGGATACAGACGAAATGGTTGTGGACCACATTGTACTAGTCCTGGAATCGGAGAGTAGCGGTCGACGCTGTCGTAGGGGCCATCTTTCTTTGGTGCTTCTCGGTGGCCTATCCACGACACATGGTTGCGGTGAGATGGGTTTGACAACGTTAGAACGGTGCACGTTTGCCATTAGATATTGACAACGTACATTTCAATCTGTATGAGCACATATAATGCATAAATTAGTGAAGATGACTTTGGAATTTAGACGTCCTACTGGACCTACACATTATATTATATTATATTTCTTAGCCATACAATCCATCCGCCTCACGCAATCTGTCTAATATCTATAGCTGATTCTTATGTTCCTGGCGCAGTGATTTCTTTGCGTTCCAAGAGAGGAATTAACACCAATTCTAATTGGGGTGCAGACACAGTGTTTGGGCAGCGACTCGTCATAAACCCAGACTCAATATCAAACGAATCTTCGGACATCACAGCAGCATACGAGTTCATGTCGATTGGATGGTTGTTTTGCCGAACACCGCCAGCTTGTAAAGCACAAAACAGAATCTGAGAAACGGGAGAAATACATCAAACATCTGATCGGTATGATTGTAACTATACAAAAATGTTGACCCCAAAATATTTCCCTCGGCTTGGGATCGGATCGCTCTCAGTCCATCTAGTTGGGTCCCCAGCAGCTCAAGTACATGACCTTCCTCAATGACTCCTCCGACCGCTTGGCTTTCTCACTGCTCCTATCGGAGATGGAGGACGACACCCTTATGGCCTGAGACAAGGACCCCATATTGTTCTTGGCACGCTGGAGCAGAGATCTGAAAGCGTAGTTCCATCTGCAGAGCCCTCCTTGATCTTTGAGTGCTTCCACTGCTCCCACACTCGCTGCCGCTATCCAGGAAGCTTTCCTCACGGAAGCCATCTCCCACCTCGTCTCTTCTGTGTGATTTGTGTAGATTGTAAATGCTTGATGTTCTGGTTGCCAGACCGAGGAAGCAGTGGCAGGCATATATAGCCAAGGGGATGGGTTGGTGTTGGTGGGCATGCGAGAAAGCTGGGTGCGGGTGGCCGTTGGTTTCGGGATCCCACTCCCACAAACAAGGCGCTATTTGCACCTTTCGGTGGGCCAAAACCGGAGGTTTCACCAAGCGGTAGGAGAAGCGGCGACGCCGCAGGCGACAGCCGTACGGCAACACATCGGTGGCAGCTTTGTGCGAGGCAGCGCATGCGGTGGCTTCATGCTGAATTCCAAGCAGATATATGAACGGCTGCTTTTAAGGGTGACCGGTTCAAGGCCGCTACTTGCGACGCGGAAGTGAGCTCGATGCTGTACAACGTTGTGGCAAGTTGATGGAAGAGGACATCGTTGCGATTCTTTCACTTGGTAACATAATTCAACCTGGAGTAACCTCTAACCTGATCCAGCCAAAAATTAGTCTGACATGATGAATTAGATTAGAGCTAAAAGAACAGCAATATCGTTCTCTGTTATGTTTCTTGCTGGCACCAATAATCTTATAGGGAGGAATATAAAATTAATAACAAAAGCAATTATATTGGTCACATTTCACGTGATCAGGAGAGATCATGGATAAGATTCTCATGGCTCTTTCTGCCTAATCTTGCATAAAGAATATGATTTTTTATTCCGAAACTCTCAGTTGATGTGCTTGTCCAAGAAATTTAATTGAGGAGGCTACTGAGGTGGGCCTTTTTTAGTGCATTGTCTATTCTGATCATCATGTGGGTTTACATCACTACATTATTCTCACATAGCAAGAAAGCTATTGCGCATCTGTTCACCAGAAACTTTCCCATGGTAAAGCCATTGCACCACTTGATTCTACCTCTTTTTGATTTAGTATGCGAACCTGAGTCACCACTGTAGTGGGGCACTTCTTCACTGTGATACTGGTCATCGACGAACCAATTTAACACGAGAATTCTCCCAATACAGACAACTAAACAGTGACATCCTCGATCGTGATGTAAAAGCATTATTCCCAGCAGAAATGACGCACAAGAACCAAGCAACCGATTGATAAGCCCACAGGTGCGTGTCATTTCCTGACGGCAAGCGAGGCATCTCTCCTTCTCATTCACTGTACATGATCGCTACACTGGTACCCATCACGACAACTAATCGACTGTGCCCTAAGATGCCCCACAAACATTGTGTGCTGAAGCGAAAGACGAAGGTCCGATGGGCTCGATTCCACCGTAGAACGAGTGGGGTTGTGACTGAGAGCTACAACATGGTCTATCCTGCGAGAGAGCCAATGGAAATGGACCAAGTTGCGAGGCCATACTCTGCATTGCTCACGACACGACAATGCAACGCGAACGTCGAAAGAGTGACATACCGTGGACATGGGCCATACAAACCGGATGACAGAGCCTCTTACCACCCTTGGGTACTCCCTGTTTCGAGGAACCAATGGTCGACTCTGCCGGTTGTTTTGGTCCTAGAAGAAAACCGCTGGCTTCTGCCTCTTGTTCCACCATCGCCTTCGTCCTTTGAGGTTCTATATATACGCTTCTTTCGACCGCCCTTCGAATGATCAGCCCATCGCATAAAATTTCCTCTTTTCCTACCGCAACACTATCATCTTCTCTTGTACAGGATGAAGTTCGGCAACAAGGCATGCGTGGCTGTTACTTTGGGAGCTGCAATTGAACTAAAAGATCAAGTGGCCAAACCGTATTCGTCGGTTCTCAGAGGAAACCTGTCGACGATTGGATCATCGACAGCCGAAGTCGGACGGTTCCATAGCACGCCCGAGAACCCAACAAGCGAATTCAGGCCTCACGATAAGAAGTATTTGGCTGGGGAGGAGTCACTGAGGATGGTGATGTACTTGAGCTGCTGGGGTCCGAGCTGACCAGTTGAGACACAATTGCCGAGCTGGGGCGTCTTCGCTTCACTGTAGCCCACGCTTGCTCTCTGCGTACTCCCTGCAGCACAAATTCGAACACGGAGGAACGCCCATAATATCACAGAGATGCTGCACCAACGCGACGAGGCTCCAAAGTTTGAAGTTTTGCGAGTAGCAAGCAATCGCAGGGCCTTGAGGAGCCGAATGCATGTACAAAGCAATGTGATCTTTTCAGAATTTTTGTATTAAGTTTATGATCAATGACAAATAAAAAGCTATAAATAAGGTACTTTTGCTTGAAAGAAGACAACTCCCTTCTACGTGCTGTACAATACACAACGTACATTCACTGCTACATAAAGAAATCAAGTCCGCTTCCATGTAGCATGCACGTAAACTGTGCAACTTTGTTATATAAGTAATTTATGACACCCGTCAATGTTGCTTATTCTACTTCGATGTGTGATGAATATAAAGTCACATATATGGCTCCTTATTCTCTAACCAGTTTGATGTCAAAGAAAGTAAATGCAAATGCCCCCAGGAAAACACGGAGTTATGGAATTGAATCATAATTAAAACAGATCAGACGAGGATAAGAAATTTTTGGCAATTGCGTATAGAAATTGGAACTTGACAACACAGGTTAGGGTTAAATTTAATTTATCCAAACTTTCTTAAAGTCTACATGAATTGCGTCTGAGCTTATCTCTGGAAACCCTCAGAGTCAACAAAACTATGATTGCCGAAGCAGATCGGATTGGCCCCATCCTCATCTAATCGTGATGTTGTGGCGTCCCGTCACTTTCTAAGGTCTTGATAGAAATCATATTAGGAAACTATAGGGGCTATAAAGCTTAAGGCATCGACCGTAGTTCTGATGCTTTCTCCGTACTTATACTTGCCTTCCTTCGTTAACCACGGCGTATTTCTCGGTCAGCCGAAGCTAGCAGCGAGATTAATTAATTCTTTGCATACTTAATCGTCTATTTACCGTTGCAGTTGAAGAGGAGAAAGATATTGCTGATAGAAGCAGTCGAAGAAAAAAAATTAATCAAGGGCGGATCCTCTCTGATGTGATGAGGCATCTTTGATCATGGCATATGATTGCGCCCTCGACAGGGTTCCAATCGTGGGCCCCCACGCCAGAACCGATCTCTCTAAACGACAAGAGAAACTTATTAGCTGCTCATTAGCCAGCACACGGTGACTCACCGGGTCACCACCTTCTCCATGGTGACGGATAAGGCCGAGGGGGCACCTTCCCCTATCCGTCGCACGCTACCCCACAAAGTCTCCAATTTCTCTTTGTTCTTTTCTCTTTTTTTTACAACAGATTATTGTTTTTGTTTGGGATCCACTCCGATCACCGTTCTCTTCAAATTCCGATGGGATCCCTCCAGAATTCCACAGCCCTGGCGGAGGATCCCAACATGACACCGAACAATTAAGCGCAAACAGAAACAGCGCGTCAGAATAATGATTTCTGCAGACGACTTAACTCACGACCTAACTCACCTGGTTCCCACTAGAGTTATAGTGCGCCCTACGCTCGCTTTCATCTCTATGATGTGTCCTCCGTTTTTTATCTTCGTTTAATTCCGAATACCGGAAACCACGATTCTCCACCCACGGTTTTTCAGAAAACCGCTTCTCGTCCCCCGCTATAAATAACCCCATACCCCCAGCCCGTTCTCATCTCCTCCGGCGGCAAGGGGCCTCCGATAACCGATTGAATTCGCACCAAAGTTATACCAAGAAGGATCGAGAACGATCCGTGGTGCTCGTCAGGTCAGGATCGAAAGGGATCTGCGAAAGAATGAGTTACCTGAATCGAGTGTGGATGGCAGCGACGGTGGCGGTGGTGCAGGGACACACCGACCACGGAATCAACTCCAGCCAGCTCCGCTCCCTCCACCGTGCCGGGGACCGCCTAGCCTCCGCCGCGGCCGCTGCCACGGGGCTCGGGATCGGGCGGGCCCTGGGTGGAGCCGGCGCCGAAGAGCGCCGGAAGCAGGCGGATGACTCGCTCCGGCAGGTCATGTACCTCAGCTGCTGGGGGCCCAGCTAATCGACGGGGGTGAAACTTCCGGATCGAAGATCCAACCGATCGACGTGCTTCTTTGGTGAGCGAAGAGCGGCTGCGAGTGATCCAAGACATCCCGGGCCGCCCAAGGCTCTGCTTTACCGCCGGGTCTGTTTGGGGGCGCTTATTGGATACTGATCTTGAAGGGCAGAGAGGGATGCGGGGCGTAATGATGTTAATAAACGTGTAATTATTGTGTATTTCTATGTCCACTGGACTCGGAAGCTGTATGTTGGTGAAATAAAATCTTCCTCGGTTTCCCTAAATCTTTGATGCCGCACTGCAATTTTGTGGAGTGGTTCGTTGGTCGTGCGATGTAATGGACAGAGTTACTGCAATTCGTTGACTCTTTTTAATCTTTCAGTGTCGTTAGGAATTGTGTCACATAATGCATTTCATTGTCGAATCGCTGTCAGCTATCGCCCTACAATATCGGTGGTACGTACTATTATTGCTCGTCGTGTCAAAGGTCGAATTGATTCTTCCTGTTGCTTTCCTCCTCTCTTTTTTTCCCCTATTTGCACGAATCATTTACTGGTCCGTAGACTCTGCGACTCGGTCATCACTAAGTGGCAAACCAACGGCCTTTTCCTAGCCTCTCCTTCCAAATGTTTTTTGAAGGTGCTTATCATAGAGGTGGAGTGAAGCATGATGGCTCATAGCAATCGAGTAATCCCAGGCAACTGTATGGATAATGTCCGGGGATTCCTACGCAAATACCGGTGCATCTTCGTGATGGAGAACAAAGAACAGTGATGCATCTCGGGAAGCTGCATCTAACGTTGCGCAGCACAGAGTTCTTGAATGATCGTGGATCCAACCACAGAGTCCACAATAATGTGAGTGGCAGCGAAACTATGGTGCCACCACTTTACTGGGTAGTTTTACCAGAGCAGTAGACGCGTGGCCACGGCCACACGAGGCAGGTCAAAAGAAATGGTCCTCGACATCATTTAACAAAGGACATGTCCCTAACTTGCCGGACATGATTACCGTTCGTGCTGGCTTTAGCCACCACTAATCGGTCTCTTCCACCAATCTCAACGCAGGCGACTCCGAGGACGACCGCAGAGACGGAGGAAGGGAGGAAACGAGGCAGGGAAGGCGACAGAACGCAATGGGTTTCCCGAGATGGCGGGGCCCACTTGCGCTTTCCCAATCCCTCGAACTGCTCATCACGTGAAGTCGCGTGATGTGCGAGGCTGCGGCCAACCACAGGCTTCCAAGCGCGCCGGGCCTCGTGGGGGGCGTATCCGTTCCTTACGGGTGAGCTACAGTTTTATTGTTCTGTGTCACCAACGCGTGTCCCGGTGGTCTATCGGTGAGAGTGCTACGTGTTGGCAGTTCGATAAGCGGCGACAACACTTGCGCTAGCATCCAGCCGTGATGGGCACGCAGAGGGGAGGAATCGTACATTGGCAGGAATCCGACGTCGATTCTGCTCCATGCAATCTCTCTCCTTATCTTTTATTTTGTACAAGAGCGGCATACCGACCCGTACCTTCTCGCAAAGATTAAGCTTCCGACGGAGGGAATTCATCAGGACACTATTAAGGAGGAGATTGAACTCAATCCCCCGTTCAGATCCAGCCTAAGCCGAATTGAGTTTGAGCAGCATCAGACCGCTCCACACAATGACTAGCTTGCCCACCTTGCATCTGGTCGATTCGCATGATTTCTAGGAACTTGACGAATCCAACGAATAATTGAAGTTACGTAAGGTATCTGACGGATGCATTCTAGAATTCTTCAGGTCAGATTAATCAAAATGCCCCTAATGACTCTTGGGACTATTCTACCCATCATGCAGAGAAAGTTGATACACACCAAGTAAAGATCATATGATATGTGTCTTCTCAGTACATATTTCCTACATTAAGAAAAGAAATCAACGGTCTAGCATCAAATTTTCACTGCGTTTTCAGACGTCCTCACTCTCTCTTTCCCAACATACTAAATAGGAAGAACGACAAATTAACGACACTGGAACAATAAGGAATATCAAAGAGAATAAATGAGCCAAACACGCACGCCACAACTGTACAGGATCAAATAGCTGAATGTTTTCCAAGGGCATCATGCATTAACCCTAACATCATATGGTCTCTGGGATTTGGAAGTGCTGGACACCAAAGGTCTGGAGGGAGCTGTTTTGAACGAAGAGAATAAGGCCACATTTAGCACTATTAAAGCCCTCCCAGAGAGTGAACTGGACAGAGCCGGAGAGGTTCTTCTTTGCAGAGATGTCCTTGACTGAAACAAGCTTTTCAAGTTGCCGGACAACATAGTCATTGGAGAGAACACGGCCCTTGTTCTCACCCTTGTCACAGTTGGTGATCAGACTGCTCTCATAGAGTGCTACCATGACATTGGCACCACTTCCGTCCACTGTCGACCGCAATGCCCCAGTGAAAGCCACCTGCAGTGTCTCAGGAGCTGGCTTTTGGAATGTTGCCTGCGGTGTTCATCCAATCTCATCAGTAGCTTAAGTTTCATTCCAATAGAAAACTGGCTACATTAGCTCTATAGCACTAGTTACTCTAGCGCTGCATCAAATTTATGCAGGTATTTTAGACTATTTCTATATACGTGTGGAGGCAAATTTTGCCTTCATACATACAATTTTTTCTTGCTCCATTGCTCATACATATGCCAGGGCATGTTCGGATGTTTGATACTGTCTGTTTTCTACTAAAGGGGTCAGTTTGTCTTCTTTACATTAATTCTAAGCCATCACCCAATCAATACTAATGAAACTTCCAACTGAACCAAATTACATTTTGATCAACAAAGAAGCTTATCTGATTAAGATCTTTATCATAAGTTCTAATGGCACAAAGCATATCAGGGAACTAAAAAGGATTCACATATGCAGTGAATGGCTATAACCCTATCAAATTGAAATCTACCTCGTTCAAACAGATGCAGATTAAGAATTTGAACTGATAATTTGACTAGTGTACTGATCAGATTACGAGTGGAATCTGATTCATACTGACATTGACACTATCCATTTATGACCTAATTCAATTATAAATAGAGATTTAACTCCATGGTTATTTGTTAAGCCAAAGTATGTTTTTTGAGATGCAAACAACGTCAAATGTCATTGGATCAGATCGTGCATTTAAGATTGGAGTTTGGGATCTTACTTGCGCCTTATATGAATCACATTATGGACTGTATTATATAGAGAATAGAATGCTTACGGATAAAACTTAATTGGATCCACTTACAGCTAGCTCTAGGGGAATGCTAAAATTACATCTGAACATGAACCCACCTAAATCCAGGTCAGTGAGATCGTTTATAGTTTGCACGTAAATAACCCTGAAACTAATCTCTAATCTACCATAATTTGCATGGATTACACTGAAGGAACTGCCAAACAAGAAAAGAACAAAAAAAAAAAAAAAGATAAAAGCATAGAGAAACTGAACATCGACCAATACGATTTAACTTGTCAAGTACTCTACGGCATCGATCTGTTTGTGTTTATTCTACAGGCACATTATTAAACATCATAAACACTGGTATGAAACCTAATTGATTTAAATTATCCAACATAGCTCCTCAAACATGCCAACCAACATGCTATGGGGACAAAATAAATGAAGAAAATTACATTATTCTGCTAAATTTATCAAACCATGTCACTCTTGAATGGTTATTTTGACACAATTATAGTCATTCCCGGGGTAATTGAACAAATTAATATGCCCAGAAACAAAGTTGTGATGCGACTTCGCCAATGCAGATTAACGCGAATAGCATGCCAATTAGTCGCAATAGGGAAATCATTTTTTACTAAACGATCTAAAAAGGTCGGCCTTCTCGTGTTGCCAAGTCATGCAGCGTTGCATTATTTGATGGGGCAGGGAAAAATTGCATCAGTTGCAATCAAATTCTAGTTTTCAGGATCCAGAGATGATGCAATTCTAGCAAAGATAAGCACGACAAACAAGCATCTGACAACCTTTAACCATGATGGGATGATTAAGTTAGATGCATAATAGATCCATTAAGTGAAACGGGGGTGTGAGTCTAGCCAAGCCAACCTGCATGGTAGGGGACGGAAATCTGGGAGCGGATCGGACGGCGGAGGCAATGGCGTCGATGTCGGTGCCGATGCACTGGGCGCGGCCGTGGACCACCACCTGGGGCGTGTACAGGGTGTCGAGCCGAAGCGACTCCACGTACGCCTTCTGCCGCACCGTCCAAATGCTGGATCCAAAACGGTCCCGCCAACCCCGATAGTCCCAGTACTCGACGTGGAACCCCAGTACCGCCACGGGGGGCAGGTCCTCTCCGAGCTCGCCACGGCCCAGCCGCGATAACACCGCCTCGGCCTCCGGGGAAGTCCCGCATCCCTGCGAAGAGAATAACTCCACCAGCACGGGACACCTCCTCCGTAGCTCCTCTGCCGTCAGGTCCGCCGTAGCGTTTGCCTCCGGCGACGTCGACGACGAGGAAGCCCCGCCGCCGCGGCCGAAACACGAGAACAGCCACGGCGCCATCGTTGGTGGAGCGGACCGTGGAGATACCGGCGGTCGGATCCGAGAAGCGAAGCAAAGAGGAGAGGATAGAAGAAACGGGGGTTTTGCCCTTTGGAGATGTCCGGAGAATGGCAACGAGAGAAGAGATGCGTCGAGTCAGAGAGGAGGGAGAGGCGATGGAGCATTAGAAGCTGACGCGCGAGTGACATTTTAGCAGATGGCTCGGATCACCTGTTTCCAATCTCACACGAAACTGAAAACATTTGACGGTGTGCCACAATTACCGGACGGCAAGTAGGGGATGACGTGTGTCGGAGCCCGGCCTTACGGTTCTCCTGGTGAAGTTTCATGCCGCGTAGAAGACAGCGGATCCGTACCTAAGAGATGGCAGTCGGTGAACCGTTCGGTAGGTGGGAGAGGAACGTGGCGGCACCGACGGGAAGCCCGCCAGTTTGGCCGTGGCCCCAGCCGCCTGTCTAGTCTCGGGCACAGCACAGCGAATTCCCTCAGAGGATTGATGGCGGACCCCACGGTGTGTTCCTCTGAAGGCAAGCCCGCCGCTTCATGCTGAGAGGGAGAAAGTAGTGCACCCTGTTCTGTCGGTGAGCTAGATGAGGGTGCGGTGGGACGTCGGTGTGTGCGGGCGGTGACCCAACCGCCAGCTGTAACGTCGCTGTGCCTGGTTGCGATTGCTGATCGGTCATCAGCCGTCCATGACCAATTGATCGAGAAGTATCAGATCCCAAGCGGCAAATGTGTTCTCTCCACCTCTTGAAGCAGCACGTCTTTGTAACGCCAGCGTTGCTAAATAATATAAAGTGGGTAAATTACTCGAGTCTATAACGTGCTTTTTTTTATTTAATTTCGTAGAACATTTTCATTGACAATCTTCATTATTAGCTTCAAAATATACTATAAAACTAGCTGCTTTTATTAAAAATATAACAATATATTATATTATTTTATTTTATAAATTATCCATCTAATTGATATATAGGTCATAATAACCTTCTTATTATCAAGATAATTTATAAAAAAATTATTATTTTAAATTAATTTAATTTTATATATGTGGATATATAATCATTTATTTCTTTTAAATATCTTACTACTTTTTTTTATAATTTTTTAGTGTCTTCATTCCTAGCTAACTTTAATATCTATCTAGTATTTCAATTGTAAAATTGATATCTGATCTAGTATATACTTAAACATATAATAGACTTCCAACTACACATATTAAAAAATTATTTAATTTTTAAAATTATTTTAAAATACTTAGTTTGATTAAAAATTTTACTTTTATTATTTGCTAAACAAAATTATATACTAAATCTTTTCAAGACTCGGTTAATATATTCTTTTTAAGATAGTTTTAGCAATCCTTGAGATATATTCTTGAATATCTAAATTTTAATAATCTTATTCATATCAACCATCTTAAAATTTAATTATGAGAAATTTCTTAGTACAATACAATAAAACAATATCACTATTGGTAAGAAAAATATTATTTATATATAAGATCAATATAATAAACTTGTACTCATTTATCTTCAGATATAAATATTGATAAATCTGAATAAAGTAATGATATCAGATAATTTTATAAACCTTGTTTAAAGTCGTAAATGAATTTCTTAAATTTATATATCGAAGTTTATATTTGATTCATTTTCTCGATGAATTGTTTAAGTTAACGCATATAAATCTAGATTTCCATTTAGAAAATTTATTTTCATATTCATATGATATAACTCAAAATTATAATGAGCTACTAATATCATGGCGACTCTTAACAAGTTCATCTAAAAAAAATATCTCATTATAATTAATATATTATTTATAAGTAATATTTTTAATCACAAGTGTGGCTTTTATATTGAGTCATATTAATATAATAGACTCTTTTATCATTATTAGGTAATTTGATGAGTTCTCAGACACTATTTTAGCTCATTGGTTTTGACTCTTCATATAATTTTTTAAAATTATTATCTTTTATAATTTGTGAAAACAATAAGAGATCCTTTTGATTTCTATATCATAATCTAATTTTTATTGATATACCACATAATAATCAGAAATGATAGATCTCTTTTCCCTTTGAAATGTTTTCAAAACTATCGATTATGATTATTCTATAAGTTCATAAACAACGATGTCAATATTATATGAGAGTTCACTAATGTTATTTTATTATTTATTTTTATTAAATTATTTAATAATTTGATGAACAATAATCTCTTGAATATAAAATGATAAATGAGTATCATCTTGTATTTCCACAATATCAAAATTAATCTTTCGAGGTTTTTTACTCCCACTGATTCACTATTTTTTTAGGAATCATGCATTACTAGATTTAACTATCTTCATATTATGATTATAGCAATAAAATCTATATCCTTTTAAAATTTTCTAGATAACTAATAATATTTTTAGGAATAGTCATTAAATCTAATTTTTTTCATTTGAATTGAAGACCATTATCTTTGGAGAATAATTCTAAATATATAAATATTTTAAGCTAAGCTTTCAACTAGTCTATAACTAAAAAGAGTTAATGTAATTATCTTTTTAAGAACCCTATTCAAGAGATATATAATCATCATTAGAGTTTCTCTTTATATTAATTTAGGTATAGAAGAATAACTTATCAAGCTCCCATAATAGTATGATTTCACCTTTCAGTAATATTTTTATACTGTAGCACATCTGATAAAATATACTAAGCACAAATACTTCACTTTTCTAAAATTATAACAAAAGAAACAAAATTATGATCGAGTATATCATAACTATTATATAATTTACCATTTTCGTATTATGATTAGAATAATAAAATCTATATCATCTTGAATATTTTTGGATAACAAATAAAATTTTTAGAAATAGTCATTGAATCTAATTTCTTTTCATGTGAATTGAAGACCATTATCTCTGGAGAATAATCCTAAATATATAAATATCTCAAGTTGGATTTCCTACTAGTCCATAACTCAAAAGAGTTAATGTAATTGACCTATGAATCATATTCAAGATATATATAATTATCTTTAGAGCTTCTCTTTATATTGATTCAAACATAAAGAATAACTTATCAAGCTCCCACAATAATACGATTTTACCTTTTAGTAATATTTTTCTACTGTAGCATATCTGGTAAAATATACTAAGCACAAATACTTTACCTTTCTAGGAATATAGCAAAAGAACTAAAATTATATTTGGGTATATCATAACTATAAAATTTATCACTTTTGTCAAATCTGTTAATTTTTAATTTTTCTATCTAATTATCTCTTAACTTCATTTATATACACCTAAAGATGTCAAGAGCTTGAAACATTTGATAATTATATCTCAATAGGTAATCTATAAACATAATAAAATATTTTTTTAATTAGAATATAGAACATGAATTGACTCACAAATGTAAACATATATAATATCAATGAGTTCATGAAATTATGTTTCATTTTAATATTTGATTATAGGATTGTTGTAAACTTAAATATTCACATTAATTCTATATAAACCATTATATAAAATTTAAAAGTTAAATTTTATTGAGTTATAAATATATTAAGTTTACAACCACTAAAAGGAAAATAATTTTCTTACAATTCCATATAATAAACCTAAATTTCTAGAATGATTGGAATATAATATGCATCATTAAGATCCATTAAATAAATTATCTCCAATCGTAGGCGATAAGTATTAACTACTATTGCTTTTGCTTTAAGATGATTCCTTGTAATGATGAAAATTTTATTTTTTTTATTTTCATTATAAATTGAATCTCTATTATTGGTAACATATGTTAGAAGTATTAGAATCAATCCACTAAATATTAAAAAAAGATTTTTGTAATATTTGATTTGAAACATATAACGGTTAGAGCTATAGCTTTTCTTTTCAAACCAAACCTTATGGTTCTTCTTCGTATAACCTTCATTACTATAAAATTAGCACTTTATTATTAAAATTTTTCTCTTATGAGTTTATATGGTATTTATAAACTTAACTGATTTACACATCAACTTTCTTTTATTATTACCTACTCATTAAATACTATTCAAAATATTATGAGTCTTTCTTATTTTAATATTAATTATTTTCAAACACATATATTAGTCAACTCATTTAATTTTTATTTATCTTTAATTTTATTATAATGAATTTTAAATAAGTCCAATTAAGAAGAAACAGAATTAAGAATAAATTAGATAAGAAATGACCACTATATTCATGCTCAACATTTTTTAGCTTACAACTTTCTCAGTCATATTAAGGATATAATCTTAAATTCCTCAAATATTATCATACTAAATTTCGGTTAATTATTTTATTAATATATCAACCAATAACTTGTCAACAAATTTAAATTAATCTTTAAATATTCCAATACACTAGTTGTAGACTATAATAATGACTAAATATTATTAATAATTATCATAAAATTAAAATTTTTAAACCTTTCCTAATCATTTATTTTAATTATTTTTTCATAGAATTTTAGTAATTAAGTTTATGATATTTTCAACTAATCTGATCAAAGTCTAACACATCAAATGTAAATTATATATGCTTAAGTCATTTATAATAATTTAATATAAAAAATATAAAAATATTTATCAAAATATAATGAAAAAATATCACTATAATAAAATAATATAATATTAATATTTTGAGTTTTTAATAAGTATTGACATATCTAGTATTTATATAAAATTATTTATGGATAACTGATATCATCCTCATGGAATAGTATTATTATCTTTAGGTATATAATCATAAGCTACAAGAATATCCAAAATAGTATCATATTATCTTATTACATATTTATTCTAATTAAATTTTTTTAGGATTATCTAAATCTCATAATTATGTGTGTCATTCAGAATATTATTTTTTTAAATATCATATGGGATTAATTTCTTAATGTAATTTTATATGTTATTATTCTAGAACACCTTAATGGCTACAACACTAATATAATAATATAAAATATAATATAAAATATTTTATAAATGATAAAATCTTTATTATAATTCACGTCCCTTAAGCCTATTCTTCCAAGTCACTTTGGTAGCTACCACTCAAATAAACTTAGAGATATGAATTACAATTAATATTTATCAAGTTTTTTAATTTAATTTATATCAAAATAGTTTAATAATAATAATAATCATAATAATTATTGGACTTAATCAGTAAAAGATAAATTTATATGGTAATTAAAATCATGATGAAACATAAATCATGATTTTATGTAAAAATAAATATTATTTCATAATTTCAAACATATACATATAAATAACCAAACAAATATCTAAGAACAAAAATTAGATTTTTAATTATCATATATAAAATTTTATCAATATGACATTTGAGAAAATTATAAAAGAAAATTATAATTTTTAAATTTTTCATAGAACCCTTATACTAGTCAACCCTATTTGATTAAATAAATCCAGTATTGGGCTACCCAAATTGGGCTCATTGATTTGAATCGACTATTGCTCAATTAAGCTCATTAAAATTAAAAATGATCAAAATTTAATTTTTTTCTTGAATTCAATCAAAACTTGATTAGTCATATCTAAATCCAGTTAAGCAGTCAAAATACAAGAATGATCAAATCTGATAAAATATTTGATTAAGATGAATTAAATTAATTAATTTCATAATTAAGAACATAAGTAAAAAAAATTTAATTTTTGAAGGGTAAAACTATAATTTTTTTACGTAGGATGTACAAAGAAAATTTTCTAATTTCTAAAAAGTAAAATTATCATAAAGATATAAATTAAAATTAAATAAATTTATAAGAGTAAAAAATTATTTTATTAAGAAACCCTAATGCCAAGCATCGTTATCGCTCATGGTGGGGCGACTATTGTCGATCGGTGACTACGCTCCTCATTGGTGGAATGTGCGATTGTGCACACGTGCCGACCAGTGACTTCCATGGTCACCGTGATGTGCAACTATGCTTGTGCGTCCTACTGCACAACTATTGGGAACCGCTGTCTTTGATGTCTAGTTAATGTCAATCGTGGCCAATAAACGTTACCGTTGCGGTGTTGCTGTAGCTGTCACACTCAATGCCATTGTATAGCCATCACATTCACCATAGGCAACAGTGTTACAAAGCCACCACAACTACCACAAGTAGTGGCGCTACTATAACCATTGCATACAATGACACTGCATTATTACTACAAGACACCACACGGTGCTTCCAAAGGGTATGTAGCTATTGCTCACAATTGGGCTAGCCCCAATGGGAGCTCATCGCCCTCAATAATATTATCATCAACAACAAGCTATCAATATTGGTCCATCAATCAAGTACGAAGAACCTCATATTGCCCGTAAGTAGACGATAGGACGGATTGGATAGAAAAACATATCAGTAATACAGATAAATCATTCAAATATTGTAAATGAAAAGTGAATAATACTTTTTTATGAATGAAATGTGCTAATAAATAGATCTAAAATATTTAATTTTACAAACATAGCTCTAATACCAATTATGAGCATAAAAATAACCTTATGCTATTATTATGCGACAAATTTTATTGTTAAAATTTAAAAATTAAATAATAATAGATTAAATTTATGATAGGTATCTTTTGATGTCATTTAGAAAGCTTTTATCTGATTTATAAGCACACCATCATTGAATCTTAAAATCATAGTGATATCGATCTACAAGGAGAACAAGATTCATTTTCTCCTCTCTTCTTATCCTTCATAGAATCGTCATGAAAGATGAATCAGAGAATAAGGTGAGATGAGAGAAGATCTGCAATCTCTCAATGATTGGTTTATGTGACTAAGGGGAGATGAGAGAAAATCCATAATCTCTCAATAATGTCACTTATTCACGTATCAATATATTATATGTATAGTCCATAGGAGGTTTTGTATATTTATAAACAAGAACAAAGAGTGTAGGATAAATAATTAGGAGAGTCCCTCCCATCAATGTCATATTCTAAAGAATCTTATCATAATTTAACTTTTTTTTATTGATCGATAATCATAATCAAAGTCTAATTATATCCATAATATATTTCATCTAATTAGATATGATCATATAATCTAGCACATGTTGTCTATGCTACCATCTCTAATTGGGTCACACTCTGACTAACTGAGGGGAGATTGGCCATAAGAAGTAATAACATAATAAAAAAAGTTGATAGGGACGGACAAGGATGAGGGCATGTTCGAAGGCCTTAGTAGCTTTTGGAAGAAAGCAACAAAATGAATGATCATAAGAGGTAAAGATGATCACGTTGGGACAGAAGCAATAGTCTCATTGGAGGCAAAAGATGATCACAACAAGACTAAGAGTAATTTTATTTTTTTAAAATAAAAGAATTTCTATAGGAATACAATAAAAATAAAATAAAAATTTAGATTTTTTTTAAAAATAAAAATAAACCCTTTGAGTGAGAGTGCCAACTTTGCATGCGATCACAAAAGTCAGCACAAATCGCACGAAGGAGATTATTATACCTTTGATTTTACGACTTCTCAAAAGTCAGCACAAATCGCCAAGATCTGCCCAACCATTTCCAAAAGCTGCGACGGCAAGAACTTTCAACCTCAACAAGTGATCATGGCCATGTTACTTCCAGCGTGGAAGAAGGCGCTTTCCCTCAGAAATGGGTGTCTCCGCCTGATATTTCCGCTGCGTATACGCCGTTGACCTTAATAAAAAGCACTTCGTCGCTAATGGTTTTGCGTCCAAGTTGCAATTATAATATCTGAGAAACGAAGCCCAAGACCCCATCGAAACCCCCGTCCCACGTTGTACAGCATTAGGTAAGGCCCTCTGCCTCTACATCCGTTGAGCTCCCACTTCTGTTCTCATAATGCTCCTCAACCTAAGAGTTATAATCTGGCAAGTCAAACAAAGCCACAGGTGGCGGAATACCTGAATTGTGCAAGTAGATCTTGAAAAGTCAGCATCCCAGTCTTTATAAGGATGTAACCGAGGAGTTGAGTTCCATCGCCACAAAGTTGACGCAGAGAAGATGACGAGAAACAGCATTACATGCAAAATCCTGTTGCTCTTGGTGGTGGCGATCACTGGTGAAGAACTTGGAGTCTTGGCCAAGAGCAGTCTAACATGCAAAAACCGGTGGAGTCCGTGCTTTCGCAGGCAGATTGTATGTCCGAAACAATGCCCGGATGTGAAGCCATCAGATCCGAACGCCAAAGCCTGCTTCTTGGACTGCTACTCCCCCAAATGTGAAGCTACCTGTCGAGGTGATGACACGGTGCCACGATAACACTATTTCTTCCACCAGACTGATCCCTTGGTCTCGGCTTTTACTGCAGGTCGAAAGCCCAAATGCAATGGCGTAGGATCCGGCTGCTACGACCCCCGTTTCATTGGTGGCGACGGTGTTGTCTTCTTCTTCCATGGAAAGAAGGATGAGCACTTCAGCTTGATCTCCGATGGAACCCTCCAAATCAACGCCCGCTTCATCGGCCTCCGACCCGAGGGAAGAACCCGTGACTTCACGTGGATACAAGCCCTCGGTATCATGCACGACTCCCACGCTCTCACCGTCGAGGCAACCAAAGCCGCCCGATGGAACGATGCCGTCGACCATCTTCGTTTCACGTACGATGGTGAGCCCCTGGAGATCGCAGAAGGCCATCTTTCCACATGGAAGTCGTCCGAGGACAAGGTGGTGGTGGTGGAGAGAACCGGAAGCAGGAACAGCGTTACCATTACAGTCGATGCAGTGGCGGAGGTATCTCTAAGCGTGGTTTCGGTCACCAAGGAGGACGACGAGATCCACAAGTATCAGATACCATCTGACGACTGCTTTGCGCACTTGGAGGTTCAATTCAGATTCTTTGGTCTGTCTCCCGAGGTGGAAGGAGTTCTTGGACGAACCTACCGCCCAGACTTCAAGAACACAGCGAAATGGGGAGTGGCGATGCCGGTGGTCGGCGGAGAAGACGAGTACCGTACTTCATCACTTGTTTCCCCAGATTGCAACCGCTGTCTTTATTCACCGGAGGCAGATAACTAGGCGGTGGCTCACAGATACTCACAGTTGCAAGATTCGGTAGGGCCATTTCCAATTAATGATGCACGCAATGTGTTTGTCACGAGGTCACTGATGAGACTTCATAAACATGGTGTTGTTCAATCAATCGCAGTCGATCAGAGGCGAGAAACGAAGAATCTCACAACTATATGGCCCCGTGCATTTACCTTATTCTCGTGCATTCTCGGTCACTTAAACCTCAGCTAAACCTAATTTTCATTTTTTATGCTTATGCTAATGGCACTGAGCAAACTGTAAAATTTGATTGTTAACTTAAATATCAAATCATATTCTTGCCAAAATATTCTATTACATGAGCAAAAAACAATATCAAGAAATACTACGCAATTTCTTTGTGCACACATTATCAAGAAATTAAGTTGTCATATTCTTCCATGCAATCCTAACAGCAAAACCTACCTTCTTGAGAGTAGAAAATTCTGATAGGATTGCTCAGCGTTGCTGTAATAACATTTTCCGGACAACAATTGTTTAATCAATTAATTCTACGGCATCTTTAATTTCTCCCACATATTCTATCACCAATTTAGGAATAAAAATGGATGCGTGGCAACAGAAAAGAACTGAAGAAGAAAGACCAAGCCAATGAATACAGACAAACTGAACAACTAGAGGATATCGGTTATACGCACACTAGAACAGATCCATATAACAAGCAACTCAAATTCTCATAAAAACAAATATAAAGAAACTAAAACAGATCATTCTTTTACCTGTTGGGCAGTCAACTACCCCTACCGTAAGAATGATAACCTCCTCTATGATGAGGCTTTTTACCACGAAAAGATGTCCTCCCTCGGCCAAGATTCCTAGGAGGACGTTGCGTTCTTGGTGCATTAGCTAGTGGTGGCCGCCCAAAGTTATGCTCATTGCTAGAAATTGGGGCACCTTGCATTTGCATATATCCAGATGTTTCTTGTCCCAAATCACCACTCCACATTGACCCAGGAGGTGCGATAGAAGGCCTCATTAGCCCACCAAGCCAAGGTATGTTAGCAGGGGCTTGGATACTAGGAATGAACTGCTGTTGAAATGGCATTCCAGTTGGGAAACTATTAAAGAACTGGTTTTGATGCAGCTGAGTGTAAGCTTGATTCACCAGCTGCTGGCCTGGCAGCATATTAACTGGAAATCCTCCTTGTAAGCCGATATGTTGTTGCTGCTGATGTGGCAATCCATTTAGCCAAAGTGCATTAAGTTGCTGCTGCAACTGCTGTGGTAGAAGACCCAACGAGCTACTCATTTGTGCTGCCAGTGGAATCACTGGTATTGTGGAAGGAGAACTAACACATGTATTTCCAGCTCCAAAAGAACCATAGTCACTGCAACCAAGATTACCAGCTATTGCAGGTGGCTGAACAGGACCTGCAACACTGGTCAACGGTCGGTCCACAACATCTGGCACATGATCAAATGCAGGGATATCCTTTTGTATACTAGAACCTCTGAATTTTCTTTTATTAACAAATGATTCTTGATTTCCTTTTCGCCTATCATTATTCTCCCTCTTTGACAGGCGAAGGGATTTCTTATACTCGGCTTCCTTCTCATCATCAGAGAATTCCACTTCTTCATTGACCTCTTCGTCATTTTCACCTGATGCATCATATGCTTTCTTACAAAGCTCCTTATGGTTGATGATGCAAGTGGCAAACTCCATGACGAAAGATACAGCAGTACCCACACTGATCCCGGCAGGTACTTCCTTGTCAGAATTGTATCTCACAACATAGAAGGGATTTTTTACTGGTCCAAATGTTTCATCAACAAAACCTAAAGGCAATCTCATTTCTGTTATCCAAAGAATGGAACCCTCATTCAGAGGGTTGTGCTTCTCTGAACCCTCAACAATAACTTTGTTATCCAACATCTGATAAAAGGCATGAGCAAGGAAACTAATATTCAGTCATGTTAGGAATCATGATAGACAATATTCTCTACAGTAGCTTACTGCATCAACAAGAGCACATAAAACTAAAACTTAAATGACAGCTGGCAAATAATGTCATGATATACATGGCCAGAAGAATTTATCAGCTCATGAGTAGGAAACAAAAGCACAAAGCAGAAAATGTTCCATATTGCCTTTAAAAACATGGCATAAATTCTCATGCTTGTTTTAGATTCAAGATTTTCTCTTGACAATGCTATCCATATTGCCTTTAAACGCATGACATAAATTCTCATGCTTGTATTAGAGCCAAGAAAAAGCAGCTACCAAGTAGCTATTTCATGGACTTTAAGATTTTCTCTTGACAATGTTATTTCATGGGCATTAAGGTTCTCTCCTGACAACAGGTCCGATTACATACCACACAGAATCCTTCGGCAATTAACTGTTGATGAAAAGCTACATTTATAGATTAGATAAAATCACCAAACTTAGTGTTTCACAGCAACTAAAAGTGTCAAGGTCATTAGATGCATTAAAAATGACTGGCTGTGCCAATATGCATTTAATATCTGAGATGTGATGTTTTGCCCTCTTACCGACAACCATATATAACCAATTAAAGAAAGGAACAGAAAAAATGAATAAAACATGCAGTTTTATGTTTGTAAAGAGTTTGTAGCCAAAAAAAAAAAGCAGGCAATGTAATTAGATAAGTAACTTACAGCTGAAATTACTCCAACAGGCAATGTCCGATGGTGTGGCTCCAAAAGAACTTCAATTTTAGGAACTGGTGGAAGATTCTGCAATCAGTATTTTAATTAGTCACAACACCATGTAAAAAAGTAGATGGATGATAAGCAAATGCACATAAATACAATAGTAGCATCAGCAGATGCATTGCCACAGATGAAATGTGTAGTGATCGAGAAACTGAGTCCACACAGAAGATTATCAGAAAGTAGCACAGAAACATAGTATCTCAACCATAAATTATGCCGTAAAGAGGCAAAATAGAATTATAAAAAGCAATTTGATACCAATTTGTTGAGAATTATCCTTAAGACTTTAGTATAATCAATTAAAAGAAATTTATATGCTCTTAATTAACTAGAGATATCAATTTCCAGAAAGCTTAACGGTGGATACAGATCCATGTGAGCAACCTCAAATGGTTAGAAAAATACAGCTTGTTGTTTTAGGCACAATATTCAATAGGCAAAGGTGACTAGTATGTTAGTTATTGCAACCTGTAAAACACATTCATCGTCAGGATCCAAAATTTTCAAGATAAGTAAAATAATATTTAACTTTCATGAATATCACTATGACTAAAAAAGCAATATAAAAAAGGAAGGTCAAACCTGTAGAACTTAAATCAACTAAGAACTATTTATGTTTGATAGACAAACTATGTGGCTATACAAGTAAAAAAAAAAAAAACATGTTGACCATGGCATTGATTACTTCAGTGTAAACAATGATTTTACAGATAATCATCACAAAACCAACACACTGCAGAAAACAACACAGCAGAGATCTTCCTGCCACCAAATGTAATTTGCATTAATCTTACATCATCAACTCTTTTTCCATAAAATAATCATCAGAAAACATGTTTTCAATTCAACTTATCCATCCAACACTTTTGCCTACTCAATAGGTGACACTAAATGTTGGTATTATATATGAAAATGTGCTGTTAATTGAGTACAGTTACTCTGCACTTTTACGTAGAAAATGAATGCAAAGGTTTTTTTTTTTTATATATGTTGTGTTATCAACAGAAGAATTATAAATGGCCGACTGAAATTCAGCTGCATCTTAGGTCACATTGTGAATTAAAAAAAAATGCATAACAGATTACCTCAACTTCATTTCTTGACTTGATGGGCCCTTTCACGACCTCTTCTTCCTCTTCACTTCCTATAAACATCTCCTCTCGATCAGTGTCCCTAATTTCACCCTCTTCGATCTCTCCCTCAGCATCCATGCCTCTTTCTCTGTTAGAATTGCTGTCAGATTCATCATGGTCGTCGTCATGATCATCATCTTGATATTTGTCATCATCTTCTTCTTCACTGCTTGACGAAGAAGAAGAGCCACTACTGTCTGAATCATCATCCTCTCCTTCTGACCCATCCGATTCTGTTCCGCTACTTTCTTCGTCCTTGACCAAACCACTAGCCGCATGAGCTTCATTGGCCTTCGTCAATGCTGTACATCCATTAGCTACATCCCTTTCTTTACTACCACCAGCCCCAGAGCTCACCATGGCCACATTAGCTTCGCCTGCATCAATTTTAGCCGATGCCTCCGATGCCGCTCCTTCCAAGACCGTAACATTATTAGCGTTTCCATCAGAACCTTCTACCAAGCTCACATTTTTCATCCTCTCATCGATCGAGGAGCACAAGATGTCTTCTTTTGCCCCAGGATAGGATCTTTTGGTCGCAAAATCATCAGTATCGAGAGGACCCGTGGATTCGACCTTGTTCGGGTCCAAGCCAGTGGGGTCGGTCACCTTGGCTTCGTCCCCCAACATGAAGAACTGGTCGGGATCGATGAGCCACTCCTTGACGGGGTCGAAGTCGGCGAGATACGAATCAAGGTCGCCAAAGCTGAGAGGGGAAGGGGGCTCCTCCCGATGGCTAAGCGGAGGACTCCACGGCCTCACCATCGTGGGTCGGATTAGGACTTTGTTGGCCGGGTGGGGAAGCCGGGGAGGCGGCGGCGCCCATTTAACGGGAGAAGTGAGAAGGGGGACTGTTTTCGGCGCGGTGAGATGGGGAGGGTTTCACCGGCTCTCCCGTTGTCATTAGGGTTTAAAGGCGCCCGCTGGGAAGAGTAGAGAAGGGTTTAAAGAGGCGTGGTTTTGGTAAAATATGGAAGAAAGAAGAGATTAAAAAAAATAGTTTTGCCAAATAAATTAGTGACGTTTTCATCAAATAAATTAGCTGATATTTTCATCTCTAAATTAGTTTTTTTATAAATGATAATTGGTGATTTTGTTGCGAGTAGATTCATTGGATTGATTCATCAATATCTTAAGTCCAGTCAGAATTCTATTTTGATACTGTTTCATTGATTTGATTATGATTATTGATATATTTTGATCCGAAAATCTCACAATAATCTGACAAAAATAATAATAAAATAAAATTTTAATGTTTCAATCCAAGATAAGTGAATTAAGTACACATGATCTTTTCAACTATTGTATTTCTATATAAATGATCAAGGCTCTATCGAAGACACTTAAAAGGCAAACAATAAATATCAAAGTTATAAGAAAGATAATTTGATATTAGACATGTTTATACGCTATTCTTTACAAAATGTTGCCTGATAATAAATATCATTTAACTTAACGGTGGACACTAATGAAATCAAATATAGGTGATTGGCTAATTTGTTAGATGAGTCATTTAAGTAGATTTCATAACGTGATTCGCTCATATAGGCATTAGAATTTTTTGTCCGTCTATGCTACATGAGGAAGAATGGCATAAATGAAATCAAACAAAAAAGATGCATCAGGAATGGGTATGAACAATCAAATGTAGTGATACTATAAAATCTTTCAAGTAATTGTTTTTTCACTTCCCAGGCTTCAAACGGTGTTTCTTTCTCTGGTCAGCAATAAAAATAAAAGCCTTGACGAATTCTTCTTTCACCATGAAAAGAACGGAAGCAGCAAAAACACTCTGTACGATCTTTGTGCCCATGCCTTTATAAAATCCACGAGGTCCTTCGTAACGGATCATCTTTAGTATTGCATCCACGGTACCTGTGATGGACAAAGACATTTCCTCGAATCAAGTTCATTTCACAGCAGCCCAAATCATTTAAATCCAAGCAACCAAGTAAAACGATCTAGGCACAATCAATTTATAACCCATGACTCTCATCTATGTTCTCTTTAAAAGATTTGATCACAGTTCAGTTTGAATTATAATCAAATTAAAATCGAATCAGGCTGAAATCAAAATTAAATCGACCACTGAAGGTTTGGTTCTGATCCTATGTTTAGAAAATCGAAATCGTCGGTTTCATAATTTTAAATTATTTTTATTATTTAAAAATAAATTTATAATTTTTAATATTTTAAATTTTTTAATTAAAAACAATAATAAATTGATGGTTTAAATCGGAATCGGAACCGTCAGTTTTAGTTCCAATTCCAAAACCGACGCTTGTCGGTTCGATTCCAGTTTTTGATTTTGGGAAACCGGAACCGTCAGTTTCAAAATCATAATCAAACCTACTCTCTAACATGGGATTAAAACAAATCACATAGAGATTGGATATTGAAAAAAAGCATATATCGATAAACCTTATAAATATATTGAAACTTCTTTCTCACAAAAGGCTTATAGTCACATAATTCTTTTCTCGATATTAAATCAAAAATATTTATATGGTACACATCACTATATTCATGCACTCAATCACTTTCTTGATGTTTAATTAAAAATATTCATGAACTCAATCCCTATTGTGAAACTGTTGTGGATGCTCTTTTTCAGCTGAGGTATAGACTAAGTTGCCAATCACATTTTGTTGCATTATGTGGATACCAGTCAGCTGACAGTTCTAAGAGTGGTGTTGAGGAATTAGGCATATGGAGTTGTTTACATCAGTATACTTAATTGTTTATGTTAACATTATAGAAAGTTGTGATTGAACAATTGAAATTTAAGGAAAGGAAGTTAATCTATGCTTCAATGATGGATATTTGCATAAAATAAACTCTCGTGCTCTAATTCAGTCAAGCTTAATGCATGTGAGGCATCGAGGAATAAAAGGTAGGAAGAAAACAAAGATACACCAAGCAGGTGGAATGAACAAACATGGTCCTGTTAAATTCTTTTCCAAGAAACAAAGCACAAGTTTCCATAAGCCTTTAGGAACAAGAAAGAACAGAACTAAAACCATATAATGGATGTTATTAAAAAGCATTTTTAGACCGATATTGCTGGTGTTGCAGTCACAAGAACCAACTAATTTGTGCCCATCTAATTCAGGAGAACAGTGAAAACACTAAAAGAGGAATTAATTAAGACTTGGTTATGCAAGTAGAATTGAGGCATATAGTAATTTTCTGCACTCTGACCAGCTGGTGATTTAAATATGTCAACACACTATCTCTTACGATCTTTGCGTGCTCAGGATGTGGTTTTTGTTAGTCTTTCTATGATCGAAGTTAGTCCTATATCATTTTTCTCAAACATTGATTAGATCATAAACTCATCAATTGATTTAATCATCAAAATCCGAGATTCAACAGTTTTGTCTAGTAGTTACATAGTTAATAAGATAGAAACTTCACCTATCTAATCCAGATGTCTATTCATGATATGCACACCACTTTCAAATATGAACTAAATTCAACATGAAACAAGGACTAATGGTCAATGCAACAGGAAACTAATAAAATTTCCCACTAAAGAAAAAGAAAGTTAAGAGATTAACCCCATGGGACTTGCCTATTAGTTTCAACAATTAAAGGTAGTACCTGTGTATCTTGACATTGCATTCCTGCCAATTTCTTGCTTGGCCTGTAACCTAGACTGCAACCATGGAAAGAAAAATGCATTGGTTGGAAGAAAAATCAAATGGAAAATTTAAGGGGCAAAGATAGGTTATGAGGCTTTAAGTATTGTCTATGATTTACCCTAGTTGTCTCTAAAGACTGCTTGCTGACAATTAAATCACTGGAAGAAATGTAAGCTACTCAACTGAAGGGACCAAAGATGCCTCAAAACATCATAACTTTGGAAAAAAATATGAACAAAGAATCTCACTTCTCAAAAGAATTTAAATTTTTGACATGACGATTCAAAAGGCACCAAATCAAGAAGATCTAATCAACTTTTCTTGGAGATAGCCACAGAAGAAAACCATCTGTTAGACAAAATTTACATAAAAAATTTCAGTAACAACAGAGGGGTATAAAAGTGCAATTTCTATCCAATTATAAGATCACTTTGTGTTTTTTAGAGATACCTAAGGTTCATCACACAAGGATTTATCATCAAAGTTATTGGTTCAGCAATAACAGGAACCTGTTTATTAGAATGTTGCTGGATCCCGTACAAGATGGGATCCGAATTTGTTTAGGGCCATCGCTATTCAGATCATTAAATCATACAATCCGCCAGCTTTCTTTACATATATTTGTTGTTAATAAATGTTATATATTGTCTTTCATACTTTATGTGGATTAATAGTTAAGGTACCACATTACTCTCGGAAATCAAAAACAGAAAAGAGTGAAGTATACCTTTACAACTAATAAAGGATATGTTGCCACGGTTGCCCCCAATTTTGCCAATGCCCCCAGCAAGAAAACCTGTGCATGCAAGGAGTCCAATAAGAAAGGTTAAATGTAAACAATCATCATCAATTTTTTACTCCTGTGTTCAATATTAATCTTGTGCTTGGCATGTTTAGCACAAAGATAACAACTAGAAAATCAAAATTCTTTATCAGCGAGATGTGCATCAAATGTTGCTGAACCTCTAAAGCAGTAACATTTTTATCCCCATGCTTAGTTCCAGTACGCTTTGACCGCAGGTGCTTTAGTGAGGTCTCATAAATCATAAACTGGATTGATGGGTTGCAAACCTGCAAGTATGATAAAGTCAATCCATTTGGCTTAAAGTTTGATGTTACAAAAGATATTAGACAGTGTGGCTGGTCATCAAGTCTACTGACCATGATAAGGGTTGGAATGAGTCCTTTCCAGAATCCTTTTATGCCTGCCTCATGATAAACCTCCCTCACCTGTCAAAGAAATTAATCATCTTAGCCAAAGACGCATGGAATGCAAGTTTGGTGAACAACATCGACCTCAAGTATCATCAGGTACAACTGTGATGTCGCCATGGAAGTCCATATTCAACTCTATTTCAAGACTAGATTGTCTACTATGTTGTACCTGGTACCAAGATAGTGTCATTAGGTACTTAAGTTTTTATTTTCCATTTAATCAACATTTATCAATTTGGGCAGTGTTAGAACTTGACAGTCTGTTGTATCATCCACATCTGTTCTAGCATCAAGAGAAATGCATTACCACTATACCTCTGTAATCTACAAAGTATGCTAATGGTCCGTTCTGCACATTGAGACAATATCTGTCTTTTGTCTACTTGATTGGAGATTTAATCTGGAATACTTCTAATTCATGTCATAGATATAGGTCAACTTCTAGCTAGACCAAAGCAAGCAAATTTCTGTAAATAATTGTTCTCTTCAAACTTCTTTCCCGTATAATTATGTATAAAGAAACTGAGGGTTTACTAACCGCATGAAATGTTCCATATGGACGAGGTTTCATCAAATCAAGTTTAACTAGCTCGTGCTCCATATAGGTGGTACCTGCAAATTCCCTCAAAATAGCCTCCTTTCTAGCCTCCATGATTTTCTTCTCTGCTTGTGTGTGTGTCTGAAATGATGTAAAGTTCCGACATGTATGTATTAATAGATGATAATGACAATAATGATATTTAGTAAAATGGAAAGTGGAGGAGATGACATGCTATATTTGCATTTAGATCGATATGCACATAAGTTATGTTCTAAACTATAGGTTGTAAACTTGCTTAGCAAACAGAGGAGCAAGAGAATAAGTAAACTTAGAAGTACATAAAAATATGGACCCACGGTGATTGATGAGATAAAAGTGAATCCCAGATTGTAAAATGGAAGATTCTACCTGATGCAGCTCCAGATTAATGCTAACTGGTCAGCTTGTGCCAAGAAGAAACCTTATCAAATAAATTTAGTCATCAAAATGAACAAGCCATAGTTTACGTCTCTTTATTTTACCCCCCAAAACAACACATTCAGCACAAAAATGTCTATTCTAGATTATAAGGTTAACAATATATCATATATTTCAAAGTAGGCAGCGATTTGGTTTTTCTATTGAGTTGAAAGGCTACAGCAACTTGGTGCTGGAAGTAATAAGAACAAAAACCCATATTCTATGTCCTTGGAGCACTTTATGATGAAACCTCAGCACGGGTAAAATTAAACAGATTTCCATCATTATTCTGCTAAAAGTATGAAGCAAAGTGACAGAAACTTATATTCATTAAATTTGCTATCATGCATAGTGCAAAGGACACCAGCATCTCTCATCGCTCTCTTTTTCACTTTACAAACGGAAATCTCATCCGTGCATGCTTTAAAAAATAGTTTAATTATCCGTGCATGCTTTAAAAAATAGTTTAATTACATTTTATAAATAGTTTTGATTTTATGTGGACAGAGCCAAACTATGTCCAGTTAATTGAGATTATAGTTGAGAATCTTGAGATGATCTTTTACATCAAAATAGAAAACATTGATGAATACTGGTAATATGAACCATGCAATAGGTACTTGCTATATAAGGCTTGCAGTGACAAAAATCTTAGAATCTAATTAAGTTGGTATTACACATGCCTGCATACGAGTGACCAGAACCCATATTGGATTAGTTAGCAGCACATTCAAGGACCTGCAAAAACCAATAGAGAAAATAAATACTCCTTGACAGCATTATCAATCTCTGTTCTGTAGCATGCTAAATTCATTAGATCTAATAACCTATAAAACAGAATGTCATATAACCTCTGGAATTGTTTATTGTATCAGAACAGAGGATAGTAACATTACAAGGATGTGTGATAGGATACACGGAACCAAGAAGCACTAAATGAGAAGTTTGGAGCTTAGCTTCAACATGCCAGCATATATACCTTGAATAAACTACTCTTTGTGCAACATCAAGGATATTTTCAGGACTGGCACAAGCCAATGTCATGTTGGAAATATTCATTATCACTCTTTGATTGCTAACATGTCAACACTCTATCAACTGGAGTTAAGGCTCTAGCAAAGGTGGTTTGGCCAAGAATGACCCTACCTAGAACAATAAGAAATAATTACAACCAACCCAATTTTTATCCATTTCAGCTGATGCAAGAAGTTAAAGAGTAGAGTGCAAACCTAATACTCTAATATTAAGCTGATGCAAAGAAGTCCAGAATAATCAGATTTCCTCGGCTTGGAATGTGGATAAAAAGCTAAATTCCATTCAGATGTGGTTGGTTGATATATGTAAACTAAGCCTTTGAAAGTTTGTAGGCAGACCTGGTGACCCAGATTGGTTAAACTAAAGAGAGGAGGAGCATCTGAGTTCTGTTTGAGCCCTTGTCTTCACATACCATTAGAAAGAACTTAGGTCATAATTATGGCAAGCAGAATACCCACCCTGCAATAGCTGCGACGACAAGCCAAGAGAACATGCCAACAGTACCATCACCAAGCCCTTTCTTCTTGCGGGCAGCGGCCGCAGCCTCTGCCTCATTCTTAAGTACCTGATAGAAGTAATAATATATTCCCTGGATATGGCCACCATCGCATCATCTTCAGATAAAGTGGAACAAACTGGTAAAGTAGCAAATCAAGGTCGGACAATCGTGGATGGGGCAATCCACGAAATGATCGACCTCAGTTAAAATTGCGGGAATGGAGAAAGTGTGAGGATGGGATGGAATGGTCGACCGGCAGTGTAGATGTGACTGTTGAGTGGGGAAGGCGAACCTGAGACGCGGCGGTGCCCACGAGAGATGGCTTCAGACCACTGTACAGCCCTCCCCAACCTTCCATTTTAAAGAGCTGCAGTCAAACAGTCAAAAGGAAGGAAACGGAATCAGCGGAGGAAGAGTAGGTCCTGCGAGGTCTAGGTAGGAGGAGCGAGGAGACCTGAAGGATCTGGTAGATGGTTCCGTCAGCGGAAGATGGCGCCGCTCCTGAAGAAGAGAGGTCACCACCGCTCGCGGACGCGGCCAGCGACGTCTTCTTGGCAATCCTCTCGGTCTGTTGACGAGTGTTCACCTGTAGGCGTTAACAGGTGAAGAAGCGAGGGCGGGCGCGACAGTGGCAAGCCAAATCAGGGATGAAGCGGCAAGTAGAGAGAGAGAGAGAGAGAGAGAGAGAGAGAGAGAGAGAGAGAGAGAGAGAGAGAGAGAGAGAGAGACGCACGGTCTGTAGAGGATAGGTGATGATCTGAGCTATGATGCCTCCGCCGGCCCCGGCTAAGCCGTTTACCAAAGCGTTCGACATGCTTCGCGGCCTCCAGTTAGCGGCTTAATTAGGAGTTCCACCGGCGCGCAGCTCGACCACCAGGACGCGTCAGTCGAGCACCCGCTTCGTCAACACCCTCATCCGCAAATCGTCCTGGGCGTCTGAGCAGAGTCCGTCCTAGGCACAGAAAGCAAGAGTAAGAAGGTGATCGGTAGTGTTTTCTCGGTCCAGTCATTTCCATATCATTATAGATAACTTCAGCCATAAACAAAATAGGCCAAAAATGGAAGTCATATCATTTATAGATTAAATTCCAATCGTAATTCTCGATGGAATTATTCTGATTGGAATTACCCTATCAATCCTATTCTTTTTCATTCAACCAATTAGCTCGAATCATAATCCGTGCACATGTTGATATTTTCACTTTCCGAGGTATTAAGAATCCGTACGCATGAAATTCTCAAAACCAACCATCTATAAAACATGTCTTGAAACTTGAAAAGATGGCTCGAACAGATAGAATAAATTCAATTAAACATACAAGTCCCATTTTTTAAATCTTTTTTAAAACCACAATGCAAGTGTTTGAAAGCTCACTAATCCAATGGTGGAGAAACAATCTTGCCACGTGAGAGGCGAGTGTACTCTAATAGACATGAAAAGTAGCACCAGCAGGGTAAACACATAATATATACTACCATTACAGAAGCAACACGTGTCATTTCCCCGTCTCTTTATCATGCTGTACCACTGAAAATAGCAAAAGTACGCATACGCAAGAAAAGGAAAACTAGAATAAACTACTAGAATATCCGATGGGTTCATCGGATAACAGGCAATACTTGCCTTATTACCATGAATCCATATAGAGATCAACTGCAACAATATATGAACAACATCAACCCTTCACCATTTCGTCCAACTAGAAAGAACTAGAACTGAAACAACTTATCTTGCACAAACAAACTACACATGGCTATACCAACCTACCGGTTTACATGGAGGTGAAGTACCATATAAAGAAAAAAAATGAAATACAATTTCTATCTACAATTGATTCGTCATGTGCTATGGAAGCTTCAAAGGTGTCATGTATCTTCCTGCCTGTGCCAATGGAAACAAATATAACACAATCACGGGGCCTCAAGTACTGACCAGATCTTAGTTGCAGTCTAATCCACACTCTTCCAGAAGAGGGCCATCTGATTTTGGTAGGAATGGATCAATCCGTACCCAAAGCAGAGAGAAAATTGAAGCGAGAAGAATGGACCAGACAATGACAATGGTAGGTGTCCGGTTCTGCCGACCAACAAGACCTTTGAGGAAGGGATACAGGTGAACAATCACCCAGAAGGAGAAAAAGAGTTTGCCGAACAGAGGTCCCCATGATTCATATCCGTTGTTTATTGCATTAGATACACCGGCTACCACACCAATGAAGTTTACGATAAGCAGAGTTGTCGGAGGGATAAGCAAAGTGGTCCACTTGAATGTGTACAACTCAGAGAACTCTTCATCATCACCAGCCTTTGTTGTCACAGTGAAATTGGTGTCTATACCAGCAAGGACCTTTAAGAGCCCCTGAAACACAGCAAAGAGGTGCGAGGAAACACCGCCAATAACCCAAAACTGCTCATTTCTCCACCAGTCATCAATGCCAACACCACTCCATCTCATTTCCAGTATACTTGTTGCAAAGATACAAATGAAGAGCGACAAGAACCAAAGACTTGCTACGTTGCTAAGCTGTAGGTTGAACATGGCATTAGCATCAAAAGGTTAAAAGAAAGGAATATCATTTGAAAGATGAAAATGCTATCGCACCTCAGGGGTGATGAATTTCCCAGTGAGCAAGCAAACAGCAGGCAAGGTACAGTAAGCCAAAAGAGGAATTGATGTCCAAGGATATATGGTAGCATTGATGTATGATAGCCGCTCCAGCCATTTAAGACCACCTCCATATCCATACCAGAGAGGACAGTGTCTGCTCAAGAAAATCTCCACAGACCCAAGAGCCCACCTAAGGACCTGGTGAAGACGATCTGATAGATTGAGAGGTGCAGAACCTTTGAATGCAGGCCTTGTTGGTATACAGTATATAGACCTCCACCCATGGCAGTGCATTTTGAAACCTGTCAATATATCTTCCGTCACTGAACCATAGATCCACCCAATCTGTAGTGAACAGATAGCAAGTTACAAATACATCTTTAGATACCAAAGAATATATATTTGGATACTGGAGCATACACATTTAGATACCACCGTGTAAAACCTAAAGAAATGGGAACAAAGTTTACCTCTTTTCCCCAGTCAGTCTTATCTTCATAGCCACAACTAATAACATGGATCGCTTCCTTCAATAAAGAGGCAGGAGTAGCATCTTTTAGCGTTCCACCATTCTCAAGGAGAGTAGATGCCACAAACACAGGAGACTGCCCAAATTTCTTTTCTAACTTCTGCTGAGACATCATATTTATCCTTTCAATCTCATTTCCTGTGAATGTGCTAAAAGGTTAGCATGTTGAAATTCTCCAAAAACAATATAGAGATAGGAACACTTCTGATGTATTTTCAGACAGCCGTACAGTAAGCCCTTTTCTACAAATTAGGTTGCCTAAGGTAATAAGCAGAACAACTAAGGTCAAAACCTACACAAGATAAAGAAAAGGCAATAAGATAATTATAATCTACCTCTGATATAACAAGAATTGCATCATTTAATAATTTTGCTATATGGATTAACCCTTTCTGTCCTCTTTTATTATGTTTATTACTTTCTTCTACAAGAAAACATTTAAGTGTCAAACAAAGAATGAACATCCATGCTAAACCAAATAATGACCAAGTGCTAACACAATAGAGAGCCTCCTATGTTGCAGTGCATAGAGACTCACTAGGGCCTATCATCTCAACTAACTGGAGATGACTAAATGGATATTTTCCCATCAATTATCACTACCAAAGCAAAGTGCCCTTTGATAAACAAATAGTTATTGTGTCCTTTCTTGCTGATTATGACCAAATGTCTACTATAAATCCAAGAAGACAATCATAAATATGAGCAGGTTATCAAACTATACAAGGAAGTGCTGCAATCATCTGATCCACATACGTCATACGGTAATGTAACGAAAAATATTGATTGATCAGTGGCAAGCACAGGCATACCTTTAATGCCCTCTTCAAAACCCTCCAGTGCAAATACCGGTGCTCCATTATCGCCTTTCCTGGAACCAATCTTTTTCTTATCCTGTTTAGCTTTTGCTGCTTTCTTCTTTTTCCTGCCAGAACAACAGCATCCACAGCAGCACCAACTAGGCCAGCAATTGCAAGTCCTAGTTGGTGGCTTCTTGGATTTTGGAGCATCAAATCCATATAGTGCCTGTCTTCTGAATACACATCCAGTGCCCACATAAATAGGTCCTTGAATCCCATCTAAACCTTTCATATTGATCTGCATCATGCCTTATTTTACTTTTCTATGCATGTTGGGTATATGGACTTTCAAAGAAGAAACTGTGCAACAATATTGAAAACTAAAACTAACGAATATGTCTCAAACGCATCATGCTGATACTTACATCAAAAAACACTATGTTCCGATTAGCATAGCGATCATGTCGATCAATACCATCAAACCTCTGAGGGAATTGGACATAGCAAACTTTCTTTCCTACTTGTGGGTCCATCATGAAGCACATTGCCTCCCGTATTGCCTTACTATTGTTAAAGTAATGGTCACAATCCAAGTTCAACAGATAAGGTGCATTTGTAAGTACAGCGGAGACTCTAACCTGTCACAAAAGCAATAAAAACAAACAAGTAGGCCTCAAACTACTGTAACAACAATGGAAAAGATGAACCAAAAGGCAGTCGCTTACCAAAGCATTCATAGCACCAGCCTTTTTGTGATGATTAAAACCTGGCCTCTTTTCTCTAGAGACATAAACCAAGCGTGGCAGTTCATTCCCTTCCACATCGTGCCCACCACTTTGCCCCAAAAAAACCTAAGTTTTTATAATGTCAGAAAAAATATCAATTGAATTTCAAAAAGGAAGCTGGATGTGTTACAACTGCAGTAAACAAAACTGAAAAAATAGAACATTTACCTGAATCATGCCTGGATGATCACGGACATTATTTCCAGGCCATGGAGTTCCATCCTGCATTGTCCACCCTTCTTCTGGGGCTTTTTGTGCTTTTGCAACCAGGGCGTTTATTCGCACCTTGAATTCCTCATATTCTCTCTGCAAACAGAATCAAATTCAGTGAAACTATGAGCTATATACATATTTTATCAATGAAAGATTAGTAAAACTTTTAATACCTTTATTGCTCTCCGTTCTTTAACAAATGAAGGATGGACCTTATCATTAAGATAATCTATCTTTTGCTGAAAATACCATTCTGGGGCACGGGGCTCAACATTGAATTTCTTACAAAAAGGAACCCATTTCTTTGCAAATTCAGATGTTTCTGATAATGCTTCAAATGTCAACATAGCAGCACCATCATCAGAAACATAGCAAGATACTTTATCAACAGGGTAATCTACCGCAAGGATTGAGAGGACAGTGTTTGCAGTGACCAAAGGAGGTTCCTTCATTGGATCAACTGTACTCACAAATATATCAACTGGAGATAGTTGAGAAGGTTTCCCCTCCTTTTCATACCTAAGATAAACAAATAGGCAAATAGTTGAGTGATCAACTGATCATCCAACTAACATGAACAAAAAAGATAATATGACAATCTCAACTACCTCAATGACAATCTGTCAAGATATGTTTCCCTTTCAATTGGAAGCCACTTGGGAAACTGATCAAGAATCCATGAAATAGCAAACCAGATTTCGCAGATGACGGATATGAGCCACAGAGGATATGCATCAGATGCAGGGTTTGTGATTCGAAAATGAAAGAAGAACCCAACAACCACAAGACGAATTATGATGATCATCCTGTATGGGTTTATTTGGCTAGAAGGGACTGGCAACTTTCTCGACAATGGTTGTCTTGCTTCATCCATTCTACAGAAGAGAAGAAAAGATTACCACAAATTTAACAAATAAGTCGAATGTTTTTTATATAAAAAGAAATTAAATATTAAAATACAACAATCATGATATACAAGGTGGCCTTCTAAATTAACCTTTGCCCACTCCAAAAATATCATCATTGTCCCCATGTTAAATTGAAGCTAGTTAAAATTTGTAAATTCATCTTAAACATGATAGAACATCCCAAATATATGCCTTTTGATTCTATTTGATACTTGTAATTGATAAAGTCTTGCCGAAGATACATGAATTTGCTAAAATTTAGTTGGCCTAACTTGTAAAAGCTATATTCTTGTTATAACTCAGCCAAAAACAACCAACACATTCCACATTTTCAGAATAACCATAAGCAATTGGAGTTGTTTAAAGAAATATGATTTGCAAAAAATCACCTTGTAACTAGTTTTTATTCACAGCTTCCTCCTGTCACAATGGTCAGTTTTAATGTTGGAATAATTGGTCACTAAATGAGAGAAGACATATAGATTTCAGTTTAAATGGTACTTATACTATTGGTAACTCTCAATTTTCACAGAAAGTGAGTCAAAATTTAAAAAATTGTAGATGTGCACCATGAAAATACGAAACCAATAACTCAGAAAACATGAATATTTTAAATTATAGAGAAGTACATTATGTACACTGTTCTGTCCTGAACTTAGAACAGAAAGACAACGACGTGTGGGGGCATAAAGTATACGTTATATGTCAAACATAACTTATGGGGCCCTGCATTCTGGAAAGCTTTCAGTTCATGTAGTCATGGTACTATAGCTTACTGAATATATATATATATATATATATATATATATATATATATATATATATATATATATATATATATATATATATCAACAATTGCATTCGAAATACAATTTGATATTAACAGACCGAAAAAAAAAAAAGAAATCAAGAATTAATTGCACAATATCAGAATTGGGCAATGGACTAGAACAAGATTTCTATAATGATGATGGATGATTAACAAGTTACGGAACTTACAATGGTAAATCTGTTTCATCACCATCATTATTCCAATCTCTACCGCCACCATCACTCCTAGTCATTTGCGTTTTCTCTTGCTTCTGCTTCCAATTCTCCATTCTCTCCTTCCAGGCCACACTTCCATATCCATAAGCGGCAAGATCCTTAGAAGGATCCATGGATCTAGGTTGCACTGCAAGGAAAGAGCTTTTTCATTAACCTTGTGATGGACTAAAACAACTGATAGATCAACAATATCATCTCGACTTGTCATTTTACATGACTATTGCTAAAAAATAGGATAGGTAGAAGATCCTTGTATTAATAAAGAATCCCAGTACCTGGAAGACTGGGATCTGAAAATGGAAGTGGGTGAATTCTTTTTCCTCCCCCACCCACAAAAGAAGGGACGAGTGCATGCTGTTCTGGGGGAATATCATCGACCTGGAATGGAAATAAGCCCATGCATCAGACGCGAGATCTCAGAAAGGCATTTGGGAAAAATCACAAAAACATGAGACTCATCTAATTGGACGCGCCGGAAAAGAATTAGGTAAAAGGGTTTAATTGAGTGCAAAACATCGAGAGAGAGAGAGAGGCGTGAGTTCAAGTACCATCTCGCCATTGGTGAGAAGAGGGACTAGAGGCACTGTATGAACAACATAAGGCGTGTTCAAGTCACCACGCCGGCCATAGGTCATGTGGCCCTGCAGCATGGCCTCGGCCATGTACTGCGAGTCCTGCTTCTCTCCCGGGACGAAGTTGAACTCGTTCTCGAGATCATCGACGTCATCCTCTTCGTCGTCGCCAGCCACACGAGGGCACCCTGCAGAAACAGGAAGACGAAATGCAACAATCTGATAGAAGAAGGATCAAAGAATGGAAAGATCCACTGCAATCGATGCGGTTCCGTAGTTATACCCTTGAGCCGCTTGAACCGGGTCTTGCACTGGGGGCAAACTTGGTTTCCCTCTCGCCGCTCGTACTCATAGCAAGTCCTGCAAACGGGGAAGGCGCATTCGTTGCAAGCCACAAAGAGATCTCCGTCGACGGTGAGGCCGACGTCGTCGCCGCAGATCTGGCAGATTTGGCCGCTCAGCTGCTGCAACGGCTTCGGCTGTGGGCAGTATCAACTCCACACATCATCCTCCGGATTGTCTGACGACAAGAAGAAAGAAACAGAGGAAGCGGCACGTACCCCTGACTCTCCGTCGCGGCGGATGACCACAAGCTCATTCCGGTTGTGAGAACCGGCGACCAAACCAGCGCTCGCCTCCATTCACTGTTCGCTCGTGATGATCTTATCTAATTAAATCCGACGGTGGTCGAGTGCTGGAACGCCCAGGCCGACCCGACAACTCAACTCTTTTCCGCTCCTTTGGGGGCGGAACAATCACCCGAGCGATCCGACCTCCTCCCTTCTCTCCCCTCTCCCTACCTACTCAGGGCGTGAGAGTGGTGGACGGGGGAGGAGAGGCCTCTCTCTCTCTCTCTCTCTCTCTCTCTTCTTCCTCCCCGCCTTATCAATTGCTCTTATTGTTCCTTGCTTTCCACTTACAATGCTCACAGCTGGATCGACTTCTTTATCAATTTTCAGTTGGCTGATTCAGTAAAAAGGCCATCGGAGGGGGAAATATTTGGGAGATTTAAGTATGAAGCAGGCATTAGGCGATAACAGACACAGTTAGGAGGCAACGTTAGCGGAGTCTGCGATAAACAACGGCCTCAATCAAACACCATCCGCCAGTTGTTTATTTATTTTGCCTTTTTCCTCTAGTTTTACAAGTCTGCCGACACAACCCTCGCGTACAGCTAAGAAAGAGATGAGAGGTGGGTGACCCAGAGGCCTTTAACTGCCGGGGTGGAAAGAGGCTCGATGGTTATATCTGCAGGGGTGGGGGGATGCAGAAGAAGGGAATGTGGAAAAGGCGAAGGCAGAGAATTAAAGTGGAAGCCAAAAGGAAAATGCAGCAGGAAGCCTGGGAGCAAGCAAAGGGGAAGGGGAAGGGGAAGGGGAAGTTAAACGAGGCCTAACCGATACTGGAGTGCAACGCAGCGGCCAGTCGAGAGGCAAAAGCGCATGCGGGTTTCGGATGTCAACATCGGGTGCAGCTCATTGCGTCGGATTTGGTTGACGTCCTTCCACCACAGACTGCTCGCTGGACCCACGACCGACGCTCGCCGTCGGCAGCCGTACTCTCGCTCGCCCGCACTAATTTAGGGTCAACCGGTAAATAGTGTCTCGAAGAAAGGTCGGGGAGGGCAAATACCGAGGCGTCGGTGCATCGCTTTTTGCTCGCTGCGGATTACCGGATCAGTCGCGTCCGTGTGAGGAGTTGCTTTGCCCTTCGAGAGGCAGTTGAAAAGGGGCGAGATTTAGGTTCCACATAATTGACTGATGATAATGGACGAGGTTGGTTTGACGTCGGTCTCCAGCATACCGTTTCCATCATCGACGTCTCAACCAGCTCGCTCTTCACAGGGTGGGGATTAGTGGAAGCTGTGACGGTGAAATGGCGTCGGTGGGGGGGCAGCAGTTAAGAGTCGCTAAGCGGTGGCAGACCCATATGCTTCACTCACCACCGGGTCAATGCAGCCGAGGCGGCAAGGCATCCGGAATCAGTAAATGAGTAGCGCTCAAGACCATAAAAGCGGAGGACATGTGAACGGAGTGGGCCCCTTCATTCCTCTGGTGGCGTTAAGGCAGGAGAGTTTGGTTGGAGGCGAGCACCGACCCTCGGTTCGCTGGAGAAACAAAAGATTCTTGAACGGAGAGTTGGGGCGGGAGTGGGACGATTTGTGTGCAGCGTTTCTGCACGTGGCATGTGATTCTTCTGGTGCAGAACAGATTCTTGATTGATCGTATCTCCGGTCGGTTAGCTTCGGTCCAAATGAGAAAGAGGTGGGCATTAATGCGAGACATCCCAAAGAGCTTGGTCGACTTGGACGCGTCCATCCAAAATCCAAATGGTCGGGCCAGTGAAGATGTGTCGGCTTCATCGATAACGTTGAAGATGGGTGAGAACCAGACACACAAAACATTCATGGAGGATTCAAAGCCACGACCCATCCCGGGTGTAGGGTTGCACGACAAATATCAGTCCCCTCGTATGATAATGCTACACTCGGCTTGCATACTTGACGTTTAATTGGAGACAGCAACGGGGTCATGTAGGTACACCGCCAACTCCCGAAGACAAGCCGAGTTGGTGAGAGAGGTGTGTCAGCAACACCAGGAAAAACATTTTTCTATCCAAGTCTTTATTTGGTCAGGTAAATATAAGTAATTTGATGAAGAAAATAAAAACAATTTTGATATCAATTATTATGGTTGAATTAAAATACTAATAGTTCTTAAAAGTGAACTAAAGATTCTTCAACATTAACTATAAGTTAAACTTCGATTATCTGATATAGATATTGATTTGGACCCAACCAGCACATCCATTTTAGATATATATATACATATATATAGTTAAGACTAATGGATGACGTTTACTAATACTAAATTTAACTCCATGAATTCGCTAGCTAAAATTAATCTTGTTTATGTTTCAAGTTATCATAATTTGAAATTTGGTTAGCGAGCTTAAGTTTTGGATGAAGTAGCACATCAAGAAAGAGAAGAGAAACAACTTTAACATGCGATACAATGCATTTCAATTGTCTCATAAGATTCAGAATCGATCACGATCTATTTGTCTCAAAGTTTAAGCGTTAGGAGTACAAGTGATCCGAGTTGAGATTCTACAAGGACATACATAATAAGATCTTATAATGTTTGAGTATCGATTATGATTGGTCAAAATATCTGGTCCAAGAAGAGGCAAATTAGTCTAAGAAACTTGAGAGCATACGTTAGGGCATTTTATAGTATGGTATCTGATTGTTAGGTTAAAGTTTATGATTAGTGCTGGGAATTGTTATATGTACTATTTGACTTATCGGATCAACTCTCTCGTCAATACTATAGGGCCAACCTCATGGATTCATATTGACTCCCTTGTTGGTGTCTCGTTATTAGTCTTGTAGATCTGGACCTCACATGTCATATGAGCTGATTAGAGTCAAAGTATCAGCCAAGTGGAACTGGTGTGTTGGATAGGTATTAGCGATCTGACGATGGCTATCCATGTTGCATATTCTTCTTATCAGATGATAAACATATCGATTCTTTAGATAATTTTAAGAAATAAGAAACGGGCAGTAACAGGTTTGACGGGAGTCGTTGGGCTTTCTAATTTGCGATAGAACTGATGCGATAGTCCTGGAATTATGATCTCCGGCCCAATCCGACGTGGTTGAGCGGGCTGGGATCTCCGACGGTGTGTCTTCAATCACAGCTGCCGCGATTCCCTAAGGGCCGAAGCCTCGTCGCTTCCCCTCACCCGCACAGCTCTCCTCCGCCTCACTCGATCTCCACTGCTGTCGGAGATTCTATTCTTCCTACTCCACCGTTCGATTGATCCTCGCCTTCCCACTCCATCTTCTTCGTGATCTTTCTCCGCTTCCAATATTAACTGCGATCTTTAAATCCAAAACTCAAAACTTCTCATCGGCTGTTGCCTGTCGTAGCGCTATTCCTATATTTGTAGCGTTCCAAGGCCTTCTTGCTTGATTTTGCAACGTGGAACGCCAAACAATTGGATCGATCGCTCGGCCAAGATACAAAGGAACCAATTGCACTTCGAGAACACTGGAATTCCAATCGGATGCCGGTCGTGTTTACGATGGGATTGAACGCAGCGGTGATCGAGTTTTATATCCTGGTTTAGCATTTGACGTAAGGCTGAGATTTACCATTTCAAATCGAGGGCGTGGTAACACGAGGGGTGAAATGAGAGAAGAGAAGAAAGATGAATCGAACATTTGGTCTAATTCATATTACCAATTTCGTTATGAAGACTGGGCATGCTCTTTTTGTTATATGCAAAAGGCTGCCACGCAACGATAAAAAGAAACAAAATTACACCACACAAAAATCTTTATCGAGGTGGCTCGGTCACTCGGCATCCTCTTCGATCGTGCTCATTCGCTCCATGCCCCGCCGCCGCTGCTGCCCGAACTTGCCCCGGTTCGAAGCACTACGCTTCGGCATCGTCTTCTTCCTCTCCAAAGACCTCCATCTATAATCATCACCGTTGTTATTGGGCGCATCTGATCCTGCTAACTCTGCGGCGATGGGCATGACTTGAACCGTGCGCCGACCGTGATCTCTGTGCCTCGAAGCCAGCGGTCGGAGCGCCAAGTTGGCCTTCACCGCAAGAGCCGCCATGTCCGATCCCGAGAGCGTATACTCGAGCTTGGAGACAGGGAGCATGAAGTAGAGCTGGCCCAACTGCAGCGACTCTTGGGAGCCGAGCGCCGGGATGTAGGTGTTGCAGTAGAGCTCGTCGGAGCTGCAGAGGAAGCAAGAAGGATGGTGGCGACCGAGGACCTCGTACACCTTCACCTCGGTAAAGTACTCGCTCAGGGAGCCGTCCAGGGTGATGACTTTGGCCGTCACTGGAGAGGGCGTCTCAGCGGTGGAGGCGGAGGAGAAGCAGGAGCCCATGAAGCGATGGATAGCAGACTTGTTGGCAGTACCGAGACCGGACACGATAAGGTTATTTATAAGAGAGAAGGGTTGACGTTGAGAGGGAAGGGTGACGTGCGCGAGGTCGTCACCGGAAGTGTCCGAGGTCGCTTTTGTGTCATGGGTGACGAACGGCTCCTGCGTGCATCAAAAGCAAGCGCAGTCGGGCCAAATAATTGGGGGATTGGGTCGATCTGCTCCGAGACCAACCACATAACGGCGGGCGGAGTCGCCAGATTTGACCAGGAGCGCAGTTGCCTTCGGAGGCAGAAAAGTCCACCGACTTGTGCGTTTGGTTTGGTGGTCAACGCAGCATCTGGAGCAATCATGCAGAATCCATGGTAGGAATACATTTGCATGTGAACCAAATATAGGGTGTGTTCAGGTCTATTGGATTAAATTTCTTATCGTCCTACATATTATGATCCCAATCTGTCGTGTGTGCTAGTGGCTGTCACATCTGGCTCACATGTTTTGGAAATCAACAAGATAAGGTGCAACTAGTCTCCACTTTGTAACCTGGATTGGGTCGCGCGTGGGTTTGACCTTGCGAGTTCGTCTCGTCCACTAGGGATGATGTTGAAGGATCGACGATCCAAAACCTGACGCCACATTCGAGGCATGGATCTCTCTATTTTAAGTCTATTGACATTATTGGATTGGATGTGAACACCGAATGATAAGTTCCGACCTAAATTTTCGATACAGATACTCATATTGGATCCATAGTCAATTCTCATAAGTCATTGCCCTTTTTTGTTTTTGAATTTTCTCTCATCTCTATCATAAAATCTCAATTAAAGTAAACCACTCAATAATAATGTTTTTTCCTTATTTTTCTTAAGCAATACCTCATTCAAGCAGAAGATGTATTATTCGAACAAACGCATACGGCTCATCACCTTTCCTATCATCATCAGCGCAGGACCTAAAAAGGGTCCGTCCGTCCGCAAGAGCAGATCGACCGTGCGACTGCGTCCAAATTATGATGCGGAGCCACACGCCCACCAAAGCCAGTGACACGTACACACCCCGTACCCAATCCTTTTCTTCTGTTCTAAACGACACGTGTATACGTGCGCAGGGTCGTGTTCCCCAAATTTTATGGCGCAGGGCACGCATCAGCTACACGTACTTGGCTGAGCCGCCGCCGTCGTGTCGGGAAGACAGTGATGGTTTCTCCGCCGTCTGGGATGACTTGATAAATTAGCAGTCTATTGCATGAGGTCATGTTATGGCCTAGTTTTCCATCTTCCGCTGGTTCCTGAAAGCAAGATGACACATCTACTTTGGGATGGATACCTTTGACCATCTTCCTTTTTCTCCCATGGGGGGAAGATGAGATGGGTTGAGAACATATACTTGTGGAGGTGGAAACTTCCAAAATGTGAGGCCACCTTTTTGTTGTCTTTGTTTTCTTTTTGTGTTGGATTTTCCGACTACACTTCCATCAACAAGAAGTTGCTCGGCATCAACAGGAGTAAGACTAACCCCACCGCAACGCGTCATCGCTTATGTAACACGCAGTGATACTCCACACGTCCGGTGGCTGGGGGATTCGAGGTGCACGACGCTATGAGACGAGCGGGGAAAGAGATGGAAAATGACGGGCGGCCAAGGCCGGAGACTTCTCAGGAGGGTTCCTCACGGCTCTCTTCTCGGCACCAGCAACCGCTGGCGGAGGTCTCTTTCCACGACCGTCGGGCCGCTCCACCCCGCCTTGGCGTGTCTATCAAGTTACCACTTTGATGTGCTCGACACCTCGAGATGCATCATGCCACTATCCTCCTCTTCTCTCTCTCCATCATCCGACGTACCAACCCACTGTTTCACACCCCCGTTCCCTGACTCAGCACATCAATTTAGTATTGACTCGGGCTCACCCCGCAGCTTCCACAAACACGCACGCACTCTCTCTCTAGTCAACATATTTTTGCCATCCTGGGGTAGCGCTTCCCGAGCGTGCAACGGTAACCGAACATGGCAACTCTCAAAAGCCTTTTTTTTTTTCCCCTTGACATTGCAGTCAAACATCATCACCATGAGCACTAATTTGATGCATCTTAAACACCGTCCTCCCCGCAATTACTAATGTTCTCCGAAATAGCCAATGTGGAAGAAGATAAATCAGCGGATCTCACCTGTTTAGTGCTCACCACGAGGAAACCGACCATTGCTACCTCGATAACAACTAAACAAATACAAGGCATGTTCATAGAATTGAGATATGCCACGGTGGCATACATGAGAAGTGGCATACATGTATACGTAGAACCATGCACGAGGACGAGCAGCATGTCAACCTTTTCCCATCTCCTAACCGTACGTACAAAGGACATGGTGCCAACGGTTAAGACACCGGTAAAAGAAGGCGTATCATCTACTAAAAGGAGGAGGGAAAAGCTACATAGTCCTCCTCGAACACTCAGAGATTAGGAAACGAGAGAGAGAGAGAGAGAGAGAGAGAGAGAGAGAGAGAGAGAGAGAGAGAGAGAGAGAGAGAGAGAGATCACTGCTTTCTAATATTATGCACAACAGACCACTGTTCTCTTTTACCGTATACCACAATTACTACAAGTACCGTATCCACTACTTTTTACAGACATGGTGAGCTAATTAAGCTGCTTTCGTAACCTTCCTGCATCATACTGGCTTCTTAATTATGAGATATATTTTACTCGTCATGTACCGGGCCTCTCAGAAGGGAGCTCGGTGGGGTATACCCTTTCGCTTGGATGTCCGGTAGCTGACGATGGGAGGCGTTCCGGGTGAAATGCTGCGGCTGGTGGCGGTTGCGTCGTCTTCCAAATGCGAGATAGGCACTTCGATCCTGCGGCTAAAGGCCGATGACGTCTTCCGGAGCTTTCTGGGGGACGACGAAGTGTCCGACTCCAAACCGCAGAGCGAGTCACGGCCTGGTTTCGGGCGGAGATTGAAGGTGAGCTCCGGGTCCGTCTTCATGCCTCCAAGCTGCGAGGAGAGACAAGAACAGTCAACAGGATTATAAATAGCGAACCTACTGTCGAGGAATCCATTATATATAGGAGGTTTTCTTGTTCAATTAGTTCGACCGAGCATCGCAAAATGTTAAGTACGAGTTAATTTGAACATCTAGATCCCATCCCATTTCATTTGCTATGTTGGTGGAGACAAATGCAGAAGGAAACAAGAAGAAGAAATGCTCAGAGGAGGAGGAAAAGCTTCCGTCGTAGAGAAGCAAAGGTTGCTTGTCTTCTCTAAATGCGTGTGTATCTATATGCACATCGACGTCCGTCGATAATATGCAATGGGGGAAGAGGGATTGATGAAGCACGCTGCACCTTGCATCCCAGGGAGCAGAACCGGAAGGAGTCCAGGAGGCTTCGGCAGCAAATCTCACATGTGTTGGTCACGCCTTTTCCGGGCCTCGGCTGCGGCCTCCCGTTGAGGAAGACGATCTTGGCGCTGTTTATAACGTAGGTTTGCACGCAGGAGATGTCTATAAACTTGGACACCTCCGACACCCTGATCACGTTGTGATACGATGATCTCCGAATCTGAACAGGCAGAATCAGAATTTCGAACCAGTAAGAATCAAAAAGAGCGATGTTCGATTTGCGGATCGATTCATCAGGCTGGCACACAGGACAAAAGTAATGACCTGAACGACACGGTGATCCTTGTGATGGGAGAGGCAATAGGAGCAGAGTGATTCTTCCATGCAATCCAAACAGTACATGTTGCACTCGCTCTTGCTGGAGTCTACATGGATCTTACAGGGAACGAAGAAGACCGTTCTCAGGAGCGGCTTCAGCCATGACGGGCCACCAGCATCCTCGTCCCCCGACTGGACCATCGGACCCACCTAAGCAACCAAAGAAGGAAAAATCCCCATGCATCGATTAAGCCCCGATCTCCGGAAGCACCAACAGCAACCAAAGTAGCCAAAAAATCGAAGACAAGCGAAAAAGAAACGGAAAGGCGGCGCCTTTACCATCACCTTCTTCTGCTTGCTCCTCACAAAGCCGACCCTGTGCTTATTCTCGATAGCCAGCTCGTCCAGATACGAAGTAAACCGGAATAAGCAAGAGACCGAACCACAATCACAAATCCAAGGACGAATCAAGGATTGTATCGGCGAGATGAGGACCACTTAGCATCAAAAGCAACCGTCCGGCATAGAATCGTCGAGGCGGCCGCCGGGAGCAGAAGGGGGAGAAGAGATGACCAGGAGGAGAAACAGAGCAGAAGGGACATGAGAAAGAGGCGTAGACGGTGGAGATGGAAGTCTCGGAGACGAGCGGAGGAAATGCCAAAATGGTATATATATATATATATATATATATATATATATATATAGATAGAGAGAGAGAGAGAGAGAGAGAGAGAGAGAGAGAGAGAGAGAGAGAGAGAGAGAGAGAGAGAGAGAGAGAGAGAGAGAGAGAGAGAGAGAGAGAGAGAGAGAGAGAGAGATGGCGGTTCGCAAAGTAAGCGATTATTGTATGCATGGAGGGCGTCGATTTATGGCGACTTGTTGCGGTAGATCAGAAGCCATCGAATCGGCCAGCTAATTAAATGGCAGCGTGACACAGCCGATGGTGATAAATACATATCATTAAGGCTGGTGTTATGACGAAGGTGCTTTGTAATAGTTGAATTTATTACAGGAGGGATGAGGGGGCCGTCCTACGGGGCATCGTGTCAAATCCGCAGCTCTTAGCAAACATATGGTATTTGTTTTTATTAATTTAAATTTATTATATATATATATCCTTGTAAATCTACAAATTTATACCTCTAAAGTTTTTTTTTATCCACTTCTTTGAATTGAATTTAAGGTAGAAATCAATAGTCGACTAAAAAATTTGATAATATATATTATTTTTGATATGAAAAGTATGATACATGGATGGTTTGATATATGTCACACCTACCCAAAAGACCGGTAAGTTGGCCCTATTCCTTTCTCCCAAGAGTGATATTCGATGTTGATGGGGGGTGATAATTCGATACCAATATGTAAGTCCATTCAATTATGATGATAATTGATAATTCTTGATATTAAGTCATTGCCCAATGATTATAACATTGATAATTTAATACATGATCTCATGATTCAAATGATAATCGAGATTGTTTTAAGATATTAAAAAAAGTTCTTAGGTGTGTCCTTCGGAGGGTTGAACAATTAATTTTTTATTATATTTTTAAATATTTTAAATCTTCTAGTAACTTAAATATCAAGGAGGTTTTTATTGGACACACTCCTAATGTAATTTTGTAAAGTTATCAATTGAATCCTCAAACTATAACACATTTACTTGTGATGACAAGCATGCAAGTGGACCTCATTTGGTGCTGAACCTCTTCATGTATTGGACAATTAGAATCGACCTTAATAGTTTACAAGTATGATTAGTAATATGATTAGCTTAAGTTTATCGGAGAAGTATCAATGATTAGCTTACACATTTATCTTTTTAATCCCTCAAAAAAAGCTCATTTATTAATATACACACTATATGCATATTGTGTTCCATTTCTAGATGGAAATTGAAGGACGCTAACATCACAGGTTGAAAGATAGTGCTATAATATGATAGAGGGGAGACATGGGTTCACTATGCACAATTATTATAAGGGTGCAAGCCTCTCGCTTTAATCCAACAAAGATAATGACGGTGGCGGCGATGAGGATTGCTGTGGATTTTGATCGAACCATATGGCGCATATGTGACAACAATTGGCAATGCAACTGTAACCGTCATTGCTGGGAAGAATATGACCAACAGCTCATCCATCCCCTAAACTTATCCATTAGGAAGCCGAATACAGAAATATTTGTATAAACGTCACATAATTGATGGAGGTTGCAAATACGCAGTCTCCCCATATGGATGATACCAAGCCGATGCAAGTACTTGTAAACCAAGCTAAAGCGACCTTAATTGTTTCCTAATTCTCCTCAGGAAGGCCTGACTTCGTCCCACTCGTTACATGTACATCACACGGATGGTGGCAGATTTATTAGTTAATCGACCAAGTTGAGTCGAGCAAGTAACAGTCGCTGATGCTTCAAGAAAATAGGGAAGTGTGAACCGTATCACCAACTCTTCGTGCAAGGAAAAAAGAAGACGATGGAAGTGCGCAGAAAAATTCCTCCCAACTTCATAGTGGCTGCTGGATGGATTGGATGGCACACCCGAGCGCAATCATTGACGCTAATGCTTGGAAGCTTCACTTTGACTCGGCGCGTGATTTGGAGGTGTACAATCTTTTTTTTTTGTTGGTTGACTCGAGAGATGACACCATGCACGGTCCTACTTTTCCGATGCTATTTCTCGTCTCCCAACGATTCAAATACGACCTGTTGCTGTTTCAGAGGGTTCCACCATTGCCCCGCCTCCCACCTCGGCTGACTTATGCGTCATCGGCTGCATCCTCGAGATTACAAGTTTCTTTTCTTGATCATTCATTTTGCTAAACTTGCGTTTTCTGTAATGCACAAGAGCTGTAAAATTCCAAGATTGCTGCTAGTAATCCTTTGTGACACTGTTCGTTTTCTGATGATGTATGTATTGCTCTCGACATTTTATGGGAGGTATATGCTCTCTTGCACTTCCTTCTCATTTTGGTTATTCCCATTAAAAATCAGAAAAATAAAACAAAAAAAATTTTCTTTTCCTTTCTATATAGGATAAAAACATGATTAACGCATCGACCCCTCATGGTTTACGCATGATTGACACCTCAAGTGACGTCTTGTGGCTTACGCATGATTGACACTTTACAGTCATACGATTAATATGTAATCAGTACGTGACTAACATTTCAATGTAAGGTCAAATTAATTGTATCCTAGATTGGACGTGATGTGATCATAATCAAGCTCGAGCGAAAAGCGTAATCGCTCCCTATAATCGATGTTTATAAGAGTTTACTCTAAAAGAGTTCTCTATGTGACAATCGTCCCGGTACTGCTCAATGTATTGGTTGAATTTTCAAATCCAAAACTAACTTAAGCATCAGAAGAATATTATCGAGAACACAACTAATTCAATTTTACAGGGTTTGACATCTCTGAAGTCGAATGGACTTAGAGACCAACCAATACAAAAAAGGATATAAGTTAACTTCGAATCAACATCCACCCTGAACGACTAATTTCTGAGTTAACACCTTTCGAGTAAAAATCAATATCTCACTCTTTTTTTTTCTTGCAATAAAAAAGGTTTTTTTTTATTAGAAACATCATATATTCGATGATTAAAAGAAACTTGGTCGACAAGGCGGATGACAGTCCCAAATTCCACCCGCTAGCATGGACTTTTGCAGGATGCTTTAATCGTTGTTCTATGCTAGTTTTTTACGATCATTCCCTTGTTTCTCCAACCAGATATCTCAATCACTACGATGCATCGTGCACACATTCTTTAAGAGCCATTATGGACCAGACAATGTTGCTGCGCTTATGGCCCACGATAGCTGTCCGGCCCATAAAATGGGGCGCCATCGGAAGCTCGTAGAACACGATACTTGCAGATGCTACGAACACAGATACGACGGTCCCATGGTCCATCCATCCTTCATAATTATTGAGCCCACTACATACACATGACACCCAACCCGGAAAGCAAGCCGAATAATTCCTTGGCATCATAGCTATGTGCATAGCTTTTGTGGCGCTTTGATGGACCAAGGTCTCCGGGATTCATTCGTCGGTCCAAAGTGGTCAAATAAAATAACCTTTTTATAATAAATGCGACATGAGGAGGGGAACGATAATAACTAGAAAGGAGCGTCTATGTATACAACTTACAGCCAGGGAAGAGCTCCTCTCCTTTTCGTGTTTCTTTACCTTCCCTCCCCTTACCAATGGGACCGAAGCAGCGGCAGAGGCTTAAAGAAGATGGCTATTACCACGCCGGAATGGTCCCTATGGTTTGCTTCTCGAAGCGCCTGATGGTGTCGGCGAGACGCTTCATGTTGTCATCGTAAACGTATGGGATCTTCTCAAACCATGTCACGTTGCCTGCCGCCGGTAGCGGCACAAATTCCCGGCATGGCTCGCCCAACACATTGATGGAGTTGTGGTAGTGGTAGTATCGGATCATGTCCTCCGTCTTGTGGGTGGTCTTGCCGATGACGTTCTCCGACATGTGGACGCCCGTGGCATACGCGTTCTTTGCCTGGATGGCGTATTTGCGGTCTCTCCTTACTCCTGTGATGGAGTTGCGGAACACCAGCTTCTCGAACCCCCATTCCCTGCACACCCACAGTAACGGGAAGAACCATATCTGCACATCAAAACCCTTGTGCCACTACGAAATGTTACCGATTGTTTCGATCCAATTCGAAATGGGAAGAGAGATCAAACTCACTCGGAGTAGTCTTTCTTGGGGTCCTGCAAACACAGCTTGCTGGACATGGGATTCTGCTCGATGGTGAATTGGGTGTAGTCGGAGAGGTTACGCAGCACGGACTCGAGCGTCCGCCCCTCGGGCAGGTATATGTACTCGTCCACGTCGAAGAAGAAGGTCCAATTGGCCGCATGCCGGTACCTGTGCAAGCAATCGTTCACCACCAGGAACTGGTTGTAGTAGTAGCCATCGTACTCCGCTTGCGCCTGGATGTCCTGCACGGTGGCGCGCCCCGCCCTCACCCATGGATCGAGCACCGCTCGCACCTCCGGCCCGATGCCCCCGGCGTCGTGGAAGACGAAATGGGAGCTGGGGCCGAAGAAGTAGGCGTGGTAGGCCATCCACTCCCTGATCCGGCTCGCGCTCAGGTTGCCGTAGAGAGAGGAGCCGCAGTACAGGTACTCGTACTTGAACGGTGGCCGGAAGCGGGACTCGTCGTAGGAGCCCGGCGACTCCTCCAGAGCCACGAACTTTTCGTACCTCCGGGACTTGGTGGAGTAGTAGGCGTGGAGGAGGAGCTTGCCGCCGGCGTTGTCCGTGTTGGGGTTGAAGGGGAAGGAGCAGTTGACGACGACGACAGTGTAGACGCGGCCGTAGCCCCAGTCCGGCAGCATCTTGTAGGCTTTGGCGCGGACTGGTTGTGGCTGGGAGGTGGCGTTGGGGGCGGCGGACGGGTTGGGGTTGGGAACCCACTCGCATTTGTACCAGGGGCTGCCGTAGACGTGGGTGGGCTTGGAGGCTAGCCCGACGACGGCGAAGGTGGCGGGGCCGCCGCGGTAGGCGCCCATAAGGACGAAGAGGGCGGCGGCGCTGCCGTAGGCCTGGAAGACCCGCTTGTTGCGGTCCAAAGCGGGGGTTCTCATCTTGGCGGTGGGAACCGAAAGGTTGGAGCTTGGAAGCGGCTTCAGGGCGGTGGAGTTGAAAGCGGAATCAGGGGAGAGAGAGAGCACCGATTTCTGGACGCTGGTGACAGTGTTGGAAGTGGTTATGGCGAGAGGGCAGGAGGAGCGGGAGGTGAAGAGGGACTCGTAGGGTTGCAGCTGCCACATGGCCATGACGAGGGTGACGACTACAAGAGTGGCTACGAAGGCCTTCACGTCAAAACAGGGGAGGAGCGGAATGGGAGGGGACGCTCCATTACCTCCTCCTCCCTCTTTCCTCGGGTTGGCTTTCATCCTTTGCTCGATCGGATTTGTTCTTCTTGCCTCCTCTACACTGTATTCCTCAGGATTGATCTTGAAGGAGAAGCTTCAGCTTTCCCAATCTCTCTCCCCCTTCTTTCCCTTCTACTGCAGAAAGCAGCGGTGGAAATTGAGGTGCTTAAAAAAGAACAAGAAAAGAATCCCCCGACAATGCTTGAGAGAGAGAGAGAGAGTAGAGCAGTAGGCTGCGGTGGGAAGCCATGGAGGCGACAACTCTTACTGGGAGCTATTTTAACCCGATGAAAGGTACCGTGTGTCGAGATGAGCCGTTTTTACTTCCCTGTCTTTAGCAAGCATCTGCAATCACTTTTGGTCGTCTCAGCCGTCAGCATTGTATCGACTGCGGTATTGCTCCAAATAAGATTACGAAGGAATAGTGCGGTAAGCTTCACCTCATCTTAGTAGAAAAATTTTGAGATCAGATTATTAATAGTCGATGCATCATACGGCAATATCAATCACGAATTCCCACCTTATGTCACCATCCTCAAGATTCTCTGTCTACGAATCACCACCTAAATTTACTGTATTCGTGCTTCATATCTATAATTACACCGGGAGATTCTGTAAACGCAGCACGATCACAGAGCTGCGACGGATTCCACATTGCATCATTATCTGTTAATTAAAGGAAGACATAGGATTCTGTCTTTGATTGCTTAGCCACTTCGTTTTCTGTTGCTATCATCCGCAAAGGGCTCCTTTACATTACTGGTGAAGCTACGTTCCATTGCCCTTTTGATCAGTGCACTAAAAAGCTATTATCTTTTGACTAAGGCAAGCATGATGTCTATTGTTCACTCCTATTGCTATGTTGCTCGGTGTAGTTTGTCCAGGCGACTTCATGTCGTAATAAAGAGTAGGTAGTAACGTAGAAGCTGTTTAACTGCAGCCATAATTGCCTTTATCTGTGGCCACGAAGAAGGTCCCCGTACCTTCTAGGTAGATCTTGCCGGATGAGACTATTTATACTTTATGGATTTAATTTTTTTTCTTCTCTAGATTTTACGTGATGTTGACTGTAAAAATTCATTGATCATAAGTCACAAAGAAATGGAGTCAACTCGTGAATTGATCTCGACTCCAAATCATGGCATATGATTGGAAATATCATCAGCACAAATCTCAACGAGCAAGGGTAAAAGAAGAGAGAGTCGAAGATATTCGACGTGTTTGGTAGATGTTAGATCTCCATCATCACTTATAAGAAAAGATTATTATTGATTGGGGTTTTTCTGTCAATATTCTTTCAAATATCAAATCAATGAATTTTTGAGGTTAGTCTCACAGGAAAACAAAAAAGAGAAGAGCAAATATTGATGACGGGCTCTCTTTTATAGTCATCGATATTTGTTGTTACAGAAATATTCCCTAAATTAAAATATATAATCATTTTCTATGATAATTTGTCTTGACATGATTAATTTAATCATTTTGTTTTGTCTTTTCGATGGCATCTACGCATCAGGCGTCGACCGGGCACCAATATTACTCCTATCAATTTTCTGTGGAATTTAGAGCTTAGTTAGATGTCGTAGGCAAAAACAAAATAGCGTCAATGTTGTATGCAAATGATGTGCTCACCACCATGGCGATGCATCTTTAAAGACAGATGTGGCTAAATGTTATTATCGAGCACATGGATTTTGTTCTTCATTAAAGAAGGAAACAATTAACTCATGCTCGATGGCAACACAAATGAATGATTGTATTACGGGGGCTCAAATGCATTCACGTGTCAGAGTCTTCTTCGCACTACGTTTAGCTCCTCTGTGCCGTCGACGACGAGCTTAATCCGTCGGGCTGTGAGAAAGAGGACTGAGATGTCGTCGAAATGATGGACGGATGTTTCTCGATGTGCCTCCTTAAACGCTAATTATGCTGCTAAGGATCGGGCCATAAATGTGAGAAATGGGCAACAATTTACGACTTGAGGAAGAGGAAGGAGATGAAAAGTTACGAAGAACAGCAGCGGCATGCCCGTTAGTTGCGAAGTAACGTTGAGGGCATGGGAAGCAGGACGAATTGGAAGGGCATGAACTCGAAAGCTCCCTCCTTCCTGCCGTCCCGTAGATCGAGCGATGCGTGTGTGCGCCGGAGATGCCGTTGCTGGCGTCGTCACTACCACCACAGCTTCTGAAAGCCTGACTGTGACAGTGAAACGATGGCGGGCCAGAATCGGGTAGGTGACGGGTTGATGTCATGCGCCGGGGACCGGCTGACCCACCGCCCTCGCCATGGCATGCCGGAGTGGCACCCACTCCCATCCCTCCGTGAAGCGAGCGAATGAATAGGCCAATCAGTGCAGCAGGCTGAGCGATGACAGACCACAAGGAAGAAAAGGTCGACCCATTGTCCTCCAGATTTGTTGTTAGTGGAGGGGTTAATTGTATTGCTTGTTCGCGTCCAAATCCAGCGGGGCCGATGAGTTGTGTGGATTTTTGGTACGGGAGGAGGGCGTTGGGGGGACACTTTCCCCGTTGCCGTTGCCCAAATGGCGAAAGGTGTTGTTTTGGTGGGTGGGTGTGCGAGAGAAGGAGAAGAGATCAAATCGGAAGCCGCGAACTGCATGCGTTGTTTGATTCCGATTAAGCAGTTTGTGGTACTGCCACGATCTTTAATGCGGCACGCATTCCGATGACTAGCGGACGGCCACCTGCAATTAATGTATCAATCGTGATCATGACCGATGTGCATCACGATTAGGCAATTAATTCCCGATTCTGTTAATTTGATGCATCCTGTCAACGTCCTTAATCACCGGATTATCCTTCGCAGGGAAGACAGTACCATCTACTTAATCACAATATATAATCGAAGATATCATCTGATCCGATCTAATTGGCAGAGACCTTGATAATTTATTATAAGCTTGTGGGTCGAATCTTGACGTATGTGTATATATGAGTTCATAATATTGTTTTACATCATGACTTTATTTCTTTTTATTTGGATAAAAGAACACAGCATTTGGCATCGATTATTGTTAGAACCTAATAAATATATTGCATAATTCCTTAACAATTTAAACTTTTGAGATTATTGATGGTCAGATCACAATTATAAGTTTAAATTCTGTATCTATTCCTTCTTGAAATAGGTTGGTTATTTGGGCGGCTTTTGGAGTATGATGACACTCTTTGGGATCCTCACCCAACACTTGGACATGATTTAATGGGAAATATAATTCAGAAATAGCTGCTGTGGGTGACGCTGCCACCTCTGCCAGTCTTCTCTTTTGCGTGAGGCTCAAAAGCGGCTTTGGAGAGAAATAGGAAGCCACTTAATGCCTGTGCCGCCGCTGCGTGGCCGCGTTTGCTTATAAGCACACCCCCATAGTCCGATTCTGTGGGACGTGTCGCGCCACATCCTCTCCTCTCTCTATTTTATTGCATCGACGAGGAAGAACGGTGTGGGGTTAATATTTAAAGTATTATTTTTTTAAAAAAAATCATTTTCGTTTTTATTTTAGAATAAATTAATTACATAAAATTATAGAGATAATTTTTATTTAACTTATTATTTTAATTTATAGATCCATGGTATCTATATTTGTAGATCCAAAAGTAATTTACGATTATATAATTATTTTTAAAAATTAATATAATTTTTTTTACTTTCATTTTATTTTTTTCTATTTGGCTTGATCTTGGGTAGTATTATCTTGTTATTACTATTTAAGAAAAGAATTATACTTACATTTGATAACTTCTTTTCTTTATATTATTTCATAGTCACAAGAGTGATAATTTGTATTTCAATATCTCATAAGGAGATAATCTTTTTCGACTATGAATTATAATAGTTGAGTTGGTGGGTTTAGTATTGAATTTTTCAATCAGTTTAACTATAAGACCTAGAAAATTTGTTTGAAGTCCTATATCATAGGGGAAAATCTATGAGATATAGTTAGTGACATGACAACAATAATATTAGATAATGTTACTAATGCAAACACCATAAAGAAATGGAGGATATTAAATGTAAAAGCTGAATTTATCTTGAGGAGAACTATTTCTCATGATATCTTTCAACACATTATTGGCTTCAAATTAGCTTCAAAAATTTGGATCACTCTTGATGTATTGCTCAACAAAATAAAAAATGACTTGACTTCATTATTTAAAGAATGATTTGACAAATGCTATCTAAGGTAATATTTTAATTTCTTGATACTTTTTGAAGATTAAAAATTTATGCTTAGAGATATTGGATCCAAATTAAGTCTATTTCTAATATACAAATAAAATATTATATTATTCGAGACCCTCAAAAAGAATATATTCCTTTTATTATATCTATTCAATGACGAGTTTAACAACCATCCTTAATAAAGTTTAAAAATCTTCTTACTTTTTGGGAATCATGCTAATGTATGTACTTTAGGGAGAGATGGAAATATTTTTTTATAAATAAAAAATATAATAAAAATAAAGAGAAAAAGAATGATATTAACAACCAATCAAAGTCTTATTCGAACAATAATATAAAACAAAAGAAAATAAATTCTTATTGGTATAACAAGTTAGGCCATATTAAGAAAAATTATCATGTTAAGATTAAATGAGAAAATATTACAATAAAAAAATTATTCTAATGCTATTGATAAATATTAGGGCAAATGTTTTATGACTGAATTTATCAATTTCAAACATGATTGGATAATCGATTTAGTATGTTGTCATCCTCTCACAGGTGATGCTATCATATTCATGAATTTTTATCAATATGAAGATATGGTGTAATTATTATGACAGACAATATAGTTTATCAAGTGAAGAATGAGGACACCATCATAATCTCATATAAAGATGATAATTCTATTATATTGAAGAGTGTGTACCATGTTTTAGATATGAAGAAAATTTTTTTTACCATTACAAATGCAATTGGTATTGAAAATTATATTCTTTTGAAATGATGAAGTCAAGTTTCTTTACAAAATAAAAGAATTAAATATAGATACAGTACATACTAGTAAAAGGATATAAGATTTTTATATTTTATTAGCATTAACATCTTATGTTGATAAAATAAATATAAATGATAGTACATTAATCTAGCATACTAGACTTGGTCATATAATTTATTTTAAATTAAAGATTATGACATAGAAAAGTCTAGTTAATCATCTTCTCAATCTTACTACTTTCAGTAGTAATGAAATTTATGAAGATTATCAATATAACAAAGCATACAAGTAACATTTTAATATATTACTTTTATACTGCAAGTTTACCTTAGAGCTTATTCATAGTAATTTAATGGGCCCTATTCAAACTCCATCTGATTAAAGTTCTTATTATATACTTCTCTTTATTGATAATTTTATAATGTTCACTTGGGTATATTTTATGAAGAAAAAATTAGAATTTTTTCTAAAATTATAAGAGTTTAAGTTAACAATTGAAAGTAGTTTTGAATGAAAAATTAAAAGGTTATATATTAATAATAATGAAGAGTTCACTTCTGATATATTCTTTTCCTTTCACAAAGAATATGATATCAAAAAAAAAAACTTACATGTGTAAGTATACTATAACAAAACGGTGTAATAGAATAGAAGATTCGATATCATATAAAGACTTTAAGTATTGACTTTATGTAAAGAATTTACTTAAACCCTTATAAGAAGAAGGTATGACATATTTATTTTTTTGTTATCAATCGAAATTCTCTTAGTCCCATCAATTTGAAGTTTCCATATCGGCTCATATCTAATGAGAAATCAAATGTTAAATATTACTGACTATTTGATTCTTCATGCTATATTCACATACCAATCTCAAAGAGAAGCAAGCTTGATGCTAATTTTAGAAAATACATCTTTATTAACTATGATTAAAGGAATTGTGTATGATGAAGTTTATTCTTATTATCCCCTATAATTAGTTTCTTTTTTAAATATCAACCATAGTAGTAAGTTATATACATTCAAAACTTGTGATTGAGTTTTTTTTTTCAGTAGTAAGTTGTTTTTGTCAACCATAGTAGTAAAGTTATATATCAAGCATAGTAGTAAGTTATATATGCTCAAACTTGTCATTTATTGATCTAATCTATATGTTGAGAAAAGTATACAGGATTAACTACGATAGCAAATAAGACATTAAGCAAATATAGTGCCGGAGTCAAAGATCGGACGATTTGTCGAGAGTCCGAGAGCTTCTCGGGAGTTCGCCAAAATGTATATTGGGAGTTCAATAAGAAGTTCGTCGAAAGTTCGACAGAGCTTGTAGTGAAGATCGGAGCTTGTCATAGAAGCTCGTTAGAATTTGCCAAGAAGATCATCGAGAGTTCAAGGGCTTGTCGATAGTCCGCTAGAAGATCACCGAGAGTCCGTCAAAAATCCGTCGGAAGATCGTTGGAAGAACTTTTGACCTACCGAGCATACTTGCTTAAGTAGATGTCTTAATTATCATAGTTAGGGTATAATTAGAGTTAGGTTTGGGAGGATATCCCACTAACTCAATTAGGGGCCAACTCGTCCTGAATTCAGATTGGTTTGGACTGGACTGTTGGTCCAAACAGTATGCTAAACCCTGTCTAGCAGTGGCACTACTAGAACTAGGCGATGGAACTACCTAAGGCTCATTCTCCAAAAAGTCTGAGTAGTGGTACCATTGGCAATTATTAATTGCTAGGCGATGGTATCGCCCAGGTCCAATAGCCGAGACTTTGTCTGGCGATAATACCACCAGACTGGGTGATAGTACCGCCTAGTGTTAGAGACCACTAGCGGTGGTACTGCCAGTACCTCAAAAATCTGGGATAAAACCTTTTTTGGCTTCATTTCTGAAGCCAATTGAGGTCTATAAATACCCTACACTTCTTTGCTTATTGCATACAGAAAGTGAACAAAAAGAATTGAGATTATAGTGAAATTACTGTTTGTAATCTTGAGAGTTCACCTTCATCGATTCTAAGACTTAGAAACTTGTATAAGGAGAGTGAGCAATCTGTAAAGAGATTTGTAAAGGGGTGATTAATCTTTGTCCATTGAAGAAAGATTAATAGTAGAAACCGATGACTTCAACAAAGAAAGTATCGGGAGTGGACGTAGGTCGGACGACCGAACCACTATAAATCGATGTGTTCTTTTCTTGCTATGCACTTTTTTTTCTTATTACTTATCTTCTTTACTTGACTGTCATTGCTCTATTTCTTCTCTACCCACTTATGAACATATTCAAAGTTAAACATCTTGGTCAAAATGAGTTTTTCATTGAACGAAGCTTTTCACCAAAACAATTTTCCAAAATTGATATTTTTAACCGTTGTACTAATTCACCCCCTACCTTATCTTAATGTCAAATTTGATCCTAATATACATTATAGAGATGAAGACACTGTAAGCATATGTCACTATTTCTTTTTTGAACCAATTGATGATCTTGAGCTTGTTTGTTTTGATAAAATTAAAGGTATTAAGGTGTGAGAAAATGTCATGGATGAAGCAACGAAAGTTTTTTTATAAAAATATCTAGATCTTATGCTAAAGTAGGTAAATGTTGATCTAATTACTTGTAAATGGGTCTACAAGGTAAAATAAGTTACCTAAAAGTATAGATTACTATAGGATAAGACCTAAAGGGGGTTTTCTTAAAAGTACGAAGAAGATTATCAGAAAATCTTTAGTTCTATGGCTAAGATGACATCTGCTAGGGTGGTGATTGTTTTAGCAACTAATTTTAGATGGAAGCTTTTACAACTTGATGTAAAAAATTCCTTTCTATATGATAAAATATACAAGTACATTTATACAAATAGTCACTGGGATATACTTCTATTTTCAAACCAAATTATGCTTATGAACTTAAGAAGACCCTTTATGGGTTAAAAGTAAGCACCCAAAGCTTAGTATGAAAAAATTATTCAATACTTGTATTTCTATGATTATTTTTTCTCTTATTCAAATCCTATCTTATTTATTAAAAAGCAAAGAAGTATACATATTATTGTTATTCTATATGTGGATGATGTGATTATCACCGTTAATAACGAAATAGAGATTTCAAAGCTTCATGATGATCTTTCTATCTGATTTAAAATGAAAGTCTTGGGAGAGCTTAATATTTTTTTTAGTCCAAAGGTGATGAATACAAAGGTATATATTTTTATTTCTCAAGCAAGCTATGCAAAAAAAAAAAAAATTATTGAAATGTTTGGAATTAATAAAAAGAAGGTTTCTACTCTACTTAATGCAAATATAAAGCTAAGTTGTAATAATGGCAAGGTTTTTTCTAACCATAGTTCTTTTCATGCTCTTATTGATAGTCTCATATACTTAATAATTATAAGACTAATCTTGTAATTATATTTTTAACTAGACTTGTAAGTCATTTTATCTTATTTTCAAGGAAGTCACATTTGATGTAGCAAATTTTTTTAAAAAATATATGGATTTTATCTTTAATTTAAGATTATTTTATAAGAACGACACATATCTTGAATTGTATAGTTACCAAGATGCTCATTTACCTTCAGTTACTAAGATGCTCATTTAGAAGGTAATTTGAATAATCATATATCCACTTCTGATAATGTCTTTTTTTATATGATAATGTTTGAATCTCATGGTATAGTAAAATAATAATAATCGATAATATTTATACAACTAAAGCAGAATGCAAGGCTTTTTGACTTCCTGTTTAAAAATATATATGGTTAGGACATTTAATCAAGGATGTTTGATATCAAATTAATCAATCAACTATTTTGTAGTGTGACAATCAAAGTATTTTAAAATTGATTATAAATCTAGTTTATCCAAACATATTGAAATTAAATATTATTTTTTCTTAAAAAAAAAGGTGTTTCAAGGAGTCATTAAGATCATGGAGATCAAGAGTAAGGATGATGTCATACATATCTTTACTAAATCTCTCTTCAACGGTTTATTTGAAATTTTCTAAAGAAAATGGGACATCTCTAAAAGTAAATTTTAAATGGAGTGTTAAGATTTAAAATATTATATTTAGAAATATTTTAAATTCTTAACTTTTTATTTTTAAATAAGTTGATTCAAGAGATAAAGGTCTCTTAGTTTAAATTGTTATTTTATACTAATAAATAAATGACATTTATATGTATAAATCTATCCAAATCAAGACTCTAGCCTTAGAATAGTTTAAGATCTTGATTTTTTTCTTGAGAAGTTCAATATAATTTTATTTTTTTTATCTTGATTTTTTTCTTTTATTTGATTTATCTTAAACTAATAGTATCTTATTATTATTATTTACAAAAAGATTATATTTACATGTGCTCTCTTCTCTTGTTTAGAGTATAACACTATTGTAACTCAATGTCTAATGTTCTAATGATCATGAGTACCTCCGCACAAGATCAGTTGAGGAATTGATGAAGCCGGTTCAGTTTTACCCATGTCTTGGCCAAAGAAACATCAACGTGGATTCTATAGCAACACTATACGCAACAATCAAGCATCATAGATCATGATAGCAGCAAATCGAGCAAACTTTTATATACACGACATGCCTAGGGCTACCTCTTTTTGGTTGTCAACTGTTGGGTCCAGCCCATAGGTGGGCTTGGACCAGATAATTGGGCCTTTGAGCCTAAATTAATTAATTAAAGAAAAAAAATAAATAGGTGAGCAAAGGGTTTTTTTCTTTTTAACATGCAACGAAGTTGTGCGTGTAGCATATAGCGAACTACGATGGCACAGTGAGAGAAAGAAAAGAGAGAGCGAAGGAGGAGAGAGAAAAACTAGGATACTGAGTTTTTTGCTTGACGATCAGTAGCCAAACTATGTCAGTTTTAGCCTAAATTTGACATAGAGAATCCTTGCAGTAAATTCTACAATCCTAATGGTGTCAATCTACGGTCTATCCTCTCTAAGGTGCTTTCCTACTATATCTATTTGGTGAGACCTAAAATTTTTCTTTGATGAGATCCATCTATGTCTATGTGATGATGACATATTATTCTTAAGCTAAGATTTGTGATCTTGATGTTATTATGATTCTCTTGTTATTTTAGAGAAGACTAATTGTAAACCTATTATCATTATTGCTGATAGTGGAAGTTTAAAGTGGACTACGGTCCCGTGGTTTTTCCCACATTGGGTTTTCCATGTTAAAAATTCGGTCTCACTTGTAATTAATCAGTTGTTCTGCTATTTATATTATTCTAGTTAATATTTATTTGTTAATATCAAATTAGTATTTTTGATGAGGAACCCATTTTGATACACAAAGAGGGAAAAGAATTATTCCACATTAACAGATTTTTTCCCAATAAGTGGTATCAGAGCAACATGCTATTATTTATTACTAATTTTCTTGTGTGATTAAAATGGAAGAGTCAGATGGTATGATTAAATTGAACTCATCAAATTATTTCACTTAGAGATGTATGATGGAAGACTTACTCTATATCAAAGATTTATATAAGCCCATCAAAGTTAAAGAAAAACCCTCTACTATGGAAGAGGAGGAATTGAAGGTCCAACACAAGAAAGCTATTGCTTATATTAGAAGATAGATGGATATAAATTTGCATGAGTATATTTCTAATGAAACCAGAGCTGATATTGTTTGGCAAAGGCTAGAAAATCTCTTTGTGAAAAAGATAGTGAGAAATAGAATTTCTCTCCTCAGAATACTTGTTAATTTGAAGTATAAAGATGGTGGCAACATTGTTGAGCACATAAGCCTATTTCAGAGTCTTGCAAACAAGTTGGTTGCTATGAAAATGAATATAGATAATGAAATGCAGGGATTGTTACTTCTCAGCTCTTTATCAGAAAGTTGAAAAATATATATTGTGACAATTTGTAACTCCACGCCATAGGGGAATCTAACCATAGACATGATTAAAGACAGTTTATTGAATAAAGATGTCAGAAGGAAAGAATAAGGAGAATCTTCTACTGGTGCACTTATTACTGAAAAGCAGGAAAGACGTGAAAGAACTCACAATAGAAATTCACATGCTTATAGAGGAAGATCCAAGTCTAGAAGATATATCAAGTGTTTCTACTGCAACAGGCCAGGTCATATGAAGAAAGAGCGTAGGTTTTGGAAGCGAGAATAGAATGAAAGGAAGAAAAATGAGAAAGAGACCAATACAATTGCTGCTGAAGGTGATATCATTATTGTTTGCAAAAATGATGGATGTGTTAGTCTTGCAACTCAAGACAGTAACTGAGTAATTGACTCTGGTGCTTCATTTTATGTTACTTCTCATAGTGATTTCTTTAGATCCTACACTACTGGAGATTTTGGCAATGTTAGAATGAGAAACAATGGTACATCCAAAATTGTGGGTATTAGAGATATTTGCTTGGAGACTAGTACTGGAAGAAAATTGATACTCAAAGATGTTAGACATGTTCTAGATATTCGTTTGAATTTGATATTTATAGGCAGACTTGATGATGAGGGATTTACACACTATTTTGGTGAAAGTAAATGGAAGCTCACTAAAGGTTCACTAGTTATGGCGAGAGGAAAGAAGTTAAACTCTTTTTATATTATGGAAGTTAAGCTACACAAAGGAGAGATTAATGTAATTTAAAAGAATGAAAGCATAGATCTTTGGCATAAGAGGCTTGGTCATATCAGTGAGAAGAGACTTCAAACTCTTATTAGAAAGCAGTTCTTACCAGAGTTGCAAGGTGCATCTCTTAAATCTTATGATCATTGCTTAGTTGGAAAAACACATAGAGTTGTATTTCATACTTATCCGCCATATAGAAGATCAAATATTATTGATTTAGTTCATACTGATGTCTGTACTATGCAAATTAAAACTCTTGGAGGTGCTCTTTATTTTGTTACTTTTATTGATGATCATTCTAGAAAAGTTTGGGCTTTTGCTTTGAAATCTAAAGATCAGGTACTCGATGTCTTCAAAGAATTTCATATCAATGTTGAAAGAGAAACTGGCAGAAAGCTAAAGAGTATTCGAGCAGATAATTATGGTGAGTACAGTGGTCCTTTTGAGAATTATTGTAGGTTTCATGGTATCAGGCTTAAGAAAATAATTCCAAAAACTCCTCAGCAAAATGGTGTGGTAGAAAGGATAAATAGAACAATTGAAGAAAGGATTATGTGTATGCTTTCCCATGCCAAGTTACCTAAGTCATTTTGGGGGGAGGCTATGAGGACTACAGTTGACCTGATAAATCTTTCTCCATTAGTTCCTCTGAAAGGTGATGTTCCAGAGAGAGTATGGAAAGGGAAAAATATATTATATGATCATTTAAGAGTCTTTGGGTGCAAAGTATTTATACATATTCCAAAGATGAGAGATCTAAGCTTAATAATAAGATAAAAGCATGTATTTTCTTGGGATATGATCATGAAGAGTTTGGGTACAGATTATTGGATCCAATGAATAAGAATATTGTTAGAAGTAGGGATATGTTTCTTGAAAACCAATTATTTGATAATTGTGATAATGTTGAGAAGTCAGAAACCTCTGTTTATATTCCTTGGAGTTTGGGTCCTGTTCCTTCACCTGTAGTTCATGATGATCACGGGAGAGATGATGAAGAAGAATGTGGTGAGAATATTAGTGATAATGCTCCTACAGTTGATGAAGTTGAACCAACTTAGCAAGCACCTCCCCCACTAGTTGAGATTCTATTGAGAAGATCTACAAGAGAATGACAATTATCTACAAGATATCCTCCACATAAATATGTTATGTTTACTAATGGGGGAGAGCTAGAAACTTACCAAAAAGCTATTCTACATGAGCACAAGAATGAGTGGGTTAAAGCCATATAAGAAGAGATGAGATCCTTGCTTGAGAACCACACCTATAACTTGGTAAAGTTGTCTAAAGAGAAGAAAGCTCTCAAGAAAAAATGGGTTTACAAATTGAAGATTGAAAATAATAGCTTACAACAAAGATACAAGACACGATTAGTTGTGAAGGGATTCAGTCAGAAGAAAGGTATTGACTTTGAAGAAAGGTATCCGAGTTATTCTTGGTTTGGCTACCCGTTTGAATTTAAAAGTTAAGCAACTTGATGTGAAAACTACATTTCTTTATGGTGACCTAGAAGAAGAAATTTACATGGAGCAACCAAAAGGTTTCAAAGTCAAGAGAAAAGAAAATCTAGTATGTAAGCTAAGAAAAAGTTTATATGGTCTCAAATAGGCACCCAGACAGTGGTACAAGAAGTTTGATTCCTTTATGATAAGCCAAGGGTATAATAGAACCACATCTGATCATTGTGTATTTACAAAAAAATTTTCAGATGATGATTTTATTATTCTCTTTCTATATATTGATGATATGTTGATTATTGGCCATGATGCTGGTAAAATTGAAAAACTTAAAAGAGAGTTAAGTAAGTCTTTTACTATGAAAGACTTGGAATTGGTGAAACAAATACTTGACATGAAGATTCTTCGTGATAGGAAGAAAGGGAAGATTTGACTATCTCAGGAGACCTACATTGAGAAGGTTTTTGAAAGATTCAATATGAATAAAGCCAAAGTAGTTTGTTCTCCACTTGCAGGTCATTTTGAACTTAGTTCGAAATAATATCCGACAAGTGAAAAAGAAAAAGAAGAAATGTCCAGAGTGCCTTACTCATCTATAGTGGGCAGTTTGATATATGCTATGGTTTGTACTAGGCCAGATATAGCTTATGCAGTTGGAGTAGTTAGTCGATTTTTCTTTAATCTTGGAAAAGAACATTAGGCAATAGTAAAATGGATATTAAGATATCTAAGAGGTATTTCCAGGTTGTGTTTATGTTTTGGCAATGGTGAGCCAATGTTAGAAGAGTACACAGATGCAGACATGACATATAATACTGATTCCAGGAAATCTACTTTAGAATTCTTGATGACATTTGTAGGGGGAGCAGTCTCTTGGCAGTCTAAGTTACAAAAATATGTTGCTCTATCAACCACAGAAGCAGAATACATAGTCATTACCGAAGCCTGTAAGAAAGCTTTGTGGATGAAAATTTTTTTACAGGAATTGGGCTTGAAACAGGAAAGATATACTATTTACTGTAACAGTTAGGGCGCGATTCATCTCTCCAAGAATTCAACATACCATTCTAGATCCAAGCATATTGATGTGAGATATCATTGGATTCGTGATGCGCTTGAGATAAAAGAATTACAGTTGGAAAATGTGCATATCAATGAGAATATATCAGACATGTTGACAAATTCTTTGCCTAAGGAGAAGCTTAAAGCTTGTAGGCGAAGAGCGGACTTAGTATAGCCCATCATATGAGCTGGAGGGGGAGAATTGTTGGGTCTAACCCATAGGTGGGCTTGGACCAGATAATTGGGTCTTTGAGCCCAAATCAGTTAATTAAAGAAAAAAAATAAATAGGTGAGTGGAGGGTTTTTTCTTTTTAATGTGCAGCGAAGCGGTGTGTGTAGCGTGTAGCGAACTGCGGCCTGCTTAACGATCAGTGGCCAAACTATGTTAGTTTTGGCTCAAATTTGATATGGAGAATCTTTACAGTAAACTCTACAATCCTAACGGTGCCGATCTACGATTTATCCTCTCTAAGGTATTTTTCTACTATATCTATTTGGTGAGATCTAAAACTTTTTTTTGATAAGATCCATTTATGTGATGATGACATATTATTCTTTAGCCAAGAGATTTGATCTTGATATTATTATGATCCTCTTGTTATTTTAGTGAAGACCAATTGTAAACCTTTTATCATTATTAGTGATAGTGAAAGTTTAAAGTGGATTACGGTCCCATGATTTTTTCTGCAATAGATTTTTCATGTTAAAAATTTGATCTCACTTATGATTGATCAGTTATTCTGTTATTTATATTATTTTAATTAATATTTATTTATTGATATCAAGTTGATATTTTTGATAAGAACCAATTTTGATATAGAAATATGGAAAAAATTATTTCGCATTATTATTATTATTATTTTTTCCAACACCAACCACGGTCCTTGTGCCGAGGCGTGATCGACATTGGAAAGGACGTCATTGCTCAGAACCAATACCAGGGCGAGTCTCTTTGGTTTCCTCGGCCTTCACCAGAACTCGGTGGCCCAATAAAGGAAAATAATATATACATGTATACACCACCTGCAAAGATCACTTCATAATTGGACGCCTGATCTGCCCACTGCACGGACACTTTGATGGGCTTTTATCTTTCGAATACATGAGCAGGTGCTAACTTGACGATCTAAACCGCAGAGAGAGAGAGAGAGAGAGAGAGAGAGAGAGAGAGAGAGAGAGAGAGAAACACAAAGCAACATCAATCATGGCAGTGAATTGACATCTGAAATTATTGGATTAGTGGATGTTGCTCCGTCCTCGATCAAAGAAGGCTGACCTACGTGCCTCGGAAGAAGGGGAGAAGCCTCCGAAGAGAACTTACCCACAGACCGACGAGGGGCGAGCAATGTAGAGGAAACGTTAAGGAAGGAGCCACCAGCGCCCGTTTTGTTTGAATGGTCGGCCGTCAACGCATGCGATTATCTCGGAAATCAAGTTAGACCACTGTGTAATGAATGCTTCAGCTCGCAGAATAGTTTGGACAGAAATGCTTTGGAGATCCCACAAATTTAGAACCCTCTGAAAGGAAGCTTCACTCGAATTGCATAAATTCTCTGAAGAAATTGATCCTGCGATGCAACTCAAGTATTCCAGGTTTTCTAGGTGCTCCCGACGTCCGTCAAAGGGGCAAACAGTCAAGCCTTTAGAAGGGCATGAATTACTTTATTATTGTTCAAGGGTTTCTCTCCGCTTGTGCCATCATGTCAAGCACAATTAGATGCTCGAGCGACACAAGTGGTCTCGACAGGTGATGAGAATGGATGCCACTCCTATCGTTATCGGAGCAATGGATGTGGAAGGTTGACCCAAGCCATTCGAACTTAAGTGGCCCCCACCGTGGAAGCCGAGTCCACCATATGTGCCGCGGCATGAAACTTTGAACGGCTTAGCCAATCATCTAATCAGTTCTTGATGATTCGACTTCGATTCTTAACTTTTAGGAAGCAGAATTGATGAATTTAATTTTGATTTTGAATCGAGGATTTCGTATTAAATAGGAAAAAAAGGGCTGGCTGCAGAGTCACTGACCAGATCAGTGCATGAGGAATAGGCAATTTGGCATCAAGCGGAAGAAAATAGAGGAAAACGGAGCGAAGCTGCGTCGTCGACGGGAGGCCACAAAAAGATTGACCGAGTGAATCGACGCAAGTGGAATCTACTTAATGGACCGACGGCCACCACTGGCGCTTTCTTGTACGGCTTAGTCGACGTTACAATCACCTTGCAGAGCTCCTCCATGAAGAGAAGGAGGGCACGGAACGTCTCGAACGTGGCTGCGCTGACCTTGCCTTCTCTTGACCTCGAGGGTCATTAACTCAAACCCTCACATGTTCATTTCCAGCATTGGACTTTCTCAAAGAGAATAATAAGCCAAAGAAGTGGTCTAAAAGGCCACGCTTTCACACCGTATCAAAGGAGAAGCCCTTCTCACCTCATCACCTACCTTCTCCCTGGTTGAGTCGTGAACTGAAAGATCGTCTTAGCCTTTCGAGTACTGTTGACGGAACCCCACGGCGTGATTCGACTTCTAAGGTGTCTGCCATTGACCCTTTGTTCTCGTGACGAGTTCCGAATGATTCGTCCGCAGGATTCTATTAATTTGTAAAGCATGATTAATGAAACTGGGTATAACAGCTGTTAGAAACAAACCTTTACCTATTCATAAAAAAATCAATAAATTAGCACCTTTAGGCAGACGAGGAAGTGTCTCATCTCATGTTCTCCCCCCAAAAAAAGGAAGAGTGGTAACGAGAGTTGTCTAAAATTTGGAGGCGTAATTATCTATCCCATGAATAATTTAATCAGAATTCATTAAATCGAACACCTTAGAAGCAGAATCACGATATAAGTCATTACTTTATGAGCTGTAAACACAAATGACAGCAACGATCCTTACAAACCAGCTGTAAACAACCACACTCGGACAAATAATGCTTGCACTGATGCTCCCATGTGCAACAAGGAGACCGCAAAGAAACGGAAGGGAAACGACAGACCAATATGGGATCCATATGAGATAAAAAACCAAAAAGGAGAAAAGAAGGAACAGAAAAGACCCGACAGTCGTCGCTCTAACCCACGTGGCCCAACCTGTTCCCCGTTCACATTCTCGATCTCAACGAGGGGGAACGATTATAATACCAGCAACGCACAATGGAAGGGTATCGTTTCATTTTGCTCCTCACCAGCTCTCGCTATTTACACCATTGCCCCGGTCATCTAATATTTTGACTTTTTGAGCGTGTGATATCGCGTTACACCGTGGAAATGGAGGCGTCTCTGGGCCCCACTTGTTCTTCCCGGCTGAGGTTCTGTGACGTCCACTCGGCTGACGACGCATAGTAGGAGGACATCACGGCGGAGCTGGAGCTGGTGCTGGTCAACCGGCTTGATGGCCCCGCGTCGCCCTCCTCGACGGGGCCCGACGGCCACACGAACGCCGGCTTGAAGGGCGGAACAGCCGGCGGCGCCACTGCCCGGGAGACGATCTGGACGACTGTCTGCATCTTGGGCCGCTCCCCGGGACTGGGGTGGCTGCATGCCAGGCCCAGGAGGAGGAGCCGCTCGGCGTCCGCCGGGACGTAGTCCCCCTCCAGCCTGGGGTCGACGGACTCGAGAACGCGCCCCTCGCGGTGGAGCTTCCACACCCAGTCGGAGAGGAACTTGAAGCCTGCGATGTCGCTGCGGGGGCGGCGGCCGCACACGACCTCGAGCACGACGGCGCCGAAGCCGAAGACGTCGGACTCACAGGTCGCCTTGCCGGTGTGGAAGCACTCCGGGGCTATGTACCCCATCGTGCCGGGGACGCCGCCCAGCTCCATCTCGGCGTAGGATGTCCTGTCGGTTTCGAGGGCGCGAGCGAGGCCGAAGTCACCGAGGCGGGCGTTGAAGTTGGCGTCGAGCATGATGTTGGAGGCCTTGAGGTCCCGGTGCACCACCCTCTGCTCGTACTCGTCGTGGAGGTAATGGAGGGCGGAGGCGACGCCCGTGATCACGTTGTACCGCCGCTCCCAGTTCAAGATTGGCATGTCTGGTCCCCCGAAGAGGTGCTGGTCCAGGCTACCGTTCGGCATATAGTCGTACACGAGGAGCAGCATCCCGCTTGTGTGGCACCATCCTGCATTCATCCACCGTTGTGATCAATCACCGTTGCTACTACCGCTCAGTTGAAGACATCTTTTCCATTGATGTCCGGCTCAGCTCAGTCGATGCTACGTAGATTTACTAATTTTATAATGGTCAAGTTTACTTAATCATGAAGGAGGTTTGCTTAAGCACGCAAGCTTCCTAGCAACTCTATTCAAATAAAAACAAAAACAAAAAAAAAGAAAAAGGAAAAAAAGTTTCTTTGTGGACTCTGACACGTGCAGAGCATTTCCACCAACTCCCCATTAAGAGAGCAAATTAGCATCGGAATCAATGGGACTACCGATTCCTTTTATCACCGTCCACCCAAAAAACCAATAAAAAAAATATGGTAACAATAAACAAACAAATTAAGCAAATTGTGAAGCAGAGGAAGGGAAGATGAGGACAAGTAGACAGCTCACCAACAAGAGGGACGAGATGCTTGTGGCGGAGGCGGTTGATGATGGTGAGCTCCTTGAGGAAGTCGTCCTGCCGGCTGTTATCCCTGGAGAACTTCTTCACCGCCACCGCTTTGTTTTCACCTGGCAGCATGCCTTTGTACACCTCCCCGAACCCCCCTTTCCCCAGCTTCATCTTCTCGTCGAAGTTGTTGGTCGCCTTGTTTAGCACCCTGAACTCGAACTCCCTCGGCGTCCCCGGAAGACTTTTCAGCATTCCTAGCACGACCGCGCTCGGACCGTCCCCCGCCTTTCTCCTCCTCACGTACAGCCCCACCAAGAGCACTGCAAGCAGTATCATGGCGGCCAGCACGCAGCTGCCGACGATCACGGCCAGCTTCCATGTCGGCATCCGACTCTTATTATCATCGTGGAGCATCTCCACCGTGAGATTCCAGGATAGCACGCAGTTGAGCTCGTAGTTCGTTCCCGTCGACGCTGAGAAGCCGAAGTAGGAGTTCTGGATTAGGTAAACGCTGAGGTCAAGTGGGGAGCTTAGGACCGCGGAGGGTGGCTTCGAGTCGCCGACGATCGCCATGTGCACCCATATGTGGCGGCTGACTCCGTCGTAGTCCACCCATACGGTGTAGTTGGTGGGGATCACCGGGGCTATTGGAAAGCTTAGATTGGCCGTGACTGTGGAGTTGACGGAGTTGATGTCGAGGCCGACGTGATTATCGTTTGGGTCGTACTCCTGCTTCACGGTGTCAAGCTCGACGGCCACGAAGCGGTTGTCGGGGTTGCCATCCAGGGTGGCGTTGGTGAGGCCGAGGTAGCCGCGCTCGCTCCCGGGCGGCGGCGCCTCCGGGGTCGAGGCTATGAGGAAAGCGAGGCCTTCACCGGGGATGGTGCTATTGGGCCGGAAGACGTTGATGTTGAAGGAGGCGTTGAAGGAGGCAACATACTTGGTAGTGTTGTCGGAAGGGGAAAACCGATCTTCCCAAAGTCGGAAAGGGGTGGTGAAGAAGACGCGGCCGGATTTGTTGGCAAGGTAGCTTATCTGATTAATGGTGTCCGGGGTGAGCTGGAGGGCACCCGGGCTGTAGCCGGCGTCCTTGAGGAGGAGGAGATTGGTGTTATTGTTGACGCTTGTGAAGGAGGGGAAGTAGTAGGTGGAGTAGGTCTTGTTGAAGATGGTTGTGGTGTTGGTAAGCTGAGATCGGGCGGAAGGAAGGAGAAGGGGTAGGAACACGAGGGCGAAGACGGCGGCAGAAGGGAGGCGGAGCAGGGCCGGACGAGAGGAATAGGTCATACTCGAGGAGCACAGCCAATGGATCACAAAGCAATACGGAGGATGAGGAGGAGAAAAGGGGTGATTGCTGCTTTTATAACAGCTGGCACAAGGCAGGTTCCTTCACAACTATTTATTTTTCCTTTCTTTCACTATTCCCCTTTGTTATGGTCTGATTCCGTTCGTTCGCACATCATTTTCCGCTCTCGACGTTCTGTCTTGGATCGAGTCAGCTCACTGCCTCTTTCTTCCGCTGCAAATGGCTCCCTGGGATAAACTTAGAGAGAGATCAGATCGTTAAAAATAATAATAACATCAAAATCAAGTCGTGGTGATGGACTGGAGAGGCAGCGGCAAACGTTTCGCCCAACGCAAATAAGGAAAGGAAAGAGGTTGGAATCTCCGCTGTGAGATAAAAGGCCGTCTGCATCTGTCATGCTTTAATTAATTTGCATATAACAACTGAGTTTGTCAATTCGAGAGGAGATGAAGCCATAAGAAAGAAAGCACCACAGAAATGGCTTGCAAATTGGGAATTGGGAAATGCAAATTATGTGAATTGATTGATATATGCTGATGAAGTAAAGCACTTTCCTAATTTTTGTCACATAAATTTACAAGTATAAAACCCTGCACTATTTTATTCTCTAAATAGAACCCGTTCTTTTGACGTTGAAAAAGACTGTGCCGAGGCATGTAAGAGAATTCATTTCGGAAGGCTTATAAACCAAGTAATTTGGAGGCCGGGTTTCGGGTGGTGTCAATCTAACTCGTGAAACTATTCTCTTGTGAGTCATCTTTTGAATGCTTAGCCGGTTCCTTCCTTTTGTGGTCTTCAACTTTTCCTCTTCTTAGTCATCTCTATAATTTTGAAGGCCGGGCTTCATAACAATGCTAAAGAAAGAGTAACATTACGAACTATGCATCACAGGGAAGCTCCGGCTCTAGATTCAGACTTCATCTATTGCAACGTCATGAAAAGAAATATATATTAAAGGGAGAAATTTTCTTTCAATCACAGCTCATCAAATGACTCTGATCAGCACAAAGGATGAGGCCAACTGGTATGATAATCATCTTATTGTTAAAGTAATAGATCAACGGGAGAATATTTTGTTCATATCGTAGAATATTTCTATAGATCTAACCTACTATAAAGCTCACAAATTATTATTATTATAAAAATTAACTATTATTTATCTGTGATTTAATTTTTTTATTTTAGTCTTAACTTGGATGTTTGAAATATTTAATTGCGCACCCACTCGACTTTGATTTTTTTATGTACACTTGAATCACTCTCTCGATCATCTCATGTCACTTGCGTACACAGCGTGAAACTGAACCAAACTTATTGAGATGTCATTGACATCCACCATATAATATATATAATGATTTAACTTTCTTTATCTCTTTATTTAATGACTTGGGATCATTGTCTTACTGATGTGATCTTAAAGAAAAAAAAAAACCCAAGAGAAAACAGCAATCTTACTAGATTCTTTTTGTAAGGGAGAAAGAGACCTTTGATGGAGAAATGTTGCCAAAAATCAATATGATTCTCGATGGATTACTTTGACTTGGAATGAATCATGTTGTGACTTGTAATAAAAGAGGAGAAATCTAAGCTATTATACTTGTGTTTCCTTCTGTTATGGGTATTAAATGTGACGCGACACCGGATCCTGTGTATTACATCTGGATGACGTCACCGCCCCTCCTGCGCTCAATTACGGTCGAGGTTGACTGCCCGACATCACTTCTCCTCTGCCTCACCCCAGGTTTGTGCAGGAGTTGACCACGGCACTGGCCTACGGAGCCAGGTCCGTGCGCCACCCTCAGATGCAACCAGAAACACATCAGTCGCACAAACCTTATAAGCCACTGGAAGCCACGTTGTAAAAGGGGGGACCAGCTCTCAGGAGGAGGAGGAGAAGGAGAGGAGCTAGAAAGGAAAGGAGAAAGGGGGCCGGAAAGGAGAGGAGAAAGGGAGAAAAAGAGGAAGGAGAAGGACAAAAAAGGAGGAGAAGAAGGAGGAGGAGAAGAGGAAGGAGAAGGAGGAGGAGAAGAAGAACGCTCTCTTAGCGAGCTCCCATCGCTGCATGGCAGCCACCGAGCTCCCATCGCAGAGAGGAGCGGCATCGACCTCGAGACATCGGCAGCCAAAGGATCTCTCTCTCTCTCTATGAAACACTCTACTCACCCTCATCCAACGCTGACTTAAGCATCGGAGGGGTCGGGATGGGAAACCCCCGACCTGACCTGTGTGCAGGAACCGAGGGGCGGCAATGAGCCGCCACCGATGAAGGAACCGATCCCGACCGGAGGAGGATCAGCTTCACTGACCGGGCATCCCGACCGGGAGGAGGATCAGCTTCACCCGACCGAGCGTCGGCTTCATGCCCGGAGATCGATGTGGCGACCCCTGTGCGTTCGGACCCGAACCCAGCCGCGACGGCCCCAAGGCCACGCACAAAGTTGTTTGCAATAACAGATTGGCGCTAGAAGGAGGGCCCGTTGTCGCAAGGTTAGCCCCATCTAATCTCCAAAGCCCGAGCTGCGATGCTCGGCAATCGCTCGCTGGGTGGTTCACTGCTGCCTCACGCAGCAACTCGGGCAAATCTAAGCCCGAGTGTGCTGCTCGGCAACCAGAGCCCGAGCTACAGTGCTCGGCACCCACGTTCAGCACTTTGCTGCGTGGTTTACAGCTGCTAGCCCAAAACCCGAGCTACGATGCTCGACAACCCCTCGCAGCGTGTTTCATCGCTGCCTCATGCAGCCGCTCGGCCAAATCTGAGCCCGAGTGCGCTGCTCGGCAGCTGAAGCCCGAGCTGCAGTGCTCGGCGACCATGCTCAGCGCTTCGCTGCATGGTTAGCAGCTGCATTGCTCGGCCAACCATGTTCAGCGCTTTGCTGCATGGTTCATCGCTGCCTCATGCAGCTGCTCGGCTCAATCTGAGCCCGAGTACGCTGCTTGGCAGCCGAAGCCCGAGCTACATTGCTCGGCACCCACGTTCAGCACTTTGTTGCGTGGTTTGCAGGTACACTGCAGCAGCACGCCGCCTAAACCCGAGCTGCGATGCTCGACAACCCCTCACAGCGTGTTACGTCGCTGCCTCATGCAGCCGCTCGGCCAAATCTAAGCCTGAGTGCGCTACTCGGCAGCTGAAGCCCGAGCTATAGTGCTCGACCACCATGCTCAGTGCTTTGCTGCATGGTTAGCAGCTGCACCAAGCAGCTGTTCGGCGAAACACCGAGCTGCGATGCTCGGCAACCCTTCGCTGCGTCGTTGTCTCATGCAGCCGCTCGGCCAAATCTAAGCCCGAGTGCGTTGCTCGGCAGACGAAACCCGAGCTACAGTGCTCGGCCACCATGCTCAGCGCTTTGCTGCATGGTTAGCAGCTGCACCAAGCAGCTGCTCGGCGAAAGACCGAGCTGCGATGCTCGGTAACCCTTCGCTGCGTGTTTAATCGCTGCCTCACGCAGCAGCTCGGCAAAATCTAAGCCTGAGTGTGCTGCTCGACAGCCGAAGCCCGAGCTACAGTGCTCGGCCACCCACGTTCAGCACTTTGCTACGTGTTTTGCAGCTGCACCAAGCAGTTGCTCGGCCCAAGCTCGAGCTGCGATGCTCGGCAACTCCTTCGCTGCATGGTTCGCAGCTGCACCGAGCAGCTGCTCAGCCAATGCCCGAGCTGCGATGCTCGGCAACACATCACTGCGTTGCTGCCTCATGCAGCCGGTCGGCCAAATCTGAGCCCGAGTGCGCTGCTCGGCAGCGGAAGCCCGAGCTGCGATGCTCGTCAACACGTCGCTGCCTCATGCAGCTGCTCGACCAAATCTGAGCCCGAATGCACTGCTCGGCAGCTGAAGTCCGAGCTACAGTGCTCGGTCACCATGCTCAGTGCTTCTTGCATGGTTCGCAGAATGCACCGAGCGAATTTGCCACTAACGCCCGAGCTGCGTTGCTCGCTAACTCTTTTCGCCGCATGGTTCACAACCGCACCGAGCAACCGCTCACCTAACGCCTTAAGCTGCGATGCTCGGCAACCATCGCTGCGTGGTTCATCGCTCCAACAAGCAACAGTTACGCTAATGCCCGAAAGCCGCGACGCTTCGGCCGGCTAATGCCCGAAGCTGCGACGCCGGCCAGCTAATGCCCGAGCTACGATGCTCGGCAATCCTTCGCCGCATGGTTCATACGCAGCACCGGCAAATTGCTCGGCCTAAAGCCCGAGCTCGCGCTTTCGGCTAACCACGCCGCCGCATGGTTCACAATCGCACCAAACAATTTGCTTTGGCCAAAGCCCGAGCCGTGACGCTTCGGCCACCCACGCTTGGCACTTCATCAGCATGCATTGTAGAGCCGCACTAAGCAAATTGCCAACCAAAACTACCCGAGCCATGCTTGCCGATCAAAAGAAGCGATGCTCGATTGTCGTTACTCCTTTGCAATATCTTACGGACTTCCCACTGAGTTGAGCAAGCCATGCAACTTAATCGTCTTGGACCTCTCGAGCTGCAGCCTCAAGGGGGAAATATCGCAGCCCATTGGCAACCGAACCACCAGCGATATTTTCGATTTTTATGGTCTTGAGCGGCGGCTCGACCACCGGTCTTCCGGGTCTTGAGTGGCGGCTCGACCACCGATCTTCCGGGTCTTGAGCGGCGGCTCGACCCCTTACCCGAACGGTGGTTCGGTTATCAGGTCTTGAGCGGCGGCTCGACCACGGGTTTTCTAGGTCTTGAGTGGCAGCTCGACCCCTTATCTCGAATGGCGGTTCGGTTATCATGGTCTTGAGCGGCGGCTCGACCATCGGTTTTCTGGGTCTTGAGCGGCGGCTTGACCCCTTATCCCGAACGGCGGTTCGGTTATTATGGTCTTGAGCGGCGTCTCGATCACCGGTCTTCTGGGTCTTGAGCGGCGGCTCGACCACCGGTCTTCTAGGTCTTGAGCGGCGGCTCGACCCTTATCCCGAACGGCGGTTCGGTATTCATGGTCTTGAGCGGCGCCGACCATCGGATTTACAGGTCTTGAGCGGCGGCTCGACCCCTCATCCCGAACGGCGGTTCGGTGTTCATGGTCTTGAGCGGCGCCTCGACCATCGGTCTTCTGGGTCTTGAGCGGCGGCTCGACCCTTATCCCAAACTGCGGTTTGGTGTTCATGGTCTTGAGCGGCGCCTCGACTATCGGATTTACGGTCTTGAGCGGCGGCTCGACTCATCCCGAACGGCGGTTCGGTGTTCATGGTCTTGAGCGGTGCCTCGACCATCGGTCTTCTGGGTCTTGAGCGGCGGCTCGACCCCTCATCCCGAACGGCGGTTCGGTGTTCATGGTCTTGAGCGGCCGACCATTGGTCTTCAGGTCTTGAGCGGCGGCTCGACCCCTCATCCCGAACGGCGGTTCGGTATTCATGGTCTTGAGCGGCGCCAACAATCGGATTTCTGGTCTTGAGCGGCGGCTCGACCCCTCATCCCGAACGGCGGTTCAGTGTTCATGGTCTTGAGCGGCACCTCGACCATCGGTCTTCTGGGTCTTGAGCGGCGGCTCGACCCCTCATCCCGAACTGCGGTTCGGTGTTCATGGTCTTGAGCGGCACCTCGACCATCGGATTTCTGGGTCTTGAGCGGCGGCTCGACCCCTCATCCCGAACGGCGGTTCGGTGTTCATGGTCTTGAGCGGCGCTTCGACCATTGGTCTTCTGGGTCTTGAGCGACGGCCCGACCCCTCATCCCGAATGGCGGTTCGGTGTTCATGGTCTTGAGCGGTGCCTCGACCATTGGTCTTCTAGGTCATGAGCGACGGCTCGACCCCTCATCCCGAACGGCGGTTCGGTGTTCATGGTCTTGAGCGGCGCCTCGACCATTGGTCTTCTGGGTCTTGAGCGGCGGCTCGACCCCTCATCCCGAACGGCGGTTCGGTTTTCATGGTCTTGAGCGGCGTCTCGACCATTGGTCTTCTGGGTCTTGAGCGGCGGCTCGACCTCTCATCCCGAACGACGGTTCGGTGTTCATGGTCTTGAGCGGCGCCTCGACCATTGGTCTTCTGGGTCTTGAGCGGCGCCTCGACCATTGGTCTTCGGGTCTTGAGCGGCGCCGACCCCTCATCCCGAACGACGGTTCGGTGTTCATGGTCTTGAGCGGCGCCTCGACCATTGGTCTTCTGGGTCTTGAGCGGCGCCTCGACCATTGGTCTTCGGGTCTTGAGCGGCGCCTCGGTCTTCTGGCGCGCCGACCTCATCCCGAACGACGGTTCGGTGTTCATGGTCTTGAGCGGCGCCTCGACCATTGGTCTTCTGGGTCTTGAGCGGCGGCTCGACCCCTCATCCCGAACGACGGTTCGGTATTCATAGTCTTGAGCGGCGCCTCGACCATTGGTCTTCTGGGTCTTGAGCGGCAGCTCGACCCCTCATCCCGAACGGCGGTTCGGTGTTCATGGTCTTGAGCGGCGCCTCGACCATTGGTCTTCTGGGTCTTGAGCGGCGGCTCGACCCCTCATCCCAGGTCCGTGCAGGAGTTGACCACGGCACCGACTCGCAGCCGGAGCCGTCCGTCGCCCACTCTCGATGATGCAACTGAAAACACATCACCGCCCAAACCTTATAAGCCACTGGAAGCCACGTTGTAAAAGGGAGGACCAGCTCTCAGGAGGAGGAGAAGGAGAGGAGCTAGAAAGGAGAGGAGAAAGGGGGCCAGAAAGGAGAGGAGAAAGGGAGAAAAAGAGGAAGGAGAAGGAGCAAAAGGAGGAGGAGAAGAAGGAGGAGAAGAGGAAGGAGAAGGAGGAGGAGAAGAAGAACGCTCTCTTAGCGAGCTCCCATTGCTGCATGGCAGCCACCGAGCTCACATCACAGAGAGGAGCGGCATCGACCTCGAGACATCGGCAGCCAAAAGATCTCTCTCTCTCTCTCTATCTCTCTCTCTCTCTATGAAACACTCTACTCACCCTCATCTAACGTTGACTTAAGCATCGGAGGGGTCGGGATGGGAAACCCCCGACCCGACCTGTGTGCAGGAACCGAGGGGCGAGTAGCGAGCTGGCCACCAGATGAAGGAACCGATCCCGACCGGGCATCCCGACCGGGAGGAGGATCAGCTTCACTCGACCGAGCGTCGGCTTCATGCCCGGAGATCGATGTGATGACCCCTGTGCGTTCGGACCCGAACCCAGCCGCGACGGCCCCGAGGCGACAGCATAAAGTTGTTTGCAATAATACCTTCTTTAAGCATCGTTTAGAAAAAGATCACTCGGGAGATTGTTAATTCAACTCGAAAAACACGTCCATCATAAAGCGTCGGAAAAGACCAGTAAAAGCAAAAGGCATCAGAGGTTCTTGGATGATCCTCCTCTCTGACGTCGAAGTTGGAAGACATACCTTCTTATAAGCCACAGCTCCGTAGGCTCTGGAAATGAGGAATGAGCAACTGAAAGAAATAAAGCTCTGAATATGCTTTGTGCTTTTCACGTTGTTGTATGGATATGATTCTTCCAAGTGTTAAGAGAACGACATATGTTGCGGGAAGAGATTCTTTCCATTTGATAATAAAAGATATGTACTTCTTAATTTGTTTCTGATATATAAACAATCCAACTGCGAACTAATTTGAGGCAGGCGATTGCAAGCGGAGTCTTCGGCTTCGTCTTCGTCTTCGTCTCACTTCAGATCTTACGAAATGAAAGTGATGAACGTGGTGGGTCTTTCACTTTCCGCATCAGATCAGATTTTGCCTATCCATGGTAGATATACTGGTCAACAAGACGACGCATATCTGCAACTCGTTCCCGTGCATCCCAACTATTATGCCCCAAAGAAGAAACCTCAAACCAAGCAAGATCCATCTGCATGCCTATATATTCACCTCCATTGGCGCAGGAAAATTATCCAGAGGCTCGTGTCATCTTCAGAAACGCATGGAAGAAAGGGAGGCAGAGAGGACAGGTGAGCAACCCCAGGACTCAAAGATTGAGTCGAAGCCAAGCTTCCGCGGCCGTGTTCATCAAGTCAGATCGTTAAGAAAAGAGAAGGTAATGGCCGTGCTCGTCTCAGCCGCGGAGGCATTGCAATGACCAAGCGTGCGGTTTCCGTATGTCACACAAGTCTCCGACCATCCACCTACTTGACCGTCCCACACGAGCGGTGCGGAAGCTGCACACGCGCGTTCGGCACCTTTACCAACACACAACCAGCTCGGGTTGTAATAGAGTACAAGGTAAAGGAAACGATCAAGTTGTCCCAACACACCCAAATCCATCGCCATGGATCATCATCATCATCATCATCATTAGATAAAGCCCTCCACGTCGCATCATGCAGAAAACGTGGCATTTATAAACCCATAAAAAAGAGTGCAACCAGCGCCACTGTCATCTTAATTGACATATATGTAATCGCCTGTACGTTTGATTTGCAAATCAAAAGCGGCTTTCAAAATGTTATTCAAACCCACCCACCCCCATCTTCCGTGTTCCTTCATCGCCCCGCTTCCAATGACCACACACAAGCTTTGACTTATATCAACCGGGAGACAGTGCCGGAGCACCTCGGAAGCGGAGGAAATGGGCGAGCAAAGGTATAGTAGGTTAGGCCGACGGTGGCGGACAAGGAGAGGTTTCCGGCTCGGCTCAAACCGCTTCGCGGTTCCCCTTCTACGAGACAGGCTCTGCACTCTCTGGAGTCTCTTCGGCAGATGCCTGCATGTCGTAAAGAGAGGATTCCGGCGAAATGGTTCGCGGTGGCCGTCCAGCAGCAGCGGCAGCCGGAGAGGTTTCGTGTCGGAGGGACGGCATGGCGGTCAAATCGAGTGTCGTCTAAGATCATGCGGTGGATCGAATTCCTTCTACACGGAGGCGATAGCTGATTGCTTGGAGTTCATAAAGAGGTCCTCCATGTCAGCGAACGAGGTCTCCACCGTTCCCGGTCGTCAAGCGAGCTAAAAGTGCAAAAGTTGTATAGCTTGCGATAAGCGGACGCCGATCGATTGGCTCCTCACGAGCTCTATTCCTCTGTTCCTCTCTTCTCTCATTCCTCCTCTTATCTTTCCTCCACTCAACCGAAGGCCCTACGTTTGGTTTTATTGTTTACAAGATTGTGTTGTATATATGTGAGAGTCAGATCAACAGATACAAGAAAGTTTTGGGATATTTTCTCGTTTATAGTTAATTGAACTTGATTGCAGAGATAGAACAGCGTGAGGTTCCTGCTCCACTCTTTGGCTTCTATGTCATTGGATTTATCTCACCCGGTCAACTTGTTTGTTCTTAGGACATGTTCCCTATCACTGCTCTTTTCTTTCGATATCAGAGGACCATATTGTCGAGGACTACTCGTTGCCTTGGCAGCTGCTTAGCTTTGTGAATTATTTGATTTTTATGTATTTTTCCCCAGCTTTTGCAGGCGGCGTTGCTTCGCTCGAATCTCGCTTTTGTGTGTCGCGGGTTGAATTCTTCGGGCCTGAGAACGTCAAGTGGCACAAAACTAAATGAGAGTGGTATCAGCGATCCATTTAAAAACACGAGTATATATACAAATCATGTGCATAGGTTTATCAACTAATCTCATAACTATCGTTGTTAGACTTACGACTTTAATTTTTTTATTATTCAAAGCCTCTCTATGTTCTTTGTTGAATTGTTCAAGTGTTACACTTTGTGAATCGTGGCTTTCCAAGAGCTTGTTGAATTATTGGAGTGTGGACGTTCGCTCATTTTGAAAATAATTTATTTTTTATTTTACAAGTCATTTGGGACATTTGTGATGTTTTATTTTGACTAAAACATCCAACATGCTCCAAAGAATCCTACGGCTTCTTATGCCCTTCTTAAATCTCCTCTAGAGAAATTGACTTCCTACACCAAAGACAAAGGAACAAAGGATCTGATGTGATAAGGGACGACTTTGGAGTGCCCCGTCATTATAATGTCTGGAAGACCGACCATGGTTGACCGGACAACTGGGGAAAGGCAAGAACGCATGAATGGAGCAGCCTATCGTTTTCTGCTTCCCAGCCGCCTTGCCTAGCTATCTGCTGAAACGGCGGAGACGCACCTCACTGCGACATCCTTCCCGGAAACTTCAGGGGCAATTAACCATGTATGATTGAAACTCCAGCTTTATTAGAGGGAAGTGAAGCTGCTGGCACCTACCTTTTCTCCATCAAATCGGAGAAACGGTAATCACTCTTATTCTCTGATCGTTGAGGAACCTACTTTAGATATCTGGGCAAGTTTAAAGTTGTGAGCATTAGTCACATTGCTATGGTTAGTAGTTTGGATGGTCATTGTTTTTTATTTTTTGTTCGCTGTTGGTGATCCCTCAATATGACTTTTTTACCCCACTTTTTTTCATTGGGTGGATATTATGGATCACGTTTGTTCCGCCACGAGAACCTACTATTTTGATCCCATCGCCTCCTTTTCTAATACTTCTATTGTGCGACTATCTTGACAAAAGAAGGAAGAGACATTGATGATAACGGGAGATATTTTAGGATATTAAAAAAATCAAATAAAAAATAAAAACTAAGGATACTTAAAAAAACACAAAAAGAAAGACCTTCTCAAGGAAATCACTAAACAAAATTAAAATTAATATTTGCAATCCCTTTTTTACTATTTATAATTTTATTTTGATATTTTTAAATTATTATTTTGGAAATGAAAGTAAATAGCCTCTTTTTCTTCTTAATCAAAGGATAACGCCAAGCGGGCAATGAGCAAAGTTGAACGACATTGGGTGGTATGAATAGTGAGCATCGTCAACAATAATGGCAAGCAACATTAGCATTTGCAATGTGTGGTGAGATGACTAGCAATATTGTCTTTGACTATGCTTGCAATAAGCATCAACAATGAGTGAAGAGATATCAAAGGAGATGATGAGCAACAAGGATAAAATTAGGGGTTATGAAAAAAATAAAATTAATAATATTGAGACTATAAACAATAAAATAAATATTTTATTATTTTTAAAGAGATGGTCAAAAGCAAGAGCTTTGTAAGTAGTAAAAAACGAAAACATGGATGATAATATTTAAAAAAACACAAAGATTGGCCACTTCTAACGACAACAAAATACAAATGTCAAGAAGCAATGTGATCGCATAATTGAACTAGTTAGCAGAATAGGAAGACACTGATCTACTGTTGCGATCAAAGAGCTATAGCAACAATCTTGCCTCAATTAGTTTCAGTGCAAGGGGGGATGTTAAACCATTTTCGACCTCTCGGCCTCTTGTTTAGTAAGTTTTACCAGTCATATATCTGCCAAAGTCATAGTTCTATGAGGATGTGGGTAATGCAATCCATATCCCATTATTTGTAGGACGCCTTCACAATTTCTGCATCTCTCTCTCACACACACAACGACGCATGGCGATGTGATCATCTGACAGCTTAAATGTATATGTTTTTTCTGTTGGAATTAAACTTATTAAGTTATCATAAAAAATTATTATATTAAGAGGTGAAATGCATTAAACATCTATAGAAAATAAACTAAATTGACTATTAATTCTTGAAAAAATCTATTGAAAAAGAAAGATTCATATTAAAGATAATGAATATTATATATCTACGGGGACTATATAAACCCCATCTGATAATGAATAATATAAAGTTTTTGAGTAAAACATAAGATATTTTATTTTATCTTTACTCTTTGTTTGTGTGATAGCTCTATCTTTTATCCTTATTTAGTTTCATATTTGGTGTTAGAGCATAGGTTAAACTATGATCTTTTCCTCGAGTATCATCTAACTTCCGATGGCTAGACTATATATATATATATATATATATATATATATATATATATATATATATATATATATATATATATATATATATATATATATATATGTGTGTGTGTGTGTGTGTGTGTATACATGATACATCTAAATTAATATTCTTTTAGGCTCTTAAGATATATGAGAGTTTATAGAAGACGGATTTATTAAACTGAGTCTAGCAAAAAAAAGAAAAAGGAGTAATAAATGCAAAAGCAAAAAGATAACTCAAAGATAAAAGGAAGAATGAGAAAAAAAAAACTTTGTTCATAATTTACCAAGGGATTGATAATCATCACTCTAGCAAGGCACTTCTAAATTTATTTATGATTACTTATCAAAAATCAACTATATTATTCATCAAATGAGATGAAATAGTAAACAAATAAGTGATTAAATAGTAATTATAAAAAAAAAGATATCGATATCCAAAGTTTGATTTATTAATGTAACAATTGAAGAGCCTAAAGATTTAGAATAAATATTTTTAAAATAATTAATATATTCTCTTCAAGTTCATGAACAAAAGCGTACAAAAAGAGAAGAAAAATATATAGAGCAATCACTATAAACCAATCTTATTTTTTTAATACAAAAGTGAATTAAAATATTAAAGAGGAAGAGGTCGTAGATAAAAAGAGAGAGGTGGCATAAATTAAACTAATCAAGAATCTCAAAATAATGAAAGTGATCGAGAAAATTTTAGCTAAAAAGGTCGAGGTTATAGTCGAGCAAGTAACAAATGATAAAAATTTTAAAAAATTTGAAATATAATATTATGTTTGCAAACAGTGTGGATACTACCCATTTGAATGTTATTATAATCTTAACTATCATAGTGATAAGGCTAATTTTGTTGAGAAAGAATAGAAGAATTAAAATCCTATTTTGCTAATAACTTATGATAGTTTGAATAAAGATCAGTCAATGACATAGTATCTAAATATATGAGCTTCAAATCGAATATGTGGCATTCAAAGAACTATTTTTCAAACTAGTTATTCTAGCAGCATTACATTTCGTTTCATCCTCATTGTCCCTCAATGATCTAACTTTAAATTTATCCGAGGAGAAATTTGAAGCTTATAGAAACTACGAGTCGATTATTTGAGAATTTATAGAAATATTATATTTACTAAGACACCAAAGGAAAAGAGAACAAGACTTGAGAATAAAAGTTAGAAATATATATTGTTAAGTTATACTTAAAATTTCAGTGGTTATAAACTCTATAATACTATTATACACAAAGTTGTGATATTGAGAGATATTGAGTTTGATGAATATCAGATTTGAAATTAAAAAAAATAATAAACAACATAAGAAAACTATAACTTCAAAAGAGAATGATATAATATAAGTAAGCGGAAGAGTCTTTGCTTGAATCATCACTTAGATCGATTAGACCATATGATTATACAAATTAAAGAGAGTTCTTTATAAGCTTAAACAAGCCTCACGAGCATAAAATTTTTGAATAAATATTTATTTTATTTAAAATATTTTTTCTAAATGTTTTCATAAATATGCACTCGCCTTGATATATTATTTGGAGTTAGTTTAATAAGTAGATACATCTAAGTTTTTAAGATATCTCATTTAAAGGTCGCTATATATTAAAGAGATAATTGAGTATAAAATATTTCAATTCATCATGTAAAAGGTTGTTGGAAGCTATGATGATCGAAAAAGTATAATTAGATTTATATTTTATTTTAGTAAAACTATATTCACATGATCTTAAAAAATATATATGTCACTACTGAAAAAAAAAATCAAAATTATGAAGTAAAATATATAATGGCATCTTCTTATATTTATCATGCAATATGGCTAAGAAACTACTCAAAGAACTTCATATGTCGTATGAGAAGTCAATTAAAATTCATATTGTAACAAATTAACTATTGTTTTTGCCAACAATTTAGCCTATCATAAAAGATCAAAATATATTGATACAAGATTTCATTTTATAGAGGTCATATCAAAATAAAAAAATGAATCTAATTCACAAGTGAAGTGATCAATATATTCACAAAAAATCTCAAATTATAAAAGATTTCAATAATTGGGAAAGAAACTTGGATGAAATAAATTTAAGAAGAGATTAAACTTATTAAAACACCATAAAGAAATTCATCGTATCTATAGATGAAAGGCATTAAAGACTTATAAAAGAATAAACTAATTTAACTATTGATTCGTGAAAGAATCTCTCATAACAAAAGATTCATATTAAGAATAATAAATATAATATATCTATAGAAATTATATAAATTTGGGTCATAAAAAAATATAATTTTTTTTAGTAAAACAGAAAATATTTTATCTTATTCTTTCTCTTCATTTGAATCATAGCTTTATCCCCCTTTTTTTTTTCCTATCTAATTCAACGTTATCAACAGAGTTCCCAAAATTACCTCCCATCACGCTTCTAAAGATGCGATTCGTTTAGAACCGATCGCAGTAGAAACCCTCCCAACCTGGGAAGACAGCACAAAGAAGCCGTGTGCGGTCAATATAATATTGTCAGTTTCCCTTCCGTGGCCAAGAAATGGCAGCGCAGCTCGTGTACCGTTTGGCTAGCAGAAAGGAGAGTTGACAGCATTTACTTGCACATTTGCACTCCCATTCTCCCAACAAAAGATAGGGGGCCAAAAGGAGAGGGGTTCTTCTGTAAAGGCATATCCTCGTGTAGAGAAGATAAAATCGCAGAAGTTAAAAACACCGTAACCCCTGTGAATGGTCATTTCAGGATGAGCAGATAGCACAGAACATAGTGAGAGATGGAGACTTGTAGAGTCTTCTGCACGACGCTAATAGAGGTGAGAGGAGGAGAATTTGTAAGATCGACTTGCAAACATAAATACTGTACTCACCACGGGAATCGGCGAACCCCATTCCTCTGCAATGGCAGCATGAGTTGTCTCTTCACAGCCTTCGCTTCTCTGTCTCACCATCTCGCATCACCCACCGCCAGCAATCGTTGCTCTTCTTGGGAGCAACGTCACCGAGAGAAGCTTCCTTCATCTCGAACCTAGATCTCGTTTTTGCATTCCCATCGTCACTCGGTGATCATAAGAACAATGGCACATTAATTTGATGTCTACTAGCAGCCGAGATCAAAACCAGCATAACAAAACAAGAAAAAGCAACTCATGACTTCTTATTGCATCATGACACCTAAATGATTTCTTCCTCCTCAATTCTCATCGTCATCGTCTTCTTCTTCTTTAGTGGCATTGGATGTGATCAGTCAGCAGTCATCAGAATGGTGGCCTGAACCCACCAAAAGCATCGCCGGCAAACGGATAACTTCCTCCCAAGTTGCAGTACGGCACACCGTTACTTCCACCACGCTCGCCGCCGGCACCGGTAGCGCCGGAGGACTGCGACACCGCCGGTTGCTGACCCTGCTCAGCCGCAGCAGCAGCTTCCACGCACTCCTCCAAAGGCAGCCGCTCGTACACCGCGTTCGAGAAGCACGCCGCCGTCAGCACCACCGGCCCGGCCGCCACCAGCGGCCCCACCACGCTGCCCCCCACGACCTGCCCCTGATTACCACCGGCTAAAAATACGGTCAGACTGCCGGCGCCGGGCGGTGCTGGCGGCGGCAGAACAGTTCCCGTGAGTGACAGGATCTCGAACCGCCCTCTCAGCGTCGCCACCACGCTGCCAGGAGGCGACGCCCCAGGCTGGCGGAGTGCGACGTTGGCGACGGCGCCGCCGCCGCTCAGAACGCTCACTCCACGAACGCGCCGCCGCGCGTACTCGGTGACGCACTCAACCACGTCGGCTCCGTTGGCGACCTCGAACACGTGGGAGCGGAGCGCGTTGGGGCTGTCGCGCGTGACGACGATGGGGGGTTTCGGCTTGTTCTTGGAGCCAGGGGGTCGGCCGCGTGGTCGACGAACGGGGCCTACGGAGGAACCTGCCGCGGCCGACGTAGCGGCCTGTTGGTCGCCGCTGTGGTTGGGGGAAAGCTTGGGGCTTTTTTCCGGGGAGGGCTTCGATTCTTCCGGTTGCAAGTGCGCGGAAGGTGGCGGTGGGCGGAGGTAGCGAGAGAAACCTCCGGTGCCGGCGCTTCCACCCCCGGATTCCGTTCCGGCCATCGCCAACACATCCAATCTCTCCCACCAGTTGTTTGCCAGCTTTTCTTCGCCTTCCCACCACTCTCTTGTCTATCTCTTGTGAAGCTTCGGTTGTCTGCTTCCTCTACAGACTTCTCTCGCCAAACGTAGAAAACACACGAGCTGCTTTTGCGTCTTCTTCGGCCTCTCTGTCTCTCCTCCCCTCTATATATGTATTACTATCAGAAAGTACAAAGTACACAATATCTATGTATGTGTTTTGCGGTTCTCTTTCTTCTATCCCAATTCACGTGTAGGGCCCCCATTCGAAAGAGAACCTCCATGCGGTTGACTGACTCAATCGAGTCGATCTACCACCTTTTCACCTCACCAGTCTTCTGCAGAAGGAAGTAATTGAAAAAAAGAGAGAGAGAGAGCAACGCAAGACTGCTTCTTTTCCGACATGGATCACTGATACAGACCAGAAAACCTTATCAACAGAGAGCGGCAGGCTGCACTCCGTTCTTTATCTTCCTGTTTTATATTTCTCCTGAGGGATACAGGTGGGTCCACGATGAGCTTTGAGTGGAAAGGTCTGCCTCTGACCTTGTGCATCCGGTGCAAGCCGCGGATGGTGGAAATTGTGCATCGAACGACAAGGATGCAAAAGTGACCGAATGGTGCGAGTAGAGAGAGAAAGAGACACACACACACACAACGAAGAAGAGAATGACCGTTCTACTCGTACTGGACGCAGCCACGGAGGAGGTGAATATCTTCTGTGGTGTGTTGTCGTCTTCGTCAGTAGTGTCCTAGACTCGCTTTATGCACTTTGAGCTGCCATTTCATGGTTTGGTCTCGTTGGTATTAAATTGGGTTTAGATTCATTTTAATTCTTATAATTTTGATGATGAATTTTTAAAATTTTTATGATTTATTTATATTTAAAATAATTGTTATATTTTTAAAAATATAATATATATATATATCTATATTTTTTCCGTCAAATATAAATTAACAAACATTAGAGTTCCATCAAATATAGATTAACAAACGTTAGAGTTAATTTAGATAATATATTAACTCACGTTAAATTATTAATATAATGATATACATAATTTAAATTTAAAAAAACATTGTTATGCAAGCGATCACCAATAGCAATTGTCTAATAGGGTATTATGCATACGCATCTTCTCCCGCAATGACCATAAGCTCAAGAGCTTCTAGTCATACTTGAGGTGGACGTATGTCGATCAGTCCGATGCTAGGCACGAAGTGTTCTTCTGGTCCCTCTTTCTCGTCTTAAGCATCTTTGTCTCTACTGCTCCCACTTCACTCTCTCTTGTGCTCCCATTCGTCACGCCTACGATGTGGTGGTCCAGCTCTCTCTCACCTCCGTCTCATCTTTCTGACCTCTATCTCTTTATAAGGAATGTGGCTTACAAGGTATGATAGTACTTATTAGGATTAGAGCGAGTGCCGTTCGTGATAGCGGATAACATCATGGTGGGTGATGTGATAGGAGAGGCCAAAGGTAGAAGTGAGGGAGAGTTGGACCATCACGTCGTAGGCATGACGAGTGGGGGCATAGGAGAGGATGAAGTATGAGGTGGTGGAGACAAAGACGCCCAGGAGAAAGAATGACTCGGAGACCACTATGAGCCTAGAGTTGGACTGGTTAACATATATCCACCTTAGGCAGGACCAGAAGCTCCTGAGCTTGTCGTTAATGTGAGAGATGCTACGTGCATACGTGCCCTGCTAGGCAACAGCGACTCATTGCTGTTGTTGGTGGTTGCTTCCACAATGATGCCTCCTCTTGCTATTATTGGTAGTCTAAGTTTTTTTTTAACTTAAATTATACGTGCTATTATATTAATGATTTATTATGAGTCAACATGTCATATAAGTAGATATTAGACTACAATGTATGTTAACTCAGATTTTATGAGAGTGGCTATATATTATGTTTTTGAAAATATAGATGTTACTTTAGACATAAATAAATTATAAAGGCTTAAGAGACTCATGATTAAAATCACATGGGTTAAAATGGATCTTAACCCTATTAAATTAAGCCTTTTGTGTTTGATGAGATCTTTTAGGAGACTCAACTCGAAGTTTTATGTGATTGTGTATGTATGTATATGTATATATATATATATAATTTGATTTATAAATTTTTAATATTTTTAAAAATATAAATTATTTATTTATTTTAAAATATATTTAAACAAAAGTTAGTAGAAGGTCATAATCGCACATATGGGAGATTTTTCTACAGGTGTTACAAGTAATTTATGATCAAAAATTATATTGATACTTTTGACTAAAGCTATTATATTGATCAAAATATTTCAAACTACTCGTATCGAAAAAGTTATTCTGTTAAGCCAAAGTATAATAAATTGATGGTTCATTTTAATATAAATATCTTTTATGTCTTCTTGAATAAAACTTGAGAGGCAATAAAAAATAGTTAGACATTCAATAATAATAGGGGAGCAAGCCCGGACAAAGTTGGATGTAACAGCAATAATGGATGTAGTAGTGAGTCAAATGGTATAAACTGTACAGACTAACTTAGAGAAAGCATTGAAGGGCCATTACATTCAATATAGTAACTGTGATGGGAAATTATTATTTAGTAATATAAGATAATGGTCTAGGTATCTCCATAGACTTGTATTGAATCATATAATCATTGGACATAGCAAAAATATAACACCAAGTTAATAGCAAAGTGGAATGACGACTGTGAAATAAATGAATTTATAGAAACGATAGAGAGTTGGCAATTAAGTTGCTTAGGAAAATATCATAATCTCTATCAACATTAGATCCATCATCGATCAAGCACCTTATTCTTAAGAATGAAAGAATTTAAATTTAGATTCTACTAATTTGGAGTTTCAATATTAAATGATATTGTATACCAAGGAGTTCCAAAAACACTACAAAGATATTTGAGGAGAGTAAAGGATAGTATGAGTTTCCATTTGGAGACCGTCCTTGACATTGTAAATTCTATTACAGAATATTAAATATAGTATTAATCTAGGCTCAATTGGAAGAGGAATCGAATCGAATTAAAATTATGATCATCAAAATAATTATGATAATAGTTCGATTCTAAACCATATAAAAAAAGATTAAATATAAATTGATAGTAAAAAAACGTAACACTACTAGCTCCCCTTGTCATTTGGGCTAGCAACGTCACTTAAGCCAAAGGTAGGAGCCCCTACCAACTCTCCCCAATCGCTAGCAAGGATCTATCATGCTTGTCTTGGCTTTCTAAAATGAGCACGTAAGACCCACTCATTAATACCATAGCTGAAAAAACTATGCCCTACATTAATAACTCGCAGCATGCCTCAACTTGTCTAGTCGCCTCTTGGTTGATATCTTAGTAGAAGTAATGCATTTACATTAATAACTGACAAGATGCCTTACCTTTCCCAATTGCCTCCTAGTTGACATCTCAACAGAAGCCATACCTCCACATTAATGACTAATAGCATGGTTCGACTTCACTAGCCTTTCCTTCTAGAGAGTTGATGGAGGGACTACTAGTCATAGGTGCCATGTAAACCAATCACTTATGACATGATATATATATTTTTTATTTGATATTTTTTATTTTATATTACATGTTACATGTATTATGATATTTATGGATCTGTACAATGAGAATCGGATTATGATGAGATCATGATAATAATATCGATTTGCCTTCAACATAGACTCTAAATAATCTCGATCATAGGTTACTCGAGAAGGACATCGAGATAATAATACAGATTGGTGTATTATATAGCTATCAATATGATGAAGGCAATTGATCTGATAATTACTTGTGTGGGGATACTAAGGATATAGTGTAAGTGCTTATTGAAGAATAAGTTCACTGATTGATCCACTTACGAAATACTAGATAGTTATTGATACTTCATTGTCAAACAATAATTTTGTAGTCTTAGTAATGTATCTAGTACTTAGACTTGAGATACCAAAATATCTTGTATGAGTACTCCACTCTTTGATACCAAACTTATAGGTCTGGAAGTTCTAGATCTAGCATAGCGATCATTAGAAGTGACAGTCAATCTTATAAGGACAATTGAGAATCGATAGAGAATCATTTGCTCTCGGTGTCATGAAAGAAATATCCCATGTATTCTTGCTCAAACAAATCTCTTGCCAGGATCATTTGAATTAAAAGAGAAAGAGTTTTTTAGGATAAACCGTATAGGGTCTACCAGCACCATATCCGATATACAGTTTTTGGGATATTACATGGATGAGAGATTATAGATGCATGATAATTGAGGATAGATAAGTTCAAAGGATTATATTCCCATATATCGTTTGGGGACTATAGTATAGTGGCCTAGTATATCCGTAGTCGATGAGTCAAGTGAATTATTATGAAGATAATAATTCATTAAGCCAAAAGAGATTTTAACAGATATGACTCATGGACAGCTCAATATTGGGCCTAGAGGATCACATACATATGGTAGGTGTTATGACAGGTAGAGATTCGGATGTGAGATATACGCTGGAGCCCTTATCTTATTAGATATCCAGTAAGTCCCCATGAATTATTAGATCCTATGAATAAAATCCAATGAGAGTCTATGAGAAATTATTTGGTAGAGATCCACTCTTCAATTAGATGAAGATCCAGTACCTAATAGGGCAGGATCCATTAGGATTAAGTTGATAAGGGACCTCTATAAATAAGAGAGAACTAAAGGCTCATAGGCTAAGACTCTTTTGGCTACCACATCCTATTATCCTCTCCCTCTCTTCTCCTCAGCCAACAGCACCTATTTGAACCGTGTGGATAGCAAGAAGAGCCAGCCCTTCTTGATTACGTGGTGCGCGTAGCGAGAAAATTTATACAACGATTTAAGGAGCATCTTCGCAATCATTGCCATATAGATCACCACTAGAGAGGAGTACACTTGATTCATATCTATAGGATTTTAGGGATATACGATCTTCCTATATAATACATCTTTCTTATACGTATAGTTTTTCGATTTTGTGGGTTTTTCACACCAATCTTTGCATGATAACAAGAACCTTGTTTTCTATAAAAATCTGAGATTTTTTATTTTTTATTCTTTCGTTGGGTATGTGATATTATTTTAGATTTTCCAACAGGGACCACTCCCTGCTTAACCTAAAGTAGCAAGGGAATCAGCCCAAAAGCATCATAACGGTTCACCCAAGATGCTAGAGGACACACGCCAATAAGTTGCCCCTTATTAATGCCCCTACCACACAGGGTAGGGGGGCCTTAGTTAATGTATGTCCAAACCACTCGGCACCTAGATATAAAAGCCAAATCCCAGACCAAGACGAAGGGGGGTGAGTAAAGACTCTTTACTCTCTTATTGCTTATACTATTGTTTTCATCCCTCTATATTTTTCATTGACTTAAGCATCATAGAGGCCAAGTTGGGATACTCCCAATGTAGACCAGATGTGCAAGACCCTTGGCACAATCTAGAGACACTACTAGGAGGCGACTCGGTAGCTAGGAGAATCCAGCTCTCTTACCCGACTTCACCCTACCATGGTCAGGCCGCTTCCAACAAACCACATCTCCCAATAGGCTCTATATACCAACTAGCCATATTAGCTCTCATTATCAATAAGGAATAGTCATCAGGAAGTACCTGCACCTTTGGTATTGAATCGATCGGGCCAACTCAAATCTCCAATGATTTTGTGTACCAACATAAATAAATTTGAATATCTACTAATTAGAACTTTAAACCTAAAAGTTTAATGGCTTATATTCAAATCTTAAAGAAGTAATTAAATTTTTTTTACCAAACAAAATTGATATATCGAAGACGAATCATCTAGAATTGATTTGATTTTAATTTTAAATTTAATAAAATCGAAATTATGGATTCCAAAATTATAGGTAACGAGATCAAACTCAAATATTGCCTGAGATTAGGTGGTGACGGTTTGTAGGGCAAAACTGTGTTGATATATATTATTCAACAAGGTAATAGGTTTCATCTTTGAATGATCAAAGGAACCCTCTTTAGGTCTTGACTCGGAGAAGGATGAGTTTGATGACATTGGTTATCACTAAATCGATCCATTCAAGTCCGATCAACAAACACGTGGTGGCTTAGGGATTTTTTTTCAAAATTATTAAATAGATGTAAATAGTTAATAATAAAATATATATTTAAAAATAATGAACGTGATTCAATCATTCTTATTTATATTAAGAAAAAAAACCAAATCCTAAAATAATAAAATATGTATGTTAGAAAATTTGAAAAGCTACATTAGAAATTATAGGAAAAAACTCATGATACCATATTAGAAAATTTCTCAGATGGTGGGTATAAAAAAAAAAATAAAAGAGAGTCTAGAGAAGAATAGAGAAACTTCAAATATAAAAACTCTTAATAAAAATAAAACTTATAATATCATGGATGATAATAGTTATCTCTCCACTCTAATTTATTTTTTTCTCTCAAATTATATCTAAAACATTATATGTGTTGTGATTCTTTATGTTGTGGGAGGCATGGCTTGGTGCGATCCTGATAATGTAAGGTCATCTATGTGGTTACTCAGAAGAAAAGCTTCATGGAGAATGGATAAGGAATTATGATCATCGTCTCCTAGGATATTTTCTGGCAGATTCGTGAGGGGCTTCTGGTCTTTAGTCCTTTCATAACATGTCCATGTCAAAGAAGGGAGTTCCGACTTAACCCCTCCGAAATTTAAGTCATTTTTTGTGGATAGTGAATCTCATCCCTCAACATCTACCAAGGGATAGTTTTTATACCTTTCGTAAGGAGTCGACTCCCCTTGTGCTTACTGGCGTTTGTTGATATTTCAGGTAAGCGATTTGTCTATTCTGGGGTAATCTTCCCGACCCCATGCCTTATGGGGTTGTATCCCCATTGGCAAGTATCGCTCTATGTGATTTCGAATAGTATAAATTTGTCGTGTGTCATCGTTTCAGAGCTTAGCTTATTGCTTCTGAGATAGGCTACATCACTTCAAGATGCAATCATTCTTAAATCGATCTATATCATTTTGCATTGCTTTGAGATATATGTACTACTTTGGCTAAAATGACATCACGTGTGATCTGAGGTGGTTGCCAGTTGAATGGTATCAAAATATCCTCTATCAACATGAATCCTTGATTTATAAAGAGAAGTTAATTGAAGAGTTTGACCTCAACTATAATAGAGTCTTCTCCCATCTTAATGAAAACTCTTAAGCTAAAATTTAATTAATCATAAAATCATATCATAAATTTTAACTTATATTCTAGTAATATAAAACTAAAAGTCCCTTTTCCTAGATCGTACAACTCATATGGTGTCCCCTTCTAACATACATCATATAGGGAGGTTTCGATGGCTACAACAACGGCGGACTGAGCTGCAACAGAAGTAAGAGTGGCTATTAGGTCAGGCACGACGGACCCCGTGCCTTATGGGGTTGTATCCCCATTGGCAAGTATCGTTCTATGTGATTTCGAATAGTATAAATTTGTCGTGTGTCATCGTTTCAGAGCTTAGCTTATTGCTTCTGAGCTAGGCTGCATCACTTCAAGATGCAATCATTCTTAAATCGATCTATATCATTTTGCATTGCTTTGAGATATATGTGCTACTTTGGCTAAAATGACATCACGTGTGATATGAGGTGGTTGCCAGTTGAATGATATCAAAATATCCTCTATCAATATGAATCCTTGATTTATAGAGAGAAGTTAATTGAAGACTTTGACCTCAACTATAATAGAGTCTTCTCCCATCTTAATGAAAACTCTTAAGCTAAAATTTAATTAATCATAAAATCATATTATAAATTTTAACTTATATTCTAGTAATATAAAACTAAAAGTCCCTTTTCCTAGATCGTACAACTCATATGGTGTCCCCTTCTAACATACATCATATAGGGAGGTTTCGGTGGCCACAACAACGGCGGACTGAGCCTGCAACAGAAGTAAGAGTGGCTATTAGGTCAGGCTGGTGCACATTTATCATCGTCCGCCTTCGTGATGGGACAGACGATATGGGTTTGGGTTGTGAAGATGCGAGCTGAAATACCACAGCACAGACCGAGTTGTTCGTCGGAGTGATGATGGCATCGACGATGGATTTGGGATTTGGAAGGCTGAGTTGGACAGCCACAGCCACAAGATCTACGATCCAACAGAATGGATTGCATCCGATGGAGACCAAAGTGCTGGTCGGATTGAGCTGCAGGCCGGAGGAATCGGGATGACATACCCCATCGTCGTCCAGGTTGTGTACGCTCGAGACTCGCACGGTGTATGCTCGTTGGCACGTACCCAATCAAAAGTGTTGAGGACCGTGGGATGACCAGACGGACGGTGAGCGCAGGACCAGCTCGTCCTCGCTCCTCCCTTCCCTCCCTCCCTCTCGTTTCGTGGCGCGCTAAAAAGGAAAAGAAACAACCAAACGAAACAGATAGGGAAAGACGAGGAGGAGGAGGAGGAGGCGGAGGAGGAGGACGTCGACGACGGCAGCTGAAGTCACGCAATGGAGCGTGGGAGGGTAAAGTGGCGTTGACCAGACCTGATACGACCTCGCCGGAGGAGGTGACGACATGCGGCTGATCGACCGCTCCGACTCCCCCCAGGACGTGGCCGCCGCCGTCGTATGCTCCGCCCTCCTCGTCCTCTCCGCTGCCTCCGCCGCAGCCGTTCTTCGTGTACGCCGCCGCTGCCGCAGGCGCCTCCACAACATCGTCAACCCGCTCTGGTCCGTCCGCCTCGTCCTCCTCCTCTTCGCCTCCATCTGGTCCCTCGCCGAGATCCTCCGCTCCCCAATCTTCCGACGTCGCCTCCCGCTCCCATTCCGCCGCCGCCTGGACATCCTCTGCCACGTCCACCTCGTCGTCACCCAGGCTCTCGCCGAGCCTGCCTTCCTCACCGTCGTCCTCTTCCTCCTCCGCGCCTCCACCCGCCCCAAACCAGCCTCCTCAGCCTCCGCCTTCGCTGCCGCCATCGCCGCCGCGCTCGTCTCCGCCCTCCCCTTTCTCACCCTTTACTGTCTCTATCTCACCGTCTCTACCTGGGACCTCCGCCGACTTAGCCTCCCCCCTGTCCTCTTCGGCCTCAGCGACGGCGGTGCACCGTCGATCTCTTCTTCCGCTGCCGCGGCCTACCAGTGCACGTACCCGCTCATCGGCGCCGTCCTCCTCGCGGTACTGGGCGCGGTGTACGTACCGGTCTTCGTCTCCGCCTCGTGGGGAGCGGTGTCAGTGGTCATAAACCGGCGGCTGAGGGCGCGGCTTTACGCGCTCTCCGCCACGGTGGTGGGGGCGCTCTCCGTCCAGGTGGCTGCTCTCACCTTCTCAACGCTCTGCAACCCTGGCGACGCCGCATTCCAGTGGCTCTCCCTCGCCGCTGCCGTCGCGTTCGCGACGTTAGCAGCAGTCGGCGAGGCGATCCTCGTCGTCTGGCCCATCATCGATGCGCTCTCCGTCGGCAAGACGGCGGAGGCAACACCGGAGGACATGCAAAGCACGTGCGTGGTGCGTGTGCGGGACGTGGCACAGGAGGAGGGGGAGGTGGACGGCGGGTGGCGGGTGGTCTGACCGCTAACGGTGGCGGTTTCCGTGGCCTTTGACTACTATAATCGGGTTGGGTGATCGCATTTAATGCCCTTCATTTTTTTTCACCTTGGATTGTGGACATAGGAATTCTTTTTTTTTTTTTTTTGGGCAACAAATTTGTTCAGGAAAGAAGATAATATATCGGTCATTTTCAAGCTTTTTGTGTACATACATACATAATCGAAGTATTTATCTCAAGGAAATTCCATTATGTATCGACGTTCTCTTATGCTTAGTGCTTTAACCATTATTCAACTCCCATGTACGAATGGGCACGGAATCTCAATAAACTAGAATGCTTTAGAATTGGAAAAGGAGAGTAGACGACAAGAGACGGAGCAAATCTACCATCTTAGAGAGGTGTCTGCCCATTCATGGAGGACGAAGACATCAGCGCTAACACGTCTGTCACCGAAGCCATAGCACTCAAAGCTGCTTTCAGCACGTCCTGCGAACACCCAGGCTTAACCATGCTTTTCACCTGCATAAACATAAGAATAATCATCGGAATAATCCTCCATGATAACATTTCTGTGGGTAATTCATGGATAGTGTCCATTCCTTCACTCCAGTATATAAAGGTTAAAAATTTGTAGGAAAAATTATATATCAAGCAATGAGAAAGTTATGGACCTTATCCAAATACCCCTGAAGCAATTTAATTCGGCCCATGTAGTCTTGGTCTTCGACGCACAACGAAATAGACTTTGCGTCAGCACCCGGCCCTTCAAATTGCATTGGCCCTGGGTTTCTATATATGTCATCCATCAGAAAACTGGAAGCTCTGAGCCTCACCAACCTGGAACCAAGTTGAAAATTAACTCTCGCAGGAAAACCAAACATCAGAACTGTTGAGAAATTAAGAAGAACTTCTCACAGGGCTTAGCCGCAAAAATAGGTACTAATACAACGTCGTAGAGACATACTCATAGGCTTTTCCATCCAAGTCAACTGTGGCAGGATGGATGGCAGGCTTTCCAATAGCTGTTGCTCCTGGGCCATATAACCTCTTGACGGTCATCATTGCCTGGCGTTCAGCCAAAACAGGGTGTTCTCAAGTGAGTGTAAAATAAGAGAGCAGTGTCCATTTATTTGCAAACAAGTAAAAAAGACAACATTTTTACCGTCATCGGAGCAGCTCCACACCTCCACTTATTCACAGGGTTCTTCAGATTTGTTATGCTCGCCATGTAACCATTCAAACCAGCAGCTAATATGTGATAGCAAACATGGCCAAGCGCCTACGCAGTACAGATCTATGAGTGGCTCATTCACAAGGAAAGAAAACACAAGAAAAAGAAAAAAACTACTTAAACAGAACATACATAGGCATAATCGCAATCAAATTTTGATGGCAAAGATCCCCGAGCTTGGTATCCAAAAAAGTGGCAGATTGCATTGAACTTCTTTCCTGTATATGTGCCTTCTTTCTGTGCATCAATTTAGTAAAATGAGACTTTTCTACCTTTCGAGGTTGATCAGAAACTAATGTTGAAGAATGTTTAAAGAGCGAATTTGAACTTAACGTACCAACCGTCTGTTCATTTCTGTCTCCACCAGATGGGCTAGCAGCCTTTCAGTCTCGATCTGAAAAGAAATGAATTAAGCAAAACGAGTAGATCCATGGCAGAGCTTAATGCACATTCTACATTATTAGTCCAACTAGTGGAGATTTACCTGGGAAAGTTGTGCGGAGTCATCAGACTCTGGGTGGAGAAGCAGCTGCGGATTCGAGGATCTCGTTAGAGAAAAGTCCTCAGTGGATCAGATATATATGCGATTGCGAGCAATAAAAAAAGTAACCTGTTTCCTCATAAATAGTGGCAAAAATTCAAACAACGCGGATGCCCATGGTGAAAGCTGTAAAGGTATATTCTCAACAGAAACTCCATGGCGATGAAGACCGTGGATTTCCTTGAGCAATCACAAATAATATACTCAGTCCATCAGAAAACATGATCCGCAACTAGATGAAGAAAAGTAGGAAAATAGAAGTCATTCCAATACTAAACTAGGCAAAGAATCATAAAACTAATTAGTCTGAAGCAGATCATGTACCTGGAGCAGGGCGTACAATTCTGGAATACTTTCTACGAGCCCCTCGGGGATAAGAACGACACCATGATACTTGTCTGCATCAAGAACATATTGGTACGTCACTGTGCTATATTTCATGCTAATCAGTAATAGAAACAGTACCCACTTCTATATGGTACCTTTCTCTGCCCTGGCTTGGACTGCATCGCAGATCTGTTTTGTTATGTCAAAAATTGTTCGTTTCGATACGGCGACTTCCTCACCTAGGATAACCTGGGAATAGATTAAGGATAATTTGAGATGAAATAGACAGGATGATATCAAACAGACTACGTTGAAATGATGGGATAAAGTAGAGGAAGAAAAAATCAACTGACCATGTTTGGATGCGACTGGAGAGTACACTCTAAGGCCACATGAGATGCCTTTCGTCCCATCAAGCGAATAAAATAGTAATACTGCAAGGTCAAACGTAAGTGACGGTTAACATGAAGCCAGCTGAAGATGACAAAAGACTGACGATAGCCATATTGAACCAGAAAGTAACAAATAAAGAGCTACTCATTGGCATGAAAAACGAACATCCAAACATATAAAGCAAAATTTCATTTCTTAGCAAGCAAGAAAGCACATCAGTTTTAGCTTTTGATTAACGTTAAAAAGGAAGCCCATCTTTCTTGCCCACCATGACAAAAATATATGTCACTAAAGTATTTAGAACATGCATAAAGATAACTCTGCGCAGCTAAGCACAATGTGAAGCAACTGCAAGAACTACTTCACCCCAAAAAACCATAAATTAAGGCGTTACCTTCTCTGCAGAAAGGGCATCTGTACAAACATTGCTGATGAGTTGCGAATTAACCTGGGAAAAGAATTTACAAAGGCAATCTTCAAACTAATATTTCAAGAAAATTCACAGGAAGATGTACTAAAAGATGTCAAATTAATGACGAAGAGTCTATATACATGGTTATTTGTTTATGCGATTAAAGTATAGTTCACAAAAATGCATTAATACCTTGCATATTGTGTCAAAACCTACATCTGTCTCAACAAATTGGTTCTTGAGATCTCCGTTCAAGGTTACAGGAACTCCAACTACCTGTCGACATACGCTATTGTATTCAGGTATACAGCTAAAAAAGAGATAATACATCTCCCAACATATAGGTGACTGTTTCAGGAACTTATAGGGTTACGGAAAGTTTGTTTTGCTAGAGAGAGAGAATGAGAGATAGAGAGCGAAAGAGGTGTAGCAGAACTGAAACCTTTGTTTGACATTTGGACTCCACAAAGGTCTCTGCTAGCTGAGCAGCATCTGTGTGGGATGTAACTCCTAAAAGTGGACAAGAAACAGAAGTAAGCAACATAATTTGTTTTGAGCTTGCCTAGCTATGCCATTGGACTCACCACCAACAATGACAAGACCAGTTAAATTCAGTTCTTGGCACGCAGACATTGCAGCATTGACTTGCTCACTTGTTCTTATTTGATCTTTCGTCCGTCCGAGCAAATCATAACCACCTTTAGAAGTCAAACAGAAATGCATAACTATAAGGAGAATATGCATAAAGAGCAAACCATTTCGCGGTTGCATATGGTAAGGTGTGAATCATGTCGCAACAGTATCAGCATGATTCAGAGGCCACATCTGCACCTACATGTTGTGACACAGACAACACAGCACACGGCGAAATGGATCTGTCCTACTTAAGGAAATGCCTTAAAACATGCTCCAGTGCAAGTTAGACAAGGACAGTACTATTTCAACTTCATTGTGCCACTGTTACGCATTTCATAAGTAATTTATAACACCTAAATCTACAGATACAGCACGAATATAACTATGAAGCAACCATATAAATTACCCTGATTTTTATATGTGGAAAGGATATCGTCTGTAATTTCCAGAGTTCTCCTAGCAAATATGCCCTCTGTACCACCTACAAACAAAACATAAATTGTTTCATCCCGGATGCAAATGAGAATCATAGCAATGACATAATAGAATGAAGAACAAACAGACAACTACTACATCTTTTGGGATTTGCTATGTAGATATTTTCCTGCCACTTTGCTCGAGGAAAAATTCAATTACCATTCAAGGGCTACATCCTTTCCCACTATTCCTGTCCTATTCTTCTTTGATCTAGCTCTCTCTCCAGAAATTCTTTAAGTTGCATTGTTCACATATATACGAAGATCTTCTTTTGAATTTAGATATTTTAGTAAAGCCTTGGATGATTTTAGCTCGTCTTGTCCTCAGGCTCACCACAAGTACTGTGATTTCTCTTCTTTATAACCCCTGTTTTTTATCTCATCATCCTTGTTCTTGCTACACTTTTTTTGAAATTTTTATTCATAAGCCAATTAATCACAAGAACACATAAATCTCGTAGTCAAACCCACAAAATTGATCTCGGTGTCAGAGCTAAGGAATGGTAACTGCCTAAACATACCTCAGAGAGAGAGAGAGAGAGAGAGAGAGAGAGAGAGAGCATCTATAAGTTAAGTGCTAGCTTGGAAGGTAAAGCCACATAATACAGCAAGAACTTCACCAAATATACAAGTACATGGGGATTTTTTTTTAAAAGTCCATGGGGATGTTTCATTCAAGTAGTCGTTCCTAAGGTAAGTTCATCCAAAGGTTGGGAACTTATCCTGCTTGAATCATTGAAATAAAGTATTTTGGAAGACTTCAAAGTTTTAGCTCAACTTTGTCTGGGAGGACCTACAGTCGAGCTCCGAGAATACAAAATAGTAAAAACATTGTTATTATTGGGATTGGTGTGAACAGTCATAAATAGTGCCCTGAAAATGACTGTTTCATTGATGAACTTTGGCTATGAACATTTGAAAAAGTTAAACTAGTTTTGTTTCATCTTTGGCTATGACTTTTTCATTGATGAACTTGACTCCAGTGATTATATAGTCCCTATAAAATTCAGGATGTTTTACAAAACTATATAAATTGCTTTACCATATAAGAGCAAAAAACTGTTTAAAATATTAAATAACCAAGGGAAAATAATTGGGAAAACATTTAAGTGAGATGGCACAAATATATATGATAACAAACGAATTAAAATATATATAACGAGGAGCAAACTTTGAATAGAGTGATCAATCAAGATGGGAGGGGATAACACAAATGCTTACCAACAAATCCAAATAACGTGCTCTTTGGGTTATGAGATTTAATGGCATTATAAAGACCCCAAATTACATTATGTCCTCCTGGGGATTGTCTCCCACAAAATACAATTCCCACCCTGCATCAGAAGATTTAGATATAAAATGATGTTCGATAAGATAAGTTGCCGAACTAAGCAAAACCTGTTAGGGACTAGACAAGATAAGCAAATCCAGAAGGTTAAGAAAAGGTTTAATAAAGCAAATAATTCTCAAATTCAAAATTGACCTGCTACACAAAAGATGATACAAATATGTAATAAGAATATATCTCTATTTTGCACTGCAGTGAGAATCTTAAAAAAAAAAAAAGCTTGTATTATAGATAAAAATAAAACTTTTGACAAGAAATGTACAAATGCTTGCTAATGGTGAAGTTTCATGGTGAGAAAGAGTGAAATAAAGACGAAGTCTAGTGACTGACAAGTCCTTCAAAACTTTTTCTGAAAAGTTTATATTATAGAAATGACTTCCCTGTGATGTATAAAATCTGTTAAATGACTAGCCAAGTGTAATTATTCTAGCAATCAAGTGTCAGTATTACAATGAATCAGAAAACTGTTGGCCCCTGTCTAGAAGTCTAAGGCCATGGAAGAGACAAGGAAGCCATATTGAAGAGTAAATAAAAGCCTAATTAGATCTTCGAGACCATAACCATATAAAATTCAAATGACAGAAGAACTTTCTCTCATCAAATACAATCCAAATTAGGCAGAAAAATCAAATAAAGCTAGCAAACCAGTATGGACCTGATAGCTGGATTCTCTTCTATTATCTGTGCATCTGGAACATTGGCGGTAGCCCTCAAAAAATGAGCCAAAGGTTGCCCAGATGTGTGAGGAAAGGCCTGTCTGATAGCATGGTCATCTGCAGGGTCTGCAGCAATTGTTGTGTCACCAAACTCAGCCCTAACTGTTGTCCCCTGTTAAAGATGCAACAGGAAAAAAGGAAACAAGAAAAAAGATTCAGAACGAAAAATATGGTGTACTACATATGAGAAAATAGAAATAATGGAAAAAGTTGAAACAAAAATTCAGTACGGGTACTGAATTCATGTATAAGATCGCCATAAACGAATATCTTGATCTGAAGTTGTGCCATCTAATCATTCGATCCTAGATAACAATTTTACATATGATAAATGCCATAATACATGTTTTTTTTCCTATACTATACCACATTGACAAAACAAAATTAAACGGTGATATTAAACAATAATGCTTCTTTCTCAGGGTATATCATCACAAATCTAATCAGATTGTGGGGAAAAATCATATCCTATGATTTGTCACAACTAGTCGCCAAACATAATGGAAGGAAAGGCACATATGACACACCAAGTTGTCCTGAAAGGGTTTAGAGATATCTTTGCTCTCCTAAAGTGGACGAGGCAATCCACCGACCCCGTGAAGTTGCTGCGAGGTATATGATAGGTGACCAAACACTAATATAGTAGAAAGGAGTACGCTCTTATGTTGAACTGTGACTTCAAGATCACTCGCTTATTTCGTACCGAAACTAAAAACCATCGGAATGGGAATGCAGCCACAAGAAAAGAAAAACATCACAATGTTCCGAACTTGAAAGGATCGACGCTTAAATTGCGATCTTAAACCCCACGATCCAATTACTCGGAACCGACAACTTCGATCAAAAAAAGTATATTAGAGAAGACAAGGTAGCAAAAAGATTACAGAATAAGAGGAGGGCGGAGGAGATGTCGACGGAGGCGAACCATAGCGGAGACAAGAGTATACCTGAAGGCATGGAGGGAGTTCCGGCTGGTAAAGAGCCCGCTGCTTCTGTAGACCCGACAGGTCTCGCGGGACGCCGTAGTCCGATTCCATCGTCGTCGCTCTGCTTCTTCCTCTGTCGTCTCGTCTCCTATAGCGTTGCCGGTTGGAAGAAGCGTTATATATAACCCCCACCAACCCTTCGCATCTGCTCCCCGGAGAAACCCCAAATAGTTGGACGATATTTACGAAAGAGCCACAGCGGCGGTTCGGGACGGAAGCAACGGGTTTTGGTCTGTCCCCGAGCCCGTCGATGGCATCAGAGTGGCCGATCCCACCGAGGAGGTGCATGTAACCCGTTAACCGGGGAATGTACCCACTGCTTTCTTTCCAAATTTATTTATTGAACAATATTTAGTTATTGGTAGAATTAAAAAAATAAAGAGTTAAGGACGATTTCCTTTTTTAAAAAAAATTATATTTTAAATATTTTTAAATCGACACGTCACTTTATTTTTTTTCAAATAATATTTCTAATTTAAAAATATTCAAAATATCCTTCAAAAATTTTTCTATCAATTTTTTTTTCATTTTTTTACAAGTTTTATATTGTTATAGTGTTTTTTATTTGATTCATTTATAATATTTATAGTATTTTTCTTAAGATATTTAAAATATAATAGATGCTATTGAAAAATACTATAAGTAACATCATATTATGTCTCTTTGATTGTTATTGGTCGTCAATCATCATAATATCATATTTTTATGGCTTGTAGTTGGTTTGATTAAGGTTAGGAGTTCATTTTGATCATTTATAGTTATTTTGAGTAGGTTGAATAATATTTTTATTGTGATGATCAAAATATTATACTAAGTTAATTTTTTTTTATTTTCATGATATTGCTCTTAAAATATTACAAATACCTATTTGAATCTTAGTATATATAATATATCGAATGATTTATAATGTGTTTTGTTTTATATTTTATATTACTTTTGTTATGATAATCAAAACACTATAACATGCCAAAAATACCGTAACGAGCAAAAAAAAAAAAGATATTTTTTGAATTCAAGAAATTTTTTGAGAAAAACTAAGGATACTGTTTAAGAAATACCTAAAATGTAAATATTTCCGAGGGCAATCGCCCAAGAGTTAATAGGATTATTTTAGAATTTTTTAATGAATAATTTATGGGTAAATATTCATCTTGAAGACGCAATTGATGATTTTGGAAATGTAGTTTAACCTCTCAAAAACTTGGGACTTCTCGGCTTCCTGTGCTGGGTAACAGAGTTTGAAAGAACGGAGGGATGCATGCACCCATTAGTAGTTGGCTCGACACCAAATTGCATTTCCACAGAAAACAAAAGAAAAGATTACATTCGTTGCGATGCCGGTGCCTCCGTCTCCCACAGACAGCAGTTCAGGAGATCCACTCGATGCGTGCATCCGCCAGTCAACATTTCTTATATAGGATGGTTCTTTTAGCTCAAAAGTGCCATAATATTTCCTCTCTGCCACACTCAACAAGCATATCACAACATAAAATATGGGGGAGGAGCATACACATGCATATATCTTCTCCAGAGAGGGCTCTTTTGATGAGCATCGTCCTCTAACTTGGTAGCTGACGAATCCTGACACAAAAGAGAAGATTGTTGTTCATGTCAACGATAAAACCTACTCGGCCATCTGATACTCAGTAACCTAATGATAGCAAAACCAAGATTGACGAATCGATTTGCTCCGAAATAACATTATCCTTTTGGATTTTATCAGAAACCTTTTGATTGTAAAAAAAGCGGAATGCGTGACATAAAAGAAGAAACTTATGGTTTGCTAACTTGTAATTTGCATGCAGCACGTAATATTTGATGCTTTTTACCCATAAGAACTAATATCGAAAAGAACAATCAATGAAGAAAATTTTCTTTCTCCTAATAACATCTCAGAAGATTACAAGCAACCAAGCATGTCACTATTTGTATCTTCAGTTGTATATCCATCTTGCAATCACAACACACAATCTGGATATTTAATTGGATACAGTTCCAACTCACAGATAACAGGAAACGCCTAACCAAAAATGTACTACTTGATAAAAGACCACTAAGGTGCCTTGCAGAGAAAACTATAATTTGAACTATTTGAATTCATAAGTTAATAGCAGAGCAATATCATATCATTCTCTAAAATCACTAAGTACCTTGCAGAGAAACTATACTTCTACACCACTTTGATTCATTAGTTGACAGCATAGCAAAAAGAAGTCTCTCCTATTCTTTTAGTTAAAGCTCCATCAAGTAGCCTCCAAAGAACATAATCGAGACAAATTACATTTGTTGCATTATCGGATAGTGGATAGGAATCCATACTAATTTTTTTATCAAGTCTCGGATCATTCACTTCCTCCACTGTTCTAATCAGAATGTAGATTATAAGGAAGAACAGTCATAGACAAGCAACAAAAAAAGGCATCACTATTTTTGAACTATTCCTTTCTGAGCTGCTATCTCAATCTATAATAATTAAGAGTTCCTTTAGGTTTGAATGGATGATTTTGAGATATGTTCCCTGCACCTTGGATGGGTAAATCAATCATGATCTACTTGGAAGTATTTAAAAGTAAACACAAGATCTGTCTACGACAATAAAAAGCAAATATCCTATAAATTCTTAGAGCAAGCACCTTCCAAAGAAATGTTTCATGATTTTTTATCTATATGAAGAACAGCATACAGACATCATAACAACATTCACTCTACGTTGTAAAACGAAATTTACTCTCCTATCCAATTTCTCCTACCGTTCAAGAGCAACCTTTATTCCTTTTCTTGTCCACTGATCCAATACAGGTCAGTCACTGAGAAAAGGCTGCAAAAGGCATAACTGGCCTTCTTGTGGAACCCTGGAAGAATAACAATCACTTGTGAACCACAACCCAATTGCTATTCATATACTACCATGCTAATAACCTGTTCCAAGCATACAAACACATCAACTTGGAAGCCTTAGCAAGGTTTAGTAAATCCCAAGCAACAACAACCTACAAAAAGTTAGTGAGAACTTTTTTATTGCATCTCATATCAACTGTTTCCCACCTTTACTCTGAAGATTTCAAACCTGCTATAGTAACTCTTATGTTCAACTTCTACCAAATCTGAGCTTAAGAAGAATTCTGCTGTTTTAGGCTTATAAGCATATAATTACATTCTCCTTTGAAGCATGATGGTCAAGACTCAATAATGCATGACGAGGCCAGACAAGCTTAACAACAGGATAAATCTAACAGTACCATAGTTGTTTCCTAAAAAGCACCAACGGCAAACAAGTTTACACTTCCCCTACTGGTTTACCTAGTAAATTGCAATTTCAAAGAAAATTTAGTCCATGTAGAGTGGATGTATTTGTGTGAGAACAGCTAAATGACCTTTAGCTAATCCCAAATCCATAGAGATGATAACAAATGCAAACAGCTTCACCTATAATTTCATCTCCTACCTTGTACTCCTTCATGTAAGATTTGCAGATCCAACGTCTATCCTATAACCAGGCATCTTAGCACATGGCCATGATCTTCTGGTCCAAGAAAGATACTTGAGTGTGATGACTTTGGACAGAACTTTAGTGTCGAGGACGAGATTAATTAAAAGTTTCTTAAGACTACCAATTATATGATATCTATAGCCTTGGAAGTCATGTAACATAACTGTCCTTATTTTCTTCTCTACAAACTTTATCATGCCACCGAAAAAAGTTGAAGAAATTCTTACTAGCAGAAAAGACAACCCAACCCAAGGCACAAGAATCCCACTAATGCAGGATCAAATCCATGCAACCTGACACTGTATGCATAAAGTTGTTTGTGCTTCTACAACTCAAATCCTTAACATCCAGATCAAAAGAACAACCTTACCAAGATGCCAAGACATTTTTAGTTAGTGTAATCATATATGTCCTAGATATACAGGTAAAACTTGGTTATATGATGGGCATGAATTTGAATGTGAGTTTATGAGCGACCAACTAAGGTTGCAACTCAAATACATAATGAAAATTCTTAGATAGCAGGAGTTGAAAGTAAATACAAAACTTTATAGATTTCAACTCATAACTACATCAAATGGTCCTAGCCAGATAACTTCAAAGACTTAAAATTGTTTCACTGAGTAAATAAACTACAAATGTCATTCATAAAAGGGAAGGACACATAAGTAAGAGATGCCATATGAAGATTTTAATCAGGTAAACGAAATTGTATGTCCAAGTTTAAGAACATCTAAACATACAGATGCACTATGCTATCATTGCAACAACAAAATGAACTTTTAAAATGAATAAAGAAATTTGCATCTATAACACCATTATAAAATTGTAGCAATGAACAGTTACTGGGCAAGGATGTTCAAACAAAAATTGACATAAAGCTTTACTATGTCATCCAAAGAAAGTCCTTATAACTACATAAGCTACTAGATGACACGACTAGCAGAGGGCATGCATGACCATATTTTCTCTTGCTTTCAAAACCACAGCAGTATGGATCTCTATAGATAGCATGATAACAGGAAACTAGCAAGGAATCTGTCTCTTGAAGTGTGCTAGTAATATTTAGAAAACAGAATGATGAAAATGGCAATAATTCTTTGGTTCCAAGATAATTGTAAGATCAAAAATGGCCATGGTGCATTAAACCCAAACATAATAGAGGCATCTTATAACAAGCATAACAAACATATGGTATTATAATAGGTTCAAAGATAGCAGACAATTGAGCTCAAACACATGAAAATCCAAATAGAAATGTAACAGGGTACAAAGTTCATTCTAGCGGTAGAAGCAAAGACAAAAGGGTTTTGGTTCAAGATATGCAATTAAAATGGCTGGAGACATTTTGGTTCAGCAAGATTAAAAGAAACAAACAGACTAAACCCTCACCCAGTCATCTCAGGATTAGAGTAGCAATAAGAAAAAGATCATGTGACCCGAATTATCCATGCTTCTCCTCTCGCGCCCGATTCCATTGTTCAATTTTAGCCCTTCGCTCTTCACTTCCTTCCCTTATCGGACTCTTTGTACGCCGCGGGTTTCCATGCAACCGCCTTCCCCCATCCCTTTCATAGCTTCCATGTCTATCACCACTCCTCCGCCCACCATCCCGATAGTCTCCACGGTCACGATAATCGCCATGATCACGGTCACGAGATCCTCTTCTGTAATATGGGCTTGGACTGCGGCTCCGACTTCTTCGTATACTGGACCGCCGATATCGCCCAAAAAGCTTCCTCCTCAGCTCCCTACCTATCTGTTTTACATGCATAAAATTGCAGTATCCACCACGGTTGCAACTATTCTCCTCAAACTGCCGGCATGTGGCTTCCCGGAAGTCGGTGACAGGAGAGAAGTCCACAATTATAGGGCGTCCCGAGTAGAACCGGCCCTGCAGGGCCCTCATAGCTGCAGCTGCTTGTTCCTCTTCCCTATACTGAACATAGACATTTCCGATCATGTGATCAGCAAGGTTGTCACACACATTGAGGCTCTCGATCTCACCAAACTTGCCCAGCTCCTCAAAGATGTCCTCATAGAAGTCCTCAAAGTGTTCTTGGATCTTCTGAGGGTCAATTGGCTGGCCTTGAGCGTCAACACCTGGAGTGACCATGTCTGGTCGCTGATACATATTGGAGAGGAGGAGGGTCGGTGATATTGTAGGTCGGTTGTGGAGGCGGGAGCACCTGTCCCCATGACGGCAAGCCCCAATCTTGAAGTAGAAGGGGCAGTTGACCCTGTCCTTTTCAGTGCCAAAGATCGAAGCCAAGTGCTCCGCCATCAATCCAAACTGTCAAAAGCTCGCAAAACCTCCAGAAACCCTAGATGGTTGCAACACCGATATCAAAGATACCATCTTTCAAAAATCTCACTTTTTTTTTTTTTCCTTCGTGTGTGTGGCTATTGAAACTCGGAACGCAATAGCAAAATGAAAGGTGGGAATTAGATGCAGTTTCCTATTGGAAGCACCTATCAATATTTTGTAACATGACCAATAACCTGTTGTAAATATGAACAATCTCAAAAAGGAAAGGTTAGACTTGATATTTCGACTAAGAAAACTGCCTGAAGACCAACCAAACAACTCTATCCAGTTCGGCAAGAAAGTTAAATGAACGGGCAGCTAAAAGCCCTAATTTGTATGATCCCCTCAAAAACCTGCTTCCCCGAGTGCCTAAAATTAAAATCGGAGAGACATAAGTATGTTTTCGTTCAAACAATATATAACTAGTAATGTTTTTGCCCCCAAATTAGCAACCTCGATCAAATAAAACGAAACTCCAACCAAAAAATTACAGAAAAATAAAAACCGTAGCTCAGCTGGAAATGAAATCAAAAGCCGAGCCGTTTATTCAAGAGAAACAACGACGAACGATTTCGAGCACAATCAAGGGATCAGAGAGCTATTTATGTTTCAGAACAAGGTGACGGACCTCAAGAGCAAGGGAGGGAGTAGAGCCGAGGGCAGAGGGGCGATCCCCAAACAAAGCGTCCGACAGCAGGGTTTCGCTGGTTTGCGTCGTCGAGGTTTTGGACAAGGCGGCAGGTGCGGCAGAGTTGGGAAGGTCGACCCGACGATTCCTTATGGACAAAAAAAAACGAACCGAACCACACGGAGTCATCAGACCGTGCGCGACCAAACGGGCTGAGGTTGGGTTAGCTCAGTTCGCAATTCGGGCGAGAAGGCGAAATTGTTTGTTTTCGCGCTTCAACCGCATGAGTCGATCGATTAAACGTACGTGATCTCGGCAACGAGTGATCTCACGATTAGCCCAATTGTGAGAGGCCAGTACGAGGCATCCAGGACGGCGGAATGAAGCGTCGTCGTGGCGCATTGCACCTTCAACCAGTAAGAGCAATTCTGATCATGCAATCAGCAATTTTGGAGGCTCAGCTACTGAGACGTTGGTGGACAACGTGAATTTGTGTTCAAAAAAGAGTTGGAGATCATGATCCATTGGTAGTTTTGAGCAGTGCAAGGCACGTGAGTTACATGTTTTATATGGATGATTGAGATCTGCAGCAGCGACAACACAGACTTGCCCCCAAAGCCAGCAGCATTGTGGTAGAAGACTTTTAATCTCTTGGTGGAGCATCATCAGGTCAGAGGAGGGCAAAGCACCCAGCATGAAGGTACATAATCCTGTAACAACACTATTTGGCCACCACATGAACCGTGTTGGACTCGTTTGCCTAATCTTTACACTTCTATTAAACACGGCCTTCATCCACATATGTTGTAGAATTTGTTTCTTGGTTGTCTTTTAAAGAAGAAACACCGCACTGCTACTGAATTATCTTTATGTAAAAAACAAGCTGATGGCATTCTAAGAAGCGCTAAATGCTTCGGCAGATGTAGTACACGAACAATGCTTAATGCTCTAGAAAAGCTACATATCATCCAAAATGACCACAACCGTGGTGGTACAGTTGTTAGTTTCAGGATCAAGACTTCCCAGCGGCGGCCAGTTAAAGAGCTCAGTAATTAGCCTTGTCAATATCGTCAAAATATGGGTGCTCCATGGCTCGCTTTGCTGAAATCCGCTTTGATGGCTGGTACTGCAGCATCTTCTGCAAGTGTCAGGTAAAAATGAATCGAGGCAAGCTGACCAGTATAGCCCAAGAAAAATGATTACCAAAGACATGCGATAATATTTCAGAGGGCAAAGAAAAACCCTTTTTCAATAAAAAGTATGCCAGTATCTAAGATCTTATGCTTGAAATATTTCAGTGAAATACAACATAAACATTTTATGACATTTCTTTTGATTTATCCATATAAAAGAATCGGTACAATATCAAGACGATCTAGCCGAACCTACACTCACCGAAAGCAGGTCTAACCCATCAGCATCCAGGTTAGGCACAGCTGATGATAGACTCTTGGGGCTCCACTTAGGATACTCGTGCCAGTTACTTAACCTGTCTACCCCAGGCCAAACTTCTTCGGTTGGAGTACCAAGTAACCTGCATCAGCAGTGTAATCAGCGTAAATAACAAAGAAACATATATAGACGAAAAGATGTGCGGATTGAGAAGCAATTTACCGGAAGATGTAAAGAAGCTGCTGCAGTTCGGAGTCACCAGGAAAGAGTGCATGGGTTGTGACTAGTTCAGCTAAAGTTCCCAAGAAACCAGGAACCACCAATTAGAAGGGCCTCTGTATAACTATACTGTAGAAATTCTTTGCATTTCAATTGATGGGAGAGAACTTCTTACCAAATATGCAGCCGATTGACCACATATCGACTGGCGTTGAATAATGTGTGGCACCAAGAAGCATTTCTGGAGCTCGATACCAGAGAGTCAGGATCTGAAACAATCAAACCAAGATTAATAGATCTGCTGGATGCCATAAGCCGTTCCTACCAAAGTTCAAAACTATTATACCTCATGAGTATACTTTTTTAGGGGAATAGTGAAAGCTCTGCTAAGCCCAAGATCTGCAATTTTTAGCATCATGGTCTTCCGATCCATTAAAAGATTATGAGGCTTCAGATCCCTGTACCAATGAGGTGTTACACTAATTCCCTTGTATAAGACACTGGAATTAGGAAAGGCAGCATCAACATTATTTTTACCTGTGCAGCACGCCACGGCCATGACAAAAAGCAATTCCCTTGCAGAGTTGATACATCAAAATCTGTAGAAATAATAATAACCTTTTATTAATGTTGGCGGAACTATTATATGGCCATTGGATGAGTAACAGAAGCGATACAAAGATGTAGTTATGGGGAAAATTGACATGGACATCACCTCAGCATCATGTGATTGCCACCTCAATGCCACACGGCTATCGCCTCAATGCCACCTACATGCCCAACATGTGGCTCAACACATGATTGACACCTCAACAATCGCCCTCCCTAATTGTAGTTGATCACGAGAGTAATCGTCTAAGGAACCCACCATAAAAAGGGGTCCTTAGCTGTTGCTTACCTTTCTCAATGCTCTTCAAATCATTGGTTGAATCATTTAAGCCCAAAATTGACTTAAGTATGGGAAGGGCATTTGTTGGGATCGCCCCCAATGCAATTCTGTATGGTTCAACCTCCTCAGAGTCAGATGGGTTCGACGTTTCAAAGTTGAAGAAATGTGACGTTGGCCGAGATCGACCTATGATGGATGTGGAATAAACTTTGGTTGGCTCTGAATTTGTATCCAAATCAGATAGCACAAATAGTAGGGTCACCCGGTGATCCAATATGTAAGAGTATAGTGGCACTTCCTTCTTGAAATGCAATTTATGCTAAAGATAAACAATATCACGTTAAGTTACTTCCAAACTAAAAAAAAACTCTCCCTAAATCAAGCATGGTGGCAGGACTTCTGGGTTAAATTTGATATGACAATAAAGCATAAGCCTGAAAGAGCAAATGTCGTGGTCGATGCATCGAGTATGAAAATGAAGTTGGTGAATGTCATATAATTGAAAAGCAGAGGCAAAGTAAATAAGTTACACTCTGACTTCCTTTCCACGATGAGGGATGGACTAAACAGATTCCTAGGCAATAACCATGATGTAACTGATCAAAGAAGGTAAGACACAATGATTTTAGATACAAAAAAGACATCTACACCAAAGAAAATAGAGTATGTTTCTCGAGTGGACAATTTGAGATGTGAACTCTTGAAAAAATGTCATGATTCCCTATTGGCAAGACATCCGAGCATTCAATGAACGTTGGATCTCATGGAGAGAGCCTTCTATTGGCCGAATATGAGGACTAATGTAGAAGAAGATATTCGAACGTTTCTTACTTACCAACAAGACAAGGTAGGGCAACAAAAGTCGGTGTGACTTTTGGAGCTATTGCCCATACCCAAAAGGTTATAGGAGAGTATTTCTTTATTTCTTTAGGATTTATATCAAACTTGTCGATTGTAGGGGGAGTTGGGTTGATACTTGTTCTGGCCGATTGGTTTTCAAAGTATACATTATTCATTACTACGCCCCTACATTACATAGCAGAGGAGGTGGCCAAAGTTTATGATGAAGAATACGATAAAGTATTAGGGAGTTCCACACGATATCATTATTGATTGAGATGCACGACTCTTAGGACGATTTTGAATGGAGTTATTCAAATTGCTAGAATCTTATACTTCTCCACAAGCCTCCATCCCCATACGGATGGCCAAACTGAAAGAATAAATTCGCTTCTTCAGAAATATTTTTAACACTACATGAGTGCCAACTAACTGGATTGGATAAAGTTGTTGGACATAGCCTAATTCTCCTATAACTTACAGCGAAGCTCTGTATCTAACAAAAGCCCTTTGAGATCATTACTGGACAGCAACCGTTAACTCCTCGTACCTTGGTGGTTGGTTATACTGGGAGTAGTCTGTCAACGTATCACTTGGTAAAGAAATGACATCGAAACGCAGATATGCCTAGGCTTGTTTAGAGAAGATAACCAAAAATATTAAAAAATAGGCAAATCTAGGAAGGCAAACATAAGAGTTATAAGTCGATAATTTGATGCTAGTAAAGCTCCAACCAACATCAACCTAGTTCTGTAAGCATAAAGTGTACAAGGGACTGGTACATAAGTATGAAATGCTCTTTCTAATTGCCAACAATATAGGCAATGTCTCTTACAAGTTATAACTGTCAATGTAGCTCAAAATTCATAATGTCTTCCACGCAAATAACTTAAAAACCTACCACTCAAATCCGCAAGATACTCCTCAAAATATTTCAACTCAACTACCCCTCCACCAGAGTCTCCAATGAAAAGTAAGTTAAAGGCATTTTGATGGATCACATGACAAAGCTACCTAACGAAGCAAAGCAGATCAATTATTTAATGAAGTAACGAAAGCTTTCCCAAACAAAAGCCAATTAAGAGCCTGAAGATGCCATGCAACACAAAGAGCCTACCAACAAGAGTCGACGAGAGCATTGACAGTTTAAGTGGGGGAGAATGTCACGGACGATCGTCACGTACCCGTAACACCTTCATCAATGAACCGTTCATCACTTTTGTTTGCTTGCATGTTTTGCTTTGGTTTTGTATGTGTTTTCTTGAAAATTATGAACAAAAATAATTTGCAATGCTACAAAGAGACCACTCACTAAAATGGATAAAACTGCCTTAGAATAACCTAGTTTTTGCGTGTCATGCCCTATTTTCTGTAGACTATGGTATGATGCTAATCATAGTCATCTCAACAGAGCAACTTAAGGGAACTGTTTGCTCTAGAATTCATACAGCAATAGTTTATTAATGAAAGGTTCTATGATTAGATGTGACGATTTCAGAACTACAGGGGCTACTCTGCTTCTCTCTCCAGTAATCCGAAGGGCGTTCATCAAGGATTGTCAATTCTTGAGGGATAAAGAGAATAGGAACAAAGAAAGCGAAACCCAACGATATTTAGAGCACAACAACTAAATTGTAAATTACAGTGCCAGAAGACTATCAATAGTTTGCAACATGTAGTAGAACAATGAAACAGTTCGTTTAGTGGCGTAGCTCGTTACCTTGATAGTTTTGGGCGGGATCATGTCACGATTCTGGCGGAAGCTTCTAATGTACTTTTTAAGATCAGTGTCCATGTACTCGAAGACGAGATACAGAATGGTCTGCCCTTGTTTGTTCTGGCCTTGCTTGAGATCCAGCAGTCTGTGGTGAGTAGCACGAGGAAACAAATCGATCATTACATGGGAAAATTAACAAGAAAAGCCAGGCGATGCTGAAACTACAACAGGAAGAATTGCCAGAAAGTGGGAACAAATAGCAGACCAGAGAGCAATTTCCAGAAACGACTGACTTGGTAGAGAACACAAATTTTGGAACCCAAGGCAAATAAAGCATAGGGGAGGAAGGAATCTAATGCCTATCCGCATGAAAAGTTTGATATTGCACCAAAAAATCAGTGAAGAAAACGTATGCAAAGAAGGAATCGAGGACGAGACAGAGATGATGGCGTCAAACTTCAATTACGAGACGAAAAAGGATGGGGAATTCTGTAAACCAAGGAGGGAGGAAGTAGTTATTGGCGTTCAGGAAACACCACCTGACGACATGGGGATCGACGGAGAGCATGCGGAGGAGGGAGACCTCGCGGAGGGTGGTGGGCGGAACGCCCTCGTCGTCCTCGGGGAGGCGGGTCTTCTTGAGGGCGACGATCTTGCCGGTAGCCTTCTCCCTCGCCTTGAACACCTTCCCGTACGTCCCTTCCCCCAACTTCTCCAGCTTCTCGTACGCATCCATCGCCTGATTCGTCAGCGGCTTAGGCTGCGCCGGCAGCTGCACCGTCGTCGCTGTCTCCATGCTTCTCTATTTCTCGATCGTCCCCAACGACGAATCAACGGAGAGAATAAAGGGGAGGATCGAATCACGCAATAAATAGGCGGTAGTGGCGAGGATTTCGATTGTAATTAGGTTTCCTAGTTTGAGTCAATTTCTAACGGCTAATGATTCGGATTTCAAACGCTATCCTCATCCTATCTCCTGCAACCGTTTGATGGGATCATCGTTACATACGTAGGGGGTCGGAACGGATGAGATGGCATCACCAATCCGCCATTCGTGTTCTTTGTTCTCATATGTTCTCCATAGGAGGATTGCACAGAACTGCAACGTCCACGGAAGCGTGCTCACTGTCATCTTCAGCTGCTTTCGCCCCCACTGCGCACGGCCCATGGACTTGGTGCGGATGAGGCGGGCAGCTCGAGCTTTCGCCAAGAATTGCGATGGAACGTGAAGATGTTTCGGGCAGCAAGTGGGTCGGATCTGAGCGAGCGAGACCATCGATCCAATCACATGGGAAACGTCGAGTCAGCAAGTCAAAGCATTGACAAGGGGATGACTTGCACGTCACCGGTCGCCGCTCCGTGCTTGGGCTGATGGTACACGGCCCACGAGACGGTATCCTATTCTTACGTTGGCGTTGGGAGGCTGCGCTTTAGTGATCTCTGCCCACAATGAGAAAAAGAGTATGCGTCGAGCGAAGCGACGAAGGCGGGGGGAGGTGGTCACGTGGGTGACTCGTCCTGTGTTTTTGTTACTTCTCCTTCTTGAACCCATCTCCCTTTCACTATCCTTGCTGTGCGGACACCTAACCGGGTCACAGGTGCACATCTTTTGGGTATGCTGCTTCCCATCTAATTTCTGTGCATGAAATTAAATTGGAGTATCCCGACGTGAAGATAAGGCTTCCGTATCCCCCGGCTTTCCGCTGCTGGTTCAACTACTCAAGTCCAAGGACTAGTAGTTGAAAAGGCTGTCCATTAGCCCTCGTCTTTTTGTTGGCCTCCTACGAGAGTTGGATTCCCCTACGGAACTATAGTAGGCCATTTCTTTTCTTTTATTTACTTATGCACCATCACAAGTGTGGATTAGCTATTTAGTTACTTATATTTATGTCCATAGCTACGTATGCTCTCGTCATGTGGAGTGCATATTTCTCCCCGGTCTCAATAATTAAAAGACTTTCTGGGGTTGCTAAGGTGTAATTGCACTAGAAGCATTTAATCTTCCGTACCTCTTCTTTTGGTGATGTTCTTGGGAAGTTTGGTGGGAATTCCACCTAAAAGTCTTGAAGAAAAAGCCGAAGAACTAAAGACTCCGTAGCACACATCAAATGGAAGCTTACGTGGATATGGGCAGTAGATATTAATATCTGCATTTTTAACTGTGTTATCTCATCATATACAGACCATTCGTCCACTTAGTAATGGATACAATTGATCAGGTCAGTTTTTCCCACTCTACGATTTTACTGCCTTAGTCATCAGCCATGTGGTGTGTTCAAGGAGTCACCGGAGGTGGTGACATTCATGTCCAGGAGTAATCCTTCGAATGGTGCCTGTAAAATAGAGATGGGAGTCGAGAATTGATTGTCAACCTCCCTCTACTGCCTAAGTCAAAAGGTGCTTTACATTAGAAAAGTAGGTTATGTGAGGTTGAAATAAGGGATGAGTTTAGGATGGAGATAAGTAGAAGTTTTCTTGTCTTTTTCCTTCTCAAGGAGGACGAAGAGGTCCTTGTTTGAACGCTCATGCATATGAGTGTCTCTCCCGTCATGTAAAGTGGAGATTAACTTGTTACACAGAGGCAAGCATAGGGATCGTGATCGAAGAACAATAGAGCAATGAATATTCTCGACATCTTTATATTGTGTTAAAAGATAGTTTCCTATGGTTCATAGTTGAGGTAGGAGACAATCACGTGAAAAAAAAAAAAGCCAAAATGATTACATATCAACATCCGTAGAGTGTGGATTGTACTTGCTCATCACATTCTAAAACATGTCAGATTGATTTGATGTTTCCACAGTGCGTACGTGTGGAACTATATTCCTGATATTTATCATAATCATCACATTCTAAAACTATATTGTTGATATTTATCATAATCATCTTTTTCTATCTTTCCTCTTATATATATATATGTATATATATATGTATATATGTATATATATATATACATATATATATATATAAATGACGACTCACAGTGGAGACGTGACCTGTGATAGGAAATGAGCATGATGGAAGGAAGAGGACTAATCGAATAGAGCGATGACCAATAAGAGATCAGCAACTTATTATCGCTTTGTCTTGCAGGAGCCGAATCCAAACGATGTGATGCATCATTTCTAGTAGTTAGGTTATAACAGATCATCCTTTCTCGCAGAGTAATAATATCGACACGGTGATACTTCCCTCATCAAACTCCACTGTAGAATTACCAAAAGATTCATTTCTGGATCGCCAAACACACAAGTGATGACAACTTAAAGGTTACAAATTGGAGAGTCAAATCGAACATCTCAGAAGTGGTTGGGCCGGAGAAATAAAACTGATTTCGTCCTGCCGACCAATTCTCGAATCAATAATTGCGTTGACCACCGTGCGAGCCGACTCCAAAACGTTCTTATCTTTTTGTTGCAGTCTCGGCGGCAGCGGCTTCCGACTGGTCACTGACGGCGCAGGTTGCACTGCCGTGAGCGCTCGCATTATTTGATCTCCGAGTCAACAGTGGGGGAGCGTGGAAAGTCAACGGTCAAAGGCGTCCATCGATTAGGTTTCAAATGAAGGGATGGAGGGAGGGGGTGGGGTCCACCGATACTGCGGGCGCACACGGCTTAAGACCCGCTTTAAATTAATCGGCCCTTTTCTAAAATGATGTTATCGTGTGAAAGCGGTTTGGGCTGGTTTTACTTGTCTTTTTCCTGCTTTTTCGCTTCCGCCATTATTTTCCCCTAAAAAATAAAAAGTCCCTACCAATTCCGCAGAAGAGAGAGAGGGAGGCTTCTGGAAATTTATAGAAAAAGGGGTTAAATTTGGGCATCAAGGGGTGCCGGAAATATTAGGGCACGATTTGGCCCCCCACCCTTTTCTCTCATCTCACAGCCTGTTGGTGAGGCTTTGGGAGCGGTCCGACATGGGATTAAGGTTTTTATTTTCCGTATTTTCTTCCTCTTTGGTAAAGCAACCGGCTTTCTTCTCAGTTTCCTCGATTTTTCCGTGGGCCTTTTTCTACGAAATTGGTGGTGAAATCGTGGTTTATATGGATAAATTGGGGGAAAAAAGGAAGGAATTTTTTAGGAGAGTTGGGTTGAACATTCTTGGTTTATTAGCTGGATCGAGGGTAGTATTAGGGTGCTTTCTTCTCTTTTTTACTGCTTGTGCTTCTGTTTTTAGCCCAGTCTTGTTTCCTCTTTACTTTGTACAGTGGCTTGTGGCCTGATCCTGATGCCGTCGCTCTTTCTTCTTGTTTGTTTCTGCTGTAATACGCAGGGATAAAGATGGGACTTCGATGCTTAGGGTTTTTGAATAATTATTGCCCATCGGTACTGCTTTCGAGCTTGTTCGAGTGGGTTTCTGCAGTAAAAATTCAAACTTTCTACTGATTTATCTCCTGATCTCGTCGATGCTCGCCGAGTAAACTTTCCAGACTTTTTTTGTTCAAGTTGTCTTCCAAATTTGCGCTATTTTAAGTTCCAAGGAGAATCTAGAGTTGTGATCTTACTTTGTGCTGTGCTTCCTGCGGAGTTCTCGGGATTGTTCCACGGTAGGGTTTGGGTTTTCCCGGTAATGGTGTTTTGAGCTTCCTCACCGTGGCCATGGAAGTGCGATCAGAACCAGGAATTATGCCTGCTAGGGAACCCTTTAGCTCCGGAATGCAGAAAAGCCCCTCGCAGGCTCCGCCAGCCATCCAGAGCATGAGATTGGCCTATACACCGGACGGTACTGCGATCTACAAGCCAATAACCGGCACCTCTCCTCCTGCTCCTGCTCCTGCGCCTTACCAAGGAGGAGGCGGAGGGGGAGGGACCACTGGCAGCGGCGTCGAAGGTCCCTCTCCAATGATGGCTCCACATGGCCTAAATATCACCATGGGTGAGCCTGTGAAGCGGAAGCGAGGACGGCCGAGAAAGTACGGGCCTGATGGAACCATGGCTCTATCTCTGATCCCTACATCGGCTGCTGCTTCAGGCGCGCCGGGGGGCGGTGGATTCTCCCTTTCCCCTACTGGAACAACTAACACAGCATCCTCGGCAGATCCTACGAAGAAAGCAAGGGGCCGACCTCCTGGTTCTGGCAAGAAGCAGCAGATGGCTGCTCTAGGTAATCCCAGTTCTATCTTTGTATCTGTAGATCTGATCTTTTCCAATGGAGGAGGGTTCCACTGTTGCAACATGGTATGCTTGGCCTTTTAATCATCTGGTGGTTCACATAGGTTTTACTTGTTTGGGATCTGGCTGTAAAACGAAGGCTTGATGGTATGGTGGGAATGAGAGATAATTTTGTCAGAGGCATAAATAATGCTCTTTGACTCTGCTGGGGATTTCTGAGTTCTGGTAGATCTGACAGCCTGGAGAATGATTTGCTTGAAATTACTTTTGCACCCTTATTTGTGTTTTTAAAATGTCTGTTGAGATTTGAGGAATTCAAGAATCATTTTTTATTTGTTTGATGTTAAGTGTATCATCTGCTTTTCTACAGTTTCAAAGTTTAAACTTTTATGATAATTTGTAAGTTAAATTGCTAACTTACTGCATGGTACACTGATGGAATTCAACTTGATATTTTAAATTTAATTTTCTTGACAAAAAACCTCATGTTTCTTATGTGTTTTCTTTATAAAAAATTGCTGTGTTCATATTATAGTTACTGTATTTACCAAGTATTTGATATTCATCATCACAGGCACCTTTATGGATTCTTAAAATGAGACTTTATCTTAAAGTCCATGGATTATGAGGTTAATTTTATATGCTTGATTAGCCATTTTAATAACCTTTTTAATTTAATTTATTATTGATATTTGTAACTCTACATTTCTATAAATTAGCCTGATGTAGAGAATAAACTTTCAGGATCAGCAGGGATTGGATTTACTCCTCATGTTATCACAGTGAAGACAGGAGAGGTAGTTATTTATATTTGTCGCATAATGAGACCTATATCAGTGATGCAAGTGATGCTGCTAAATTTGTTTAATTTGAGTTAGAATGTGTTCTTCTGCTATAGTTATTGCTTCTTGAGTGTCTCTGCAATGTTTGTTTGGATTTCCTTTTCGGTCCTTCTAGTAATACTCAGAATCAAGGAGAGCTTATATTGTATCCAACTTGTTTCTGAAGTCCACTTTTTTATGCTTCATAAGTTATGAGAAACATACACGATGTAATGCATTGATTCCCTGTTCTGGTCTCTGATTCATATCTGCAGTGTGATGCTGACTATAATAGCAAAACTGCTACTGTTTTGTAGATATTTTCAAATTTAATATCCTCTTCTGGTGTTATTTTACTGTTGGAAGTTTTTAGGAACAAGCTAATAAACTATACAAGGTTTCAAGTTTGCCTTATCCAATTAGGTTTACCTTACCATAGTCAACTTCACAAGTTGCCAATGTAACTGTCTTATTTGTTTGCTATTGCGTCTGCTCACATATGATTTTTATTGTTTTTATGAGGTTGTCTGGCTTTCCTATGATTTCTCTTTTATCTAATATATATATATATATATATATATATATATATATATATATATATTGTGCATATGTAGATTACAGTAAGTCTATTTACTCAATCACTTATGTCTTCTTAATGTTACGATTTTTTAGTTAAATATTTCCATATTTGAGATAGCATGTTGATCCAATGTCTGGCTGAATTGCTATTTGTTAATTGTTGATTTCTTCCACTGAATAGTCGCAGGTGCTTTAGCCTTTATTACATTGAAAATTTTGAAACAGTTAATATTTTAATAGACTGAAAATCAACATAGGTGCTTGGAGAATTCTGCTTCACATCATCTGCCAATAACACTTTTTTTTGGCAATGACCAGCGCTGATGATCTGACAGTCACTTAGAATCATCTCACAGCTCTTGGTTGTTAATTATGTTGTAAATTATCTATGCCTTTGAGCGAGTGGGTCCTGGATGCACTTGATTAGAAAATACATTTGGTCAGTACTTTTGGTGCATCTCTTTCTATCAGATCTAATGTGCCTTCTCTTCAATCACTTGATGAATGACTTAATACAAACTTCTGGTGGACCAATAGGTCCTATTACAATCTAAAACTATTTTGATATGTTAAGTTTCACGACACAAATTTGATGATAATAATTTGTTCTATGTTTTCAGGACGTATCATCAAAAATTATGTCATTTTCTCAGCATGGTCCACGTGCTGTTTGCATTCTTTCTGCAAATGGTGCAATATCTAATGTAACACTTCGTCAAGCAGCAACTTCTGGTGGAACTGTAACTTATGAGGTCTGTGCTTGAAACTGGCATTGACGGATTCAGTTTCTTGCAGAAACTGTTTGTATGGACTGCAAGTTATTAAATCTTGTTTCATTTGATTATAGTGTTAATTTTGCTGCTTGATCAGTTTGTGCAATTGAATGATTCTTGGCATATATCAAGGGTAATTCTTGTCATTGTTTTCAGCTTTGGTTTGCACAAACAGCTAAGACTTGCTCTTGATAGTCTTAAAACTTGGCATTGGCTGAAACTTATTTGCCATATTGTTAACCAGGGTAGATGGTGAGCAGATAGACCTTTTAAAATAATTATTTGGTGAGCTTTGACTTTATGTACTTATCCAGCTTCAATGGCATGATTATCATTTTATATCAAGAAAGATATGATTACCATATATTGAAGCACATTCCTATATTGCATGGAATGTCTGGTATGAATGTCTGATTATGTAAACTAGACAATTTATGATTGGTCTTTCTCAATTGTGTCCCTTTGCTTAACATTTTCTTTCCGAATATATTAATCTGTAATGCCATCATAGTTTTATAATTTCCACGTGCAGGGACGGTTTGAGATATTGTCATTGTCGGGCTCATTTCTGCTTTCAGAGAGTGGCGGTCAGCGTAGCCGAACAGGTGGATTGAGTGTTTCACTTGCTGGCCCTGATGGGCGCGTGTTGGGCGGGGGAGTGGCAGGACTGTTGACTGCAGCATCACCTGTCCAGGTCTCTCTTTTTGTGACATGAGACTTGGGTTAATATTATACTGTGCTTCAGCCTAATTTCTTTGCAACGATACTATGCAAATATGTTTACAGGTTTCGTGTAAGTTTTGTTAATACGTGCTTGTATCTTCATCTAAGGTGAATATCATTCTCACCGGAGCCATATACTGGTGAAATATAATCGGTGCCTATAGATCCCACACTCTACCATTTTGTCCCTATTTAGATGATTTTGGTCATGGGTTATCTTCATGACTGCTTTGTTCCTACAGATCTACATGGAGTCAGCATTGTTTCTGGTCTCTTCTTTTTGTTTCAATTTACATGTAACTTCTAGAAAAAATATTGCTTTTTTTTATATTTGCTGCTTGAAGGGTTCTATGTAAAGTTTGGTTCTTGGTTACGAAATTGCTACATTCATGAGACTACTCGGATCTTATTGTGACTGTAGACCTAATGTGGACTTGCATAATAAAATTATGCAGTAATCTTTCTTATAATGTAAAGATATAATATCAGTTGACTTCTTGTTGTACACTAAATAGATTTTTTGTAGCCTCATCCCTGAACTATTTTAAGCTGTGTTCATTAGCATCTTGTGGAACAAGTCACCTGGCATCCCTGTTGGTGTCAGTCATCAGGTGATAAGTGTGATGAGCCCTCTGTCCTTTGTTAGCCCTGCAGCTGAGTGCAAATTGTCAACCCTGGGTTCCATTTGTTGTAAGTATTAATTGTGTGACCTTAGTGGAAGGTTAAGTGAGGCATCTGTTCATGTTCACCTGACAGCAGGTGAAGATGCCACCTAGCTTTACTAAATTGACCTGCAATGTGATTCATCTTCTCCACAAGATTTTTATGCTCCTGTATCTTATCAGATAGTTATGCTATGCTGTTTGAATGAGAAGCATCTTAGTTCCAAATTATACAAGTAATGTAGCAGTATGTTTATATGGTTTAAAGCCGAGATAGATTGGAAGACAGAAGTACCAACTTTGCTTGTGGATCATTGCCTGTATTTTACAGTAAAGAGGGCTTTTATAAATAACTGGTAACAGTTGGTTGTTCTCTGCAGGTGGTTGTGGGGAGCTTCATTGCCGGTAAAAAAGAACCGAAACAGGTCAATAATCCCTTGGAACCGATGTCGGCCCCTGGAAAGCTTGCACCTGTTCCGGCACCAGCCCCCAGCAGCCCAACCTCACGGGGCACCTTGAGCGAGTCCTCTGGTGGGCCCGGGAGTCCGCTTAACCAGAGTACTGGAACGTGCAATAACAGCAACCAGCAAGGGTTGTCTAACATGCCATGGAAATAACTTATGCTATAATTACTGTGTGTTTGTAATTGTATGAGTCTTGTTTAGGGGTAGTTCCTAGCGACTGTGGAAACAAACCGTTGTGTGTTTCTTCTCCCTGCGGTAGGTTATTTTAGTTGGTGTGGTGTTTAGCTTAGAGACAAGAGTTTATATGTTTCAAGGATTCTTCAGCACCTGTTTGGACCTTCCTGTAATGCTTGTACCACTATTACTGACGTCCCAAGATGTTGTAGATTATTATTTTGCGTTCGAGCCAATCTGGTTGCATATCCTTTGAAATCTGTGTTTTTCCATAATCAATCTGTGTCTTTACATAATCATACCGATGACATCTCGGGAGCGTATGTTTGCTTGGCTCATGTATCCTGGCCGCTTTGTTGGGAAAAAAATTAATAGGATGGTTGGTGAGGGTTTTACCAACCCCGAGGGAAAAGTAATCATCTTTAGTGAGATTGGAAAGTTTTAATGTGAATAATTATCCATTAAATCATTGATCAAAAATACGTTAGAGTCAATTAATGGTAGTTGATCTATATCATCATCGTAAGTCAATTCAAATCTCTCCCTACTTGCAATGAGATTTAATTAGAGGTTTACAATCAATGTTAATTAGATTGTCTTTCTCAGTTACTTTCGCTCACTTTTTTATTTACTGTTAATTCGCGGTGGAAAAGGTTTCAATTCTCATAAATTATTGATGGGACTGTGTGCCGGTAATGATTTCGATAGAACAATGCGAAGAAATCGTTACAAGTATATATATATATATATATATATATATATATATATATATATATATATATATATATATATATTTATCATATATCAAGAAATTAAAAGAAACTAAAACATATGTGGATCGCAAATCTTATTTTATGATGAAATCCAATAATAGATAAATAATTGTAAATACGTTAACCGAGGGCCGTCTCTTTTCCTCTCCGTGCTTTCGCCGCCAGCATCATAAGAGCCGACGGAGGAAAAGGAATTCCCCCTACTTCGTGCGGCGACTTTCATTCCGTTCTCTCAGGGTTTCAATTAAGTTGTTCGCTTCCTCTTGGAGCCGCCGGAGCTCCATCGAGGGGGGAAGCAGCGCGAGACCAAATCCTCGTCGCATTAGCGGAGAAACAGGGAAGGCATGGAGAGCTCCTCACCGACGGTGCCGTTTCCGCTCCTCCAAACCCCGATCGAATCCAAATACAGAGTCTGCACGATCCCTTACCGCTTTCCCTCTGACAACCCCCGCAAGGCCACGCCCGTGGAGATCCAGTGGATCGATCTCTTCTTGAACTCCGTCCCATCCTTTAGGTCCGCATTTCTTGCTTTTCCTTTTGATCCGTGGTCTCCTGATCTTTATAATCTTGGGAATGAATGTGGAGCGGGTTATATTCTCCATCAAGGCGTCGATTGTTGTGCTTCTCTTGATGATGTTTTAGGGTTGATGATAGTTATGTGATGCTTATTTCTCATGCTAGTCGCCAGTTGTTTGTTGTGGATTATGCTGGACCTACTTGGCTACTAAAGTTCGGGGAATTGGAAGTCTACTGCTAGATGAGAAACGAAACTACATAATATGATCAGGAACTGTGTTGTTTGTATAATAGTGACATCTGAGGGCATTAAAAAATAAACAGAACAACCAAAGCAAGTAACTGGGAAACCTCTATTTGCTTTTCCTGTGATGGAGGTCTTGGTTAATCCTCTTCTCACACGTACATAACCTATTTAGTTGTTAGCTAATTACAATTTTTGAAGGAAGAGAGAGAACACAAAGAGAACATAATGAATATGTATAGGCCCGCCAACCTAGAATTCTCTCTATTTCTCTATCAGAATAGTTACTTTCTTTTGATTTGGTATCTATTATAGCTTGAGATGCCACACACTGTTTTAACTATAGTATGACTCCTGATGGAGAATAGAATCATTCACAATTTCACTTAACCCTTCATATGAGCCCCTTTCTTTTGGATGGATTTCTGCTCTTATTGGATTTTTCCCTTAGAAAAAGGGCTGCTGCAAAGAGATAAGAATGTAACACTTAAATAGCTACTTATCTTACTCTATTTGGAAGCCTGAGAAATTTCTTAATGCAGCTCTAAAGATAATAAAGATAGCTTCTAAGGAATATTAGAAAAATGAAAAAAACAACCTGGACTTAGTTTGGCTGAAATCTCGAGATATTTTAAATTTAAAGTTAACCTTTGGGTGCATCAAGTCTCTTCTGTGTGCACATATCTCACCATGATCATCCGGTCAATATCCATAAGTTCGCTAAGTTGGTGGATACTTTACGTATAATATTGTAACCAGGAGAAGCCAAGCCAAACATGAAAATTTGGGGTTTGTGGGTCTTGAAATTTGTCCAGCTCAAGAAAGCTCAAATTTTGACTTAGGTATGTTTGGTTTGAGGGGTTGTGCTACCCAACCCAGCTTGACCCAGTTTGTACTTATGTATAGAGAAACATATGTGGCACAAAACTTTAAATTAGCCAACTTTAAATTACCATTGCTGCCTTCAAACATTTCGTTCCTCCTTTCATCTCTCTACATTTCTTCCTAGTCATATCAAGTCATATTGTTTCACCATTGCAAGATTTTATGCTTCCATTAGTATACCGTGCCTCCACTTAAGTTTGACAATTGGCACGTTCAAGTCCACCAGTGATGGTCCAGCTAGAGATTTTATGCTTATAATGCATTCTCTCTCCTCCTATTCCTCTTCTTTTGTTCTCCCTGAGATTCTTATTTCTGATCTACTGTCCAGCACACACAGATTTAGCATGGATTGAAAAGACTCTTTTATTTGACCCTTTGAATTTAAAATCTTTTGATGATACTTCTTTTGCAACTGAAAACATATTCCATGTTGGTGTGTTAATTCCCATGTAGATGACCAATTTGGTCATTTTAATAATGGATCAGTTCACATGTGTTGTTGTGATCGTGCAGTTCAGACAACACACCGTTATTTATGAGCTCAACCTGATCAGGGAGGATTGAGGTGGACACTGATAGTTGATGGCTGCTGACTATATTCTTTCAGCAGAGATCCTAATCGATGAGAAAGAGGTGGAGATAGATGTATAGGGAGAACTAGGAGATAAAAAAAAAGGCTATGCGTCCAAAAGTAGAAAAAGTAAGTATAAAAAAAATAAAGTACTCTAGATGATATAGGATTCTTTTATAAATCGCAACTTTAACAATTTGAATGGAAGAAGGGAGTTATAGTTGAACATTGAAATAGATAATGAAATTATCAAATGTAGAAAAAATTTTTATGATGTTATGGATCTATTATTCTAAAAGATCAGGACACTGGAAAAGAATATTTTTGATATGATTGAAGTGACGTTTAACGTAGAGAGAGGGGTATAACAAATTCTATATGAAGATAAAACAAACAATAATGGTGCACTTATGCTAGCATGTGTGAAAAAACCTATGAATGCACTGGTCAAGCGAGGCAATGGATAGAGGAATACCAAAGAAGACTCAAGTAATACTTGCCAATTAATTAATTATCTACAGTCTATGGTGCAGTTTAGCGCCGGGAAAGGATCAGACTAGCTTACCTCAAATAGTTGGACAAATGGCTTGTTTTTGACACCATGACTAACTACCTGAGAGAAAATGTGGAATTATGATAGAATTATGTTTACTGTGTCATGTTGGCTTTGTCTTCTCCTCTTTTACATTTTCTTAATCCTTAACTATCTGGTGTATGAATTCATTTTGGGTAGTTTGTCATTGACTTTAAAATTGATTGCCTTAGACATGTAGTTCATCTGCTGAATAACTTATCTCTTTTCTTTTTTCTATTCTTGAATTGTCTTCAGATAATCTATTTATGCAGAAAATTCTAGCAAGATGATCATGTGTGGGGATAATATTCACTTCATAATGAAGGCAGTTTGATATCTAACAGCTCTCGGTGCCTCTTTTCCTTTCAGTATGGTTTGGATTTTGTTTGATGGACCAAATTGTAACATTCATCTACATAACTGATTTGCTTATAAAGTTTAAAATCACTGTATTTGGAAATTATAATTGCTCATATTCTCTAATACTCCTAGAATGAACTAGTTTGACTTGCTTCTGTCCTGGTTTTAGTTTGTTTATCATGTAGTTTTATTACTAGTTCATCTTGTTAAACCCTTTTGCTGATCATAATGACCACATTGGTTTTTATGCAGGCAACGAGCAGAGAATGACCCTACGGTTATTGATGCCCCTATTAAAGCTGAAAAGTTTGCTCAGAGGTAAGTCTTTGTCATTTGAATCATCATTGTCCTTGTATGATATCAAGCTATATTCTTTTGTCATGTGCTAAATTTGCTTTTGGAATGTTTTCGATATTTTTGCTAATTAATTACATATCATTGAAGCTGCCTAAGAACTTCTGTTATTATTGTTCGTTTGAAAGAAATCATAAACCATCTACAGCATGTTTAGACTGCTTCATTTTCTTCTTAAACTGTTCTATGTAAAACAACTTTAACATGTGGCACTCATGTTAGTTCTGGAAATAATGCTAGCCTTAAAGATGTATATAGCTTGTTTAGGCATGAGGCACAGCAATGCACAAATCTGTAATCATATCTCAAATGGAGCACAGAAACTTCACAAATGTGATCTCAGTTGTGCTGCCTCTTGTGTGTGTATTCCTGCTTTGAATTCATTCCAAAAACAAAAACAAAAAGAATGATGGCTAAAGACTGATCTGGTTGACATGGATGTGGGCTTTGAGAGCTAACATGTTTTTTATGTTTGATTTAGCTGTTTGATCATGGATTAGCTTGCTATACTATGCACATAATATTTTGATGACAAATAATTCAAACTGAATAGTTGTAATGCTGAAATATTCTCTGATGACTGTATGTCCTGTTTGTCTAGATCTTGGTTTCTGGTGTTCTATCGGAGGATGCAATTCAAATATAAGCATACCTAATCTACTTTGCCTCTTTTTCTTCTGCACTAGATATACAGCTATGCTTGAGGACATGAAGAAAAATCCTGAAAGCAATGGTGGGCCACCAGATTGTGTTGTAAGCTTGATTTTGCTATATTTACTCTCATGAATTTTTCAATTTACAATTAGAATGTGGTTTAGTAAAGAATCAGTTCAGGTCTCATGCTTTGAGGACGATTTTAGCTTCTTTGCAGGCTCCGTGAACAGGTACTTAGAGAATTGGGATTTAGAGATATTTTCAAGAAGGTTAAGGTAAATACAAATTCTTAAACTTCTTGAATTTGATTCTTTGTTTCTTTAGAATTATGATATTAAATTCAAGCAATCTGTTTTAAACAGGATGAAGAGAATGCTAAAGCTATCTCACTTTTTGAGGGTGTTGTCCGACTTAATGATGCTATTGAAGATGATAGTAAACGAGTGGAAAACTTGATTAGGGGAATTTTGGCGGGTAACATTTTTGATCTGGGATCTGCTCAGGTACATTATACATTGGATGGCAGTTAACAAGGTCGTGCATCACTTTCATAGTCACATATCTTTGTAAATTTATTTATATTTGATTTACAGAATTAGCAAAGGAAAGTGAGATTATATTATATTGGTCTGATTTGCTTATGATCCTTTGGTTCCCTCTGCATCTATTAGGTTGAGAATTAAGTTTCTGAAGGAACAGTTCAGGTTGATAATGTGTAACCTGGCAACCTACTCATAAGTCATAACACTATTCCTCATATCTAAAGTTTAAAATTTGAATTTTTCAACACTTGAACATGTTCACTAGGCTACATCAATTCCACTTTTTTGGACAAAAGGTCTCTCTCTCTTTCTTGTTCACAATGACTAATCACACATTTGGTATGCCTTCAGCAAGAATCATTCAGCCATTAATTATATACAATTACCAACTTTGTCTGTGCTAGGTAATCCAAGTTTTAGTTTGCTGAGCCTTTGTGCAACTGAATTATTATACCCTACCAACTCTAGAGGCATGATTTCTCCGACACTAGCAATGATCCTACAGCTGAAGATAAATTAAATTCTACATGAGTGGTGTTTCTCATCTTATGATCCTGATCTCTGTGCTATAGAGAAATAATGTCTTACATGTTGTGACTCTCTGATCTCGGTAACTATTAGCTATGCAGTAAGCTGGCTTCTTGTGTGTGTGTGTGTGGATCAGTGATCTTTTCCTACCTAGTACTTAAGTGTGCAAAGTTAACAAATTTTATCTTCTCAAGCAGAAGATAATGGTATATTCTCATCAATTAATTATGAAAAGAGAGGTTGCATTTTTTCTTTCCAAGTATAATTAGTTTTCTAATTTTTTTTATATTATTTCATTCTTGAAGCTAGCAGAGGTGTTTGCAAAGGATGGCATGTCCTTCTTGGCTAGTTGTCAAAATCTTGTTTCTCGACCTTGGGTTATTGATGACTTGGATGATTTTAAAATGAAATGGACTACGAAGACTTGGAAGAAGGTAATATTTTCCCTTTTTTTAGCTAAAGTTTCCATTTGCATTCCTTTGGTGAACATAAGAAGGTAAGATTTCCCCCTTTATAGCTAAAGTCTCCCTTTACATTCCTTTGATGAATATAACATGTGGTATGGTAATGACCAAAAACACTCAAAAGGCCAAAACTTATATTATTTTTTAGTTCAGTGTTGATTATTTCCAAGTAAGAAGATTGTAATTAGACTATGTCTACTTATCTTTTACTTTTATTTTATATGACCACAAGCCGTTCAAGAAATTTCTAGGAGTAAGCAGAACTGAGCATACTGTCCTCATTGTCTTCTAAATTAACTTGGTGAAATCTTGTACATCTGAGTTCATATGATCTCCTATATTCTTGACTTCAAAAATCTCATTATGCACCACACTTCTTGGTGCGATAGTTAGTGCTTCTGTTACAAATGTGGAGACTTTTGACTCCTACATGGGAACTCAACATTTTATGCTTTCTCTCCTCTTCAGTCTTCAGTGTATCCATAGTGCATATTTGCAGCATTATCTTGATATTTTGCTCTTCTTAGGATACCATGAAAGAGCAGTATGTGTATAGAGTTCTCACTTCATGCTTGTTTGTGCTTTTGTGGTCCTTTGTCAAATGGCATCCTACTTGTTAATTTCTTGACTTACCAGTCAGAGAAACTATCCTTGTTACTGGCTGTTATTTTTTATGATAATTCTGGACTTACCAGCCAGAGAAACATCTTTTTCACAGGCTGTTATCTTTGTTGATAATTCTGGTGCTGATATCATTTTGGGTGTGCTGCCATTTGCAAGAGAGTTACTTCGACGTGGTACAACGGTATATCTTGTTTTGTTTGGCAATGTATTTACGTTCTGTAGTTAAATCCTGTTATGTTTTGTAAGCTGAATTCAGCTAATCTTTTTTTGTCATCCCACTGTTTAGATAATGATGTCTGCATGTAGTTCACGCTTGTCTGTGTGGTTCTGCTGTAGTGGTAGTTGAGCCATTTGAGAGGAATTTGTTTGCTTTTTTATCTTTTTTTCCAGCTGTTCCATATTCACTAGGTAACAGTTTTTGCACTATATGCAGGCATCACTATCTTCTTCCATGATTTTCCAGTATGTGCATCATCTGCCTGGTGGAGCTATTATTGCATTAGATGCATGCTATTATGTTCCTTCTATTATTAAAAATATTATTTTCATTTCATGTTTAACAGTTAGTGGATATAATTTAGCTTTTGAGAACAATAGTTGTTCAATAATATTAGATGATGAGATCATCACGAGAGGAACATTGCATAATGGTTTATTTATGATAGATACAGCTCTACATATCATGAGTTGAAGTGAGTCTAAGAGGAAACGAGAAGAGGTGAACAATATATATCTTTAGCATTGTAGGCTAGGTCACATTCATGAGAGAAGGATTCAAAAGTTGTTGAAGAATGAATATCTAGATCCATTCGACTATGAAAATGATGCATGACAAACTGTGATCTATAAAATATGTTGAATATATATAAGAAACAAATGATGCATGACAATATGCATTAGCAAATCCACGCATGGATTGGTTCAGCTGGAGGGAAGTCTTCTTCCTGTCCGTCGATTACTCATGTTTGGACATTTATTTTTGATTGGCATTACTTTGAAAAAATATTAACGTATTTCACGTATAAATATTTCACTATTTTTGTTATATTTATGTAATAGAATCAATCATGCAAGTTATTCCCTGCATGTTTGAATAGAGATATATCCTTGTATTCAACATATTTTATAAACCTTATCAAAGCAACAAAAGTATGGACTATGGGGTACCAGAAAAAAAGTGACAATCAGTTATATGTTAATTATGAGGGTGATTTGCTTTATTATGAATCTGAATGAGTTTAAATTATTGTCAGCAAAAAATATCACAAGCATGATGTTGTGAGATTGTGCCTAGGAAAGAAAAGTAGCTGGTCTCTGAGACCATTTCAGCATTGTCTATAGAGATAGAGTTACTGGAAACAAGGCCATGGGTAAAGATTGTACTGTTTGCGGTTAGATCTGAGGAACAACCTGGTTCTTGCTGTTAGATTTTATACTTTGGCTTTTAGATGTCCGACATAATTAGAGATTAAGAGGTTGCCTGTCTGTCAATTCTTCTGCTGTCTAATTAAAATGAACTTGAATGAATTTTGTGTTAATGCTTCTCTTAATGGTTTTATTTATCAAATACACAATTTGAGTTTCCTTCTCAGATTTTCACAAAGAATCCTTTATGTGGTCATCTTCCTGATGCCAGTTTCTTTTGTTTACTCAGGTAGTTCTAGCAGCTAATGACTTGCCTTCAATCAATGATGTTACGTACCCTGAATTGGTCGAGATTATTTCAAAGGTGATAGAGTGGATTGCTTGATTTATCTTGTTTCTCTGTGTGGATTGATTCTGATATTTCTATTCACCTTTTTAACAGCTGAAGGATGAAAATGGGCAACTCATGGGAGTGGATGCTTCTGGCCTTCTCATTGCCAATTCTGGTAATGATTTACCGGTAAGATGGTGAAAACATTGCACCTCTTGGTTTATTTCTAAGGAAAATAGCCATGTCTAGGAAGTAATCATATTGTTTGATATGGATTTGTATTGTTCTTCAGGTTATTGACCTTAGCAATGTATCACCAGATCTGGCATACCTTGCGAGTGATGCGGACCTAGTCATATTGGAGGGAATGGTAGGCTGTCTTTTGCATGTAGGCAACAATGGTGAACAACATATGTAAGATATAGCATCTCGTACTTTATTTTCCTCTTCTTTTCAACTTTCAGGGAAGGGCGATAGAGACAAACCTTTATGCTCAACTAAAGTGTGATTCCATCAAGATTGGAATGGTATTACTTAACCCTTTTGCATTTATTCTCATTCTTATTCTGAGATCTCATGCTTTTTCTCTATTAAGGTTAGTAGCTTGAATTCAGTTTATGGCGGTGACTGGGCTTTTAACTGTGGCAGGTAAAGCACCCAGAGGTTGCTCAGTTCTTGGGAGGAAGGCTTTATGATTGCGTATTCAAGTATCATGAAGTTTTAAATTATTGAGGCGTCTGAGTTCTTTGGTTCAATTTTCTCATAACCTACATGCTAGTTCTAGCTACACTATTGTCATCCATGACACAGTAAGACCACCATACCCGCGGAGTAGCAGCAAAGAAAATGAAGTACTTTGCAGTTAATGGAATAAAAAGTATGAAACAGTTTCCTCTGTTATTGCCCGCTTAAAATATTTCGAGGATGCAGAAATTTCATAGAAATCATTAATGTGTTCATGTATTTCATAAAATTGATGATATATCAAAGGTGATATATATGATATGGAGACGAGTAGTTTTTCATTTTATTCGTGCAATGTGCATTTGCCTTTTGTTGTTTCTTTGGTCTTGATTGCTTGCCCCTCCCATCGGAAAACCTGATGGTTGTAATGGTCGTCTGGCATGTGAACCACCAGTTACATGATAATGAAGATGGAACGATTTCCTTTGCTATCGGGCAAATCTTTTCATCCGGTGTGGTGAAATGAGTTACAAGGCATGTTCCTGCCCATTAAATCGCGTTGCTGATATGGAGATCAACCACGTCACTCATTATTTGTTCTCATCTGAAGTTTTCTATGGGTGGAAATCAACAAGGTAGATGTCATTATTATAATGTTACATATACTATGTCGAGTCCAAGCACCGTGGATGAAAATAGTAACGGAGGAGGATTCGACGCCATGAAGCAGCATCGATAAGCTCGCCGAAGTGCATTTGTACCTCCCAATTAGCATCGACAAGCGGGCATGAGATGTGAGGCGAGGCAGCGCCGAGAAACGATCAAAGCCACGTGATCAACTTCCGGCGGTATGAATTCTTGAAACGGGAATCCACAGGTCTGGATATAACTAATCATAGCCGTGGATGGATGTCTGAGCCACTCCATCCCAGCATTCACCGCAAGCCATGTCGCGTCAGCCAATCACCGGGCGTGCACAAGGAGGCAAGTTGATCATATAAGCGTGTGTGCGCATGCATGTTGTTACCATTGCGAGTAGTGTGACAAACGATGATCACCCGTTGTTTTGGACTATCTGTGGTGGTGCGGGGCGGAGGGGAATCAATCCGAGCTGGTCCTATCGGATGGACCATCTTAAGCCTCTCCTCCTTGGCCAGTGATCTGCACATGTTCATGGCCATTCGTAAGGGACCTACAGCACTCCCATTGCGTTAGCCAACAGGCTTCGATTAATGGCCCTTCAATAGTGATGTGAAATCGGGACGTTTCATCAGTTCGACACGGTGGTCAAGTACCTCAAATGATTGAACCCAATGTGTGACGATATTGATTGCAATGCTCATTGATTTGGATGAGCCTTCACATTGAAATAATTTCTCAAGACCGATTCCACGCATTAACTTCCGCTTACCCTCGACGATTACCAACTATTTTGTTCAAGAGAATATGTCACATCTCAGATTTATATGAAAAATAAATTATCATTTTATTATTCAAAATTTACAGGATATTTTTTTAATTTTTGAATTTAATTTTTTTTATCTTTACGACATTATATTTTTTTAACTGAAAAAAATACATCTTGTTAGTATACTACAACTGACAACAAATTTTTTTCCTCCCAAATCTCATATCTATTACAAAATAATAGATTATTTTAAACTTAAATATATGATAAAAAAAAATATTAACAACCACATATTGTTGGTAAGAACATTAAAAAAAATTATAAAATTAATCTTCAATACTTGTGAAATATATACCGATGTCAACAATATAATATGAAATGATAATATATCAATAGATCACGAAACTCATGTATCAAAAAAATAATGATAATTCTTATACATTAAATATAATTATGCATCGGTCACATACAACATATCCCAATGATATACATAATAGATAATAACAAAAACACACATCAAACTTAAAAGTGTATTCTCCCAATAGCAGATGAAGAGGTATACACTATGGGATGGATTTTTTTCAATAGCAGATGAAGAGAACCTATATCATACTTGTAACAGCAGATAGAGTGGTATTACACACTCACTCACTCAAGTTGGGACATATTTCTCCTAATAACAGATAGAGGAATAGGTTTGATGGCTCGCTAATCCCTAAAGGGAATCGTTCTACTTGTCTTCGATAAAGATACATAGTCAACCATGATCATTCATTCACGCATGCATCCAAGAAGAAGTATGATAAAATATTATAAAAAACTATGTTTGATGACCTATTAAACTATGTTCATTGATAACCCTGTATTGTGATGAGCTCATAGCTCCTTTCACATGTTACACTTCAAATATGAATACTTAGTATAGTCACATATATTATATGATAATAATCACATCAATAATATCAATTTAATAAAAAAAATTATTAATTATTTTTAAATAATATATTCAAATAAAATTTTTAGCTTTGTAAGATGATGAGATATCAATTTCTTAATAATTTATAATCAACCAAAACCTTAACTCGAATAACCTAATTGACTTGAACCAAACTCAATTTATTTAGGACCCAACTTTAATTTCTTATAGAACCAATTTGGAATCACCCTAAACTAGTCTAATTTAAATTTAATTAATTTTAATTAGGTTAAGTAGACTTGAATCGATCAAGTTAATTTGAAATGATCACGAATCAACTTGAATTGTATAAATTTGTATGATTTAATCAATTAATAAGCTCAAACCAATAAATGAGAAGAAATTAGACAATGTTACATAGTACTAGCCCATACTCGATCAACCCACCTGAGCCTTTGACAACTCATGTGTGTCGCATATGCTTGTCCCAAGTAGCAGGTTGGGGTGAGATACAACAGACTGGATAGAGGGACGATGTGTTTAGCGCTAGTCATATAGCTAGATGGTCATAATTTCGTGAGTTGGGTTGAGACTTACCACTGAATTGAATCATGCCTAAGTCATGCATTAGGTCATGCATAGTCATATGAGTTGAGTCATGTTTGACCATATGAGCTGGGGTGTGCTTAATCGTATGGGTTGTGTTGTACCAAATTATATAAGCTAGGTCATGCCTGATCATATAAGTTAGAATGTACTTGATCACATAGACTGAGTTATATCTAATCACATGGGATGAACCATGCTTAGTCACTTGAGTAAGCCTTATCTGGCTACATAGTCTAGATCATGCATAACCACATGGGCTGAACAATACTTTGCCATAAGAGTTATGTCTAGCTTGGCTATATGTGCTAGGATATACTTGATAACATGAGTTGAGTAGGATCTGACTATATAAGATAGGTTATGTTTGGTCACATAGGTTGTTGTATTATGCCTGATTATATAGGTTAGACTAGCCAATTAACTTAACTCAAGTTAGACCATAATTTGACCTCTCTTATTAAATTAGATTTTAATATTTTTAAAATATTTTAAAAGTATAATTAACCTCAAATTTATTTAATTTTGTAATAAATGAACTAATTTTAGGTTCATGATTATAAGTTTTAAATTAATTAAATCATAAAAAACTATGCATAATTTCTTGAAACATAAATATGTCGTATTATATAAATTAAAATTATTATTAAATTAACTAATTATTTTGACATCATAATTTAATTATCATTATTTATTAATCATAAAATTAACTAATCTTTCTTGGTTAATGCTCTTGATATTTTTTTGTAAGACTATCAAATCCAATCATCTCTCGCGACTAAGTTTACGAAAAGCTCCAAAAAGAGACAATATTAGCTTGGTGACCGAGCACCTTCGACAATCGAAGTCGATAGATTTTTCCTCATCCTAAAGAGCAACGTCAAAGTTAACCATATCTTTGAATTCTTTGTTTGTCTTCTTTCATCTTTGATCGTATTTGATCGTACAGTTTTCATATTTCAGTATACTTGTATCGTACATCTGGATTAGTTCGCATATCAATATTAATCTGATTTGTAGTGAACGGATGCCAGAGTTATATATATATGTATATATATATATGTATATATGTATATGTATATGTATATATGTATGTATATATATATATATAGGTATTAGCCATCCGTTCAAATTATTGATCAAGTATCAGCAATAAAACAGCATACGGGACCATCGACTGCTTAAATCTTTTGTTTGTGATAGGTGACCAACTATTCCAATAATTGGTGTCGCGCGGTCTCTCACACTGTCATCAACAGCCCCCTCTGTATCACCCGCAACTGATATCTCCATGAATTGATCTTTCCTACGACTTACGACTGGTGACCTGCCACCATATTCCTCTCTCTCTCTCTCTCTCTCTCTCTCTCTCTCTCTCTCTCTCTCTCTCTCTCTCTCTCTCTTCATGTAGCACCGCAACCACACACGAACAAATTCTGGCCAACGTCGCCAGAGCTCCATGCCACCCTAGAGCGAGGACCACAAGTGCAGTAAATATGACGACGAGGATAGGTACGCTCGGTGCAGGTCAACCATGTGGTGGGTTAACTAGACTTTACCTTGTGGGTTGTACTTGCTTACCCAACTAAGCTAATACTCCTTCAAATTACGACTACCTGACACACCCCATCGTCTACCTGTCTGATGCAATAATTTCGTTACGTTTCTACTGGTCACTGCGCACGTCATGAATGCAAACCATTTTCGTACACGGTTCGAACATATGCAATGCCGGATGTTGTGATATGCTCATAACTTCGGCGTATCACTTGGAAAGATACATGGAAATTCCATATCAATCGCTAAATTAGCGACTCGAACGACACTTGTCGACTAAGCAGGAAACAACATCTTCTCCTGAGCAGAGTTGTCGACTTAGAACTCGTTCCGATACCACAGGACGCCCTTCTGCTTGCTATCCTCGTCCGGCTCCACGTACATGCACTCCCGGGCCTCCCTCCACATGGCCTTCAACAGCGGCGTGGCGTCGGACTGGTAGTACTTGCCCAGAAGCGGCTTGATGGCCTTGGTCGCCTCCATGGCGTGGTAGTGTGGTATGGTGGAGAAGAGATGGTGGGCGACGTGGGTGTCCGTGATGTTGTGGAACACCTTGTTGAGTACCCCGTAGTCCCTGTCCACCGTCGCCAGCGCACCCCGGAGCCAGTCCCACTCGCTCGAGTCGTAGTGGGGCAGCGACGGATGCGTGTGCTGCAGGTAGGTGATGATGACCAGCCAAGCGTTCACGATCAGGAGCGGCACGCCGTACACCCGGACAAGCCACCAGAAACCGTAGCTGGCGGCGACGCGGTAGAGGACGTAGGAGGTCGCCATGATGCCGGCGTCGGAGATGAAGATCTGGGCGCGCTCGCGGTCCGAGTAGATGGGCCCGTAGGGGTCGAAGTGGCAGGCGAAGCGAGGGTAGGCACGACCGGAGACGTTGAAGGCAAGGTAGAGCGGCCAACCGAGGGAGAGGGTGATAGCCAGGGTGAGGACGCGGCCGGGGGGGTTGTTGAGGTACTTGGTGAACCACGAGAGGGCGGACATGGGCTTCGGGACGAAGACCTCGTCGCGCTCGATGGAGCCGGTGTTGGAGTGGTGGCGCCGGTGGCTGTACTTCCAGGAGAAGTAGGGGACGAGGAGGGCGGAGTGGAGGACGAGACCGACGACGTCGTCGAGGATGGAGTAGTCGGAGAAGGCGTGGTGGCCGCACTCGTGAGCGATGACCCAAACCCCGCTGAGGATGCAGCCTTGGAGGACCCAGTAGAGGGGCCAGGCGGCGAGGGCGAGGCCGGACGGGAGCTTGGGCATGACGGAGACGGCGAAGTAGAGGAAGAGGGCCGCGAACAGCAGGTCGTGGACGAGGTAGGAGAAGGAGTGAAGGATGGAGCGCTCGAAGCAGTGAGGGGGAATCGCCTTTTTGATCTGCCCAAGGGTGAATGCGGGCTTCTCAGTTGGCGATCGTTGGAGAGCGTTGTCGCCGCAGCCATGGTGGAAGGGCTCCTCCTTCACCGCCATGCGTCCGCCTGCCGCTGCTGCTATGGGCTCACCTGCGACGCAGTCACATGCATACCTTTATTAAAGGGAGAATCGAATAAATGCTGCCAGCTCGCGATAGATGCGATGAAGCTGGAAATTGCGTCGCAAAACAAAAGGCTTCCTCCTCTTCAAATGAAAACAAAAGAAACAAAGGATGTGCACATCTAATCAAACCATCACCAAGTACAATTGAAGCGGATTACGCAATCTTACTCCCGGTTGGGTACATTAATTTCAATAAGAGGATAAATATCGTTTCCTCCGTCTCCAAACTAAAAGCTGGACACTGTACACGGAACGGAAGGGGTAAACAGTATACTTCTTACGACGGCAAAAGACAATTTCAAACAGCGTCATCGAGATAGAGACCATATGAGCGAGACGCAGTGTCAACATTTCATTCATCTAAAGATCCAACAGAGGACACGAAATCTGACAGAGAAAACATATGTTTATGAACCGGAGAGGGGAACGACTTACTACTGATGAGGGCAATTCCTCTGTGCTTCAGTGTTCTCTGCCGCCTGAGAAGGAGAATACTACGCTCTCTCTACGGCGCCTTTATAGGCATCTCCTCCGCCTCTTCCTCCCAATCCTAATGGAAAGAAACCACGCTGGCGTCTTATGGCAGCCGCTGCGTCCTTTATCGCTTCACGTCCCATGTGGCGTCAATTCATTGGAAACTCCGGCACGCTACCCAGGACTCGCGATCGTCCAGATCATTGGCCGTCAGTTTCCCTGGGGATTCAACCAAGATCTGAACGTCAAGAACACCGTGATTCGACGAAGTACCAGGAACACCCCCATCTCACCCGCTGCTAGGCTAGTCCTACAAAGGATAGAATGATCATTTCCTCGCGGTGATCTCTTCCACGCCCGCCTGTGGATGAGGATCTGTTTCACGCTGTAAGCGATGCTGATTCATTTACTATTATCCTCACCGTCTCGTGTCACATCTCCCTCTCGTTCTGTGAGACGCTGGAGGACGAGCCAAAAGAACATAGTCTGCACAGCCCACAGTTTTGTTCTGAGTCATGGGGGAAACCAATGTCAGCTGGGGAACATGGCAGAAAAGCTCCACCAGGCATAGTAATCTCTTAGTCCAGCACGTGTAACCGAGGGGCTGCTGATTTAAGCTAACTATATCAGATAAGATTTTTGCAACTGTATAAATAGATCTCATATTCTATTAATCGAAATAAGCTTTACAATTACATTCTATTTTATCATGGTATTAGAACGATTTGTCTAGAATAAATTTTTTTCTCGTTGTCCGATAATAACAATTGCTCATCATCGAGCTTTATCACCTCTTGAGAAGCAACGTTCTTCTTCTCACCCATTGCCACAGGTTGTTTATCGTTGGCGTGTCTATTACCGTCTCTTTCCTTCCTTCCGGCCAAGGAAATCACGTTAAAAACCCATAAAGGAGCCACCTTTATCTTCCTCGAGCAACACCATTAGCGCAACCTTTGTCCCTGACGGCCAGCAGCTCCACACTACTGCTCCTTGATCTCAGTCATCATCAGCCATCTCCAGCACACCTTGTAGATTGCTACCCGCGTCGGTGGAGTGCCTTCTCCTACTCTACCGGCACTGAGACCTTGAAAGCTTACATCGATTATCAGAGATCCTCCGATGCTGCCTCTGCTACTCTAAAGGCAAGCACCACATCTCCTCCTCCCAAGCGGGTGCAAGGCGACCGACGACTGACAATTGACGACCTACGTTCATGCGCAAGGTGACATCTTCCCTTCAATGTCATATTCCGCTCTCTCTTCTCTTTTCTCGAGAGTGTTACATCCCTCTTGTTGGGAAATCCTTCAAGGGGAGCGATATCACATGCGCAGCGGAAGAACAGAAAAACAAAACCCCAGATTTCTTGTAGAAAGTTTCCGTCGTCGTGCGAAGATCGGTGCATCAAAAGCAGATCCATGAAAACTACATGTGTTAAAGAAAATACCTAGGGAGATCGTATATCCCTGAATTTCTACAGATCTGTGAGAAAGGATGAAGGAGGTCAAGCGTCATCCTCTCTAGCGGTATCCACATAACAGGGATTGCGACAATACACCTCTCTCTCTAGGGAGAGGAGAACAGGAGGTGGCTACCAAAAACCTTCAGCCTATAGAGCTTTAGTTCCCTCCTTTTTATAGAGGCCCCCTTAAAACATTAATGGATCTTTTTGCCCTGTTGGGTAATGGATCTCCATCCAATCGCCCAAGCCTCTTGGATTAGTGGGTTTCTACCTAATAATCTCTTATTAGTAATTATTGGATCTCATCTTAGGATCCAATAATTTAGGGGCTTAATGGATATCCAATAAGATGAGGGGTTCAGCGAATATCTCATATCCGAACCTCTACTCGTCGCAACACCTACCATATGTGTGTAACCCTCTAGGCCCAATATCGAGTTGGCCGTGAGTTATACTTGTCAGAACTCCTTCTAACTTAGTGAATTATTATCTCTATAATAATCCACCCAACTCATCGACTGCGGACGTACCATGCCACTACGCCGCGGCCCCGAGACGATATAGGGGAATCCAATCCTTTGGATCTATCTGTCCTCAGTTACCATGTATATATAATCTCTCATCCATCTAATATCCCAAAGACCCTATACCGAGCATGGTGCTGTCAGGCCCATACGATCTCTCCTCGAGTCTTGCTCTTGTCGGATTCTCCCGGAGAACTCTTTTTCTCTTAATCCAAATAACCTTGGCTAAGGATTTGTTCGAGCAAGAACACATAGGATATTTCTCTCATGATACCGAGAGCGGATGATCCTCTATTGACACTCAATAACCCTCGTAAGGTTGGCTACCACTCCCAATGACCGGCTGTACTAGATATGAAACTTTCCAAACATATAAGTCCGGTATCAAAGAATGGAGTACTCATACAGGACATCCTTGGTGTCTCAAGTCTAAGGACCAGATATACTAATGGGACTACGGAATCGTTGTCTGACGTGAGGTATCAATAACCATCCAGCATTTCGTAGGCGGATCAATCAGTGAACTCATTCTCCAATGAGTACCTGCACTGTACCCTTAGTGTCTCCACATAAGTAGCTATGAGACCAACTACCACCATCATATGAACGGGTATACAGCACACCAGTCTATCCAGTTATCTCGATGTCCTTCTCGAGTAACCTATGACTAGGATAATTTAGGGTCTGTGTTTAAAGGTGAATCGATCTCATTATCGTAATCTCATCACGATCCAATTCTTATTGCACAGATCCAAGGACATCACAATATACATCTAGATAATGTGAGATAATGCCAATAATCATAAGCAAAGAGATTGACGCAGTGTGTTACAAGTGCTATCACTCATGTGATTGGCTTGTAGGGCACCTGTAACTAGCACCTCTTTCTTCATATGTTCCTCACAGACACAATTTGTCACTGCGAACCTAACACCATTTGTATATTATGGAGAGACGGGCTTTGGTTGTACATGTGGGACAAAACCAGCAAATCCTCTACACCACCAGATCCTCCTCACTGTGGTTGATTTCTAGCTTGAAGACGTCACAGTTCACAGTGAGCTTGTGAACTCACAATACGTCAGCATTTTCCCTTTCCCTTCCTTAGTCGAAAAGTTGTTATCACAACCTATTCCAGATGGCTGAGTACAACGGGAGGAGTGCTTGGTGAGTTGTGCATGCATCTCACAGATCAACAACGACTGTAGTTCCCTCCCCTCTTTTTTCTTAGACCGTCGCTTTCTTCTTAGCAGTGACTGTGGTGCTTCTTCGCGGCTATGAAGTCAACCACCAGATGCACCCTACTATTGCTGTCGCCCAATAGACCACAACTCAATAATCCATCCATCACCCGTGCCACCCTCGACGGATCCATTGCATCACAACAACTTATAGCTCATTACGCTTAACTTCATTGGCATCATCTAGGCTCCTCTCTATTCTTCCTGAATAGAGCTTCCTCAGCCACATCTCGTTAGGCCGCTCCCATTCCTCTTTGACCTCATCGACCTAACCTCCCTACAGGGTTGTCACCCATCAACAAATTTCGGTTGGACTTCCCATCGTGTCCTCGATGGAGAAGGTCCTACGATTTGCACCAATTGCAGCCCTGATTTACAGTAAAGCTGTAGTGTTTCCCTTTCTAGCACTGATCTACAAAAGCAGTTGTACCTCTTCACGATGAGAAACTCTTCCCAACAGATCTGCACCTTCTCCCTTCGGCAGCTGCAATCTTTTGATCGTGGGCTGCTCTCTTCTTCTTACTTGTCACCACTGATTCTCAATCACTGCCGCACTTCCAGGAAGCAGCCATCCTCGCTAAACATTTATTGGGTCTAGTTTGCACTGCAATAGTGCACCAAGCATGGTCTTTAGCGAAGTTGTACCGAGGTGAGTGTAGATCCATTGCTTCTTGCTTCACCGCTTCCTGCTCCACCTCACACAGCATCCTTGGAAGAGCTCAAGCCTGCTACAGCTTAGCGCTTGCTGTTGCTCCTCTAGCTTCCTCCGCAACAATAGCTCCTGACTGCTGTTGTTGTTGTATAGCATACTAGCATACTTGTTGTAAGCTGTTGAAAGTCAAATTAGTCTATGGATTCCAAGCTAGTAGGAGTCGTACAAGCAGTGAAGTCACCCTCTCAATCTGCTGTTGTTGCTGCTTCTTGCACTTGTCATGGACCTTTTTCCTTTCTCCTTGTAAGGCTTAACAAGAACCCGAGCATCGCAGACGAAGTGGGTATTGCCTATAGCCAAGATCAGCTTCATCGTCTCGGGGTAGACGAAGGTGATGAACTCAAACATTTGCTTTTGTTGGAACGGGATCCGCACATCCTGTACTGGCCCATAGATGTTGAAGTAGTTGGAGACATCTTCTTCAATGAAGGTGCTGCTTCTCCTCCTCCGATGGTTATGATTTTCTAATCACAAGCATCATCTTCAAACCACCGATAATTGCTCATTTGAACTCCTCTAGCAAAGATACATATTATTCTGTCACAAACTCTAAGCTCTCGAATCAGTATACATACTCAGAATATCTTCATCCTCTACTTCTGGTGTTTCAATATAGAATCATAGTGCTTCTCCACATACAAAACTTATCTCTATCAATACTACCACGTTAATCCCTTTCAAGTTATTAAAAGGCAACAACTACGCATCTTGACGAGTCTAGTTTTCTAACCTCCTATTTGGATATGACTTATTAGGCTACGTCGATGGCTCTCTCAGTTGTCCATCAGCAATGATGAACATCCCCAGAGAACCTAGTCTAGTATTAAATCCAGCTCATAAACTATGGTTACGTCAAGACCGTCTCATCCTCTAAGCTATTCAAGCTTCAGTTACTGGATCCATCGCATCATTGATATCTTCATGTGCGACTGCTATAGAAGCATGGTATAAGTTGCAAACAACTTTGGCAAATCGTTCACGTACTCACATGCTCAGCCTTTTATCTAATCTCATGAAAATAAAATAAGAAGGAAGTACCATTACTGATTATCTATAAAATATCAAAGTTATCATCGATAACTTAGTTTTGATAAGTCATTTCCTCTATGATGAAGAAGTCATAATAGATATCTTCAATGGCATAGGAGAAAAGTACAAGGAATTGGTAGCCACGATTCGGGCACATGACTCACCAATGTCATTCGAAGAACTTTATGATAAGTTGACTAACTACAATACGTACTTGAAGCGCGAGGACAAGTTACTTGGACCAACCATCATAGCTTAACTCAGTCAAAAGTCCAAGAGGAAGAGCAACTAGTATAAGAAGAATATAAACAAAGGTTTAGCCAAGATGTCTTGACCCCACAGGTCCCAAACAAACCCCATTTACTTTGCCTTATCAACATTTTCATTAAGGTGGTAACTCCAATAACCATCAGCCCTAGCGTCCTAACCTCACAACCTAACAAAGAGTTATTTGCCAACTGTATGATAAAGTCAGACACTTTACAAAAATTTGTCGGTCTCGACCCAAACTTCCTGCCCCATCACGGTGACCTCAGGCGAATCTCATGACTACACCAACTACAAATCAACCTGATTGGATTGTGGATTAGGCGCCTCTCATCACATCACTTCTAATCTTCAGAACTTGTCTATCTACAATAACTATGGCGACAAAGAAGATATCATAATCAGCGATGGTAAAATAATTTCTATTACTCATAATAGTTCCATAACGTTTAATTCACATATCATAAGTTTTAAATTCAATGATGTTTTGTGCGCATCTCACATTAAGCGAAACCTTATTTCTCTTTCTCAATGTTGCAAACACAATAATACTTTAATTGAATTTTTTTCTGACTCTTTTCTTATCAAGGATTTAAACACGGGGGCATCCTTAGTCCAAGGCTAGAATAGAGGTAACATTTACGAATAGCCGTCAGCTCCACAAATAATCCAACCCATTGTTCACTCTTCGATTGCAGCTTCAATTGATGTGCGACATTGTCGTCTTGGTCACCCCCCATCCCTTATCTAGTAAAAATTACTTTCTCGTTATTCTCTTCCAAATTTTAAATCAAGTAACTTTATAACTCATTGTGATGCTTGTCTTTGCAATAAAAGTCATAGATAGCCCTTTGGTACATCATCTATATCTTGCTCTAAATCGTTTGAAATTATTTATACTGATGTTTGGTGCCCTGCTCCAACCATTTCTTTTGACAAATATAGGTTTTATGTTATTTTTGTAGATTATTTTACTAAGTACACATGGTTATACTCTTTTCATCATAAATCTGAAGTTTTCACAGTCTTTACCAACTTTAGAATGTTAGTTGAGAACTACTTTCAGTCTATAATAAAAATAGTCTACTCTGATAGTGAAGGTGAATATCAAGCATGGACATCCTGTCTCTCAACTTGTGGTATACAATACCTCAAGTCACTCCCACATACTTCTCAACTTGGTTTTACTGAATGCAAATATCGGTATATAGTTGAAACTGGTCTCACACTTCTACAACAGACCTCCATGCCTCCAACCTTTTGATCAGTAATCTTTCAAACTACAGTCTATCTTATTAATCGTATGCTTACTCTAGTCTTACATTATCAGTCCCTATTTGAAATACTATTTTATAAATATTTAAACCTTTAGAAACTCGAAGTATTTGATTGTCTATGTTATCCATGATTACATCCCTATGCCTCCCATAAGATAACATCAAGATCTAAGCATTGTGCCTTCATAAGATACTCTTTTGAATATAACATTTTTCGATGCGATAATCCTCAAACTCAATAAGTCTTTATATCACGTTATGTTATTTTTGTGGAGTCTACCTTTCCATTTTACAACCATAAGTCTTCTACCATGCAAGCCACTCCGCCAAACATTCATCACTGAAGTATCCCTTCGACCTCGTCAGATGAGACTCCCATGACACCATCGAGTTCTTCCCCTTAAGATTCATACTCTACTGCTACTCTAGTTCAACAGTTGTGTATTCCTTTCATTACTTCTCTACTCCTTTCTTCTCAAGTTTTTCCCATTGATAAGGCCACATATTAAGAATCACAATCATTATCTTTACCTCCTCCTAGACCCAATGATACTGAAGTACCTCAGCCTGACCCAGCCCATGTTCGTAACCCTCCACCACCTCTACCAATAACATAACCTCATAATCTCATAACCTCCGAACATCCATTGACAACACGCTCTAAGAGTGGTATTTTTAAACTATGTCAAATCCTTGACCTACTTACTATCATAAAATCCTCACTTAAGACCATTAAGTCTACCATATTCATTCAAGCACAAAAATCTCCACAATGACGTAAAGCCATGTGTGAAGAATATGATGCCCTCCTCCATAACTCAACATAGACTTTTGTATCCTTTCATCATACACAAAATATCATCGGGTGTAAGTGGATATTTAGAATTAAGTAGAATTCCGATGGATCCGTTATCAGATATAAAGCACGACTAGTTGCTAAAGAGTTTCATAAACGACCTAGTGTTGATTTCACTTAGACATTCACTCTTGTTGTTAAACCCACAATAATTCGACTTATCCTAAGTTTGGCCACCACTAAAGGTTGGCAATTTTGACAATTAGATATTAATAATACCTTTTTACATGAGACTCTAATTGAAGATGTCTTTATGCAGCAACCTTCTGGTTTCCTCCATCCTCAGTATCCAAGGCATGTTTGCAAACTACAAAAAACTATTTATGGACTTTGTTGGGCTCCAAGAGCCTAGTATAATTAACCTAGATCGTTTTTAACTTCAATTGGCTTTCTCAACTCAAGTTCGATACATCATTATTTCTACGACGATAATTTAGAGGCACAATATATCTTCCAGTGTATATAGATGACATTATTGTCACAGATAATTATCCTATGGAGATCTAGGCATTCATCAAGCAATTAGCATATCGATTCTCTCTTAAAGATCTAGGCACCTTGGGCTACTTTTTGGGAGTGGAAGTAACATATACACCTTTCGATCACTTACTATCACAAAGAAAGTATATTTAAGATTTATTATCAAAGATAAATATGCAAGACGCAAAAGAGGTTACAACTCCCCTCTTTACTACTGAATCACTCAAATTATGTAATGACAGTCCTGCTATGAAACCTTATCAATATTGATAAGTAGCTGGCTCCTTACAGTACTTAGCTCTTACCCATTTAGACGTCTCATTTATGATCAATAAGCTATCATAATTTATGTATCGGCCATCTACTATGTATTAGTGTACAGTTAAATGAATCTTACAATATCTTAAATAGACCCTCAATCATGATCTCTTTCTTTGTAAACACTCTCTACTTCATCTTCATTCTTTTGTCGATGCTAATTGGGCAGAAAATTCGATGATAAAACATCTACATCGGGGTATATTATCTTCCTTGGAGTTAATACAATCGGTTAGAGTTTTAAGAATCAAAAGATAATCACATAATCAACAACTGAAGTTGAATACCGTATCATCGCCACCGCTACTACAGAACTCAATTGGGTTACGAATCTACTCATAGAACTCAACATAAACTCCACTCTTACTCGTACAATCTATTATAATAATGTTGGAGCCACCTACCTGTGCACCAATCCAATGTTCCACTCCCGCATGAAACATATTACTATCAACTTTCACTTCGTGCGAGATCAAGTTATCCGACATCAACTACATATTTCTCATATACACACGATTGATCAACTAGCAGTCTCACTCATGAAACTTTTTATCCGTAAACTATTTTTATTATATCGGTCCAAAATTTATATCTTTGACAGGAGCACCATCTTGTAGGATCATGATAACAGATAAGATTTCTTCAACTACATGAAAAAATTTCGTTGCTTTATTGAGGAAAATCCTCTCTCCTAAACCAATATAAATAGATCTCTTATTCTACGAACAAGCTTTACAATTATATTCCACTCTTGGACTGTAGTAGATCACGTGAGATATAGTTTACACGATCGCCCTAATTCTAATAGATTGACAACGCAATTCGCAATGTTATATCTAATCTTTGTCGTCATATTTAGATTCTGAGGCATAGGATTCTGTGGGCTACGCTTCCAGGTAGGCTGTGTTGCCAAATCGACCAAGTTATTTACGTTCTACTTCACCAAAGATCAGCATGCTGTTGCCCGAGCATTGCCGTTGGAACAATGAATCGTCGGGTTTGGTCAACAGCAGAAATGGCATGGAGAAACAAGAGGTTATATAAACCTGTTCGTATCTGTAGGGTTGCTGCGAGAGTTTGCATGGAAATGAGTGAATGTGCTACGGCTTTTCCGGACCTTTACGACTTGGACTACTCCGCGTTGCTTGTCTCGTAGTTGGTATGACATTCTCAGTTCTATTCCGTCATGAAAAGGACAGCAAAGTTTGATGGCACAAAATGGGTTGTTCTCCACTCCCGTGCGAATCGCCGACGCCTGTTTTGACCTTTTATATCCATCCTTATCAACGATGGCTTGGTTGTCGGCCTATTTCTTGTCGCTTGTTGTTTCTCACAATAGCAAGCTTTCGTCGCAGTGCAATTCCCCTCTTCTCTCTCTCTCTCTCTCTCTCTCTCTCTCTCTCTCTCTCTCTCTCTCTCTCTCTCTCTCTCTCTCTCTCTCTCTCTTAAACCTACGTTTCGTGGTTGTCAACCTGGTGCATACATGCACACTAGAAGCTTACCATTCTTCATCAAAGACTGCCATGTTTGCTAAACCAGTGCCCTACAATTTTCTTCCGAAGCCTGACGAAGTTTGTGTAGTGAACAGTAGTTGAGCACGTTCTTCATGCAATCGTAATTCTCAAAACAGCTAAATATTTAGGGGGAGCCCAAATTTTTCCAGAATGGGTAGGAGTCGTGATCAAAAGTGAAACTATGGGGGTAGATCTCCATCCACGAAGCTTTAACCCTCTTGGGAGTTCATGCTACGATAGTAGATCTTTCCTCTCTGTTGTACGTCTCCGACTTGCAGCCATAAGTGCAAACGTCTCCGTCACAGATGAAGCTTCAGAACAGATTTGTCGATGCATGGTTGCCCTACGCAATTGTTTAGGGTGTTCTCAACTGTTAAGGTTGCTTCTGAATTAAACGTTCCTCCAATTACCTGACCAGTACCACTCGCGTTGCGAAGTTGTGTTCCTTAGCTTCGCCGGGGTTTCCTGTTCTGGGAATTCAACGGCAATATTGACGAGCGAGCGAGCAACTCCAAAACACGGGTTGGTAGGCAGATAAAAGTCTCCTCGCACATGCGTGACAAGCTTACTGTGGGCAAGACTCTTAAGAAGGAAGGGACGTCCGTTTCGCATGTCTCACACGATAGTGTTAGGGGAAAGGTGACGTGGCCAACATCATGATATTAGTTGACATCTCGACATTGGATGGTCAACGCCTTTGCCGTCGGGTGGTCGACACCTCGTGTCATGTGCCATGTGCCCAATACCTTGGTACTATATGGTTGACATCTCACGTTATGTGGTCAACGCATTAATATCCGATGTTTCACCCGCACTACATGTCATGGCGTTGTGTGATCTCGCGCTTTGTGCGGAATGGCGACAATTACTTCCGAGATCGGAACCCCGACATCCCTCGTAATGTAACACGTCATCCGATTGTAATGGTTACATGAATCCACTGTAAAAAGAGGTTCGATAGGTGTATGCATCCCCGTACATAAGACTTAAACTCAAAACTTGTATGACTTGTCTGACAAACTTGCTAACTTAGCATCAGAATCAGAGAGGAAAATAACAGATCAACGTATAAAAGAAATACTCGATGGAAACAACGTAATGGAAGAGCTAACGCATATATCAAATAAGATTTTAAATCCTCAACCTTTGATTGGTCGATAGATGCCACGGCATCCTTTCCTAGATACATCCAGAATCAAATAAATAAATATTATTTTATTAATACATATATTATATATATTATAATTTATTTATTCATCAAAATATAAATTACAAGTAGTTGTAGGTTTTATTAAGAAACATAGTGATACCAATTCAAAAATAAATCTATATCTTGCAGTAGAAAAAGATCTACTCGAATTTGATATAGTGCTATTGATATATTGTTTTAAAAATAAAAAGATAAAAAAATTTAATATTGTTGAGTAGGAGCCCATGTAAAGCATTTATAAAATAAATATGATTCAATAGTCAAATATTCATCAGTATATTTCAAATGCCAAATTGACCACTCTCTCAATAGTGGATAGAGAACTTTTATTATACGAGATGAATTTATATATTTTTAACAATGAATAAATATAAACTTATATCATATTCCCAACAATGAATGGTGTAGCGTCTCTCACCCATTAAACTAGAGATATATTCCTTCCAACAATAAATGGAATAATCGTCTAGTCATTATATTTGATAGTCCACTAATCTCTAAAAGAAAACGTCTTACCTGTCCTAACCAAGGAAACAAAATTATCTCGTACTGATCATGTCTATATTGGGGAAATAATACATTGAAACATCTCAATATATCTTTTAAATATCATTAATATCAAATAATATTAATTACCTCTCAATTGATTTGAACCTTAGTTCAATTAATCCAATTGAACTTGATTTAATTAGAATAATTAATTTTTAATTTTTATTTAACTAATTTGAAACTACTATAAACTAGTATAATTTAGACTATAATAGATTCAATTTAGGTTAAATAAACTTGAATAAGTGAAACTCGAAATCACTATGAATTAATCTAAATTGATCAAATATGATTTGATTTAATAAATGCTTTGGGCTTAAATTAAATCAAGTAAAGGCAATGGGTTAGACCATGTACTGGTTATATACACCACACATAATCATGTATGCATCATACCAGGTTATATATCATGTATCGTTATATACACCACACATAATCATATGATTTGCTCATGTTGGGTTAGACCGAATTACCTTAAAGACTAGGGCTTGACTTACGAGCTAAGCTTAGTCTGCAGGTTATGGCCTGGCTTACGAATTAATTTCAGCCCAAAATACTAATTAATTTCCTAAATTCTGAATTATAACATAATAAAATTATAATCAAAATATCTAATAATTAACATGGAGTCATTACGATATAATAAATAGTAGTATATTAAAATTAAAATTGTATAAGAAAAAAAATATTTTTAATCAACTATTATATGAATATAATATAAATAAAAATATTACAACTAGCATGCAAGAAATTTTATTTAGAAATTACATATAACATGAATAATTATAATATATTTTAATACTAGAATAAAATTTTAAACACATGAAGGAATACAAGAAAATCATAAAAATATATAAAACATGAATAATTATAATATATTTTAATTCAAAAAATAAAATATTAAATCCTTAAAAAAATTTAAAAAAAATAAATATAGCATGAATAGTTATAAAAATATTTTAATCCAAAAATAAAATTTTAAACACATGAAAGAATACAAAAATATTTATTTTTCATGAAAGACAAAAGAATCTATCTCTCATCAATAAGATAACTTTTCGTTTCTCAGTTAACTTGACGAAAAAAACAAAAAAAAAAACCTCCTCCCCTTAAATAGGATTATGTGAGTCCTCCACCTAAGTTTTATAAAAAAATTATTATATTTATTTAAAGTTTACTTTTATTTAATTTATTGATAAAATAATATCACTCAATTTAAAATGTTAAATATTTATTTTTTTAAAAAAAATTATTAGCAAAAATAAATCATTATATTTAAATTTAAAGATTTGATAACATGAGTTCGGTTAGCTTTTATGGATCAAGGCGGCATCAACTTTATGCGCACCTTCTATTCGGCCTAAAACGTAGATGCTGACGGGGCGTTTCGTTGTTAAGCGTTTCATACGGAAACCGTGACACAGAGTCTCTAAATTTCGCTTTTCTATTTCAGAACTGCTCCCTCTGGCGTGAACCATCCATTTGAACTGCGAACCCACAAACAGAAGCCGCTTTCTTTTGTTTTTCCACGCAAACCCTCCAATAAACGTCGTCGGGTGAAACAAAAAGAAATGTAATTCCAACCGTGCCCCCTCGTCATTAAGCTCTCTGCCCTCATTTTCCAAAACCCTAACCTCCATCACGAGCTGCGTGCTTGCTGTTCCTGCAATCAGCGGCTAATCGAAGCTTCGTAATAATAGAAGAAGCGGTGAATCAGCCGAGTCGCCGTCATCGACCTCATCGATGAAGGCGTCCCTCAAGTTCCGCGAGGATCGCCAGCCCTTACTGCGGGCCAAGGTCCCCGTGAGCATCCTGGGCCTCCCATTCCTCTCTGGCCTCGCCGCCGCCCTCGACGATGTACGCCACCTCCGCCTTGACCTCTCCACCGCTTTTGCCTCCGGTCCCTCCCTCCGCCTCTCCTACCGTCCCAACGACCCCGCCGCCCCCTTCTCTCTCGTTCTCAAGACCGGCCTCGGCCCCCTTGGCTCGCCTGGCATGGGAGCCCCCTTCTCCATGGCCGCTGAGTTCGGCCTTCTCGCCCGCCCCGGCGCTGCCGGCCCCTCCTTCTCCATCCTCTTCAAGCCCCGCTTCGGGGACTTCGCTGTAAAGAAAACCGTCTCTTCCACCGCCGCCTCGGCAGCCGCTGCGGCTAAGTTCGACCCTCTCGGAGGCATGGAAGGCGACGGTTTGGTCAACGGCGCCGAGACCCCGATCGTGGGGTTCGGGAGAGAGAACGGATTCCTTGCGAACGGCTTCGGAGACGGGATTCACGGGCTCGTCTCAGGTTTCGAGGTCAGCACCACTAGCGCCCTCCCCTTACGAAGCCACACCGCCGTCAAGTTCAAGTGGGGATTGAGAGCAACGCCAGAGCTCCGGACCGCATTCCATGATCCAGCGGCCGGGATCTCGTTCGCCAAGCTTCCCCTCCTCGTGATGAGCAAGATCTCGATCGAGCACGGGACCAACGGCAGGGACGCTCCTGCGACCGAGAAGAAGGGCGGCGACGGCGAGTTGCTGGAGGAGCGTTCGTCCATGAGGCGGCAATTGGAGGCGCTGCAGGCGGAGAATGGGACACTGAGGAGGGCCGTAGAAGAGCTCCGTGCGGAGGTCGGCGGGTGGAAGGCGGCTTCGCCCGCTGCAAGCGGGGAGGCCGACAGCAACGGCAGGTCTAATTTTGCGGCGCCGGCCGGGAAAAGAGCTCGACGTGGCGATGAGAAGACGCCAGAGAACCCCGCCAAAGCGGCGCCTGAGGACGTCACGAAGGAGCTGAAGAAAGCTTTGGTGATGGGATCCAGCGGTGGCGGGATCTAAGCCCGCCCCCTGGAGTTGGCAGGAGACTTGGATTTTGGGGTGTATTTTGTTTATAATAGCCCTGTGGTTTAGTATATACTCCTTTTCGTTTCTTGTTTTGTGTACATGATGACCGTGTTTGTAATGAAGTTGTGTTTATGTAAATACTCTTTTCAATATGATAAGTATTTTAGATCAAACTAATAAGATTAAATGATGACTTATATGTCGCGCGAGTAAAATAACATCTGTTGGCTGTGTCAGAAGAAAGTGATTCTAGGCTTTATAGGTAGTTTTTAGGATCATTTATTGGTTCCTCGGCTACAATATGGTAGAAAGATTCATCACCCATCATTTTACTTCGAGATGAAGGTAGTAGTAATTCAGCAAAACCAGGATCCAAGAGAACAGAAAAGGAAAAATATCAAAGAATGATGAGGCTAATTTATTAATTAGCTCATAGAAGCTGAGTGATATCTTGTTTTTCTATAATATTCCATACCCAAAAGTTCCGAGTGCATTCCATCGACACTTCACCTCCTTTGACTAATTGGAGGCCGGAGAGCTTTTCTCCAAGAAAGAACGGCATTCCGGGCCGTAGAACCCTCTGGATTTTGCCTGATGCGATCCAGAGGTGTAAAGCTGTCCTTTGAAGCGTTGGACAAGTGAAATAAAAGGCATCGAATAAAAGCATATCAGCAAGGAACTAATAAGGTTCTGCGCATGAAGCAACGCACCTGGCATCGACCAAACAAAGCTCTCTCCCTCACACCTTGTCTTCTTCTACTTAGGATATGAGTAGAAGTGGATCAGCGATTTTAATACACCAACGATAAAGAAACGGAAGCGTCATCCAGGAAAATCTGAGAAACATGCGTGTATGATAATTATTACTGAACTTACAACTCCACCACTGTCAATAATATATGCGATTCGGGCTCTCTGTTTCCTGGAAGGCGTCCCAAAACTCGCCACCTATGAGGTAGTTGAATGCATGTGTTGAACAACATGAGTTGCATGCAATTGAGTGTTGAATGGGGCCGGATTTTGGTCATCAAGTTCTTTGGTTTTCCCTGGTCAAGCCTGATGACAACTGGGAACTGATTCTATTAGGCCACAGCTGCAGAGCCGTCGGATCTAAAACACACGGTTGTCACACAAGATCGTGTGCCCAGTGTATCTATCATCGTGATGACCCGCGATTTCAATTGTCAACAAGATCCAAAATTAATTTCCCCCCTTCCTATTTTGATCGGTATTGCTCATTTTCCACGTCGAATCATGTAACCAAGTATCGCTAGGGAAATCGCGAACCAATGTGCTCCGAATAAGTCGCTGCATTGGTGGCCATTACTTTCTCCTGCAATGGTCCAACGCGTGGGTCTTTTTGCCCGTAGATGTGTGCGTCAGACATGACATCAGAGTCCGATGTCGATAGCAGCAGATCATCTCAAAACATGTTGCATGAAAGCGGCCATCCAGCCGATCATCTCCGCAGAAACCGGCATCCATCCGGGATCCAAGATTGGACCCAATCAGACGGTAATGATCGCCCCTTCCACCTGAACCAAAAAGCCCACCCGAGACCCTTTACCTAACCCATCCTCGCGACACGAAAGACAAAATGAACCAGACCAGAGAGTGGGGGGTATTTTCGTCAACGAGAAATTAGAAGACCCGAATCATGTCCCTCCCCTCCGCTCCCTGGGGATTAACGTGATTAGGGCCAATGAATCCAATGGCTTCGTCACTTGAATGAAAGAAAGAAGATTAAATTTCAAGTCTAATTTAAATGGGACCCCAAATGAAAAGAAATTGAACAATACCAAGCCAAAACCAGAGAACAGAAAGAGAGAGAGAGAGGGAGGGGGAAGAGATCAAACCCTAGACTTCGAAGCGGCGGAGTGAAGACGACGGTGGCGGTCGGGTTTTGCGAGCGGCGACGATGGAGAGCCCCGGTCATCCCGAGGGAGAGGTGTGGGGAACGTGGGAAGAGCTTCTCCTAGCTTTCGCTGTTAACCGCCACGGTACCCGGAGTTGGGACTCTGTCGCCATGGAGATCCAGTCCCGGAGCCCCTTCTCGCACCTGTTAACCCCCCAGAGCTGCCGGCGGCGGTACCGCGACCTGAAGCTACGGTTCGCCGGTTCCGGCGGCGAAGAAGGCAGACACGAGGACGACGAAGGCGAAGAGGCTGGGTCATCTGTCGAGGTGCCCTGGGTCGAGGAGCTCCGGAAGCTTCGAGTCGCCGAGCTCCGCCGCGATGTCGAACGCTACGATGCGTCGATCGGGTAATTAAATAACAATTTACGGTGTTTTTTCGTTTTTCTCAATTTATAGGATTATTTTTTATTTGCCGTTAGATCAAGATCAGGCGCATCTGAGCGCTTGATCTTGGATATACTTAAATATTTTTTTAACTATTTGTGTATTTTAGATATTTGCAACTAAAGGTAAAAAGGTTGGAAGAAGAGCGCGAACGGAGCTTGAGGGAGACGGAATCCATCGAGGAAAAACCGGATCAGGAAAAGGAGGCGGCCAACTCGGCGAGTTACACGCCGGAGGCTGCCGTCGGTGATGCGATCTCCGGTAAGGATTCCGGCCGCTCCTGCGGGGAGTCCAACTCGACTCTTCCAAAGGAAGGCGAGAAGAAACTCGATGGAGATGATGGAAAAGCGGAGGAAGCCGTTGGAACCGGCGGCGAGTCGGCCGATCCGGTGGAGCGGCTGCCGGCGGGTGAGTCGGGCGAGTCGATGGTGGCCGAATCCAAGGGCGAGGAGGAGGAGGAGGAGGAGGAGGAGGAGGAGGGTGAGAAGGAGGGCAGCGACGTGCAGTGTTCGAGGAGCCCCTCAAGGCGGCGTAGGGGACGGCGGAGGAGGTTAATTCCCGGCGGCCGCAACAGCAGAGAGGAGGCGGATGCGGATGCGGATGCTGATGCGGACGCGGGTGCCGCAGAGGAGTCGATCATCATGGGCAAGCGGGTCGCTGCCGAATCTGAGCCGTTCATGATGTTCCTTGACACGATCCGATCAGATCAACAGGTGTCAATTCTGGAGCGTCGGCTCGGGTGCCAGGTAATTATCCCCGATTTCTCGCCTCCCCCTCTTGGTCTTGATTTGAATGGACGTCGCGTAACGTATCGCTTTGGCATGAAGGCGAGGCAAACGCATATTCATTCTTGTCCTCTAAGCCAGAATTGTCATATCATTCGATGTGCGATTTGCGCCTTTTTGCCCAAAGATATACTTTACTGCGTTGCAGAACTCGAAATGCTTAAGCTTTTATGGAACTAACTTGATTTTGGTTTATGACGTTGTGATCTAATCGATCAGTTAGTTGATTGAGATCTACAGACATTTGAACATCACGAGTATGATTGAGATCTAAGAATGAACGAACCAGACAAAGATGCTCCAATTTTACTTTTTTTTAAATACAATGCTGCCGTGAATTGACTTCGCTAATAGATTACAACAAGCTAAAGCATGTTAAAGGAAATGGCCAACAAAGACTCACGTCTGCCACTCTGATTTGGATGGAAATTTAATGGTTACGGGGATCTTGATTTTTGTTTTTGGTTTCGGGGATCTTTCTTGAAGTATGCCTGGGTTTCCGCTGCTGCAGAATTCACAAAATACCATATTAGTGTTTGTTTGTTTGCTTACCGTGTGGGCCGAGCACTTCCGAACCTGTAGGTGGTGGGTCGTAACTCCTCACCAACATTGACTTTTGGGTTCACATGCTTGCGTGTAACGATTGGACTGTATATAGAAATATATCGTCCTTTATTTTTTTAATTTTGTTTTTTCTTATGGTTCGAAAAAAAAATAATGCTTTATTTTGGCTATCCACAGGAAACCGTCAGATATCGCAGTCTGATACGGCGACACGTGGATCTAGAAATGGTGCGTGCCAAGGTGGACGGCTTAGGTCTGGGAGGTGGTTCGTACACGACAGCGGAGTTCTTGCGCGATCTTCTGCTGCTCTGCACCAACGTCATTGTCTTTCACCCCAAAGACACTCCCGAATCCATCGCCGCGGCTCGCCTCCGTGACAAAGTCACTAAAGAGATCTCCGCCTGCGTTGGGCCTCCCACACCGTCGTCACGGCCGCCGATAGAACCCACTCCGCCTCCAACGCCAGATCTGGACCTCACTGGTTCTCTTCCTGATAAGCCGACGACAGCTGCACCTCTGATCGCTTGCCGGACGCGAAGCTCTACGTCGAACATGTCTGAGGAGGTCGAGGAGGAGAAAGAGGAGACGCCAAAAACAGAACCGGAGGATTCCGTCAACGAGGAGAAGGCCCTCGAGAAGAAGATGAATAAAGAAACAAACGTGCTTTCGAGGAAGACAAGGGGATTGAGGACCAACAAGCTCCGCAGCGGCCATGCGGGAGAAGGTCCCGCCGCTAAGAGGCCTAGTGTTGCTGTAGTTCCAAATGTTAAGACCAGACCCGTCCAGAACGCGGCGGTTGTGGACGCAGCAGCAACATCACATAGGAAGAGTGATGGTTCTGTCGCTTCAACGGTTGCCTTGGAAAAGCAGAAACGGCAGGACAACTCGCCGAACCAGATCAAGCGGAACTCGAAGGGGACCGTGAAGGAGACGCTCAAAAGTCTGTCCGCCAGAGGAGGCGGCGTCGGCGGAAAAGCTGCGGAAATACAGAGGAAGCGTGGAAAGAGTAATGGAGGGAAGGATCAGAGAACCCGTCAAGGGACTGGTGCCATTCGCGTTGAATCCGCCACGAAGAAGGTGGCGGATACAAGCGGTCCGGCGAAGAGGAGCGTGGGGCGGCCACCGAAACGGGCAGCGTCCCCATCTACACTCCGTCCGGGGAAGAGGGCGAAGGGGCATACGGAGGCCCGGGCGACGCCGGGTTCGAGGAAGCGAGGGCGGAAGTGAGGTGAGTTAGTGCGGAGCATCACCTAAATTAAGACTCGAATAGCTGTGGCGTGACACACCTATTCTTGTGTTCTCTTTATATTTGTTTTTCGTGTTCTTGGGGTGCGAACTTAACCCGAGAATGGGATTTGGTTTGTGCTCCGCATTCATTTGACCGGTCGATAATTAACTCCCAAATGCCGGGTAATTACAATTAGTTGTGGCCTTAAGCTTTGTGATTACGGACTTCCAAGTCAAGAAATTGGTGTCTCCACCATGCCTTGGTATGTTCACGCCAAGTCCACTAAAGCGTGCGGCCCCACATACATTGGACTGCAATCCATGTGCTCTCGTGATTGCACTTCCTCATGGCCTTTGGCCTAGGCGTTGCGTGTGACTCACGTGTTATTGATCGTGACTCGATCGATTTCAGTATCAATCAAACACTTCAGAGAGATAATGATTATTTATTTAGGAGCTTGACCGCACGTGTAAAACTTTCCGGTTTAATCTTAAAAGGAAGTTTTCGACATTTTTAATTATTTTTTATTTGACTTATAAACTTTAATATAATTTTAATTATTTTGGAATGACTCGTCCTAATTTTCCTACGCAGCACCTGCCCAAGATATGAAAGCGCGGTCGACCAAACTTACGAGAACCTACTTGGTACGTTCGCACGGTACTGAAGCTGTACCTCATCGTGCATCCCTTAGAAAACGATGAGTGACGGGTGGGGTTCGATGGGAGACAACGTGTTTTCATAAGCCTTCGCCAACATATTCAGCAGGAAAAAGAACACAAGAATCGATCCTGGTTGAAAGTCAAGCGTGACTGTTGAATCGATAAGCGTTCATACCGAGGAAAACTTTCATTTGACATTCCCTTTAGTTCCCACTGTCTTGTGTATTATTAGATTAAGACTTGGGGGTCAATGTTGACCAAAGGTCAACCACGAGTTCCTTAAAATGGGAATCATCGTAATTTGCAAGGAAATTGCCACGTAGTTCCTTCTCACTCATCCTTTTCTGGGCTCGACTGCTATATATATATGTGTCCTTCGCAGAATCGAAATCCAACCATGGCGGAGGCGGTAAATGAGGCGGCGAAACGGACGCCGGGGCTCATGCCATGGAGGAGCTTAGAGGGCAAGGTTGTCATGGTGACCGGCGCGTCCTCCGGCATCGGCCGAGACCTGTGCCTCGACCTCGCGAAGGCCGGTTGCCGGGTCATCGCGGCAGCGCGTCGGACCGACCGATTGAGGTCCCTCTGCGAGGAGATCAACGGATCCGGAGCGTCGGAGCCATCCGCCGTCCGATCGGTGGCGGTCGAACTCGATGTGAGCGCGGATGAGCCGGCCATCGCCGCCTCCGTGCAGAGGGCGTGGGATGCGTTTGGCCGGATCGATGGGTTGGTGAATAATGCCGGAGTTCGAGGTACCATTTCTCTTCTTCTCTTCGGTAAGAAACCTGTTTACCGATCATCTTTGGTCCACAATTTGGTGCCCAAACCTACGGCACGTCTGATAGTATTTTGGAGTAGTTGATCGTGTCCAATACTTTCCGTAGTTGTTGTAGGCACGGCCAAAAAATTAGCCCGGGATGCTCTGCTAACGAAGGAAAGACATCTCGGAGAGTCTCTGTCTTGGCAATTCTGAACCGACAAACTAAAAAAACACCTCTCTCTCTTCCAGACTCAAAATAAGCCTTCTGTTTCTTCTTTTTCGAATAAACAAAGGAGCATTATGGCTTTCATCACTGGAAACATTGCATTTAGGTTCATAATGTTAGAGAGGAGTGATGGCCATAGAACAGTGCTATACGGTATCCATACCATGCATCATAGATAATTACATTGGAATTAGACTTGTGCCAATGCGAATAGTGTGAAAGACTAGAGAGAGAAAGAGGAGATGGAATACCAGAATATAATTTTTTTTATTCATTGGTCTTCTATGTATATAAAAGGAAGATGTATATGGACTGATTATAATCTATACAACCAAGAAAATTGATTCTAATAATTTTATATAATATTTTATTCTAATTTATTTCCTATAGTATGAATTGATTTGACACTAATTGAGAATCCCTTAATTATGACACCAATTTTTTTCCTTAATTATGGGATCATAAAATCCTTTAATTATGGGATTTAGAATCCCTTAATCATTAGATTTTCTATGAAGACTCATGGACATTGTTTTTTTTTTTTTTTTGGTTGTTGTGCTATGCAACTAATAGAATTACTGAATGAATCTTATATTAATTTGGGGCATCAGATTAGGAAATTTGCTCAGAATGTTGAAGGCTTGATTTCTTTATCTATCTCTTCTTTTTTAAATCTTGGTATGTCCTAAGATCGTTACAGAATGTTGTAATTCTTCTCTAAGCTAGTTTTTATGATGCTGGTGTCAGGAACCCCATATTTAACATGAATTAAACCATAAATACTTCTGCATAGCAGACTTCCTGGACTTATTTCAACATATGAGTCAAACACTGATAACAGAATGTATCTGCGAGTGAGTGAGAAGATATTCTTCCCTTGCAAAAAAAATTACAACTGACTTTGAACTACTAGTATCCGATGACTTTTTCCTGCATGATATGTTTCCCTTTCAAGGATTATTTTGTTAAGATTAGATGCTGCAAAACATTCCTTCTCTTTTCCTTTTGATACCTACTTGCAGAAAATGATGTTAAAATTGGGTATGATATTCTCAGAGCAATAAACAAGAGGTTGGAAATAGTATATAAGTTTCTAACTAGCCATATTTCCAATTTGCATATCATAATCACATTAAATTGTTTGGGAGTGCAAATTGTTTTGCATCTGAGGAAGGGGGATTTATAGGTTTCCACCATGGTTCAGATTTCTAGATACTCGTTAGCAAGTTTCTTCAATAATTTCACCAGGTACAAGAGTTTGAGAACATCACACTTCTTCTTTTACATGATGATACACATCTGAATTTAATCTTATACCTTAATTTTATTGGTTGTTTGCCTGCTCGATGCTACATCTCTGAAATGCTGTCGCTTCCTCAGGTGGTGTGCACTCATCATTAGATTGGTCCGAGGAGGAGTGGAGTAGCAATATCAGAACAAATTTGACTGGATTGTGGCTGGTTTCCAAACATGTCTGCAAACACATGCGTGATGCAAAACAGAAGGGGTCCGTGATCAATATATCATCTATTGGTGGCATTGAACGTGGCCAGTTACCTGGAGGGCTTGCATATGCTGCATCAAAGACAGGTGTTAATGCAGTTACTAAGGTAATTTGACTGCAAGAACCCTAAATTTCCCATGTTTGTCTTGCACTGCATAGACTCTGTACCATGGCGGCTAAAAAAGCAGACTGTTAGTATGGATATGGACTCCATGTGTTGGTGTCACTTGTCATTTGGAGGTCCAATATTACGTTACACATCTTTTCTTCTTCAGATCTAATTCGTGGTTTTCATTGACTCATGTAATCCTTTGTTTCAATTGTAACACTTCTTTGTTGTTGAAAAAGCCTTCGTTTGTGCCGCTGTTGGTGTCTTAAGGATAGCTGACAACGTTGTCTTTGGCAAACAGGTGATGGCATTGGAGCTGGGTGCTTTTAACATTCGTGTGAACTCCATAGCGCCTGGATTGTTCAAGTCCGAGATAACTGATGGCCTGATGAAGAGAGAATGGCTGAACAAGGTGGCTGAAAGAACAGTTCCACTAAGAACATATGGCACATTAGATCCAGCATTGACATCAATTGTTCGTTTCCTGATGCATGACTCCTCGGCATATGTTTCCGGCAACATCTTCGTTGTCGACGCAGGTGTCACTCTGCCGGGGATCCCCCTTTTCTCTTCCCTCTGATACTAATTTTTTGTTGATGCTTTCCTGATTCCAGGAATTTTTTTCTTTTTCTTGGAACTCCATGAGTTGAAAGATGGTTTTCTGCTTTAAAAAGGTTCATCTGGTTAATCTTGTCACTGAGAAAAAGTTTGTAGTTCATCTTTGGTGTGACCCATTAATAGCCTATGCGGCATATGATCATATGAAAGATAATGGCTGCATCATGTTAATAAATATTTAATAATTATAAACCTTTTTCTTCTAAAAAATTACAAAATTTCTAAGTCTCCTTTTCCCTCTACTATATATATATATATATATATATATATATATATATATAACATTTGTTGGGCGTATGTCATGTAATTCTGAAGGTTTGTTTATTAAAACAAAAACAGAAAACCAAAGTAGAAGGAAGCTAAACGCTAATAATTAATTTGAGTAAAAATAAGAATTAAATTAAAGTCGGCTGTGATGCGATTCCTATTTTCCCTTTTCTTTGGGATCCGTTTGTAGGTGGATTAATCTGCCCTTAGCCTTAAGGTAATGCATGAAAACAATTAATGTTAAAATAAGAATTTTAATGCAAGAAACACCGAAACCAGAACAGCGCTCAGGCTGGGTCGAGCTGGAAACTATGGCTGGTGCGGTTTCGGGGACGAATCTGCACGCGGTGGGCCCGGCCTACGTGGAACTTTCTTTTGCTTCTCTCGTAGTCACGTGCGTTGTCCGCGTAGGAAATCTTCGTGCGGGTCCTAAGCGACTCAGCCAAGCGAATAATAAAAGGATGATAACCCCCAAACGGACCACCCATCACCACCGCCCCCTCCTCCCACAACAGATAGCGGAGAGAAGAGAAGAGAAGAGACGGGCGACGATGGAAGACTCGAAGAAGCGAAAGCTGGAAGAGGAAGACGGCAGTGGAGGCGCCTTCGCTTTCGAATTCTCCAAGCAGCTGCGCTTCCTTCTCGACCCTCTCAGAAAGGATCAGCTCGTCGATCTCCTTGTCAAATTGTAAGCCCTCCTCCTCCTAAAACCCCCGATTCGATGACCACTGGAGGTGGTTCGCTTTCTTAATTACTTTCGCACGCATCACATGCCCGCTCGTCCTTGATTTACTGGGAAAGGAAGAGAGTGGCGAGTCCTTTGATGCCTATTAGGTCGTCCCATTGATGATTTGGGGCAAATATTTTTGGTTCCATTAGTGCTGCTCTGTCTGCGTAGTGATCTTGCTTTTTTATTTCGTAGTTCTGAATTCTCTTTACCCCTTTTTTTTTTCCATGTCTTTATGCTATTCTTGAGGATCGCTTTTCTAGTTGTCAATGCTGTGGCATGAATTCCGAAGGCTTTCCCTTTTGATAGGAAATACTGGCATCAGATATATCCAACAACACAGTTACTACAGGATTCTCAGATTTTGCTGCATGGTTAATTAAGAAATTCAAGTGAAAAGTCAGATCATTTTAATTATCACTAAACTCTTTTGACATTAGCATTAATAGTCAACCATTGGACCTGTGAACCTTATAATTGTGTTTTTTTATGAAAAATGTTTAAATCATGATTATGATTTGTTGATCAGGTGCACCACACCAGCAAGTAGAAATGTTACCATGAATTTCATTAGGATTCCATACAAGTGAAGCACCTGGATAGAAGATGAAAAAAGAAGAATCATGATTTTTCTTGGCATCCAAAAAGATGTCTCATAAAATAGAAGCCCATGATAGTATTTTCCATTTGGGCATAACAGTTAGAATACAATGCAAAGTAAAATAGAGGAATCTTAACTTAAATGTCTTGATTATTGTCCTAAATTAACAAAATGTATGTTTTCGCAAGGCATGAAAGTGAGGACAATAAAATGGCACCCTTTAAAAATTGTGCCATCATAATGGTTATGATGGAATGCAACGTGTACTATGGGCTTCTGATTCAGATTAATTTTCTTTTTGTCATATAAAAACACGACTTCTGAGCTTAGTGTATTTAGGTTTTCCTTTAAGGTGATTGATTTTCTCTTTAGGTATGAACTTGATATAGCACAAAGTCCTCACTTCACCCACATTTTACTATGCTATTTGCTGCAGCAACTGGTTGTTTGGGTTATGGATACACTATTCTTATGCTGTTAAGATGTTAGCTAGGCCATGGTTGCAGTAATTTTTAGCTTACAGTTGCTTCTGAAAAACAGCATGCACGTCTGATGTGTTTCACCTTTTCTCAGACTGCTTTGTTCATAAGAAATTACACATTGGTCTTGTGTTATGGAAAAGTCAGAACCAAGCTAAGTTACTTGTCATGCCTTATTATGATTTCATTTTGTTATCAAAGTTCATTTAACTGATGGTTTTTATTAGTATCACTTGTAATATCCTCCTCCTCCACCTCTTCCTCTTCTTCTTCCACTTTTCCCCTCTCGCTCTGTCTCACACATACACATGCACACATTCTTTTCTCTTTTTCCCCTATGCACTTGCACATGTGTGTAACCTGCCCCTTTCACATCTGCTTAGAAGCACACACACATACACATGCACACACCCCTTTGATCTCTAAATTAGTTATCAGTGCTTACTATGTGCTTGCCAATGTTACAGAATGTTTGGATGAGTCAAAAAATTGGTTCTACTGTGTCTTTTCATTATTTAGATTCTATGTACCTCATGGTTCATGCTGTAATCTCCAGAATGGCCAGCTTGTTTTTTTTCATGAGAATCATTGTAGGGTTATCGTCTTTCCTTGAATCCATTTTTGTTCGAGTTTATTGTCATTCTTCAATATAAGTGGGTGTATGACTGCTGCTATTGTTTGTTTTTGTATGAATTGCGGGTGCAAATGTTTGCCTGTGTGCACTGCATGATGTTGCAGAGGTAACCAGTATCCTTCAGTTGCAGAAGAAATTAAAGGTCTTGCCAGTGAAGATCCTGTTCATCGCAAGCTTTTTGTTCGTGGCTTGTCTTGGGAGACTACTTCAGAAACTCTGTGTGCTGTGAGTGCTTTGCTGCCTGCTTGTTGCTTGTTGTGAATGCCTGATGCATCTTTGATGACATGACCCTAACCAACAATGTCTTTGTTGTCGTAATTCAGCTAACTAGGGAATAATTTTAAGGCCTGAAAATATCTTTATTTACACTATTCACTTTATAAACTCGAAGTTATCTGTTAATTTAGGTTTTCAGTGTTCACGGAGAAATTGAAGAGGGAGCTGTTATTGTTGACAAGGCAACTGGGAAATCCCGTGGTTATGGCTTCATTACCTACAAGCATATGGAATCCACACAAAAGGCATTGCAAGAACCCAGCAAGTTGATTGATGTAAGAAATTTGTTTCAAACATCTACGGCATTTTTTCCTGCTTGTTTTCAGTTGTTTTTGCTATAGATAGTTTGATCACCACTTTGACATTGGCAAAGGGCTGATTATTGCTACTGGGCTCATTTTGTAGCCCTCAAAATTTCCATGTAATCCATGTAAAACATTATAGGCAATATATTCACAAGTACTTCTTGGTCACGTGGAATTTAGTCAAATCTGATCATTAGTTGGATATGATCAACTTGTAAGTAAAATGAAATTCAAACATAAAAATCTAATATCAAACTTGGCATTTTGCAACTGATTCAAGCTTGTTCATTATTTTATGGTATGAAGTCAAAGATGGGTCTGTTGTGACTACCTTGATGACTTGGAAGTGCAGCCATTCTTGAGCATGAGCTGATATCAAAGTTAAATGAGACTTCAAAGTGAATCAAAATTTCGTGCATGTGAGTTCCTTTAAGTACTGAAAAACGTAGCATCAACTACTGAAAGTCTCTGATGAGTTTGGTGAACATTCAGATTGAGTCTCTATTTATTCCTGATACTTACTATATGCAAAAACCAATTAATGTGCCATCATACTTGTTGGCCAAAAGTCAATTTCTTGACATATTTTTTTCAATATGGTGATAACAGCTAATGGTAGAAATCATTGCACGAACAGTAGAGAATCAAATCATTTTTTTAGTCATTATAATGCCCTCTACACTTGTCTCTATTTTGTTATTTCCTTATTTTCCTTGGGCATTATTTGACTTATGGTTTTGTTGTGCCTATGCTAATACGTGGAAAAAAAAGGTAACAACTAGACTTATCTATGATTCTCTATGTACTATGACCATCTGCCTGCAAGTAGTCTAAACCTCCTTTCTAGAACTAAGTTGCATACTATAAATTAAAGGAATCTGCTGATCCAACAAGTAGAATTAAATGTTACTTGATAGTGAAAGGCCTTTTTTGTTGGATTTATCTGGTGTTCTGTTGCATTCACCATCATGCTGCATATCTATGGTGCTACCAGTAAAGATGGGAATTCGTGCATCTAAAACCAGTGATTTTTTTCCAGCACTATTTATCTCTGATTTGGCTTTAACATTCCTTTCAATTTAACAACAATCTCAGGGCCGTTTGGCTGTATGCAACCTTGCGTGTGAAGGCCTAAGCAGTACATCTGTAACCAGTGATTTAGCACTTAGGAAGATATACATAGGAGGCCTTTCTCCGGATATATCCAGCGAGAACTTGCTTAGTTTCTTTGGCAGGTATGGAGAGATCGAAGAAGGTTCAGTTGCCTATGATAAAGAGACTAACAAATCAAGGTGTGGTATTTCATTATAACTCATCGCATTTTGGGTTGGATCAGCTAGAGATAAATGTTTTCTGCTTATTTTGGACAGAGGGTTTGGTTTTGTCACATACAGGACAGTTGAGGCAGCAAAGAAGGCCATAGATGACCCAAACAAGACACTTGGGGTGAGCAGGACAACTTCATTTTCATATTTTTCTTTATGGTAGCAGGCAAAGGGCCGTAATATTTCTTTGGTTCTCAATACCTCAACTCTTCTTCCAGTCCTTGTTTTTGACAGAAAGAACTGTTTATATGTACAGGGAAGGAACATTACTGTGAAGCTCGCAGACTCACCCAAGAGCAAAATCATACAATCACAAGTTCCAGCTGCAATGGTCCCAATAACTATACCAGTTCCAGTGGGATATGCACAGACTGGAAAGACGCAGATCGGTAGCTCAGCCACAGTTGGCTATGCTTCTTACCCACCAGCAATGGCAGCATATCCCGCTGCTTATCCAAATGCTCAAATTCAGTACCCAACTGCACCACAAGTTTCATACCCACAGACTGGAAAAAGAGAATCGGTTGGATTGCCTGCAGTAGCATCTCCTGGAATTACTGGGTTCCCATATTATGTTACTAAACCATGATGGCCACCTATAAAGTATTTTAGGGTCCATGGTAACTCCTATATCATCTGCCGCAAACACTTCCCAGTGTCTAGGTCGAAGGCGTTACACATCAGAGGTAGTTTCTAGTCGTCAGTGCGGTGTCAAAATGAAATAGTCTGGAATTCATAACTAACCAATTTTATCAGAAATTGAATGTGATGTGGTTGTTAGATTACTGGTTATTTGTAATTTCCATGGTGCTGGTGTGTGTTTAATGCACACCATGCAAGATGGTGTCTATTCTTAGATGGTATTTTCCTGCAACCAATTTATTCGTGTGGATGGTATAATCTTTGATGGTATTTCCTTCCACAAATTTATTCGTGTCTTCACGAATCTCTCAAGACTGCAGAGTACAGCCGAGCGAATACTTGGATGCATCAAGATTGATCGACGCCTCAGAGTTCCGAAAAATAAAATTGTGCAATCCAATTGTCGGCAGAATTAGCGAGTGGGAGCCCCAGAGTTTGCTCAAGTTTCGGAACAGGTGATCCCCACTTCCTCGACTGTCAAATTCCACATCAATGAGCTAGTAAACTTTCGCATGATAGGTTAGGACACCAAAGAGTCAATTACAAGTCTATCAAGGTCCGATGTATGCAATTCTACAAGCTCATCGATGGCTCAACAATTTCATGATTCGAACCATCACAGGTTAGGTTACCAAGAAGTAACTTATGATATGGTAGGCCAGCAGAGAGTAAAAATAAGATGATCCCCACTCAACTATTACATTTCACATCAATGTGCTCGTAAGTTATTCACTCTTAGTCACAAACCGATCATTTAAAATAAGCTTATCGTACTCATCGCCCATTATTTCCGTGATTCAACCCATGATAGGGTAGGTCACCAAGGAGTAAATTACGATTCTATCAAGGTCCAACGGCACACCCACACACACACACACACACACACGAGGTCAATTTATACCGTCTTCAGATATAGAAGGGTGGGTTTCATGAATCAAACAAGGAGCAATCTTGCTGCCTTCGCATCAAAGTCCGCCCTCTCAACGGCAGAGTAGGTTCCATGATCAATTTCGAACCTCTTCATTCTTCTGCCTTCTAATCGATCACTTTCCGGTCGCTCGTTAAAGTAAAAGACAATTATGCCATTTGCATCTTGTCAGTTTAACGATAGCCTTATAACAAAATTTTGCCATCTGAGACTATAAGACGGTGTCTACCATTTTTCCGCTCATTAAAAAGCCCGTGTGCGTAGGATATGCAAGAAAGGTCCTGAACGTGTAACACTATTTACGCCAAATCTGATGTTGCAAGAGAATAGTAAGAATATTGCAAGTAGGATAATAGCAACCGGCAAGCAAGAACTCTACAAGTAAACCAACAATTGTGCCGTCTTTCAAACACCATCATCATGTAACTATTCTCCTTTACCATAGCAAAGATTTGAATGACCTCGACCCCCGGTGCATGGGTTTTGTAGAGCCCGGGTTTCACCGCTCTCTATTTGCAGATTTTGAATGTTTAAATTGTTCGAGTTGCCTTCTATGGCACTGCTTACAGGTCAAGTTTCACAATTGTGGCTTTGGATCAGAAGGCTTAAGGCACACACCATGAGGAAACTATCAGGTGTTCAATACATTAGATAATGAAATCGCTCAATAAGCAAATCGAAAAAACAAAGTAACAAGTGACATGGAATAATCTTTTTGCTATACAAAAAGGGCATATCATTAATGAAAACTTCCCGGAAATGGCATATATAACTTAGCTATCAGGAAATTCAGTATGGCACTGACAGCATAAAAATCTAGTATTTATTGACGTGCCTCCAAACTGAAATCAACTTAGAGACAGTTCTAGTCTGAACAAGCTCTATCAGCAGTGCAATGGTTTATGATCCGAAAAAAAATCTAGACAAATTTGGAGGACCATTAGGAACCTGATGCACAAAGCCCTGATCATAATGTCATCAAAGAAGAGTCAAAGAAATACCAACTGATGCATCTCGGTCGCTTGTCCAACACTGCAGCACATTGGGATATGTCCTCATGCCAAAATTTCAATGACTACGTGTCGGTAAGAAAAACAGTAAATAGTGGAAAAATGCTCCTTTGATTGGGATATAACATTTTATCTCAAAGATACTGATCTTTTCAACTTCTTCCATTCATCTGGCCCTCCAGGATGGCAGTTGACAAAATATTTTGTGAATCTTTCCTCTGAGCATGAAAGAATTGTGCTCAAGGGTATGCTGGAGTGGTACATTTTCCTTCTTTTGCCATCTGTTGGTAATCCTTGCTCCTTAAACCAATAATACATTGAAAACCTGAGCTTTATCTTATCCATACTGTAGCACAAAAATGCTGGATAAGCCACAAGCGATTCCAGAGGGTAGCCCAAATTATTCAAAAGATAGTCAATCTTCTTCTTGATTACTTCCGTTGATTGATTAAGTATAGCAGGAACCAGCTTTATCATCTTCGAGGCAGTGTGGAAATCTAATCCAGCATTCAATAGGCAATCAAATCTCTCTTGCAGTTGGTCACCTCTGCCCCGGAACTTGGAAAGTGCTTTCACCATACTGTCCGAGTTCTCAACAAATCCTAGCTTCAACAAGAAGTTGGTCTTTTCTTTAAGAAAAATTCCAACTTCTTTAGCTAAAGCACTAGCCTTTGTCCTTGAAGCCAAGTTACTAAACTGTTCAGGATCCTCCTTTATAATTTCACACAATCTTTTGGCAGATAAGTTCAAGCTTGACAAAACAATATCGGGTTTCTTATAAGAACAAGAACCCAAAACTTCGACATGGGAAGACAAAATTCTCGCAATATCATCTGATGCCATCCCAATTTCTGCCAAGAATTGCACAGATTCTGACAGGTGCTTTGGGAAATTCCCAACAAGGAGTTGAGGGTACTGCACGAACAAAACTAGAATGTTGTTCATTTTAATACCCAGCTTCAATAGGATTGCAACTAAAATGAATAATTTCTTTCCAGAATCATCAAAAATAAACCTAGGATTACTTTTAATAAGAGCAGCCAATTCGTCCATGCTACAATGTATTCCATCAAGAAAAATCAGCATTTTAAGTATCCGGCTCCAACTATACGAACATTTGTCCGAAAAACATCCTCTGATACCATCCAGCTCAACCCCCATGGTTCTCAACTTCTCAAGAAGCTGAAGAAATTCATCATCTACATCACCAACCAAAAGTGTAGGGCAACATTGAACCAACTTAATAACAGTAGGTTTGCCAAGTCCAAGCTTTTCATAAGCTTGGAGCTTCGTGTATAAGACACCATAACCATATCTAAACATGTCAGTTCCTTCTTTATACATCTTACCAATCTTACTTCGTGGAACTCCATAATTGCAAAGAACATGGTAATTCTCAAACAAGACCTCATCATCACTAAGAAACATGATATCACAGGGAAGAAGGGGATCCAACTCTGATGGCTTCAGACCCAAACTCTCAAAGAATGGCTCAAACTCATTTATGGGATGGTAGCGAAGGAATCTGGTGATGGATCTGCCAACAGTATGCTCATTATCAACCTTTGCAAGGAGATTCTGGAGGAACACAGGAGAGTTCTTGCTGATATGATCGGCATCAGCGAACTGCAGGCTTCTGGTCTCATGAAGGTACTCAAAGAGAGCTTTTTGCGCATTGGCCCGGTTAACACGAGAGTTTCGTGATCCAGCAGAACCATCATATGTATTCACCAGGGCTGAGTTGGCAGAGAAGGAACGATGCGGCTGCTGGTTTTGCCAATTCTTGGGAAACAAAGCAGACAGTGACACACCAATACCAAGCCGAGTTCTTCCAAGATCATATGACGGAGTGCTACTCAGCTTAACATCCCTTCGATCTGTCGGTTGGTATTTCTGAACAGCGGACGAGGCTGGAGGAAGAAAAATCCGACAAAGACTATGTCTACCTTTCGCAAATTTAAAAGGCGTCTTTCTGGAAGAACCAAGAATGCCCGGAGAAACAGCCGGCAGAATCGAGAGGGAACTCAACTGGCAAGGCATCTTGGAGGAACCAATGCTTCGGCCCAATCGGCGCCTTATCATGACAAGTTTCGCCCAAGCATCGGAACGCGAAATGTCGGGATGCTCAAGGACACACCTCCCCGCGGCGAACAAGCGCTCAAATTGCTCTCTCTTGCAGAGTCCCACTAATTGCATCCTTACCTCGAATCGTAGGGTTCCGTATCACAATGGCTTCGCCTGGGAGAAAAGGACTAGCTCTTGTTGGGAGTGGCACAGTCGAGCACCGCCATTAGAGAGGAATCGAGACCGGGTGATTTTGGGTTGAAACCCTAACCTTCATGAGGTTATCAGTGGAAAAGCCAACCGTCCATCTGAAGATGGAGTCTGAAATAGATTTAAGAAGTGAAAATTAATATGGGACCGAATCAATAATATAAAAAATACTAGACGTAAAAAAAAAAAAAAAAAAAAAAGTCAACATCCCAGTATGCCTTAGACGCTAGATGTTGGGCTAAGCGCTTGCACAAGGAAAACGAAACACTCTAAAATAATAAAATATAAAAATATATAATATAACTAATAAATATAATTATATAAATAAACATATGATATTATATTTAAAAAATCTAAAATATCAAGTCAAATTATCCATTTTCGAATAACAAAATATTTAAAATAATAAAGTTTTAATATAAAATTTAATTATCATCATAATATGTACCATTATCTCTATCTTTCTCTCGTCCATCTTTATCAAAATAGATTTATTTCTTTGACAATGACAATATATAAACTTGAGATTTTTATACTCTTTTTTGTTTTTGTCATCTATTATAATTTTCTAATACTTGAGGCTTGTATCTACCCATATCAAGTTATTATCCTCAAATATAAATTTTTCTTTGACATCTTGTAAGTTCGTACTTATTTTCATCGTCTATCACTCATTTAAATCATCGAAGCTTATTTCGTACATTATCACTAACCTTCATTATTTGATTATATTTTACATAAATAGATCATGTAATTGTTAATGTTTTAACTAATCTTTTCTCTTTGTATGAATATATAATATATATAATTTATAAATATATTAATATCTCCATCTAAAAAATAGATTAATTGAAATAAAAATATTCTGTAATCCTGCTCAAATACACTTCAATTTTACTCACAGTAATTTTGATAGCCAACTAATGCAAGCTCAGGGTAAATTTTTAAATAAACTTTATCATTCAATTGTAAAATTTATTTTTTTATTAATAATAATACAATATACTTGAAATTAATTATCTAAATTTATAAATACTTGGGAATGTAATTGTCCTAGATCAAATTATCATTAGAATTTTAAAAAGACCAACGATATTTTTATATAAAGATAATTTACGTATGATCTTATTTTACAACTCAATGTTTGAAACGAATTTTGCAATACACTTATATAACCTATATACAAATTCTATATCAAACTTGATGGAGGTATTCTAGTAAAAACATTCTGAATTTAAATAATATCCTACTACAACTTTATAAATATATCCTATTGTAAATTTTTTTTTATTACCTACTAGTTGAAGAATTTAAATAAGAGGGCTCATTATCTTTAATGTATTAATTATAAAATTTTAAAAAGGTAATATTAAGATAATATCACCAGCCATCTTACCTTTCGCTTCTTTTGTCCATTTGCTTATCACTCATTTCTCTAATGTAAACATATTTTTCAAGTAATATTTTTGATGATGTGTGATTTGTAATATCAAGAAGAAAATAGTAAATCGAGTGACATCTGACTAATTCCTTATTGCTTATAAATTCTCTTATCATATTTAAAGCCCTAATATAATTATAGAGATATCCAATGATAAAGATTATTTTTTCTGAAGTCTTCTTGATGTCAGAAATCTTTTTAATATCCTCTATTATTAAATCAATGTAATGTGCTGCACATGAAGTCAAGTATAAGTATTATCTTTTTTACTTTAAATAATTTACTTCAAATAAAAAATAAGAGTGATAAAATTTAATAATCACATAATTCTTCCATTCAAATTAGAGATATAGAGTAATTAAAATGTTAAAAAAATTTAAAAAATAAATTTTATCAACTAATACATAGTTTCTTCAATTGTTGGTTATAACTTGGATGATATTTTATTTTTTAATTTTTTTTACAAATTTATTAAGTAATTCATATATCTTTTCTTCCGATTTCATAAAAAAAAATGATACATTGATTGATCTCACATACATAATTTTTTTAAAAAATTAATTATAAAATTAATTATACTCCTAATCTTTAACCAATCTAAGCATGTGATATAATAGAATTATCTGTTTAACAAGCCATTTATATAATCCAACTCTTTTTTTAATAATGAAACTCATAACTTATAATAATTTAGAAGGTTTAATCCCTCATTATATCTTTCAATAGTTCAAATCATCATTTATATATATATATATATATATATATATATATATATATATATATATATATATATATATATATATTTCTTAATAATCAATTGATCCTTTTATCTTTTTATTTCATTTATGTTATATATTCTTTTCCTATTCGAATTTATACTTTCTAAATAATTTCTTTTTTATTATCTCTAGTATGTTCAACATTATCTTTGGATAAAATATTATAAGATTCATTCATTTTGTATTTTTTTTTTTTTGTTACATAAGCTAATAACTCTTTTTTTATATCAAATGGACACCTCTTACATGTTGATGCATTCTTGATGCTGCTTTGTAAAAAAAATATCATCTCTAGTAATCTTATCATAGAAGATGTAAGTAATTACATTATGATATTTAAGATCCTTTAGATAATTATATTTTCAAGTAGGATCCTTTCTTATATTTTTTAATGAATTTTCTGAATTGTTTTGTATATTTGTCATTAATTTTTAAATTCTAATAATAATTTTAAATAAATAGAGATTAGTAGTGCTAAAGTGAGAAAAATAAGGTGAGTTTTTCAACTATAGTAATACTATATAGTTTAATTGGTTCAATCTAACTAACTAGCTACTATTCAATTAGATCAGACTTAATAGTGTGGTTCGAATATATGATTTTAATCGAGTACTCACCTGAGGCGCACTCGTGGGTTCAGGTGAGCGCACAAGTGGGGCTTCATTAAAGTATGCCACCTAGTCAGGTCTCACATAAGCGCCTATTTAAATCTTTAGACTAGACTTTACGTTTAGCTAAATTGCCAGACGGTGGAGCTTGTAAATATGGAATATTACTGAGTAGGTTGGAAATTGTTTGCCTGTTGATGATATTTAAAACAGCTTTAGAACAATTAAATTAATTTCTGAGCATACGAGTTCAACGAACTGGTTAAAACAAATGGACCTTTTTTTGTGTGAAGGAATCATAACCTTCTGGGATGAGATCATGGAAACAAAAATTGCAGCTTTCATTTTTTTAGTGAGGATGTATTACATCAGACTACTTTCTTCGCATCGTATCATAAATCTTGAACCTAAATAGTCAATTCTGAAGGAGTCAAAATTTTCACGTGAAACTATATGGTTAGATTAACTCGACGCAGTGGTTAATTGCCATTCTGGCAGGCTGAATGATTTATAGAGTTACTTATTACAAGTTTAGAACTCGGAGTTACATAATGATTTTTATTCTTGTAACATATTTTAGGAAGTACTGAGTGTACAGTATTATGAAAGCTTTATGTGGTAGTCATTTTTACATATTTTGAGAAATGTTGTGTCCAAGATATGAAGTGTAATTAGCCATATCTGTACGGCTACCTAATCTTACATGCCGTCTACCGATATCCTTTTTATAATTTTTTAAATTAATTTCACATCAAAAATAAATAAGATTAAGATTAATTTATAAAGACTTGATGAGTGTATTATTATTAATTTTAATAAACCTTTCGTCGGTTTTTAAAAGCAATTATGTAGTGACCAAGGGTTAAATAAGAAACTTGTTAAGTTGCAATCGCCAATCCGATTCAAATCATTCAACATATCAGTCAACAGTACATTCGTCACCACTAGCCTTTGTCGACGCGTGGTGACCATAAACGCACACCGGACAGCTCGAGCAGTTTCTCGTACCGCCAACACGTGAGCGGGCCTCGGCATTGTGCATGAGAATTCAGTGTGTGAAAGGATCCTAAGATTTAACACATTACAGTCCCTCGGAGAATCATGAGCATGTGAAACGCCTGGTATTGCTTTCCACATCCAAGTGCAATTATTGTTGATGATAGGTTCTCACAATAATGGATGAAGTACTACAACACGTTCATTTAATAGGATTTTAATTTTGTGCCGGTGGCAATTAAGCTACAACCGGACAGGATACGGACACGTCATGCCCGAGAAAAGCCACACCGATTTGGATCGTGCAATGATCATGCGTGTCACCGGACACGTGTCTTGTTTGTGACTAATGAACACAGGCGGCCACGTTATGGTCTCATCTGCGTTGCCGCCCGTGACACGAGACCGTAATGATTCGAGTCGCCACTGCACGCGCTGTCCCCAGTAATGGCGTAAGCCCTCTTACATAAACCATTGCCAACCTTACCTATAGTCTCCATCTCCTTGGATAATGGCTTCTGTTCTGGACCTCCTTTGCCTTCTCTTCCTAGTGCTCCTCCTCGCCGGTCTCCTCGGGCGAATGCAACAAGGATGACAAGAAGGCCCTGCTCGCCATCAAGAAGGCTCTCGGCGACCCCTACGTCCTCATCGCATGGACCTCCCAGTATGACTGCTGCGACTGGGTCGGCGTCCATTGCAACGAGACCACCACCCGGGTCACCTCCCTCGACATCGGCGGCACCAACACCTCCTTCGCCATCCCGTCCGCCGTCGCCCACCTCCCCTTCCTCACCTCCCTCACTTTCCACAAGAACCCCGGCCTCACCGGCCCCATTCCCCCTGCCATCGGCACCATGACCGACCTCACCTTCCTGCGCCTCGACTGGAACAGCCTCTCCGGCCCCGTCCCGGACTTCCTCGCACGTCTCACCCGCCTTGATTACCTCAACCTCGCCTTCAACCAGTTCTCCGGCGCCATTCCCGCGTCCCTCGCGGCGCTCCCCCTCGGCTACCTCGCCATCGACCACAACCGGCTCACTGGTCCCATCCCCGAATCGCTGGCCCGGTCGCCAGCCGCCTACCTTTATCTCAGCAACAATAACCTCACGGGCTCCATTCCCCCGTCCTTCGCGTCCAACACCTTCGAGAGGATCGACCTGTCTCGCAACCAACTTAGCGGCGACGCGGCGCACCTGTTCGGAGGGTCCAAGCCATTGCAGCTTCTGGACCTGTCGAGGAACCACGCAATCGAGTTCAACATAACCCAGGTGGAGATCCCGGAGGAAATGACGGCATTGGACTTAAACCACAACCGGATCTACGGGAGGCTGCCACCGGAGATGGGGAAGGTGGAGTGGCAGCTGTTGAACGTGAGTTACAACCAGCTCTGCGGTCCGATACCCAGCGGGGAGAGGATCCAAAGCTTCGATCGATACGCCTTCTTCCACAACAAGTGCCTCTGCGGGCCGCCGCTCCCGGCTTGCAAGTGATGAATTGCAAGTGGTCTATAATCATAATCATAGGACTAAAATGAACTTTTACCCTATATTTTACCGTAATATACTTATCTTTTTTAACAGGAACAAAAGTTATGTCAGCCGTGTAGCAGGTTTGACTTGATTCTGTTTGCTTCGTTGCTTCTTTATTCTCTTTCGTTGGCAAATTTTGTTCCTTTAGTTTCTACACCTCTGCATCTGACTTTGATTTCAATATGATGTCTAGGTAGGAAGACATCGATCTCTGTTCTTTGCTGGAAATGTCACTTTGTGCTCTGAAACATCATGTTAGACTGCTTTACGTAAGATTTGAATCCTCTTATTAGATGGTTCTCAGATTGATTTTATTCTGTTAAGTAATAAGCTTTCCAGTTTCCTTTATGTTGCATGCTTTCTGTAGCTTGGGCTATAGGAATTTGAATCGATCTTAGGATAACCTTTTGGGATTAATCTGAATGATGGACGAATAATATATGTTTATTGCCACAGTTTAACGCATTTAAATAATTAATTAAGGCCTGTTAATCAACTCATGGAAAAGATGCCAAATCCATGTTTCATCCGCCACCTGACTTCGATCGTGGGAAGCGTAGTTGCCGCCGACGGCTGGCGGGCCTCGATGAGCGTCGAAGGAAGCCGCCTCCTGTGCCTCCCTTAGCACAGTATCATCGTGAGGCCTCATCCTTGCATGGTTGGAAACATCTGTGCTGTGCTATGCTGTTCGTTTGTTAGATTTGTAGGGCGAGTTCTGGATTGGAATCCATGATGCTTTTTGTTTGATAGGAGAACTCAGCAGACTCAGAAGCTTTCAAGGAACTCTTTAAATCACCCAAGTTCTTCAAATTCTACAGCAGATGTTTTGCATGATTGGGCAGCTGGTGATCACCGGGTCTTGCACCCTCCATCTGTGGTGCATGGGTCTCATTATTATTCCATGCATCAAAGTTATGAGAACCCCTTCTTCTGCGTCGGACGTCTTGCAGGAGTCGCTCACTCCGAGTGCTTTCTCTCTCTTCTGTCGGCGCCACCGTGGAACAATAGGAACCAGGTTTCAGCTACCTCGGCGAGAGGTCGCTGTGATGGAACCTCAGTGGGACAGCCAGCCATGGCAAACCTTGGGGTCTACTGCCTGTGGCGGTTGGACAGGCACTCCAGGTGTCGTACGTCTTGCAGGAGTCCCTCACTCCAGGTGCTCTCTCTCTCTTCTGTCAGCGCCACCATGGAACAACAGCATCTAGGTTTCAGCTGCCTCAGCGAGTACTTAGCTGTGATGGACCTCACTGGGACACCCAAGCCATGGCAAACCATTGGGGACTACTGCCTGTGGGCGTTGGACAAGCACTCCAGGTGTCGTCCGTCTTACAGGAGTCTCTCTCTCTCTCTCTCTCTCTCTCTCTCTCTCAGCGCCACCATGGAACAACAGGAATTAGGTTTCAGCAACCTTGACGAGCAACAGCTCTGATGGAACCGCAATGGGACAACCAGCCATGACAAACCCTTGGGGTCTACTACTACCTGTGGAGGTGGGAGAAGCACTGAGAACACCCAACATGATATGGGAATAGCTAGACCAGCTGGGTTTGGTCATGGTCAGCTTTCAGGTATGCCTACGTTGGCTCGGCGGGTAAATTGGAACTATCATGGCTTAAATATGACCCATCAGGCCGTCCAACGCACTGACCCCTGTTCGATATTTTGGTATTGGCATTCATTTCAATTTTTATTTCCACCAAACAGTAGAACCCAAGTTGGGCATTTATTGTTCTTCAGTTGCAAGCACAGTGATCCATGTTCAACATGATCTATCTCAGATGAAGTCTTGTCAGGCCCTGAGACAGTTCTTCTAATATCTATTTATAAATGGTTAGCAGAAGGAAAGCAAAGATTTCTGTGCAGGTTGGGGGGGCTCTTTTTCCCTAATTTCTTCTGAGCCATTCCACGTCGTTTAATTTTGGTGATGAGTCTTTCTTCTTAGCTTTACTCAATGTTTTTTTCCGTCCGTTCTGCTTTAGTTAATGTTTTGGCATGCATGAAGGTGGCAGTAGCGTCATGGCATAGAAAGAATCCTACGGTAATTATATATAGCACGTAATTTTGATGATTACTTTTTATTATTATACCTAATATCTTACTATCTCTAATTGATAGGGGACATCTTGGCATCATCCACGTGGCAATAATCGACAGACACATTAGCATAAAGACACCCCATGTGGGACGTCACGTCCGACCCGCCACCTCGGGTCAGATGTGACAACGCCCCCACTCCATCATGTCACCCGAACTCGGAATAGTCATTCCCGAAATCCTGAGACGGTGACGCATAGAGCAACCATCCCCGAGATCCTGGGACGGTGACACACGGAGCGATCGTCCTCGAAATCCTGGGATGGTGGCACACGGAGCGATCGTCCCCGAAATCTCGAGACAGCGGTGCACGGAGCAGGCTGGCCCCAAGATCCTAGAACGACACCGTGCAGGGCTGCCCTGCACAACGCCGCCCTGTACGACCCCGCTATCAACCCGGACTAAGGTACACTTAACCAAGTTCGGACGTGCCTATAAAATCCCCACCTGACTTCAAGGGGAGGGGGAGAACACTTACTAATTTTAGCATCGGAGGGGTCAAGTCGAGAAAAACCTGACCCAGATCTCCTTGTAGGAATCGGGCTCACGACGCACTAGGAGTTCGTCTCAACTACAGATTTCAACCGGACATCCTGAGACTTCGGTAACTGAGCCAAGTCAACCCGACACGTCATCAGGTGGTCACTTACATTCCACAACACTAATATATTACTAAGAATATTTTTCTTAGTGGTATATTATAAAATAACATATTTTTTGAGAAAGAAATCGTGTAACTAATTGGTATTCTGAGAAGGTGGCAGTAGTATCTTACATACAAAGAATCCTATGGTAATTATATAGCATGTAAATTTGGTGATCACTCTTTATTATTATACCTAATATCTAAATATCTACAATACACCACTAAGGATACCTTCTTTAGTGGTATATTATAAAATAACACATGTATTTGTTACTGATTTATGATAAACGTAACATATGGTATAAATGATTGTAAAATGACATATTTTGAAAAGAAAGTCTACCTTACAGTTAATATCTATATCAATTAAAGGAATAATTTATTATTATTATTATTATTAGAAATTGATTTTGTAGTATGCTTTGAGGCCACTGACCAAACTTTATAAATATAAAATTTTATCTCAAAACTTAGTGTGGTCAGACTCAATTGTCAAGTCGTTAAAGATATTTTATGACATTAGGCAAGTACTCTTACATCTCTATGCATTATGGTAAAAAGTACTTGATGGTTGAAAAGGATGAGTCCAGAAACATCTAATGTCAATTAATTACTTGAGTTTCACTATATTGATTACTGATCCATTTACCTAGGACTTACAAACTAAAATATTTTGAAGGAACATATTCTTATGATTGGATTTGTGAGCAACTCATAAACGATATAGTGATGCATATTTAAGTTGACATTATAATCGATATTTTTACTTATGTACTTAAAGTTATTTGTTTTTGTTATCTTGTTCACGATTATGTATATACATATTAGGTTGAATGTGATGATAAGATTGTCTTAATAAGACAAACCACATAGGTCATTTTGGACTACATTAGGAAAGGCTAACAATGTTGTGGTACATAGAAGAAAGTGTGATATTAGTGACATACAACCGTTATGACTCGTATTGTTAGTCAAACTTAATGTAGTATTATTATATTCACTGGACTTATTAACTTATTTTTAAAATTCATGCGTATGTAAATAGTTTTTAAAAATTTTAAAATCCAATTATGCAAAATTATTTTCAAATAAATTTTATTTATTTATTTTAATTTTAAATATCTTTTGTATCTTACTAATTAAATATAAAAAATGAAAGAATGTTAGATTATGTGATCTTATTTAATTAGATAAAATATATTAAGGAAATGATTGGATTCTGATTATAGTTATTGGCTAATAGAAAGGAAGTCCAATTAAAGTAGTATTACTTGAAGAATGTTCTTGATGAGAGAAAATCTTTTAATATCTTATCCTAAATCCTTTGTTCTCGCTTATAAATAGATAAGACATTTAGAAATGCAGAAGATGAGAGAACATAAGAAGAGATAAGAGGATGTGATTGAGATATTATAGTTTCTCTCTCAATCTCTCTATTACAGTTTCTCTCTCAATCTTCCTATCCATCAATCTAAGTGGTCTTATGAAAGGATAGGAAGAGAGAAGAAGGTGAGTCTAGTTCTCCTTACAGATTGATATTTCAGATCTGATGATTATATGCTTGTAGATCCATTATTATTTAATTTTAAATTTTGATATTAATTTTTTTTATTACATATAACATAATTATAGATTTAAACTAATACGAGTGGGAGAAGTAATTGCAATCTCCACCTCATGTCTTTGTGTTGTGTCCTTTACGCCACCACGGAACATTATCCGCTTGCCCGGTTCACATAATTTGGACCGTCAAAGATGTCTTGCTCTGTGCATCAATCAACCCGCACAAGTCTTCGCTGCCTCTCATTGCAAACCATGCATTAGCAAAACAGGTTTTGCCACATAGAAACAGTGGCATATTGGTGATTCTACCGACCTGCGTACGACGTTGTGCCATCATTTTAAGGCATAGTGGCGCTATATCGTACTTTGGCCTTCTCCTCCTCCCACCCCCGCCCCCGCCTCCACTTGTTGGCGACGTTTTGCCACCTCTTGGACATCAATGGTTCTCGGACTCTGTGGCCTTCTCCTCCCCCTCTCCTTGCTGATAGTGATGGTGGCAGCGCAAGAGCATACGGAGCAGAAGGCTGTGCATCGAAGCAGTTTTCCAGCGGGTTTCATCTTCGGAGCTGCCTCCGCCGCGTATCAGGTCGGCCCTTCATGGCTTTCTTGATCGATCTTAGTTTTCAGAAAGAAGACTTCTGGTTCTGTGTCTCTTGATCGATCATCAGCTGACTCGTCTCCTGTTCACAGTACGAAGGCGCTGCTGCCGAAGGTGATAGGGGACCAAGTATTTGGGACACCTTCACCCACGATCACCCAGGTTCTCTCTCTCTCTCTCTTTCTCTCTTGCACAGGGAATGAAGAATACATATATTTCATAGAGCAAAACTCAATCAAAAACTCCGTTCAAGTTCTCCAGGCAGTCAACAATTTGTATGTGACGAAATACTTGCTTGATGTTATTACTTTTGGAATAGTTCTATATATATGATTCTTTTATTGGAAACGCTCATCCTGAGCGGTGACTACTGTGAGCCCCAACCCAAGAACTAGCGCATCTCAAGTAATGTGTCATAAGCTCAACGCTGCTAGCTCAATTAATCTCTTCCATCTCCAACATAATTCATAGGTTTTCTTTAAATTATTTCTGGTTGTATTGATGAAGTGTAACATTTGCAAGATAAGATGTAGGTATGCTATCTCTGTCTCGAGTTCAAGTATACCACGGCGTTCGATTGACTCTACACCCACCATCTGACTTGTTGCTATCGTTTGACTTGTTCAGCAAAAAGAAATATATAACGTGTGACTTTGTGTTTGGCAGAAGCGATAGCTGATCGAAGCACCGGCGATGTGGCCATCGATTTTTATCATCGCTACGAGGTAAAGTAGCAATCGCTATCCACGTGATGCGCAATGCCTACCAATTGCTGATTACCGAAAGCTGCAGGAAGATATGGGCTTCTTGAAATATATGGGCATGGATGCTTTCAGGTTCTCCATTTCCTGGTCCAGGATACTGCCCAGTAAGAATGCTACGAATTTGGAACAATCTTCTATCATTGGATTCCTTTCCTAGCTAATGAAACGTTTGACAAGTCCTCGTTGTCTGGTATCAGATGGAAGTTTGAGTGGTGGAGTCAATAAAGAAGGCGTAGATTTTTACAACAGTCTTATCAATGATCTTCTAGACCATGGTATGTGGCCCTTCAACATTGGATTGGAAAGCAACCATATAGAATTAACTCTTCTTCTCGACATCTGCAGGCTTGCAGCCCTTTGTGACCCTCTTCCACTGGGATCTTCCTCAGGGTCTTGAATCACAATACCAAGGTTTCCTTAGCCCACGGATCGTGTAAGTCAGATTTCTTGTGGACCTCAAACGTATCTCTTCTTCGATAGGCTTGACTCATCAACAGCTGGCCTCTTCAGACAAACCGATACCTAGAGTAATTGCTCACCTGGACCCAAACATGCAGGAATGACTTCCGCGACTACACCGAGACATGCTTCAAGGAATTCGGGGACCGGGTAAAGCATTGGATCACGTTGAACGAGCCATGGTCGTATTGCAGGCTAGGGTATTCGGACGGTACATTTGCACCAGGTCGGTGTTCTCCATGGGCTGAAGGCAAGTGCACCGAAGGCGATTCAGCTCGGGAGCCCTACCTCTGTGCTCACTATCAGCTGCTATCCCATGCAGCTGCCGTGAAGCTGTACCGACGCAAGTATCAGGTAAGCAGCATATACATTGATATTCATATAAGCTATCTTATTATATACATGTCGTCAGGCAACTCAGAAGGGAATGATAGGCATAACACTGGTCACTCACTGGTTCGTGCCTTACTCGAATTCCAAAGCTGATGAAGATGCTGTGTCACGAGCCTTAGATTTCATGTTTGGATGGTGAGTTGTGGCCTTCACGCAAACACTAACAGGATGACCTTCTTCACAAAATCTTGATCATGGATTTATGCGAGTTGTGGTGTAGGTTTATGGATCCTCTGACTCAAGGCGACTATCCATTCACTATGAGGGCGATCGTCGGGCATCGCCTGCCAAGATTCAATGCCAAGCAATCTAAAATGGTCCAAGGATCATTCGACTTCATCGGACTAAATTACTACACCACCTACTTCGCTGATAGCATTTCCCTTTTGAGAAGACTTAACGCCAGCTACGTTTCCGATTCCCACACACTACAGAGCGGTAAACAGGGGCAGACTTCTTTCTTGTCATCTCATATTTCTTCCTATTATTAAGTGTTGTTCTTTCTTTCCATTGAAACAGGTAAGCGACGAGGGGCTCCCATCGGCGCTCAGGTAAGATCAGCTTAATGTTGCAGCACAGTGGCTGGCTCGATGAGCAACTCATTTCTACGCTTGTGATGCAGGCTGCCTCGGATTGGCTATTTGTTTACCCAAAAGGCATCAGAGAGGCCTTGTTGTATCTTAAGAACAGATACAACAACCCAATCATCTACATCACTGAGAACGGCAAGTATATGAGAATGAATATTCACCGACGCGCATGAGACATAATGTCCGGACAACTAAGTCTTATTCATCATGTGTTGCTGTTCCTCTTAGGAGTCGACGAGGTCAACAACGCGTCATGGCCACTTAGCAAAGCCCTGCAAGATGATATGAGGATTGACTACCACAAGAATCATCTACACTTCGTTGAGAAAGCTATCAGGTTTGCTCGCATTTGAATTGTACTTGTATCAGGCGGAAAGTGGAGCTGTGTGTTCGTTGGTATTGGCAGGGAAGGAGTCGACGTGAGAGGGTACTTCGCATGGTCATTGCTGGATAACTTCGAGTGGACCAGCGGCTACACGGTTCGCTTCGGGATCGTATACGTCGACTACAGGAATGGGTTGAAGAGATACCCCAAGAGCTCTGCTCACTGGTTCCGAGAAGTACTTAATAATTGATTGTAGCTGTTGGGGTCTATCGTGCCACTATGTACTGGGTAATCAAATAAGGTTTTCAACCTCAAAGTCTCTGCTCTAGAAATCAAGTTGTCGTTGTTGTGTGTCTAGGATTGCTGGTGATCAGCAGTACCTCATGAACCGACGCTCGTTGTCGGCAATGTATTAATGAGTGCTTCTTCATCTTCCTCCTCGGAGCAGTGGGTGCTTCCGGCAAAGCAAATAAAGTTCTTCTGTTTCTTCACCAAAGAGCTGACGGTGTCGATACTATTCTGCAACTTCATGGCGATTGGCAAAAGTTAAAACGCACAGTTCCATTCTTTTCTTGTTGTGGAGACTTTGCCATTGTCCTCCTTCCAGTCCCCACTTGTCTCCGTGCCCTCGATCGGTTGCTGTCTCAAGGTGCAAAAGCTTAAGATTCTTCTCGTGACGAGGGAGGCTTTTTGGCGCATCGGTGGCACACGGCACGGCAGGGCTGTGCTGCTACGGTTTGGATTTTGGAGGTTTGTGAATGTGCGCGCGGTACTGTCAGCGTCTTTCTTTCTCGTCAGTGCGTCGGATTCCTCGTGCTTCGCTTTCGTTCTTCCTCAAAGGAGGGCTGTGTGGATGTACACTTGACGCCAAATGGAGTAGATTCGATGACATGCTACTACGTGATCCTTTGATCCAAAAGCTCATTGTAGACGAGACGGCAAACCAAACAGCATCATGGCTGCTAGCGGAAGGGTCCTTAGCATATATAGAGATCTCGCATAAACTATAAGATCAGATGAGCCATGTACAATTTGTTCTTAGCACGTAGTACAAATACGTTTGTGCAGGGTAGAAAGGAAAACTCCAGGAAGAAAACTCTATATTTCGGACTTTTGATCCCACATATGGAGCTGAAGGAAATCATTTTCCCTTCTCATAACTCTCTGTCAAGGAAATAATTGTTCAAATAATTAAAACTATTCTATCAAAACCATTTGTTAGATTGAATGTATATTAATTCAATTTTGTTTACCCTTAATTTACCTTTTTGCCCTTACTGTAACAGCAAAAAAAATCCAGACATGGTACGAGGGAAAATCCTAGTTTTTTATTTTTCTTTCTCTTATTTTTTTATTTTATGTCGATGCTAGAACATCTTCAAGGGTTTTTTTTATGATCATACTCAAAGATAGATTTGTACTTGATTGTACATTAGGATGGATCTTTCGATCAAACCCACCCGAAGATCAATAATATGTGTTAAGATAACGTTTCATGCCTCAATATTTTTTAAGATTTTTTTTCTTAAATTTAATCTATTATTGCTCGATTAAATTTCTTAATCATAATATTTTTGTTCAATTTTACTCTAACACAAAGCAAATTAGAAATTACTCAGATGTTAAGAGCTTTATAAGATCAAAATAAAGAGAGAGAGAGAGAGAGAGAGAGAGAGAGAGAGAGAGAGAGGAAAGATTTGTGACTTCCTGATTTACCATGACATGTTTGTTTATATTCCTTTTATACGAAAATAAGTTTTTGTAGTGACGTGCTAATTTAGAAGATTCTCCTATTTTGTAGATTGCAAAGAACTTTTTTTTTTTGCTTTGATATCGATCGATATCATTTTGACTTAGTAGAGCATACCGAGTAAGTTAGTATAGGAAGAGAATGATTAAAATATTTTGTCATCATCCGTTGGACTAATAAGATTTACCATCATACTAGAGATTATGTTACAAGAGTATAGATCGAGTCGGTGCAAACTCGACCTACACGATCATGAGAGTATCTAGAGAGAATATGCTTGATGTACTAATTTCGATACCATCCAAATTGATGCGTACATGTGGAGATAAAGAAAAAGGATGGAGTCAGGCGTTTGAGGGACGCGGAAATATAGCTACCAAACTAATTTGTCAGTGCCGTAAACCAATCATATCCACCATCTGTCTTCCGCAGCTTTTTATCTATTAGCTACTCATGGCCACTCGTAGATCCTTAATATAATATTTCTCTGCTTTTGCATTGTTTTATCACACACTTATCATTCGGTCCTCTCCGCAAGCTGTGTTCGGATTTATTTGGCGTGTTCTTCTCCGAATCAGTTCAGCTTCGCATCGGCGCTTCATTTAGAACTTGGAATCCTAATTTCCCTTTTCTTTTGTAGACAGACTGACACACCGTCTGATTGAAATCAGAAAAAGTAGCTGAAGAACACAGTCCAATAGCAGAGTAGCAATTGCTTGGTAGCGACCTGACTCATTCAATTCCTTTCCCTTAGAAAGATTTATGAGCTAATTATATATTATCTTTTATATTTAGATATTTTAATTATCTTAATTTTTAAATTTAAAAAATTATATTAGAATCTATATAATTATAAAAATAAACATCTAATTCTATTTACTCTAGAATCATGGGTTTTACTAACGAAAGTATGAAAATAATAAATAAAAAAATAATTTTAATATTTCAATTATATATTCGATAGTGATGGATGATGTCGCCACTAGCAGTCATAGATGACTATTGTGAATAAGAAAAGATACTGATGATAAGAAGTGAAGGAAAAGAAGAGGACGAAAAGAATGACGTAACACTATACATATGCATCGATGTCAATGCAAATGTCAAATAACTTTTTTATCACTTTGTATCTACGTTGATACTGACGTATTTGCCAAGTAGAGCCGATATAGAAGCATAGCAATAATGACACGGATGCAGAGCGTCGATATCTATATCGACCTCTTCCTTCTTTTCCTTTGCTTCACCTATAGAAGTCGTTTTCCCTTATTATCAACAACAATCACCTACGCCTCCAGCAACATCAGTATTCGTCATTATTAAAAATTTAATTGAGATGTTAAAATTATTATTATTATTATTATTATACTTTTGTTAGTAAAATTGATAATGTTGGAATAAATGATGTTAGATATTTCACTTTTAATTTTAATATATATTTTTTAAATATAAAGAATGAGATACAATACTAAAAAAATCTAGCTACAAGGAAAATATATAATTATCCCAAGATTTACACGTTCTTTTTATCTATCACCTCTACATAACTCAAAACAAATTGGAGCAAGCAAGCATGAAACAAGGCTGACAAGATTTCGCAAGATCAATAGAACCATTAAAAGCGCACTAAATGAAGTGCACAGAAGTATCTCCCACAATGGATATGGGCTGGTGGCCATAAAATGTTGTCAGATCATTTTAGATGCATATATGTGCATATGTTTGTCTTTTTGAAACCATTTCCATTTTTAAATTTTATATTATATTATAAATATTTATTATTTTATATAATTTTGAGGATTTGATCGGTAATCGGAATTTTGTTGCGTATGCTTCGATATTTGATTTTATTTTATTTTTCTTGCACAATAAGATATCTAAAACCTATGAAACTGTGGTTCACGTCATTGTTAGTAATGTTCAATGATCCATGTTCAGTAAAAACTTTCCAATGTGTCAACTTCCCAAACGGAATCACAAGAAAAAGTTATAAAGTGTTGAGATAATAATGGGTTAACTCTCCAATGGTTTTTTAGTCTTAATCTAATTAATAAGAAAGGTCCCAAGAATGTAAGCTAATACCTTGACGGTCATTTTGCTCGAGTCACAAAACCAACTTGGTTTGAATATGATTCAATCGTAAGATTAGCATCATATGACATGTGGATTGCCCAAACATCTACAAAACTAAATTGAATATGCGTCAAATACAAGTCTTTTCGATATTTAAGTTAGAAATATAAAGATAATATTAAATTGAAATGAATCAATGCATTCGATTGAACTAATCTACGTAAAGCAATTTTATAAATGACTACGCTGAGCATTAACATTTCGTAGAGTTGTTAAGCGTCACTAGACCTAAACGTCAAACCATTATGATTAGTATCAATGCATCAACCACACGATCGACTCGTCTAATCGGGTTGGTTGATTGATAATACATTTGAATGGATATCACGCTAATGATAACAAAGGTAAAATAAGTGTTCTTATACTCGTGCCATATCTCTCGTATCATACCATGTAAAAACCACTCTCCAAAGTGGACTTGCAAGAGCACGACTCTAGTAAACATACATAAAGGAACGGAATCTAAAGTGAGAACAACCACAGACACCATGAATCGAGGGCGAATAGAATAGGATGAGAAACACGACATGCATTTAATCGGCAAGGGGTGCATTAAATTTGTCTGAGCCCAACGTATCTGGATGCTCGCATGATCAGGCCAAGACCGCATGGTCCACACCCACCTTCTTGTTCTATTAATTAACCCAATTCACCTACCTAACCCCCTTTCATAATCGCCTTCACATGCATTTGCCACCCACAATCCATGTGTGTTATGTCAGACAAAGTATGACCACAGTTTTAATTTGCTCCACTTTACTCGTTAACCTCTTCGTCCTATACTTGCATCTCGGGCAGCAACGCATGCATGACTGCGAGATGAGTCAAAAGCCACAGCAAGGGAAAACCATGACCTTTATGTATACACGGACAAATGCATGATAATTCCCAATTAAGCACGTAAATTGCCGTATCACATTAATAGAGATAGTTCTCATGATGATATATATAATGATTAGATCCACTTTGAAGTTCCAACACCATCTTTTACCCTATGCAACCTCAATGGGAGAGGAGTCATCTTTGATTTTTCCAACTCTTTTAACTAACACAGGATTAAGTTTGTTTTAAGATCTATCACTAGCTTTCGAGAGTAACATTAATTTTGGAGTTGTAAGAAATTATCTGGACGAGCCTAGTCTGATTTTATCCTTTCACATGGTCTCTTCAACCGATATAAAATGAAGTACAATATTATTATGTAAACATGTTCCACCCTAGAGAAAAAAACATGGAAATTGTTGCTGTAAGCAAAAAGGGAACAGGCTTTAAATACGGACTCCACATCTAACATCCAACAATCACGGACGTGTTGGTCGCAAAATTGCAGCTGTTCATACTGTTTCCAGACTATTGACAGCCCGTGAGGGATGCATGCAACACATGCATGCACCGGAACATCGATGTTCCGAGCGAGAGCCACAAAGAACCGACACATTACCACCAACCACGCACCCAAATCACCGCTCCATTCACTGATCGGTACGTTCGTCCTCCGATGACGGAGCCAGCCCATCCCTATCGCTTAGACCCAATGTAGCGGTATGTTTGGTCTCTCGTCTTCGCCACAGTTGCCTATCAGCGGTGTTAGCTTACTCTTCCACGTTTTCTAGAGGTTTGACTGCTTTTACTGTCATTTTCTTCTGTAAATTAATGACCACTGTAAATTTCGATCCACATTCGATGATCCACGTGTAACGTGGGGTCGCATTTCTCGGAGTTGTTACCGGACGAATGGTCTCACCTTTAGTCTTCCGACATGTAAAAGTCATGATTGATCCCATCTTTTCCCCCCTCAAAAGTCTGGAGCGGTACCTTTACTGGTCATAGGATGCATTAATCACTTCAATTTTGGTGTCACGTCCACATAAAAGTCCATTATCACCTCGGTGCATTGAAGAGGGTACGCCAGAAGCGGTCCATCGCGTAGCAGTAAACCACCGCATTGAGCCCCATCACACGCCTCGATCCACCGTCCGATTTCTTCGCGCCATGAGATGGTATTGGTCGACGTCGCTTCGGTGCTCGCACTTTGATGCGCTGCAGCTGTCGACTTGCCGTCGCTCCACGTCTCGGTCTCGGAGTCCTCTTACTCTAAATACCCCTGTTTGTCGAGGGTGTTTTCGTCGTTCCAGCGGGAACGAGATTCGAGTTCCGACCACCTTCCCTGCGCCCGCCTGATCGTGATATCACTGGATTACTCCCACGTCTCTTCTTCTTCTTCTTCTTCCTTGTGCGCCATCTCCCTCTGTTTGTGGTCTAATGGCGAGGGCGAAGGCGAAGCATCAGTCGTACATTGCGGTGCCGTCGCAGCTCATCCAATCGCTCTCCGCCTCCGCGTTCCACACGCTCCACCTGTCCCCCAGGAAGGCCCCGCGGCAGGCAGGCCACCGGTTCCCCTCGCTCGCCCGTAGCCCAAAGTTCCTCCTCGTGTCTCTCTTCTTCCTCCTCGCGCTGTTCCGAACCCTCAGGATAGGGTCCGAGCTGGACCGTCTCCTCCCCTTGTCTCCCGTACCCTGCTCCTCCTCTTCCTCGCCGGAACCCGTACGGTCGGTGTTAGAAGCGGCGGTGGAAGGGGGAGAAGGTGGTGTCGGTGTTGGTGCGGGAGCGGTGGAGGGGGAGTTCTGGAGGCAGCCGGACGGCATGGGCTACCGGCCGTGCCTTGACTTCAGCGAGGAGTACCGGGTAGAGACCGAGGCGGCGCGGGCAGGCAGGCGGCGGAAGTACCTGCTGGTGGTGGTCTCCGGTGGGCTCAACCAGCAGCGGAACCAGATCGTCGATGCGGTTGTGATCGCTCGCATCCTCGGGGCGGCGCTCGTCGTGCCCGTTCTGCAGGTCAATCTCATTTGGGGCGACGACAGGTGCCATTCTGCCGGTCCATATCTCTACTTCTCCTAATCTAAGATAAAAATCTCATCTTTGCCTCTATCGTCTTCTCTCACCACAGATATATCTTTTTCCTAAAGAAGCATCTATGTTTGGCTATCTTAAGCTCATTCGTTGAAACATTACTAGTAATGTACTATGAACATGATCTATATCTGCACCTCATATGAGAACTCGGTTTTATGAGGCATCTAATTTTTGCTCTGTTCTTTGATCGGGCAGTGAGTTCTCTGACATATTTGATCTGGAGCATTTCAAGCGGGTTCTCGCCGACGACGTCAAGGTGGTGTCGTCGCTGCCGTCGACTCATATCAGAACAAGGCCGGTGGCGGAGAAGCAGACACCTCTACACGTCTCCCCTCGATGGATCAAGAACAGGTACCTGAAGAGAGTAAGTGCTTCTTCTTCTTCTGCTTCCGATCTCATTGATCTCTGGTTGGAAGCAATGGGATATTAGCTGTGATCCACTTGTTCATTAACATATACTTCTTGTCTGAATCCCATCTTCCCGAGCTGCATTATTCCATTGTTTATTAAAACATGTTCGGTGTTTGTAGCCACAACTCTCCTCCAACCACCCATGAATGATAGCCAAAAAGCAGTGATGAACAGTGATATTAGTGCATTATTCCATCCTTCATTTTAGCTCGTCGGTTTGTGACGGATGAATTGATTTATCACTAACCCTTTGATGGTGAGGGAGTACTGAATACAACCTCTCGTCGTGTTATTTCTGTAGCTTAATCGAGAGGGGGTTTTGCTTCTTAGAGGCTTAGATTCCAGGCTATCAAAGGATCTCCCATCTGATCTGCAAAAGCTCCGATGCAAAGTAAGTAATCACAAGATCCAACCCTTGTATCCTTCACATTCTCCACAAAGTCTCCCTGACAAAGTACTGATGCATATACTTCCCTCAAATCCCACAAGGTGGCATTCCATGCCCTGAGGTTTGCTGCGCCCATCCAGGAGCTTGGCAACAAGCTCGCCATGAGGATGCGGAGCAAGGGGCCTTACCTCGCGCTGCACCTTCGACTGGAGAAGGATGTGTGGGTGCGTACCGGTTGCGTTCCTGGGCTAAGCCCCGAGGACGATGAGGTTGTCCAACGAGAGAGAAAGCTCCGGCCGAAGCTCCTCACTGCGAGGTCCAACATGACTTACCACCAGCGCAAACTCGCCGGGTTCTGCCCATTGAATGTTCTTGAAGTAACCAGGTATAGGAACAACCAGGAAGCGAATCTTTGATTCTATTACTTGTTTTCGAGTTACTGATGACAATTCTTCGATTCAGATTGATCAAGGCACTCGGAGCTCCCAAGGATGCAAGGATATACTGGGCAGGCGGCGAGCCCTTCGGAGGGCCGGACGCCCTGTTGCCATTGATCACAGAGTTCCCGCATTTGTACAACAAGGAGAACATCTCACAGCATGGCGAGCTCGAGCGATTTGCGAGCAAATCTTCGGTGCTTGCGGCTATCGACTACATCGTGTGCGAGCAGAGCGACGTGTTCATGCCGTCACACGGAGGAAACATGGGGCACTTGATGCAGGGGCACAGGGCATATGCGGGGCACAGAAAGTTCATCATCCCCAACAAGCGGCAGATGCTCCCATATTTCGTCGACGCTTCCCTGCCGGACTCGGAATTCAATCGGATCATCAAGGACCTGCACCGAGGATCACTAGGCCAGCCGGAGTGGAGGACCGACAAGGATGGCAAGGATGTCACGGCCTACCCTGTTCCCGAGTGCATGTGCAATGGAACAATCACGAGTGCAGCGCTATAAGGACACACCACTGCCGATTGCTTATTCTCGACCGATTCCAATCCGCCGAAGCATCAACCTTCAGCGTCTAATGGCCAACGTTTTGGCTGAGCGGCTACAGATACGTGTTCCACGGGAAGCGAGCCTCTGCATCGTGTAATCAGAAATCATTTTGATTCATGGAACACATCCGAGGATGGAATTCTTTCTTAGAGTTTTCGATGTCATAACTCTATTTATGGATATCCTCAAGATGACGATAAATTCGATTCTTTCTATTGCTTGTATTTTCGATCTATGATGGCGTGTATTGTTGCTTTGTCAAAGATGCTACAGGCGATTCCAATCAATCAATAAATAGAAATATTTGAAGGTGAAAAATGTGATGATAGTTAATCAACCAGTATATGATTGTTAGATAGAGATGCTGTTAGGAATCCCCATCCCTGTAACTCCAGGCTTAGAGAAGGGCTTCATGAGCTCGTAAGGGACGACGCCCGCTCCGCCTCTGTTCTTCAGCTTAGGATCAGAATTCCGTGAATCGATGATCCCCTCGATCTCCCTTATCCTTCCATTGAATCTCTCGTAGGCTCGTTGGATTACCGGATCTTTCACCCACGCCGCCTCCAGCTCGCTACCCAGGTACTCCTCGTCCACCGAATGATTCGACAGCAAATTCAGCACCGCCATCACCACCGTCGCTTGGATCTGGCTGGGCAGCGATTGAAGAAGCGATTCCTCCGGCTTCCTCAAGAACCTGACAAAGCTCTCCTTCTGCGCATCCTCCGTGGGCATGTTGGTGCGCGCGATAGATGGGCGATTCGGAAAGTAGCCTCCGAAGTCGTACTGCCCAAAGTTCACGGCGGCGTGGTGCGCCGACGCTACCCATATTATGGTGGTCAGGGCGTGGATGAGGTTCTCTAACGTGTTCAGTTTCGGCCACCATGGCTCGTCCTTCTTGTCGCCGTGTCCCTCGGTCCGGACCTCGTCCCACCACCTCTGGAGTTCATAGTCGTCGGTGATGTAGTTCGGATCTGGGTAGTAGTGTGAGACGTAGTCCTCAACCCACTGCCTGATGGCAGACCAGATCAGAAGGCCGTCGTTCGCGAATGGGTAGTCGTCGACGGTCAGCCGCAGGCCATGCTCGGCTGTGGGGTCCTCAACAGCCATTCCCCTGAAATTAACGACCAGCTTAATCCATCGGTTGCTAAGGATGACTTCCAGTAATCCGCCTGTTGTAGCGGTTAGTACCTTCGGATCAAGTCGGCGGGCAAGGCTTCCATGTCGAAGCGCCAAAGCTGGTCGTAGGCGACGGAGCTGATCTCCATGGAGTACTTGAGCGGGGAGAACGATACCTCGATGATCCCCCCGCCGCTTATGAGGGCCTGCCTTGCAAGCGCATTGATCTCCATGTTGTAGCGGAAATGGGGGTGCAGCAACCGGTAGATCGGGTGCATCTCGCTCAGCTGCCGATGCGCCGCGATGATGTAGGGCTCGACGCAACAATGTGTTCTCAGCCTGCGAGTCAAGTCACAGTTCAGACCGGTGCTGCAAGAACAGTAACCGACACTGCTAAAAGAAGGAGAAAGATGATGAACCATACCAATGGCTGATGAGCTCGTGGTGGCACGAATCGTGAGCACGCACATGCGACTTTGCATGCCTCCATAGCCAAGCCCCGGTTGCGTCCTGACAAGGTCGGAACACCTGCTTCCACTGGGGCCCCGTCTCAGAGGGTGGTATAGTAAGCTCGATCGCAAGCGGCCTCAGAGTGCCATCGTTGGTAAGGAAGAAGATGGTGCGAGACCCATACAACGTGGTGCCTTCTAGCTCCCGCACCTTGTGCACGTACGGCAACAACAGATCATGGTAATCTAACATGAACAGCCTCTTATTCTCGATTGCCTGACGAAATTAAGCAGACCTATGAGGTTCCTTTAAACACCTAATGTTGTCCTTTGATATTTAGTCATACCTCTTGCACGGTCATGACTCCTTTTATCTCTTCCTCGATCATCTCCTCCGTTATTGCTGACTCAGGAGGTCCATAGACCTCAGGGTCGAGTTTGCTTACCAGAGGAAATTCCTGAACGATGGTGGAGATGTTAGATCATGATTCACAAAGACGACACAATAGCAAGAACTGGTCGTCACCTTGATCAGCTCAATGGCATAAGGGTTCACTCCGGCCAACGTTTGGCGGGCAAACTCTTCGTCCCTAAGCCATGAGAACTTGTCCCCTGCAATGGATACACAACGGAGCGACCTTCAGTAAACGCCAATGCGCCAAAGATAGCAGTCGAAGATAACAGGAGGTTACTCTCGATCATTGCCGGTGTATCGAACCGCAGCAGTTCCTGAGTTCCACCGCTAATGGCATTGACCAAACGAGGCAGCAACCCTCGGAAGAAACCCACTCCTTGTCGCTGTGGCAGTGTCAAGCCATCACCGAACAATGAGTCAATGGCAGTGAAGTGCGGGAATCCGAGCTTGGCATCGATGATAGCGGTCTGGATGGAGGGAATAGCCGCACGAAGCGCCAATTGCAATGTCTTGGACGAGAAGGTCGCTGATTTGACCTCAGAGAAGGCCTCGTCTCTTGGAACGTACACGAAACTGCTCCTCGTTTCCGATTCTGGATCTGCTTGCAGGCCACAAATATAGTCAACGTACGTACTACAAAGCACCATAACTCTACTGTACTTCCTTTCATGTCAACATATCTGAATACCTTTCTTTGATCTCGGGCGGCCTGTCCTACAGCGTCTCGGGTACGGGAACTCCTTGCTACCACCAAGAACAGGTCTGGTTTTGCTCACATCATGATCTGGATCACCTAGATCATTATACACATCGTAGTCGTAGATCCTCTCGAACGCCTTTCGCTCTCCTTGACCGTCTCCTCTGATGACTTCCAGCTCTTCTTCCCTCAATCTGCGAAGCCCAGCTGGTGTTTGGGCAGGCAGGTATGACTGATTCCAAGCACAGGAAGCACATTTAGGATCATCAGTCCATGCAATTCAAATGTGTGCGTGCGCTCGCACACACATATATACCTTGTTGACGAAGAACAATCTCTTGTCCGTGTTGTCTGACTTGGAGTGAACCCATGATTTGCATGTTATAGTGAGCGTAGTAGCAGTAACATTATGATCGCTGGCGTCGAGCTTGATTTCCTCGAGAAACATCTCCTTTCGGTGCTCGTTCACTACAAAAACCCCTCCAATGTCGCCAAAATCCTTTGGAACTTTGAAGGTAGCCTCGTACTCGATCTTATCCCCATGTTGTTTAGCCTTTTTAGCATAAGCCTTGACGGTCTCCTTCTCCAGTCCAGTCTCTTTCACATAGTCAAACAACGAGTGACTTGAGTAAAAATATCGACCCGCGGACTCATGCATGCACGTATTAATGCTTGGTAAGGTATTGTGGTTTTGCTCGTCTTCTCTTCCCGCTTGTATGAAGATATTCTCTAGCCATCAGAGCTCTGATAGCCTTACCTTTGGCTCACTAGAGAAACAGGGAATGGTGCAACGTACGTCTTCCATACGTGTCTCATCCGTACGTCTTCCATATTTCTTGGGCTAAACTGGCCGCCGTTGTATACGACATGTTTTGGTCAGCGTCACTCTGACCAAGTCATTGTAGGTTGATTTGTACGTCGATGGTAGCGAATTGCAGTTGATTGTTCTTGCGATGGCTTAACTTTGTGGCACTATGTTGAATGAGAAACTTGGAAATTGGCCTCGGAGGACGCATCTTCAGGAAGAAGATTCCCAAGTTTGGGGGTCATGTTTTCTAATTGTATTCACAAATGAAATAAGGTGGGATCTTCCTCTTTCCAGAAAAAAATAAAAATAAAAAAATAAAAGAATCACTGAATCGACAATTTAGATGAATCCAACCTGTTCTTCTATCAAATTAGATATAAAATTTCTAAAATAATAAATAATAATAATAAATCAACAAAAGCAAGGAAAATCAATGGAATAACTATTTATGAAATATTTGGACAAGCCAAGCCCAACTAAGAACGACTCTAATTCATCATGCAAAATTGTTGGGTCTAGCTCATATTTGGGCTTGGACCAGATAATTGGATCAGAATTTAAATCAATTAATTAAATAGAAATCAAGGATTTCTATCGCGGGTGTACAGTTGAAGAAAAACAGAGAAAGGAAAAAGAGAGAAGAGAAAAGAAAAAAAAAGCTAGGTTTTGAGTTCTCTACTTGACGATCGGTGACTAAACTTCATCGGTTTTGGCCCAGATTTGACGTGGAGAATCCTTGTGGTAAACTCTACAATCCTAATGGTGCCGATCTATGGTTTATCCTTTTTAAGATGCTTTCCTGTTATATCTATTTGGTGAGATCTAAATCTTTTTTAGAAGTGATCTATCTCTAAGATGATGATGCAAGCCAAGATATCTAATCTTATTATGATCCTCTTATTATTTTAGAGAAGATATCTTCGTAAACCTCTTATCATTATTAGTGATAGTGAAGTTTGAAGTGGACTATGATCCCGTGGCTTTTCCTGGTTTTTCACGTTAAAATTCGGTCTCACCTGTGATTGATCAATTGTTCTGCTATTAATATTATTCTGGTTGTTACTTGCTTTTAATATCAAGTTGTTATTTTTGATGAAGAACCAATTTTAATACAAAGAGGGAAAAGTATTATTCCGTATTTATATATTTTTTCCCAACAAAAGAAGAGAAGGGCTCCTCATGGTTTAATATTTCTATCTATCGATATGGTAAGACAGATGAGAAAGGAAGAGAAAAGAGATGCATGTGATAATGGATGTTTCATGGGCGGATAATGCATACAAATGTGACCACGAAAGCTTACTTGGATCCAGCTCGGTACTGACGAGCTCGAGCAAGAGCGTTTTGCCGAGCAAATCCTTGACGTCGTCGATCCCGCGTGGCAGTCCAAGGTTGCCCAGTAAGCCGCCCACCGTCACCTTGACGGTGGCGACCGCTTTGATGGCCAAGACGGCATCGGTCTCCGCTTGAGAGGACCGGACTTCCGTGAAGGCGCAGCGTATACTGCGCACGCCGCACCTCTTCGAGGTCTTCTTCGACCTCACCAGCACCGGTCCGGGGCGTTCTCCATAGCCGGAAGGAAGGGGACCGCCATGGCAGAAGAGGAGGGAGGAAGCATGGCGATTGAGTTGAGGCGTCAGCATATTCTAAGGAGAAGGCGGTGTAGGATTCGCAACTGCGCCGAAGACGCTTGGCCCATGGCGCTTATAAAGATGAACTTGCGAGATGGAACAGTGGGCTAGCTTAATACCACACATGTACGTCTTGGAAGTCAAACAGGGATGTCACATGAAAGGTCGAGGAACACATTTAAAATGTAAATATATTTGAGATATGTATCGAGGGTTCGTCAGGTGAGAAAACATTTTAAACGTGTATCGAGGTCTAATATATATTTTAAATATGAATTGATATTTAGTTTTTTTTTTAAATCATACTTTCTTGGATGTTATATTTACGAGATGTTAATGCAATTTTTAAAATTTTTAAAATATCATATGATATTATCTAAAATTATAAGTTTGTCAAATTTAGTAAGAAACAAATAAAATTTATGTCTTCGTAGACTTTTACTTATTTATTTTTTAAAATTATCTATATTCATTTATATGATTATAGTTTATATTTATTATATATCTATCTGGTCCATACAAATTTTTTTATAAGATTATATTTATTTCTTAGAAGGATAAATTTATCATATAATATTTAATATATTTTTAAAATATAATTTTATCAAATAATACTTACGTTAATATATATTTTTATCTATTATTTATCAAACACTCAAAGCATTTTATAATTACATATTCACTCAAACTTATTTTCAGCCTAAATATAATAATAATGATAATAATAATAATCATCATCATCATCTTATCCCATCATTTCTCATCATGTTTTAATTTACATCACCTATATATATATATATTCCTAAATCATGTAATGTGATCTTAATGTAGATCTTCTGAAAGAAAAAAAAAAGGGTCACGTTTCTTCAACTATGTAACGTGGATCAACATTCATGTCTGATAGTAAAAAAACCTAATCATGCAGGAGGAATTTAATGTCGGACAATTCAAATAAAGAATGCATAGTTGGTAGTCTTGCCCAAAAACACGTGAACGGTTGACAATTTGGCTTCAAGCAGATCGACATCGATAGATTTCGGTTCTCACTGCTATTCCTAAACGCGAAGTCCAAATCCTCCATCAACACGGGCAAAAGAAAATGGCGGTACGACTCCAACATTAAATTAGTGGTTGAGTTATTTTCTTGGTCATATCACGTGTTCACAAACTTATTGAGACTGCTAAGTTGCCGTCACACGTCTTATCGAAGCTCCACCGATTTCATCGATCAATCATATAACGTGATAGACCGAGTGTTATTTTTAGTTCACAAACAAAGCCTTCAGCCTTAGTGTTTGACTCATCGCAGATGTGATGATCCATTTCGAGAGCTTGCGAGATTACGTATAAAGAGTGTGCTTTGACAAAAAAGGATAAATAACAATTCCATCGAGCGAGGTTACGTAAAGATGTATCGAAAACACAAACTACGTGGCATGATGGAAACCCATGGTGACTTCCACTAAACATCATCGTCTGTAACGTGTGGATATCTTCTATGTCATATCATTAATTTATGATGAGTACGAACCAATCGTCACAACAGCAATTGATGCACGAGATATTACCTTTCGTGATAAAACGATAATGCATCTCGACAATCTAAGATATTTGATAGCTCCACTTAAAACTATCGTAGCTCACGTAAGTCAATACAACTTAAAAAGTTTTAACATGCAATAAAATAACATTCAATACATATGAATGTTAGCTCTAATTTCAAATGAAATATGGGTTGGGAAGTGTTACGAAAATCAAGTCCATAATTGATATCATTATCATATTCCAGCTTTCTTGTTATGAATGAGCTTCATCGGCCTAGTAGATGAGCCCAAGCAAAAAAAAGAAAAAACTCAATTGTCTTCCTTCAATTGTAATTTCATTAAATTATTATGATTATATTAAGTCATGCATAACGATGCTAACTATCCATGTCATGTCCTGATACCATAGAGGCTATCCTTTATTACCGTATGGATAGATTGATGACTTTTTTCTAGTGATAGTATTATTTACTTGTATTAAAAAAATCATCTTTGTTCGTAAGACACCAATGACGATCAATAAGCACACAGATACAAATACAAATGATTTTTTTTATTTTTTCATTCATAAAACTTATAAGGTTTTATTTCTTAACGAAATATCTTCTAAGAACATGGAGTTTTCTATCATGCTCGATTATATTACGTTGATCATTCGAGTGAAATGATATCGTTGAATTTGAAAACATGATCACGAGATCTCTGATAACTTTGCAACATTTTGCGTTAACCAAATTATATTCGTGCTGTTTATAATTGGTAGAAAAAGAGGAAATGACCCAAATTACAAAAATAAAAGTAAAAAAAGGGAAAAAAAAACGCAGGTAGCCGTTCTTTTCGATCAAACGGCCACGAGATCTTCAGAGACCGATCACCATCGGATCGTGATTCGGAAGGACGAGGGTGCTATGGTAATTTCACCATCTTACCACGCATACTCTATAGGTCGGCCTCCGGGTTGCGATAACTCACCCTCGCGCAAGGGCCAAAAAGAGCTGCAAGCCAAGGTATCCTTCGCCCAATCATTCCGCAATTGTTTCTTAGGAAATTTCAATTGTCGCAATCCTGATCTTAATAACCCTCTCGTAATTGTGGTTGTATCTGATCTCATAGAGCAATCGCCCAATTCAACTTTCGGAATCTTTTAGGGCACCGTTCTTTTCTTTTCTTGATTTGATCGGTACCATTTTCCGATCATCCCCTTGCATCTCTTGGATCTTGGTGTGGTTTCTGGTTATACCGTGGGTACTGCGATCAAATTTTAGTTCAAGAAAGAATCCTGATTTACGAGCTTGGTTTTCTGGGCTCTAGTTCCTCGTCTCCCTTCTTTACTTGTATGATTATTTAGATCTATTGTTTGATCATGGGTTTTAGGGATCCATTTCATCGAGTGGAAGAGAAGGATGGATCAGTTGGACATGGGATTTCTGGAGGACGAGGATTCTCCAGCCATGAAGACGTTTAAGGCTGCGACGACGGGATTAGTGGCAGGGACCATTTGGGGCACCATTGTTGCTACTTGGCATGATGTGCCTCGTGTCGAGAGGAACATTGCTCTTCCGGGGTTGATAAGAACATTGAAGCTGTGCGGGAACTATGGGCTCACGTTTGCTGCCGTCGGCGGACTGTACATCGGTGTGGAGCAGTTGGTGCAAAAGCAAAGGATGAAGAGGGATTTCATAAATGGTGCTGTGGGCGCTTTTATTGCTGGAGCAACTGTTTATGGTTTTAGAGGTACCATTTTTCTCTATTTTCATCTAGCACTAGAACGTATAACCTAAGCTTTGCTGCCTTACTTCATATATCTGTGGCCTGAGTGGCTATTGTCATGACATTACTGAAAATTTTAATTTTTTACAATGGTTCTGGTAGTAGATAGAATCCATAACACACACTGCATCTTGATTTTCTCTGGGAAATATGGTCTCGGAAATTTCTTGTTATTGAACCGTGGTTAGCATATCTGTTGTCTACCAGAAGAACATATTTTTTCTGACATTTGTATTAATGTGTTACTTTGCTCGGACACCTTGGTTGTTCCTAAGCTTGGCTGCAAAAGTGAGTGCTCTAGTTGTCAATCTTCAGGTTATTTAACATGGTACTGGAGCATTTTATCACGTTATGCATTTGATCACCCATGAATCCATTAAGCTAAATGTCTAAATGCTTTCCTACTTGAATTTTGATAGACCATATATATGGATGATACTAGGTTCTTTAATGACCTTTTCATTGATTATATTTTTAAGTTGGTTTATTAAAACTATCTTGCACCTCCCGAGACGTAAAATATCACATGCTTTGTACCTAATACAAACCATGGTTTCAAGTATCAGTTTCCAATTTATGTAAGCTGTGGAATTTCAATTGTGACCTTTTTTAGGATGAATTACAATAGTTATAGCTGAGATTCAGGAAGAGTAAAGAATGAACAAATTAAACTAGTTAGACATCGCTAGGTGAAAAATCTGCACTGGATTTTTTTTTTTGCTAAATTAAGATTTAATACCTTGAAAATAAAGATCTGTTTATGTAATGTATAAATAGATGCTCTTCTATATGGAGGTACATATGCCGATATACTTATATATCGATAAAGTATATGCCAAGTGAAGTATCATGTTGTAATATACTAGTGTTTTTAAAGAAATATGTATCCAAAACATGGCTACCGATCACTTGTTTTGTTTTGCATGGTCTTGACAATTCTAAAAATATTTGATAGTGAGTTAATCTCTTGCCAGCCGAGATAACTGATCGAGAAAACATCAAAAGTAAAGCCAACAGTCACATTAACCTTAATTAGTTTGTTCACCTGGACCTAGAAAACTTTGGCCAAATTTCTAAAATTAGACTTGAGGCTGGACCATAACTAGTCAAAGTTGATTGAAACTCCAAAAGCACTTTCCTGATTGACTAAATAAATTGGTGTCAGCTGAACATAAAACCTCAGGACAGTACCATATGATATATATATCTATTGATGCAGCTTCTATAAGTTATCTGATTTTTCAAGCTGGCTAGCTTCTTTTGTTGCTAAAGGACCAGTGTGAAGAATTTCATTCATATCGTGGCATGTTCGATTAAAACAGCATGCTGTTGTTTGGTTAGTGCCCGCTTGACACTGAAATAGTTATTATTAGCTAGCCTACTATTTACCACTTATAATGATCCTCCAATGTTTATCCATCTTGCTAGCTTAATGGTTTTTGGTTGTAGATGTATTTTGCTTTAGTTGTCAAACTTGTGCTCAGATCTGTATCTTTTGATTATAGATGGTTTTAATTGGAGATGTATTTAACATGCAATTGTTTCTGTATCTTTTCTAGTGACCTTAATAAAATACTCTTTGATCCAGAATGTTATGGTAGTTGACCACAGAATTGGTTCTTGAACTTGTGTGTAATGAACTGTATATGTTGAAGAAATCATAAAGCATATTTTTCAGTTAGGAGTTATGCTATGATATAAAATATTATAGAGTAAAAGGTCCATATAGCCGTTTGGATATTGTAAACTTGTTGTTGTCATCATTATATTTCCACGCTAAAGCTATTTAATAACGTAAACAGATTTTCAGGATGTAGTTTATGAATGTTCCATCAGTATTAATAACTGTTTCATGAGTTGTAGTGCAGTGTCAAGATGCTATCTGATTGTTGCTTCGTGATTAACAAAGATATCAACACAGAATTTCCTTTAGTTTGTTCTTTTGGCTCGCACTTGTTACCATCACAATAATACGTGTCCTTGCCCCGAAAGGAGATAAGAGTTTACTGAATCTATGGTATCTGTTTCTTGGTACTATCCGGGAGAAAAGTCATAATACGTGTCCTTTTCTGATGTGTAATATCCATGCTTTATCATCATTTTGTGTGAGATAATCCGGTTTACCTGATGTGTATTTCATCCGATGTTCAGGTAGGAGCATTCAAACAGCTATCTCTGGGGGATCAGCTCTTGCATTTACTTCCGCTGTTCTGGACATCGGAGGCCGCACGACAAGAGTTGATAACGGGAAGGTGTATTCCCCGGTTACTATCGAGAAAAGACCTGCTGGTAGTTAATTTCTCGTAAAAGGTGTTCAGCATCCGGTGGCCACCGCAACCGAAATGGGACTCCTGCCATCCAGTTTGTGTTCTGACCTAATTTTAATTTGTTCTATCCAAAGGAATATTACCTTGCTGCTGTTCTCAGTACCTACGCTTTGTCTGTGAAACCAGAGTGGAGGAAACTGCGAAATAAGCCGGTCCTGGTATTGTTTTGGTTGATGACTATGGTGGACTTCCTTAAGATAAATTTTCTGGTGTTTGTTGCTGAGCAGTGGAGATGATTCGTTTCACTGCTAAACTAAATCGTGGAATAAATTTGAGAGTAGCACGTCTACACAGCAAGCTGTTGAGTAATTATAGGACTCGTCATCGGTAGCAACAACCTGGTGATGGGAAGGTGCAACATGCCGTGTCGTTGGTCTATACTAAGTTACGACCACAGCGAAGGAGATTCGAGGGTAGGAACTGTTAGCACGCACATTGTGTGTGCTGCATATAATCCATATGACACAGTAATTCTTCCTCTTGTTGAGAAGTTCTGAAGTACAAACAATTATTCTATCCTGTTACCTTCTCCTCGTTGACCTTCTCGAGCGGAAATTATGAGGCTTCACATTAACTTTTGGATACACATAAAAAAAGGGATATATTTAGTTACACCTTCCCTGGTGGTGATCTCAGTGGCGACGACGCGTCATTAACTGTGGCGGTCACCCGCTGTCTGATCATCTTGTTTCTTCTTCACCAATCTTAAAGTCTTTTTTATGGAGCTCTCTCTCCCCTCTCTCGTTCTCGTGCCTGCTTTGCTTGATTGATATTCATATGGTCTCCCTTCTTTTTGTCGTCGATCCCATGGTTCAGCGGTCTAGAAAAGAGACCAAGAATCAAGAAGGAAAAAAGGAGGGAACGATGACCATCAAGACCTTGGACGCTGTCGTCTCCGGTTTCGAGGAAGTTTTCAGGGGATCCCTCAACTCTGAGTCGGCTGAGAGCTCCCCGCCTGCACCGGATCAGCCGAAGAGCAGCTGATCCTCTTCTTGGCCGACAAAGACCCCTCAACCAATCGCAGCCGGTGCGCTGGTACGTGTGTATTAGTAGCAGCAGCAACTTCTTCCCTCTCGAAGTAGATGTGTTCCAGTTCTCGTTAATTGAAAGGATTAAGAGACGGAGACCCTTTTCTCTTCCTTCCGATTGAGAATACTCTCTTGGCGCGAAACCCTTCTGATATCCTTTTTCTCTAAATCAGCAGATTGGTTTTTTTAGTGTCGACTAATTATTTTCTCTGTTGTTCGATCTGGTATTTTGATGGGGACAGTGCCGAGTGCCGTTGAGATTGTTCTTTTATTGTTTTGTTTTGAAGTGGTATTCTTTCCCACATCTACGTGATAATGGGTTGGAACTGTGAGGTGATGCGTTTTGATTGTTACATTTGGTTTCTTTATCATCTTTCCAATACTCTTGACTTATAACAGAGGTTCAAATTTCTTGATCTGCTTTAGCTTAGGGCAAACCACGCGAAGAGATAAACCCACTGGATGGAAAAAAGCATTTTTGAACGTGGATTCCTTTGCTTTGTGGCAATCTTTGTTAATAATCTCTCTGCAGAGATATTACTTCAATTTGTTATTTACATATACTGATAGGAAATAAACTTATTTCTATTCTGTAACAGATATTGATCCAATCTGTGGCAAATAATAATGCTAATGACTAAAGTATGCAAGTCAAAGAAATGCGTCATCAATGTTCCTTTCGGCACTTCATATATTTAGCTTGTATTGTGGAAATGTTTCAATCATTTGCGTTTTCATTCCAGCATGTTGTTTCTATAGTTTCTGTGACATCTTTCCGATTCCTTTTCTTTTTTGTTTTTCTGAACGAAGTGATGCCAACTTGTGCCTTCTTTTCCTTGCATGAAAATTTAGATGGTTGTGCGCCGAGCACCATTTGGCACTTCAATGTAACAGCATGTTTGCATTGTTACTCATGCTCACGGTTCCAGATTGGAAGGGGAAGAATGTCATGATGGTTTATAAGGTCGTATGGGTCTCATCAATCTTCTCCTGATCTTAAGTATTTGAATGTTGCAAAATCAAGTTCCTTGTGCATTTCTTTGGAAGATAGACATTGGATCGAGGGGATACACGAGAACTGTGGTCCTTGTGGCTGATGGTAAATCATCAATAGTTGTTCTAAACTAAAGTATCAGTTATGATTACTGCATGATAATCCCTTCGTTACCTTCGTCCGTTTCGTTCTTCGCCGCCTTGGAACTTGAAATGCCTGGATAAATTCACAACATGTTTCCACTTTTAGTTCTTCATCCTATTTAGAGGACTTTTTATTTCTCCGTATACCAAACATCTCTCGTTGAGAGTGTTGCGCGTTGTTAAAACATTGCATTTCTCATAATAGATTGCTTTATGACCCTCATATTGTTCCATTTGCATGATGGATGAAGCATTGAATTTATTTGTTTCTCCTCAACTCTTGTTGTCGATGCAATGTTGCTTCTTCAAGCCTGCCTAGACCCGTAACCTTAATTTCTATGAAAATTTGGGAAAACCAAAGGTATGATGCCCTTATGACTGTTTGGTTGTCTTGTCTAATGAAAGCTTTAGTTTTGTGAATATATGATTGCCTATAAGACGACATTGTGTAACTACATTTGCTTTTTTATATATTATTTAGTCCTGTCAGATTCTGCAAGGAAAATTACTCTGAGATCATGGAACTTTGTTTAAATTTACCCGATCTGACCCCTTTTTTCTAACCAAGAGACTCATTTTCTGTCCTAGTGTGCAGGTGATACACACAGCAATATGGTACTTCTCAGAGCATATGTTGAAAAATCCCAGCCATTGGTGGCGTCTAGATCTTAAGTATCAATCGGAGAATGGTGCTATTGCCGGACTCTTAGCATGAGGCTCATCCCAGTGACAATATTGACTCCCTTCTGGCTAGCAATTGGTTTAGCAAACCTGGATTTACTTATGTTTTCTGAATTATTTCGCAGTCTCATCGTCTATGAGTTATGTTGCAGAGAGTCTCGACGCACATATCCCATCCTTGTTGACCGGCTTCGAGCAATTATTGCCTCAGGTCAGAAGCCTCATTGTACTCACGATAGCTCTCTTGCCATGCAATTACTCTCTTAAATACAGCTGCTTTATCAACGGAATAAGTTTTGCCACAAAGTGAAGATTATGATTTACCTTCATATGCACCTTCCAATATTTTGTATTGTTGCAAGTCTCTGATTGCTTGAGTTTAGATTATATTCAGTCCAAGTTGCCTTTTAGGTTTTTAGATTTTGGAGGTTTTCAGAAAGGTTAGGAGGAAATTAATTTGGCATGTTGGTGATATTTACTAGGCCTAAGCTTCACTTCTTGATCATTAGTTACGAATAGAGGCATGTGGAAGAGTGCAGAACATGGCAACGTACTGTCTGAGCAAAGCAGTGTAGAGACAGAGAGTTGACGATGACCGATGGACATGGAATGGACAACTATTTCCAATATTTGGCTGTGATTGACCAAAAGGTAAGTGAAGGTCGGTGTATCCTCTGGTCTGGTGAGAGAGTGCACGCTTGACATTCTAATTGAGCTATGGTGTTTCACTGGCCAGTTTTGAATCCAGTGAGTAGCTCAACAGTGCACTGGGTGGTGGGCTTACATGGTTCAGCACCCAGTCAGTGGCTATCTTAAAGGGAAGCTGCTGTGGCCTGACCTCTCGTCTCCATGCTGTGAGAGAAGAATGGTGTGTTCCACAGCTGAGGCGTGCCCCTGTGGATGACCAGTGTAATGTTTTACGGTGGGTTTAGGTGAAGGTGCAGATGACTATGAAGGCATGTAACCCTCGTGATGCATCTACACAGTGTTCACAAGGGAAATTAAAGTTGGAGAGAGGAAGTAAAGGGAGCCCATGGCCAAAAGGCAAAACAAAAGGTGGCAAAAGAAGGGTGAAAAGGACAACTGGGGGACAACAAAAAGACACTGCAGATGGCCCCACGGCCCGCTGCGGCCTGGTTATGATAACCCTCGACAAAAAGGGAGAGAAATGAAAGAGAGAGAGAATTAAAAGGGTAGAAAAACCTACGAGCCTAGCAATGGAGCATTAATGGACTGGTTTTGTGCGTGCCAAGACGGAGAGATAAGGCTGCAATCGTGTTGGCAACCTGACACGTCTAACCTCTCCCTCTTTCTGATGAAACTTTCCGCCACCAGGCCTTTGAAAGGAGGAATAAGCGTCGCGGGGTTGCAAAATGGGTAGTTCACGCAACATTTGTATATGATCACGAGAAAGTGCTACTGCTTAGTTGGACCACATGGACTGCTCTTCCAGACGGTGAGACTTATTAAGTTACTCTCTTTGGTAATTGATGGGGGGAACGGGCTGTTGAAAAACGAACAGAGTGACATAACAAGAGTAATTTAAGCTTTTCGAAAGCATAAATTCACTTCTCTTTTTTTTTTGTTTAGTAGTTTAATATATTCTCATAATCTATGAGATCTGCGGGGTGAGAAGATAGCTGGGACTACTCATCGTGCCATCTACCACACCAAACGGAGACCGAGGCTGGAAAATGGTGGTTTGCAGCTGGAGACGGAGACGCCAGCGGGGAGGGGCACGTGACAACCGCCCGACCGCGGTCTCCGCCCACGGTCGCCTCGGGTTCCCTGCACCGCAACAGTAAAATATCATTCTCCCGAGGAACATGAGTCTTGTTTAAAGAGCGACGCAGTGGCAGTATCAATGATGGTTATTATAATGCTGTAAGCCGAGACAGTGGTGTGGTGTGGTGTGTCGTGGGGTGCGCCACCCTCTGCTGCGCTTGTCCCTCCCTTTCTCGTGTCTCGCACCACCCTCTCTTGTGGATTCAGATCTCTTTCTTGGTCTCACCCACTGAGCCACCGAAAGAGATTAGACACCGAGGGAGTGAGCGAGAGAGTGTGATCAGTAAATGTAATGGAGCCGAACCTTCCATTTACATCATCGAGATGACGGGGATCGGCGAGTCGGTCTCTCCTACGGCTTCTGCTTGCATCTGAGGTCCTCCAACCTCCTCCTCTGTCTTCCCCTCCCTTGTTTTTTCCGTCAGGTATGTTGGATCGCTCCTACTGGCTACGGCATTTTACGTTGCTAAAGGTTGTAGCTTTTCCTATGGTTCTTTCTTCGCTTCTCATCTTGATCTCGTCAACTTTCTTCGTTTAGAACTCAAAAAGATCGATTTTTCGCTATAATGTGATGGATTTGCTTGTTGCTGTTTCTTCAAAGTTCAAGAAATGAAGATTGTTCTTCTTTTCACTTGTAAAAGTTTGTGGTTTTCTGGGGTCTTCATGCCTGGGTTTACCGCGCTGGACCAAAAACCATCCAAGATTTGAAATCGGTGGCTCCACATTTTGATCGTCATGCACTAAATTTCTCTGAGTTAAAAAGTTAGGGCTCTTCCTCTTCTAAAGTTTAGAACTTGCAGGACATAGGCGTCCGTTTGTAGATGCTTTCTTGTGACAGGCACCAGGTTTTTTCCTCTGCAAAAGTCGCGGTTTCGAGTTTTCTTTTCTAACATTTTGTGGATGCCCTCTGTTCGGATCTTCCTCATACCCCGGAGGTCTCCTGGATTCTGATGTGGTTTGACCTTCAGATGCCAAACGGCTGTATCTCTTTGAGTTCATGGCTGGAATCATGTTTTCTTAATATCTTAAATGTTTACGCAAAGTTGTACAAATCTAAAGATTTAACGTGCTTCTTTTGCCATCAGTTTTAGAAGATGCAGAGGCCATTCCCGCTGCCTCAGGAGGACTTCTCCTTGAAGGAGACAGCCCCCCGCCTTGGAGGCGGAGGACTTGGTGGCGGCGATAAGCTCACCAACACGTATGACCTCGTTGAGCAGATGCAGTACCTCTATGTTCGTGTTGTGAAAGCCAAGGATCTACCAGCTAAGGATGTTACGGGAAGCTGTGATCCCTATGTGGAGGTAAAACTTGGTAACTACAAAGGCACCACTCGCCATTTCGAGAAGAAGACGAATCCTGAATGGAACCAAGTGTTTGCTTTCTCAAAAGATCGGATCCAAGCTTCTGTGGTGGAGGTTGTGGTCAAGGACAAGGATTTCGTGAAGGATGATTTCATGGGAATGGTTTTGTTTGATCTGAATGAGATTCCGAAAAGAGTTCCGCCAGATAGCCCGTTGGCACCACAGTGGTACAGATTGGAAGATCGGAAGGGGGAGAAGGTAAAGGGAGAGCTGATGCTAGCTGTTTGGATGGGCACACAAGCGGATGAGGCATTCCCGGATGCATGGCACTCTGATGCCGCAACAGTTCCCGGTGATGGCCTTGCAAACATCAGATCAAAGGTATACCTCTCTCCCAAGCTTTGGTATGTGAGAGTTAACATCATCGAAGCCCAAGACTTGCTGCTCAATGCAAAGCCAGGATTCCCAGAAGTTTTTGTTAAAGCTACTATTGGCAATCAAACTCTTAGGACTAGGATTTCACCAAGCAGGTGCCCGAACCCTATGTGGAATGAGGATTTGATGTTTGTTGTAGCAGAACCATTTGAAGAACATTTGATCCTAAGTGTAGAAGAGAGAATCGGGCCTAACAAGGATGAGGTGTTGGGGAAGGCTGTTATTCATCTGCAGAAGGTGGAGAGGAGGTTGGACTGTAGGGTAATCAATTCAAGGTGGTACCACCTGGAGAAGCATGTGGCAGCTGATGGTGAGCAGAAGAAGGAGGTGAAATTTGCTAGTCGAATTCATCTAAGGTTATGTTTGGATGGTGGATACCATGTTTTGGATGAGTCCACCCACTATAGCAGTGATCTTAGGCCCACTGCGAAACAACTGTGGAAACCAAGCATTGGTATCCTAGAGCTAGGCATATTGACTGCTCAGGGATTGCTCCCGATGAAGACTAAGGATGGGCGTGGAACTACTGATGCATATTGTGTAGCTAAATATGGGCAGAAATGGGTTCGTACTAGAACGATCATTGACAGTTTTAGTCCGAAATGGAATGAGCAATACACTTGGGAGGTATATGACCCATGTACTGTAATCACAGTTGGCATGTTCGACAACTGCCACTTACAGGGTGGAGACAAGGCAAATGGTGCAAAAGATAACAGAATTGGCAAGGTACGAATTCGACTTTCTACGCTCGAGACTGATAAAGTCTACACACATTCGTACCCCCTTCTGGTTTTGCATACAACAGGGGTTAAGAAGATGGGAGAAGTTCACTTGGCAGTTCGATTCTCCTGTTCCTCTCTGCTTAATATGCTGCATACTTATTCTAGGCCACTGCTTCCGAAGATGCATTACCTACATCCTTTGACTGTTACCCAGCTTGACTACCTGAGGCACCAGTCCACTCAGATAGTGTCAACCAGGTTGGGTCGTGCAGAGCCACCGCTGAGAAAGGAGGTTGTGGAGTATATGTTGGATGTCGGCTACCATATGTGGAGCATGAGGAGGAGCAAAGCTAATTTCTTTCGAATTATTAATGTTTTGAGTGGTTTGATTGCGACCGGAAGATGGTTTGGCCAGATATGCCTTTGGAAGAACCCTATAACGACCGTACTTATACATGTTCTCTACATAATACTGGTTCTGTATCCGGAACTGATACTTCCAACAATGTTCCTCTACTTGTTTCTGATTGGAGTCTGGTACTACCGATGGCGGCCGAGGAAGCCTCCTCACATGGACACTCGACTATCACATGCAGACACTGCCCATCCTGATGAGCTTGACGAGGAATTTGATACATTTACTACATTTCCTACATCCAGACCACCTGAAATTGTGAGGATGAGGTACGATCGATTAAGGAGCGTTGCTGGAAGGGTGCAAACTGTGGTCGGAGACCTGGCTACGCAGGGGGAGAGGTTTCAGTCCCTGTTGAGTTGGCGAGATCCAAGGGCGACTGCTCTCTTTTTGATCTTTTGCCTTGCTGCAGCCATTGTGCTCTATGTAACACCATTCCAAGTTGTCGCCCTCCTCACAGGCTTTTACGTGTTGAGGCACCCAAGGTTCCGGCACAGGCTTCCCTCTGTACCACTCAACTTCTTCAGGAGGTTGCCAGCAAGGACCGACAGCATGTTATGAGAAGCTTTTTGTTTGGAGAACTTGTTCACTCCTGAGACAATGTAGTGGGAAAGCTATTGAAACCTATCAGAAAGCAAGAGCGAGGATCAGTATTTTGGTCGATCGTCAACTCATGCTATGGTGTTCCTCGAACTCTACCTGTGCCAGTCGGTCTTCATGTTATGCATTTCTTTCTTCTCTTATTTGTTTTGTATTGCTTTGTGAGATCTAGTTATGGTTTGAACTGGTCGCTAATGAATGTATTGTTACTGTGATTAGAAGCTGTTGAGTCACTGATTAAGGCCTCAAATCCTATTGTCTGAATGAGTTTTTTGTCCGTCATGGTCGCTTATCTTCTTGGGTGATGTTTCTCGTAAAACATGGTTAGGATAAATCCTTCCAGTTCGTTTGCTCAAATCGTTGTTTATTGGACACCATCTGCTTGTTGAGTGCATTGTTATCGACAGAAAGATGTGAGCCTCAACTCCCAGCTTGTTCCATGGCACTCTGTCTTTGTGCAATCTCTCGAGCATGTGGTATGTCTTCTCATATGGTGATCACTGTTCATATTGACCGGAACTTTGCCTTTGATCCGCAGATGTTGTGATGCATAGAGCTTCTTTGTTTCATTCCTTCCCTTTTGTGGAGTTGTATCTCCGCAGAATCATCAAGCGGTGAATTGTTGGCAATGGCGTGTTTTTGTTGCTGCCTTACATTTCGGAAGCCGAGAGCGTAAATATATTAGTGTCATGCAACCCCTATTATTCTATTTTAGTTTACCGGACAAGAACAGAGTCCCTAGCTTCAGCTCGTGTGCTAATCACGTGAACGAGAAGACCGCTGTGCAAATGAGAAACCCTAATTTTCCCTCGAATTACTTGAGCCGAACGGGTTCACAGGCATGTACGCTGCCTGGCGGCGATGATAGCAGCGATTCGGACGTCGCCAAGCCCTTTGGTAGCTTAACGAACCTGTTGTCGTTGTTCTTGGCTGCGCTGCTGCTTCTTCTTCTTCTTCTTCTTCTTCTTCTTCCTTTTCCTCTCGTCTGTTAGATCTGTAGGGAATCTCTTGGTGGACTTGCTTAATGTTCTGCTTGCTGTGACGATACCACCAAGCCTTCGCTGCTGCTTGCGTCAGATCTATGTGTTGCCGATTTTAATCATCTGCTTTGAGGAAGGAGGAATTTTGCGTCCGCAGCATGCTTGAAGCTGTGATAAATTTCTCCGCTTCTTAAGTTTGTCAAAGTAACCAGTCGCCTTTCTTTGAATTGTTCTAAGCTTCTCCTCCTGTAGAATTCACATGGGAATTGCTAATTCAATTTCTTAGGAGAAGACAATGGTCTCAAACTTCCAAACAAACTTTGCATGTGACACTGGTTTTACCTAACATAATTTAGAATGCATCAAGCGTCAAAATATGAATTTTCTTGTGGTTGTTACGTTTGGGCTTCTTGAACAGAGTGCACATATCAAACAAAAGAAAATTGACGCTTGGACTGATTCCTCTGCAAGAAATCTATCGATGGAGGAGGTAGCAAAGCAAGCAACAAAACTGAAATGAAGCTTGAATTCTATGGATTCCGTAAACCTTAGATTGATTATTGATTTCCCATGGACCATAGACATCAAACTGGCAATTGAACTTATGCCTTTTGTTTTCTGTTTTCTTTAAAAAATGGAATTTTAATCTTAACAAGATGGATTTTTTGCTTCATGCTAGGTCTTTGAATTTAGAGGATTTTACAAGTGGATTGATTAGGCCTATGCAGTGCAAGAACCAGGGAATTTCTTCTGTCAGGTATTGTTGACTTACTTATAGAAGAACCAAATTACGTGCCTTTACAAACAGAGCAGCTGTTTCATTATATTTCATTATGTTTGTAGCTTGCTGATCTTGGATGATTGAAATTATTACTGCTGCTTCTGAACAAATACAAAGAGAATCAATTTTATTTGAAATGCCAAAAAAGCGGCTGCTTTTACAAAGAAGTTACACTCTTTTTCAATTTTGTTAGGTCATAAATGACAACGGTCGGGAGGAAACGATATGGTCCCAGACATCATTGCCAATAACCGTTGGAAAATCCTAGGGTTATTCGTGTTGTGTGCAGCATATATGTAGAAAATAATTATACATTGTTGGATATGTCAGATTGTGCTAAACCATGGACCAAACTCCTAGAAAACCATGCAATCATTCCCAAGTAGACCACGGAATGCAACAACTAAAGGCAGCCATAAGCATCTCATCTAACATGCTAATGGTGATGGGATTGTTAGAAGCAGTGACAATCTGTTGTTTTCTGGAGGAGCTAGGTTGTGTTCATGAATGGAGGCTGGAGCCAGATTATCTTATCGGTTTTATTTTAGTAATCTTGATGTTTATTTTTATCCATATTGGTTGTTAGTTTCTGCTTCTATTATGTTCAACTTATATACTAACAAATCTTGTTTGTGCTGTTATCTTGTCATGACTGTTAATTTGGTTTGTTTATGCTTGTGATCCCATCTTGATCTTTCATCCTGTGTGCCACCTGAATGTAAAACTTGGTTTTGTTTTTGGCTACGATGAAGACAATGTTTCTCCAAGCTTGTCTTCTACCATCATTATTACTATGAATATATTATTCGAGCTTGTAGGGCTATTTACTTATTGTTTTGTAGATATACAAATCATACAGTCTTATTGCGTCTTTTTCTTCCACATGGTTTAGGATTTTTTATAAGCAGCTTTAGGATCTTAAATTTCTCAAAGAAGTGAAGTGACATGAATTATTATACTGCTACATTGTCAAAGATATTAATGTCTCAAATACAAGAATATAGAGCCTAATTAAGAAGCGTACAGGTAGGATTTGATCTTGGGACAGCATCCTTCTAAATATGTTTGAGAAAGATGATAATTGCTGCTAGCCAGAGCTTATGACATGAGTATTGTGTTTTAATTCCACAATGAGAAAAAAGGAAATAAAATTTTTTCGATCTCTAAAATAGTTTGTCCTGCCATGCTGGTCCCCACTAACCCGTATCACTCCTTGATTGAAGCAAGGCTTTGGTGGGTCTTAGCCTTGTTCAGGGTGGTCATCACTTGTGCTGCTTTCATTCGCAGAGAACGACAGGTCTGCAGACTTAATGGCATCCAATCGCATATCGAGAAGATATTTCAGCTTTCCTGTCACCTGTGGGTTTTTGGTATGACGGCCATGCATGCTAAGCGCTGACAACTGGGTGCAGCAACCTTCTCATTTCTCTCCATCAACAAGGTGCAGTGTTCTTCTATCTCAACCGAGAGGGGAAGGAGTGGGTGTCTGAACTCGAAGACAACCAAACCCTTGGTGGCAGGTGCTTTGTCACTTTCTATTCACCTTCAGATCCTTTTTATTTCACGAGAAGAAAACTGATACAATGCTTGAAAGTGACTCATGATCTTGGAACCACCGCAGGCCTACTGTAATATCAATTCTTATCACTTGTTTATGGAATTACCAAAAGGAAGAGGGCAGCACATGATGGCTATGCAGCAAGGAAGTGTCTGCCAAGGCTGCTATACGTGTAACTATTGTCTCTAGTTCCACAAAAAAGCTGTATATTTGGATGTGCCTTGGCAACCATCATTTCTTGTGACATTTCTTCTGCTAGTTGAGTTAAACAAAGGTCCATCACCTATTGCCTTGGTTGGAGTTATGTTTATAATATCAAGATAATAGGCCTACTTTATTCTTGTTGTATTTATTTTCCTGAAGAGAGAGAGAGAGAGAGAGAGAGAGAGAGAGAGAGAGAGTTGTGTTTTGGATGGCTATGCCAATGTCTCCTAGCTATCAGTTGCCAGCCTCATCACAATCGTTTTTTGGAGCCGCCCACCAACTTGAACCAGAAGAATCACTCGACCATTATCGCAGGTATGCAGTTATGTGAAAGAAATTTGCTACAGCATTTTACTTGCTGATATCCACACATCTCCTCTGTGCTACATGTTATATTATAAAGTTCCATTCCTTGAAATCAATCCTTCTGAACATTCTCATCTTTTTTACACAGTGGACGGTCACATGCTAACAGGCATTCTTACCCAGTGAAAACAAGCAAAAAATAATGTTTTTCTTCTTCATGTTATTGTCATTTCAGATATGATCCAGTATGTGTGAGGACCAGGTTGGAAGACACTTGGCCTTTCTTCCTTGGCCATGCTTTTCTCCGACCAGACGAGCTTCATGGCAGTATCATTTCCCGGAGAGTAACATGGAAAAAGATGCTGGAGAACATGTTCCAGAATGCATTGATGTTGCCGTGACATTAAGCTTCCCCCGTTTCAGGTTATGATGAAGAAGACAGTGTACCGGAATCGAGTTGCCATCGACTTTGGAGGAACGAACAAGTTTAGCTTCTAGGCAAGGAAGGTTAGGTCTGTAATCATGGCTGCAACTGAGCCAGCATTGGGTGTGAAACACCGTGACAGGAAACCATAGAGAAGCCTATGGTCATACAGTGTCGAGACCTGTGAACCATGGAGAAGCTCGTCAGCATCTTTTTCATGTCCCTTGATCTCATATAGGTGTCGCTTTGAAGCATAAAGAAATCATCATGAGATTGACTCATCTGAGGCATGCCAAGCTTAAGATTCAAGATCATGTTCTGCAAACGCTATCAGCCCTACTTTTTCGTCTCGAGACTGGTGCTTGATTCCATCTAATTTGTTTGTTGATCAAAGCAGCAAACAAAGAAGCACAGCTAGAGAGAGAGGACTTCGCCCACCTTGCCCTCTGTTGGCTTTTCCTGGGAGGAGAGTTGTCCCTTAGCCAATTGCTGCCAAAAAGAAAGTCCCAGCCCTGTTGGCCCATTTCGCTGGCAGACACGAACATCAAATCGGCAGCGGTAATATTAGCACAAGGTGCCAACACACCTTTTGGTCACATCACGCCAAGATGGAGCAACCAATCTCGATTGAAGGCCTATGTGCCGAATGTTTGTGCTGGTTCTAACCTGTAACTCCATGTTGCTATCCGAAACAATCAATCAAAAAAACAAGCAGCATCACTGTCACAGAATCAACTTCTTCGATCTGGTGGAATTCAGATTAAATTGATTTCTTTTCGGTTTTGATGACTTTATAATTCTTTTTTCAATCAATATGTAGTGACGACGGACATAGCATAGCTTCAGGATCTGTAAATCTTTTACACCTTCATTCAATCTAGTATTAATTAGAAAAATAATTATTGTTGCAGGAGACATATTTCAACTGCAAACACACACACCGAATGCAGCGGAAACCCATACCGGCATCCTCTTCTAATCATCCCTTCCACGAAGAATGAAGAAGTACAGATGGTGTCCTCCAATTGTATATAAAGTCCCCGCCTCATCCTCTAATCCAACGTTACATTTCTTCTTTTCGCTGTCTCTTCCTCCTCGTCGAATCTTGTCTCTCTTCTTCCATAGTTTTCTCTTCGAGTATTATGACGAATCCCCTCATTTCTTCTTTTCGACCTTTTGTTTTCTCTTCGTGCAGTCCCCATGACCTTTCTGTTGCAGTCCCCGCTCTCTGATAGCTTCTTGGTGCCATGGCTTCTTCTCAGCCGCATGGGACCCAGAACGAGGATGTCCACGCCGCCATTGCCAAGGCCGTGGAGCTGAGGTCCCTGCACGCGGCGCTGCTGCAAAGGAGCAACCTTGGTAGCCCCGCCGTCCTCGGCCCCCACGTCGGCGCTTCCCCTTCTCTCTTGCGGCGTTCTAATCCGCTCTCCACGGCCGAAGACTACCCCGTCTTCGCACCTGTGAGGATTCTTGCTGCCCTCAGCCTTCAGCTTCATTCGCTTGTTTGTCTCTAATAAACGCGTTAACTCAGTGTGAATCTTTCGATGGATTCTTTGTTCGGGTTGACCGTGGTGGATTCTTGATGTTAGTATCGCGACAAATATTTGGGGGGGGTTTCAAGTGGATTTTGTGGTTGTTAACTTCCATTGAAACTTCTTGGTATGTTCCTTCTTGATGGTTTCTTGAATGTGGCTGTGAACTACTTCCAGTTGCTCTATGCGTGTTTACTAGGATCTTTTCTGGGGGTGTCTAGCAATGCTTCCCTCTTTGCCTCAACATCCATCATCCTTGGCATGCAGAAATTTTAATTGTCTTAGAGATGAGACATCTTGTAGTGCTAAGACTCTCGCATTATGAATGAATTGCCAACCAGAATAACTACACCAGTAAATGTATGAAAACCAAAATAATAAGATCCTCCTCTGTAAATTTCTCTGGTTGGTAGTTTAGGGATTCTAAGACTAGAGTTGTTTTTATTTGTCTGATTATTAAGCATGTCTCGTCTTACTGCAGGGATAACTTGATCGAGTGTCATTTACTTCAAACTTTGAGTATCTTAGCCATGAACAGATGTTCTTCTTGATTCTTCTTTTTAGGCTTGGATCTTGTTGAGGGCTTTTATTATCCACACTTGAGTTAATAATAAATTTAAAATAATTTGGTCTTACTTTTATCGGTAGGTAGATGTCTACTTATATGGATCATATCACATTGCATCACAGGTGAGGAAGTCGATTCTTAGGCTAATTAGTTTTCATGGCTCATCATTTTTCTCATTTTTTCCATCAATCAAAGACTACTGTGGGCTCTGTTCTCTCTGATATAGGTTTATTGTTGATTTCATTTTATGATGTTTTCTCCAAAAAAAATACTGCTTACTCTTTCCCATGACTGTAGTTTGCTCATTCTTTCGCTTGAATCTGATAAGCAATTAACTAGAAAACACAGTAGGCTAAACTAAGATATGAATGCATGTCTTTAGTGTGGACAATTGGGAACATTCTTCACTCTGTTAATGATCTGAATAGACTTATGGCCTCGAGAAATCTGAAATCTCAACATATTCTAATCTAACAACACTTTTAATTAAAACTGTTGCTGGTCATAGAGAAGTGTTTTGTTTATTTTCTGTTCTTCTCCCCGTTTTGTGATTGAAACTTAAAATGTCTATGTTTGGCAGAGTTACGAAGAAGAGCCATTACGAGCTCATCACTGTATCCATTCAGAAAACCGAAGCTTATCAGGAACCTGGAGAGCCATCAAGCCAGCAGAAGGCAAGCAAGATGAATCAGTAAACATAGTTAGAAACGAACATTCTTCCCCTTACAGCGAGCGGAACATTTGCTTTACAGCTGAACATTTGTCCAAGAGAAGCTCATGCGTAAATCTCAATTTGCAAGCTTCTCTTGTGGCTGATGCCCTCAATTCTTCTAGTAGTAGAACCAGTCCAGGATACGAAACCATCGCTACATGCAACGCTTGCAAGCCTGCAACCATCAATCGGGAATACGAAATCGAGCATAAGATCTTGAAGGCAGTCACAAGTATAGGATCATTGCATGACTCGGAGCCACCAACACATGCGCACACCAAGCACAGAGGGCCTATCCTGTCATGGTTATTCCCCAAATTGAAGAAGAAACCCAAGCCAGAGATGTCGCCAAACCCTATAGAATCCGAAAACATGGCTCAACTTTTGAAGGACTGGGGATTGCTTTCACTTGAATCAGTGAAGAAGGAACTGTTTAAAGCCAACAAGAACAGGGACGCAGCACTGGCAGAAGTCTCAGAAATGAGGTCTTCGCTGGGAGAACTGCAACAAAAGCTAGTCAATTTAGAAACATACTGTGAAGAGTTGAAGAAGGCCTTAAAGCAGGCAAAGCATGTGAAGAATTCCCTGGTTTTGGACCGGCCTAGTTTGTCGACGAGAACAAAATTCAATGGCAGCATAAAAGACAATATGATGACCGTCAGCCACGAGGTAATGGCGGAAGGTTTTCTGCAGATGGTATCAGAAGCCAGGCTATCCGTCAAACAGTTCTGCGAGATGCTGATCCATCAAATTGAAGAGACTGATTGTGAACTGATGGAGAAGCTGAAATCGCTTCTCCAACCTCACCAGATGGCACCCAGTAATAAACACTCGAAAGCATTGTTACACCATGTGGAAGCTCTGATAAACCAATCTTTGTATCAGGATTTCGAGAACTGTGTGTTCCAGAAGAATGGCTCACCGAAATTTCTAGATCTGCAGCAAGATCGCCAGGAGAACTTCTCATCATTCATTTCACTACGGAACTTGAGTTGGAATGAGGTACTGCGCAAGGGGACCAAGTACTACAGTGAAGATTTCAGCAGGTTCTGTGATCAAAAAATGAGCTGCATCGTTTCCTTGCTAAATTCTTCAAGAGCATGGCCCGAACAGCTCCTCCACTGCTTCTTTGTGGCTGCCAAATGCATATGGTTGCTTCACCTGCTCGCTTTCTCGTTCGGCCCACCATTGATGATCCTGCGAGTTGAGGAGAATCAGAACTTCGATCCTCTTTACATGGAAGACATTCCTGTAGACAGAAAGACAGCACAAATCCCGGGCCGAGTTAAGATCATGGTCATGCCAGGATTCTACATTCAAGATAGTGTTCTCAAGTGCCGGGTTCTTTGCAGATATCAGTGATTCATTCTTGGTGCTTGCAGGAGCTGTCGAAATCGACTCTCCATCCTGAAACTGTATTGTTCTTGGGGTACAGGCTTGATAAAACAACTGTAATTTCTTTCCGTCTAACAGGGTAAAAGTATTGTCTTACAGATGAAGTGAGACTGAAAAGAAACGAGGAACTAATAATATTGATGGCATGGGGTTATTGTGATAGAAGTCATGGTGTTATCTGTTGGGAAAAAAACATGTTAATACAGAATAATTTTTTTTCCTCTTTATGTATCCAAATGGGTTCCTCGTCAAAAATAACAACTTGATATTATAAGTAAGTATTAACCAGAATAATATTAATAGCAGAACAACTGATCAATCACAAGTGAGATCGAATTTTTAACATGAAAAACCTAATACGGGAAAAATCACGGGACCGTAGTCCACTTCAAACTTCCACTATCACCAATAATGATAACAGGCTTACAGTAAGTCTTCTCTAAAATAACAAGAGGATCATAATAACATCAAGATCATATATCTTGGCTCAACAAGAGTGCATCATCATCGTATAGATGGATCTCATCTAAGAAAAGCTTTACATCTCACCAAAATAGGTATATCAGGAAAGCATATTAGAAAGGATAAGCCGCATATCGACACCGTTAGGATTGTAGAGTTTACTGCAAGGATTCTCCACATCAAATTTGGGTCAAAACCGATGAAGTTTGGCCACCGATCGTCAAGCAGAAAACTCAGAATCTTAATTTTCTTCTTTTCTCCTTCTCTCTCTTCCCTTTCTCTCACTGTGCCGCACGCGGCACATCGCTGTAGTCTCTTTTTCCTCAACTGCACACCCTAACCTTTTTAATTAACTAATTTGGGCTCAAGCCCAATTATTTGGTCGAAGCCCACCTATGGGCTGGACTCAACAATTCTCCCCTTCCAGCTCATATGGTGGGTTGTACTAAGCTCGCTCTTCGTCTACAAGCTTCAAGTTTCTCCTTAAGCAAAGACTTTATCAACATGTCTGATCCATTCTCATTGGTATGCACCTTTTCTAACTGTAATTCTTTCATCTCAAGCACATCACGGATCCAATGGTATCTCACATCAATATGCTTGGATCTAGAATGGTATGTTGAATTCTTGAATAGGTGAATGACACTCTGACCGTCACAATAAATAGTATATCCTTCCTGTTTCATGTCCAATTTCTATAGAAATTTTTTCATCCATAAAGCTTCCTTACAGGCTTCAGTAATAACTATGTATTCTGCTTCTGTGGTTGATAGAGCAACACATTTCTGTAACTTAGATTGCCAAGAGACTGCTCCCCCTACAAATGTCATCAAGAACCCCGAAGTGGACTTTTTGGAATCAGTATCACCAGCCATGTCTGCATCTGTGTAGTACTCTTCTAACATAGGTTCACGACTGCTAAAACATAAATAGAACCTGAAAGTACCTATTAGATATCTTAATATCCATTTTACTACTGCCCAATGTTCTTTTCCAGTATTAGAGAGAAATCGACTAACAACTCCAACTGTATGAGCTATATCTAGCCTAGTACAAATCATAACATACATCAAACTGCCCACTGCAGATGAGTAAGGCACTCTGGACATTTCTTCTTTTCCTTTCTTACTTGTCGGACATTGTTTTGAGCTGAGCTTAAAATGACCTGCAAGTGGAGAACAAATTGCTTTAGCTTTACTCGTATTGAATCTTTCAAGAACCTTCTCAATGTAGGTCTCCTGAGATAACCAAATCTTTCCTTTCTTCCTATCACAAAGAATCTTCATACAAAGTATTTGTTTTACCGATCCCAAGTCTTTCATAGCAAAAGACTTACTTAACTCTCTTTTAAGTTTTTCAATTTTATCAGCATCATGACCAACAATCAGCATATCATCAACATATAGTAGGAAAATAATGAAATCATCATTTGAAAACTTCTTTGTAAACACACAATGATCAGATGTGGTTCTATTGTACCCTTGGCTTATCATAAAGGAATCAAACTTCTTGTACCACTGTTTGGGTGCCTGTTTGAGACCATATAAACTTTTTCTTAGCTTACACACTAGATTTTCTTTTCCCTTAATTTTAAAGCCTTTTGGTTGCTCCATGTAAATTTTTTCTTCTAGATCACCATGAAGAAATACAGTTTTCACATCAAGTTGCTCAACTTCTAAATCCAAACGGGCAGCTAAACTAAGAACAACTCGAATATATGACATTTTCACCGCAGGAGAAAATATTTCTTCAAAGTCAATACCTTTCTTCTGATTGAATCCCTTCACAACTAGTCATGCCTTGTATCTTTGTTGTGAGCTATTATTTTCAGTCTTCAATCTATAAACCCATTTATTCTTGAGAGCTTTCTTCTCTTTAGGCAACTTTACCAAGTTATAGGTGTGGTTCTCAAGCAAGGATCTCATCTTTTCTTGCATGGCTTTAACCCACTCATTCTTGTGCTCATGTAGAATAGCTTCCTGGTAAGTTCCTACAATCTCCCCGAGACAGATCAAGAAGCATAACATACTCATGTGGAGGATATCTTGTAGATGGTTGTCGCTCTCTTGTGGATCTTCTTAATAGAATCTCAAACTCACTCAAATAGGTGGTGGAGGTGCTTGCTCAAGGTTACAACAAGCCATCAATTCTCCCCACTAATCCTTCTCGACGCCCTCCAAGCCTTTCTTGACGCTGCAGTATCATCACTAATATTCTCACCACATTCTTCTTCTTCATCTCTCCCTCGATGATCATCATGAACTATAGGTGGAGGAATCTTTGAACCCAAATTCTTCTTGTAAGAGATAGATGCTTTGTTGGAGCTTTAAGAAATATAAACAGAGGTTTCTTCCACTTAGGCTTCTCAACATTATCATAATTATTAAACAATTGGTCTTGAAACACAACATCTCTTACGCTTCTAACAATCTTTTTTGTTCATTGGATCCCATGCCATAACTGTGCACACCCAAACTCTTAAGATTTGGTCGCTGACTATATCCCAAGAAAATACATGCCTTTGCCTTGATCCTTGGTCAAGCTTGGATCTCTCATCTTTGGGAATATGTATAAATGCTTTGCACCCAAAGACTCTCAAAAGTGATCATAAGATATATCTTTCCCTTTCCATACTCTCTCTCGAATATCACCTTTCGTGAGGAATCGATGGAGAAAGATTTATCGTCAATCAGAGTTCTCATAGCCTCCCCCCAAAATAACTTAGGTAACTTGGCGTGAAAGCATACACCTAATCCTTTCTTCTAATGGTTCTGTTCATCCTTTCGCCACACCCCATAAGCGAATGTGCAAGTTTCCACTCTTCAGCCAGACTCCGATCATACTTGAGAGTTTTTCCCGGAACTGCATTTTTTCTCAAGCATAGCCCCGATACCATGAAATCTGCAATAATTCTCAAAAAGACCCGACTGCCATGGCATTATCTGCTCGAACACTCTTTAGCTTTGTTCACCGATGTGGAGCTCTTGCGCGCTTTCTCTTTCAACACTGACATGAAATTCTTTGAAGACATCGAGTACTTGGTCTTTAGATTTCAAAGCAAAAGTCCAAACTTTTCTAGAATGATCATCAATAAAGGTAACGAAATAAAGAGCACCTCCAAGAGTTCTAGTTTGCATAGTACAAACATCAGTATAACTAGATCAATAATATTTGATCTTCTAGATAGCGGATAAGTATGAAATTCAACTCTATGTGTTTTTCCAACTAAGCAATGATCACAAGATTTAAGAGATGTACCTTGCAACTCTGATAAGAATGGTGGCCCTCGCCTTTCCACTGTCACCCTGGGTTGAGTCCGAGCAAGAGTTTGAAGTCCCTTCTCCCGATATGACCAAGCCTCTTATGCCAAAGATCTATGCTTTCACCCTTTTGAATTGCATTAATCTCTCCTTTGTGTAGTTTAGCTTCCATAATATAAAAAGAGTTCAACTTCTTTCCTCTCGCCACAATTAGAGAACCTTTAGTGAGCTTCCATTTGCTTTCACCAAAGTAATGTGTAAATCCTCATCATCAAGTCGAATTCCTTGAGTTTGCTTTCTCACCTCTGTATCATCAGCAATTCAGACGATTCATCCTTGGCCATATCTCGGAATATGTCTAACATCTTTGAGTATCAATTTGCTCTCAGTACTGGTCTCTAAGCAAATATCTCCAATACTCACAATCTTGGATGTACCATTGTTTCTTATTCTAACATTGCCAAAATCACCAGCAATATAGGATCTGAATAAATCACCATGAGAAGTAACATGGAATGAAGCACCAGAGTCAATTATCCGATTCTTGTCAAGCCCTTTACAAGCTTTAGGGACACTGACAAGCACAAGCATTACACCGAACAAGCCGCTTACAATAATTTGTCCGTGACATTAGTCCGTGAAGACTAACACATCATCCATCATCAACAAACTCTAAGAAATATAAACAGAGGTTTCTGAAACAATATCACCTTCACTCCAAACTCTTCATGATTATATCCCAAGAAAATACATGCGTATTGGTCTCATATCTATCATTTTTCTTCCTTTATCACCTTTCGTGAGGAACTGATGGAGAAAGATTTATCATTCTCATTTCGCTTCCAAAACCTACACTCTTTCTTCATATGACCTTTCGCCACACCTTTTCCTTGTTGCATGGAAACACCTTTCGATATCTCTTCTAAACTTGGATCTTCCTCTGTGAAATTCTTTGAAGAGTAACTATGTGGATTTCTCTGTGACTTCTTCCATGTCTTTCTTTTTAGTACACTTTTGATAACAAGTGCACCGTGAAGAAGATTCTCCTGTTCTTTCCTCCTTTGTGTATCGCATCTTCATTCAAGCTTCCATTTGAAAACTATCTTTAACCATATCTATAGTTAGAGTCCCCTTGGCGTGGAGTTACAAATCTTGTCACCACATATGTTTTCCAACTTTTTGGTAAAGAGAATGATATCACCTTCAAAGTAGCAATCCATGCATTTCATGATCTATATTCATTTTAATAGCAACCAACTTGTTTGCAAGACTTCAAAAATGTGGATTTCTAGGCTTATGTGCTCAAAGTAATATTGTCACCATCTTTATATTTCAAATTAACAAGCCACATATGTTTTCCAACTTTCATATAGTTAGAGTCCACTAAAGAGAGAAATTCTATTTTCCACTATCTTTTAATAGCAACCAACTTGTTTACAAGAAACAATATTGTCAGATTTTCTAGCCTTTTCCAAACAATATCAACTCTGGTTTTCAAATCCTTTTCCAAATATGCTAAATGCAGATTTATATCCATCCATCTTCTAATATAAGCAATAGCTTTCCTGTGTTGGACCTCTCATTCCTCCTCTTCCATAGTAGAGGGTTTTTCTTTAACTTTGATGGGCTTATACAAATCTTTGCAATAGAGCAAGTCTTCCATCATACGTCTCCAAGTGGAATAATTTGATGAGTTCAATTTAATCATACCATCTGATTCTTCCATTTCAATCACACAAGAAAATTAGTAGCAAATAACAACCTACTGCTCTAATACCACTAGTTGGAAAAAAACCTGTTAATGTGGAATAATTCTTTTCCCTCTTTGTATATCAAAATGGGTTCCTTATCAAAAATACTAACTTGATATTATAAACAAGTATTAATCAGAACAATATTAATAGCAGAACAACTGATCAATCACAAGTGAGATCGAATTTTTAACGTGGAAAACCCAATACGGAAAAAATCACGGGATCGTAGTCCACTTCAAACTTCCACTATCACCAATAATGATAATAGGTTTATAGTAGATCTTCTCTAAAATAACAAGAGGATCATAATAACATCAAGATCATGTATCTTGGCTTAACAACAGTGTATCATCATCGTAGAGATGGATCTCATCTAAGAAAAGCTTTAGATCTCATCAAAATAGGTATATCATGAAAGTATTTTAGAAAGGATAAACCACAGATCGACACCGTTAGGATTGTAGAGTTTACTGCTAGAATTCTCCACATCAAATTTGGGCCAAAATCGATGAAGTTTGACCACCGATTGCCAAGCAAAAAACTCAGAATTCTAGTTTTCTTTTTTCCTCCTCTCTTCCCTTTCTCTCACTGCGCCGCACGCTGCATGCCGCACACAGCTCGCTGCACACAGCTACAGTCTCTTTTTCCTCAACTGCACATTCTAATCTTTTTAATTAATTAATTTAGGCTCAGACCCAATTATTTGATCCAAGCCCACCTATGGGCTGGACTAACATTATCGTAGTAGCTGCAGATTCTGAAACCATTTTTGTGTAACAAGCTCGTAGGCTACGGTCTTCTTATCGGATTCTTATGTCACGATCCGAACGAGCCAAAAAGCCCGTTAAGAGAGCCACGTGGTTCCCACGTGGCGATGGCTGGATGATCGGCTCATTGGTAATTGATGGCTCCCGGTCGAAGTCGATCCACCGCAGTTCCGGCTGGCTTGGAAGGGGGAAAGGAAGAGCGACCGGACACGATGGCTGTCGATGGTGAGGAAGACGATCTGCTCCTCCCGCTACGCCGCCTCGAGATCTCCGACAACGCCAAGGGCTTCGTCGAGCTCCTCTCCCAGCTCAGCCCCGCCACCTCACCCCTCTCCGACGCTGACTTCCTCGCCCGATTCGCTGACCTAGCTGCCCTCGGAGACGACCACCTAATCGTCGTCGCCGAGGACCAACGCTCAGGCCGGATCGTCGCCACAGGCAGCGTCTTCCTGGAGCGCAAGTTCCTCCGCGGCGGCAGCAAGGTCGGCCACATCGAGGACGTCGTCGTCGACGCCGCCGTCCGCGGCCAACATCTGGGGCAGCGGGTGGTCCGCTACCTCGCGGACCACGCCAAGGCCGCTGGCTGCTACAAGGTCATACTCGACTGCACGCCCGATCTGAGGTCGTTCTACGAGAAGTGTGGGTTCACGGAGAAGAACATCCAGATGGCCCTCTACTTCTGATCACAGAATGGCCCGTCGTCTAGTTGATTCATTGCTCGGGTAATCTGAAATCTATTCGCTTTGCTATTTATTTGAACTGTGCTGCTTCCGTTTCTCTTTTGGGTGTATGATTTTGGATGTGCCTGTTAGATTTTGTTGACATGTTGGTATAATTTGAAATGTAGCTCTTTGAACTAATTTGATTCAGATAAATATGCAAAATGAGGTGTGAAATCAGATATAGAACCACATAATCTTGCCACTGAGTGTGTGGGTATATCTTTGTTCTTCAAGCAATAAATAGAATCATCTTGGACATTTTGTCCATTGGAATTGATAATAAGCAAAATATAGACTTCGGATGAAGAAAAAATCATACTTGTTTTTGTTTCATTGTTTTTTGGTTGTCATTGGGAGGAGAAAGAAGATCAAGGGAACTGTCCAATTGAATTGAATTGCACAGGATAATATGAATATATGCATATGTCGAAGACAAATAGTACTGGAACTTTGAGATGTATATCTGTCCGGTTCACATCCTGCCATTGGTATGATGATGACCACACACAATTGTTTAGCGAGTTCTTCTGTTGCTCAAGTTACAAGTTCTCTAGGATTAGTAATTACATCTTGTCAAATTGCATGACTATTCTATTGGGTGCAGATGAGGTGAAATCTTGAGGAGGATGTATTCCACAAAGAACACGTGCATAGTAACCAATAGAACATCATAAATGCTCTATGTGAGTATGTTCAGTCAAATAGGTGGTTAGAGAAAAAATTGATAGACATTTAATCATGTTGCTGACCTTACGATTTACAAAAATGCATAGTAGACTCAATAAGGCCTTGCGATCATACAGTGCAACAAATTACAAAAATTTCGTGCCTTATTCTCCTCTTCATTGCCCTATTGGTCTCTTAGTACTAACTAGTTATTTAATTTCCCAATTCGACGTATGTACACCACCGCATAAACAAAATTTATGAGGTGAATAAATTATTATACAATATTAGTTTAATTAATCATAAACAAAATTTAGTTAGTTTAATTAGTGAACTAGTTTAACCCCATCGTTGTCTTTCACTTGTGGTGGTTATTATACAATATTAGTCAAGCAGTTTCCTTCTTATCGGATATATGCAACACGGAATACATGAAAAATCCATTTTGTCGTTTATTTTTTTTATTATGTCTATCTTTTGCTGAGGGAAAAAGAACGAAACTTACTTTGCATTTGAGGATGTGAGATTGCTGCTTTGCCTATGTACCTCATTGAAGTCTGTTTTATGTGTCTGTTCTCTTCAATGCTTATTATATACCAAACCAAAATTAGTGTAAGAGGTGTGCTTATGGTAAGTTAAAGCATTTTTTTTTTACTGTGGTATACTATAGAGAGTAATTTTTTTGTTAGAATTCCTCATCTCTATTAACTTGTTGGTAGAACAATCTGATGTGGATTGAGAGATACATACATGATCCCACAAAACATCTGGTACATACTACCTTTCTAGAGAAACAAGCATTGGTAGCCATTAAATGCTTTAGTTTAATTCCTAGCAGGTAATGAATAAATTGTGATGTCTTCTCTAGTCACTGATTGTTTCATTGAAGCTAAAATTCTTAATCTGGTTCTCACTCTATTCCTGTTCGTTTCACCAAGTCATCTTTTCGAGATTGATATCTTCTGTTCTTCTTTGGTTTCTCGAGACTTACAAAAAGTAGTTTTTCAATTGAATGGAAGACTTGCATCCTCATATAACATTCTGCACCTAATAGCTGTAGCATTTTCGCATCAAATTGGAAATGGAAAGAAACTAGAGGACTGAAATGCTGTCTAAGGATCACATAATAGTCTTACATCTTTCTTGATTTTGACAGAAAAATAGATTGTTACATTAAGTCATCATATGTGCAGAACCAAGAGGTTAACTTCCATGTTCTAGATATGTGTTGCCCAGCCATGCAGCTATTCAATGAAAAGAACCCCTGCCACTGATGATCCACAATTACAAAGATAAGCATCAACTGAAGGATCTTGCTGCTGCTGATGTATTAGACGAAAACCAGGATGACCTTTAACTCCACGCACAATAGATCGGCATCAAGACGGAATGAAATAGACCACAATGGATTCTATTTGTTGCCTGTTTCTTGAATTCTGGAAACCGATAATCTTAGTTACTCTTTTCACCAAAAGTCTTTTGGGATTTGATTGTCGATCCAGGTTGCCTATGAGTTAACTATGATCCTTTAACCAAGAAGGAACCTAAATAGGATGGCTTTTCATTGATCAAAATGCGTGTTTATATGTGAAGGTCTTACCTGAAACTAAAATATAATCAATTTGGATCTTGAGTGTTCACATCATAGTCTTTCAATATTAGTATATTTGCCTACTTAAATCAGTTTGAATCTTCAATCTCGATTAGTTTGCTTCACTTTTCCACCTCTTATTCCCTGATTTATATTCTGCCATTATGACTTGGGCAACGTTTTTTCCTTCCGAAATCTAATGTTAGAATTGGTTTGGTCTAAGACAGTTATTTTCTTAGCTGCTGGATTTATGGTAATTAGTTCCAGACCTGTTGTGTGCTCTCGGCACATCCAATCCCTTTATCTTCTATGTTTCCTGTGCGCCTTACCTGGCATGCACAGTTGATTCGGAATGCTTCGCCGACTATATTTATGTGCATCAAATGAGATGGGCCCTAACGCCCCCCACCGCCTATGTGGATCCGGCCCATCTTATTTCATCTGCGGTGCTTTACAACTCACACTTCCCAGTTACGGAGCTTATGGGGGTTCCCTCACTCTTCAAAGGAGCACATAAACCCATGGCACAGAGCGAGGAAAAGCTCGCCCATCCCTCCATGCCGCCTCGTAGGCTCTCCTTCGTCTTCCTCGTCGTCGCCGTATGGGCTGGCGGCGGCGCCGGATGCCCAGCATCCGACCGCGAAGCGCTTCTGGCCTTCCGGTCGGCCCTGTCTGAGCAGCACCTGGGGATCTTCTCTTCGTGGACCGGCGACGACTGCTGCTCCCAGTGGTATGGCGTGAGCTGCGACCCGCCCACCGGGCGCGTAGCCGACATCTCCCTCCGTGGCGAGTCGAAGGACCGCTCCGGCGGCCTCATGTACGGCCGTATCTCGCCGGAGATCTGCCGCCTGGACCGCCTCACCGCCCTCGTCCTCGCCGACTGGAAGCACATCTCCGGGCCCATTCCCCCCTGCCTCACCTCCCTCCCCCTCCTCCGCATCCTCGACCTCATCGGCAACCGCCTCTCCGGCCCCATCCCCGACGACATCGGCAACCTTTCCCGCCTCGCCGTCCTCAACCTGGCCGACAACCAGATATCCGGCTCCATCCCCGCCTCCCTCTCCGCCCTCTCCTCCCTCATGCACCTTGACCTCAGCAACAACCAGATCGCCGGCCCCATCCCCGGCGACTTCGGCGAGCTGCGCATGCTCAGCCGCGCCCTCCTCGCCCGCAACCGCATCTCCGGCGTCATCCCCTCCTCCGTCGGTCACATGGCCCGGCTCGCCGACCTCGACCTCGCCCAGAACCGCATCTCCGGGGAGATCCCGGCCAGCCTCGGGTCCACGCCGGTGCTGTCGTCTCTATACCTCGATTCGAACCGGCTCAGCGGCCAGATCCCGGTGGAGCTGTTCTCCAGCCGGGGGCTGGGGATCCTGAACCTGAGCCGGAACGCTATCGAGGGGGAGATGCCGGACGCGTTCGGCTCCCACTCGTACTACACGGCACTGGACCTGTCGTACAACCGGCTGAGTGGCCCGGTGCCGAAGACGCTAGTGATGGCGGCTTACGTGGGCCACTTGGACCTCAGCCACAACCGCCTCTGCGGCGCCCTCCCCGTCGGCTCCCCCTTGGAACACCTCCAGCCCGCGTCCTTCGCCGACAACCACTGCCTCTGCGGTGGCCCGCTGCCAGCTTGTAAGTGAGGAGCAGGGTACAAAGAACCCAGCGATGGTAACGTGAACTCTCTCTCTCGCTCTCTCGGACTGGTGATTCCTCCTACTGCACCTGAGAGTAAATAAACAGGGGTAGGGGAATGTAATTGCTTGCATGAGGTTAATTCAAAGAAGCTTCCAATCCCGCGATCTCGCTGCGTACACGAGCAGTCATCATCAGCTCGGTACGGTCGTACGAGCAGTATTTTCTGTTCATGCCGGTCTCACATGTCATGATTATATCGAAGCAAATGTTTTTAACCTTTGGTGATATGTATCTCGTGCAATGCGTGTGAACGGCGAATTAGGATATGTATGTATATATATACATATATACATATATCTATATATATACATATATATTCTAGTACCTTCCTCTAATCACCAGCCACGTCGTGCCAGCATGGAGCTTTGGAGTCGATGTGGCACCTCGAACCCTGTGAGGTGGTAGATCATGCTTGCGCTGCTTGGGATCGTACGAGACGGCATTGCAGAGCACAGAATCGCTTGAGAATGCGTGAAATGGCATCGCACGACACGAAATCATGCAGGTAGGTCCGTGTTGTGCGGAGTGTACGAGCCAACCACTCGAAGCCTCGATAGTCATTAACGAATCACGTACGATCGACCGTCGATTGTAGGTATAAAGGTTAACCTCCTAGCCAGCGTCTGGTGATCGAATCTAGGCTACTCTTAACTCCTTATATTGACTTAAGTTTCGAAAGGATCGAGTTAGGGATCCCCCTCCTGACTTCGGCCTGTGTGTAGGAACCCAACGCGGAAGAGCTTAGTGTGGAAGAACCGACTCCTTACTCTACCTCAGGTCAACCCAACAAACGATGTTTCAACCCAACCTGGCACCGACCCCCTCTTCAAGAAACCATGTGGACGATCTTGTGTTCTTGGGATCGAACCGAGCGGTGCTAACTGTTGGGAAATCACGAATTGGCATCTCATGCACAGCGGAAAATAAAAACAAGATCATATTTTCTATAGTTAAGCACTTGGTTGTTATGCGACAATTGTTGCATGAAAAAATCGTAAATCCAAAAAATCGCACGTATCATGTTAGAAGCGTTACCTAGGAAGATCGTATATCCTCGAATGTTTCAGATCCGATGAAGAGGATGAAGGAGCACTAGCGTACCCCTCTCTAGCGGTAATCCACATAGTGAACGCAGCGACGACGCTCTTCAGATCACCGCAGGGTCTCCCTGTCCACGTGCATCACAAGGCTACCGGAGCCAAGGAGGAGGAGAGGAGGCTGAGGATAATACGAGGGGTGACTTCCAATAGCTCTAGCTTATGAAAGAGGGAGTTCCTCCTATTTATAGAAGTGTAGGAAGCTTCTCCTTAACGGATCATATTCACATTGGATCTCTATCCAATTATCCAATTGGATGTCTATCTAATTATCTAATTGGATGTCTATCCAATTATCCAATTGGATGTCTATCCAATTATCCGATTGAATCTTATCCACAGGATCCAAACTAGGGGCTTCGCAGATATCTCATATCAGCACCTCTACTCATCGTAACATCCACCTAATGTGTGTGACCCTCTAGGCCCGATATCGAGCTGGCTGTGAGTCGCTCCCGTCAGAACTCCTTTTAACTCGGAACTCCTTTCGATACAATGAATTATTATCTCCATAATAATTCACTCGACTCATCGACTATGGACGTACTATGCCACTACGCCATAGTCCCTAGACGGTATATGAAGATCTAATCCATCGCACCTATGTGTCCTCAATTACCATGCATTTATAGTCCCTCATCCATTTAATATTCCAGAGACCGTATATTGGGCATAGTAATGTCATGCCCATACGGAATCCTGTCTGAGTCTCGCTCTAATCGGATTCTCCCAAAGAACTCATCTCTCAATTCAAACGACCTTGGCTAGGGATTTTGCCTGAGCGAGTATACACGGGATATTCCTCTCATGATACCGAGAGTAGATTATCCTCTATTAATACTCAATTGCCTTCGTAAAGTTGGCTACCATTCCCGAGAACTAGTTGTACCAGATTTGAAACTTTCTAAACCTATAAGTCTGGCGTTAAAGAATGGAGTACTCATACAAGGCATCTTTGGTGTCTCAAGTCTAAGGACCAAACACATAACTGGGACTATGGAATCATTGTTTGACGTTATGTATCATTAACCATTCATCATTCTGTAAGCGGATCAATCAGTGAACTCATTCTCCAATAAGCACCTGCATTGTACCTTTAGTGTCCCTACACGAGCGACTATGAGACCAGTTGCCTCTATCATATGGATAAATATATAGTGCACTGGTTTATCCGATTATCTCGATATCCTTTCTTGAGTAACCTATGATCGGGATGATTTAGGATCAGTATTTAAAGGTGAATCGGTCTCATTTTCGTGATATCATCATGATCCGATTCTCATTGCACAGATCCAAGGACATCATAATATTCATCTAGATAATATGTGATAAAATACCAGTAATAATAAGCAAAAAGATTGACACAACGTATTACAGGTGCCATCACTCACGTGATTGGCTTATAGGGCACCTATAACTAACATCTCGGCTAGTCAGAGCCCGAGTCATGTACCTCAACCAATTAGAGCCTGAGTCATGCATCTCAACTAGTTAGAGCTCGAGTTACGCATCTCGGCTAGTCAAAGAATCATTTATCTTGGCCAGTTAGAGCCTGAGTCTCATATCTCGGCCAGTCAGAGCTCGAGTCACGTATCTCAACTAGTTAGAAACCGAGTCATGCATCTCGGCCAGTTAGTGCTTGAGTTCTACACCTCAACCAGGGAACGTGCTATGACGAACACGCCTCTTGGTCGTGCGACTCGACAAGAATGCTCGTCGTGGCGGGCAAAGAAGATAAAGGCAAACTGCCCGACTCAAATGAGCACTACGATGGAAGATTGCATGCACTTAAAGGAATCATGAACCCAACCAATCACCTGCAGCGCAAAGACGTACCCCAAGCCCCTCTATGAGGAGCCCAAGGCATATTCTAGTACTATCCTCTGATCACAAGTCAGCAACCACGTTAGAGCCAACATGGGGCCTTGAAGCTGATGTGGCACACGCACGTCGACATGGCACCTCGAACCCCTATGAGATAGCAGACCATGCTCGTGTCGCTCGGGGCCGTATGAGAAGGCGTCGCACAATATGGAACCGCCCGAGAACATGTGAAACGGCGTCGCGCAGCTCGAAATCGTGTAGGTCAGTCCATGCCTTGCGGAGTGTAAGGGCCGATCGCCTAGAGCCTTGACGACCATTAACAGATTGCGTACGACCGACCTTGAATACAGGTATAAAGGCCGACCCCTTGGCCAACACTAGGAGATCAGACCTCGGACAGTAAAAGCACCCTCAACTCCTCATAATGACTTAAGTTTCGGAGGGGTCGAGTCAAGAATTCCCCTCTTGACTTCAACTTGTGTGTAGGAATTCGACATGGAAGAGCCCAGTGTGAAAGAACTAACCTCCTGTTTTACCTTGAGTCGACCTAGTAGACAGTGTTCCGACCCGACCTAGCACCGACCCTCTCACATCAAGAAACCACGTGGATGACCTTGTGTTTTTGGGATTGAACTAAGTTGTGCCGACCCTGTGTTGTTTTAGTGCACTAGAGGGACCGGCGTGAAATATAATGTGCGCGCGGTTGGCTGATGCTTGCCTCGCCCAATTGGATGGTCTAACAAAGTTAGTGTCGGTGGACCGGACAATAGATAACGACATCAACAACTAATTAGTAGCGTTACTGCCTTCACCAACTACTGTCGGTGCAAATTTCTACCTTGTCGATCGTAGCTGACAAGTAATGGGGACAGAAAGGACACCCTTTTATAGGAAATGAGTAAATAAATAACACACACACACACACTCTCTCTCTCTCTCTACGGACTAATTGACATCAAGGAATCATTCGAATTTTTGTTGTTCCGTTTATAAGTGTGTTTGCTGAGAAATTACCGGTGGCTTAGGTGTGATGGTTCTCCAATCAAGCGTGAGGAGCCATTCATAGTGATTCACTGAGCAACAGGCTACCCGAATGAGATCGGAGATGTGCGAGGTATAGCAGGCAACGGTGGTGTCTCTGTCCTTGAGATTGGAATGGCTCAGACATGAAAGCGGAGGTTGTTCCAAATCATTGTCGCAGCAAATATATGTCTCCGTGCAGACGCGGACAAACCCCTTCTGCAAGGGAGATGGTCATCGCGAATCTTTGCGTACGATCATCACTGAATGATTTCTTCTTTTCGTTGGACATGAAGACGGACAATGTTATCCCGACTGCTCGCGCTTGCTCATCACAGACGACTGATGGCTCCTCCGTTCACAGCGATCGCTCGCGATCTGACTATTTGAGGCCGGCGGGGGGAGGAGGCAGGATGGAATGATCGACCCAACTCCAACCGGCAGTTGCCATCGTCGTTTGTGGGCAAATGAATGATAGAAAATCATGATATATATATATATATAATGATAATTTTATATTTTTTTTTACATATTTTGATACTTAATTAATTTATGATTTGAGGATCAATCATAGATTCAAGTACATAATTTAAGCACATGATTAAGAAAGTTTTTTTCTCACTTATACAAATACGTATTACCACAATGAATGAAATCATCTTTTTCATAATAATTTTTTTATGGTATCTTGGCCTTGTTGCTTTAAGGCTCCATCGTCGTGGCTCTCTTTTTCTCAACCCTACATATTTATTGGCAACTATTATTTATCTTCTTCGCCTATCTTGTTGTTGCTTTATAACTCTTCCTGTTTTCATATTTAGTGTTGGACCAAATACAAATACACGTGATTCCTCCCTACCAATCTCCTAGCACGATTTGCTCTGCAACAGATCTACTCTACATTGTTAACATGATCAGACTCCTCTAGTGATCGACTAGCTTCTTCAATGATCCTTTATCGTTGCGTTGTTTTGCCTAATGGGCATTCCCTTTGCTCCTACTTAGTACTCAACATATTCAACGGTATCATCATTCTCTTCTTATCAACCGTTGAACTCACTAGCACCTCAGATCTACAATCAACCTCTCGATGATAGTTCATTGCTTACCACCATCCTTTCGACCATGCTATCAGCACTCATAATCAAGAGGATTCGGGAGAGGAAGGAAGAGATTGCCCTCTTTTGTATATTTCAGATTAGATCCTCCCTTGTGCATTTCTCAAATTCGATCTCCTTTGTCAGATCAGATCCTGCCTGTGCACTTTTCATATCTGATTTCCTCCAATAGATCATATCTCTACCATCTATACATCTAAGTTGGACCATCAATTGGTTCTGAATTTTTCTTATTGGATTACAACAATTTCTTAGCATATCTTCCTTCTCTACATCTGACGCTCTAATTATTATTTCCTCAGGAAATAATAGTTTATCTCAACCTAGAAGACTTATATCTGTCAATGTAGCAATTCTAAAACTCTTCAAGCTCTCCAAAAGTGACAACTATGCATCTTGGTAAGCACATCACTATTTTTTTTATTTGGATATGATCTATTAGGCTACATTAATGTCTCTCGTAGTTGTCCATTAGAAAAAAAATCAAATATCATAAGAATCCATCCCAATGATAAATCTTTATCATAAGTTATGTCTACAACAAAATCATCTTATTCTACAAGTCATTCAGGTCTCGGTCGTTAACTCCATAGTATCACTAATCTCTTCATATAGTACTACAGTAGAAGTATGGTCAGCCACTCTCATTGATCGCTCTTGCACTTATATGCTAATTCTTTTATCTACTTTGATTAAAATAATATAAGAGGGAAGTATTATTATTAATTATATACAAAATCTAAATGTTATTATAGATTATTTGACTTTAATAGGTCAAGTGATGAAAAAGTCATTATTTATAATCTTAATGGCCTAGAAGATGAATATAAGAACTGATGGTATAATTTAGGCATATGACTCATCAAATGTCATTTGAATAACTATATGACAAGCTGATTGATCATGAAACATATTCGAAACGAGAAGAGAGAAAGATGAGACAATTATCACACCTCAATTCAATCAAAAATCCAAAGAAAAAGATAATCAACGCAACAAAAACTTTAATAAAAGACCAAATAAGATGCCTGTTGGACACATGGGTAAACACAGAGCCATCATCCTCTATTACACTATCAACTCTCCAACTATTATAGCAATTTCAACCCAAACAACTCAAGAGATAATTCCAATTACAACTATACATCCAACAAAGATATGTTGATCTTGACCTAAGCCTACTACTACATCAACTAGTCTCAAGCAAACATCATAACTAATCTGACTATTTGCATTTGGATTGTTGACTTTGGTGCTTATTATCATATTACTTATGATTAACAGAATTTATCTATTCATACCAAATATGGAGGCAATGAAGACATCATCATTAGTAACATTATGGAATTACTATCATTCATACTGGTTCCATAATGCTTAATTCACACACAAACTCAATGATGTTTTATGTGCACTTCATATCAAACTAAACCTTATTTATGTTTCTCAATTATATAAACAAAATAACACATATATTAAGTTCTTTCATAACTCGTTTCTTGTAAAAGATTTGAGCGCGGGGGTGCTTTTGCTGGAAAATTACAAATTGGCATCTCATGCGCAGTAAAAAACAAAAATAAGATCAGATTTTCTATAATTAAGTACTTGGTCGTTGTGTGATGATTAGTGCATAAAAAAATTGTAAATCCAAAAAATCACACATATCATGTTAGAAGCATTGCCTAGGGAGATCATATATCCATGAAATTTTCAGATCTGATGAAGAGGATGAAGGAATACTAGCGTACTCCTATTTAGCGGTAATCCGCACAATGAACGCAACAGTAACGCTCCTCAGATCACCGCGGGATCTCCCTCTCCACGTGCACCACAAGGCTGTCGGAGCCAAGGAGGAGGAGAGAAGGCTGAGGAGAATAGGAGGGGCGACTCTAGCCTATGAACCAAGAAGTTCCTCCTATTTATAAAGGCGCATAAGACTTATCCTTAATGGATCCTATCCACATTGGATCTCTATCCAATTATCCAATTAGATCTCTATCAAATTGGATCTCATCCAATTATCTGATTGGATCTTATCCAATCATCCAATTTGATCTCTATCTAATTAGATCTTTATCCAATCATCTAATTGGATCTTATCCAATTATCCAATTAGATCTTATCTAATCATCCAACTAGATCTCTATCAAATTGGATATCTATTAAATCATCCAATTTGATCTCATCCAATTATCTAATTAGATCTTATCCATATGATCCAAACTAGGGGCTCTACAGATATCTCATATTCGCACCTCTACTCGTCGCAACATCCACCTAATATGTGTGACCCTCTAGGACTGATACCGAGCTAGCCGTGAGTCGCTCCTATTAGAACTCTTTCTAATATAGTAAATTATTATCTTCATAATAATTCACTCGGCTCATTGACTATAGACGTACTAGGCTACTACGCCATAGTCCCCAGACAATACAGAGGAATCTAATCCATCGAACCTGTCTGTCCTCAATTATCATGTATCTGTAGTCTCTCATCCATCTAATATCTCAGAGACCATATATTGAGCATGATAATGTCAGGTCCATAAGAAATCTTATCCGAGTCTCGCTCTAATCGGATTCTCCCGGAGAACTCCTCTCTCAATCCGAATGACCATGGCCATGGATTTTATCTGAGCAAGCACACATGGGATATTCCTCTCACGATATCGAGAGTGGATGATCCTCTATTAACATTCAATTGCTTTCATAAGGTTATCTATCATTCTTGAGAACCGATTGTACCAGATTTGGAGCTTTCCAAACTTATAAGTCCAGCGTCAAAGAATGAAGTACTCATACAATGCATCTTTGGTGTCTCAAGTCTAAGGATCAAACACACAACTGGGGCTACGAAATCGCTATCTGACATTACGTATCATTAACCATTCAACATTTCGTAAGCAGTTCAATCAGTAAACTCATTCTCCAATGAGCACATGTACTGTACCTCTAATGTTCTCACACAAGCGACTATAAGACCAATCACCTCCATCATATAGACGAGTATACAACACACCAGTTTATCCGGTTATCTCGATATCCTTTTCGAGTAACCTATGACCAGGATGATTTAGGATCTATGTTTAAAGGTATATCGATCTCATTATTGTGATTTCATCACGATCCGATTTCCATTGCATAGATCCAAGGACATCATAATATTTATCCAGATAATATGAAAAAAATACCAGTAATAATGAGCAAAGAGATCGACACAGCGTGTCACAGATGCCATCACTCACGTGATTAGCTTATAGGGAACCTATAACTAACAGCTCTTGGTCCGAGATCAGAATAAAGATAATATCTACGAGTGACCATCAACTTCTTAAAACATCAAGCCAATCACTCTTGCTTTAGTTGTTGCTTCAATCATCATCGCCTTAATCACCCATTATCATTCATTTAACAATAGTTAATTTCTCGTTACTCCTTATCAACTTTCAAATTAAGTAGAATTATAGCTTATTGTGATGTTTATTTTAGTAATAAAAGTCATAGACTAGTTTTTGAAATATTTTTCATATCCTACTTCAAATCACTTAAAATCATTGACATTAATGTCAAGGCTCTGCCAAAGCATTTCCTTTGATAATTTTATATTTTATCATTTTTATAGATTAATTTCACTAAATATACATGACTATATCCTCTCAAACATAAATCTAAAGTCATTATAGTTTTTTTACTCATTTTTAGAAAGGTGATCGAAAACTCCTTTCAGTCTACTATTAAAATAGTTTACTCTAATGGAGAAGGTAAATACCAAGATCTAACAACTTATTTCTTATTATGTGATATATAATAACTTATCTCTCATCATATGGTATACCACATCTCAAGTCACCATGATACACACCTCAATTAGTTGGCTCCGTCGAATGAAAACACTGGCATATAGTTAAGACTGGTCTCACCCTCATATACTAAGCCTCTATGCGACTAGTCTTTAAACTGTATTTTATCTCATTAATCGCATATTCAACTAAATTCTAACAATACCAGTTATCATTTGAAACACTATTTCATAAAACTTTAAACATTTAAAAACTTAAAGTATTTAGTTATTTATATTATATCTGGCTACGCCCCTACGTTTCACACAAATTAATACCAAAATCCAAGTCTTGCATCTTCATTGTATACTCGTTTAAACATAATATTTTTCAGTGCTATAATCCTCAAACTCAAAAGGTTTTTATATCAAGTCATATTATTTTCATTCAGTTTATCTTTCCCTTCTAAAATCTTGCTTCTTTAGTAATGCGACCTAATACGATAATTATCTATTACTGGATTCATATGAGTACATCTCAAATCCCCTTACGCATATCTCTCATCACATTAACCAATAATTTTCCTCTAGACCTGTACTCTCTTATTACTTCAATTTAGTAGCACCTCATCGCCTATGCAATTTCACCATTTACTTCTCTATTAACTGAGTTTACAATGCCTAATGAAGCAACACCCTCAACATCAAGTGACACCAAAGTGTATCAACCTAATCAGGAACGTGTCATTAACTCTTCACCAATTCTCACACATTCAACAAAATCCAATAATACAACTAAGCTTAGACATCACATGACTATATGCTCTAAAAATGATATCTTCAAACCACGTCAAATTCTTGATATTTATGCTACCACACGCTCTCCACCTTAGTCTACTAAACCCACAACCATCATCGAAGCTCAAAAATCTCCATAATGGCGCAAAGTTAAGTGCAAGGAATATGATACTCCACTCCATAATGTTACATGGACCCTTGTGTCATCTCACCCTACACGATATGCCATTGAGCATAAATAGATCTTTCAAATTAAATGAAACCCAAATTGACTCATTGCTAGATACAAAGTATGTCTAATGGTTAAAGAGTTTCACCAATGGTCAAGTATTAATTTCGTAAAGACGTTCAGTCCAAATATTAAACCAATGATTATCATTTGACTCATCCTAAGCTTCGTTGTCATTTAAGACTAGCATATACGATAATTAAATATTAATAATACTTTCTTACAAAGAACCTTAACTGAAAATATTTTTATGCAGCAACCTCTTGGCTTGATCCACCCTAAGTATCCAAACCATGTTTGTAAACTACAAAAAGTTATTTATGACTTTGCTAAACTTTAAAAGCAAACTTGGCTCATTTTTTATGTCAACTGGCTTCGTCAATTCATATATCGTTATTCCTATGATAACAAAAGGGATGTATTATGTATATACTAGTCAATGTGAATGATATTATCATCACAAGCAATAATTTCATGGAGATCAAATAATTTTTTAAGCAATTGACAAATTAATTCTTCATCAAAGACGTTGGAACCTTAAGTTACTTTTTAGGAGTGGAAGCGACAATCATATCTTTTGAACTTTTTCTATCTCAATAGACGTACATTTGAGATCTATTATCAAAGATAAATATATAGAATGGTAAAGAAGTCATTACCCCACTTTTACAATTGAGTTACTCAAATTATAGGATATCAATCCTACCATGGATCTCGCACAGTACCAACAAGTACTTGGTTCCTTACAGTATTTATCTTATACACGTCTAGATATTTCATTTGTCGTCAATAAATCATCACAATTCATGCATCGACCCTCAACTGTGCATTGGTCTGCACTAAAACATATTCAGTGATATCTTAAAGGGACTCTCAATCATACACTTCTTCTTCGTAAACACTCATCACTTCATCTCTATGCCTTCGCCGATATTGATTAATTAGACAACATTTATGACAATATCTACATCAGCCTACATTATCTTTTTTGGGGCAAATTTGATCAATTAAAATTTTAAGAAACAAAACACAATCGTAAGATATACTACTAAAGTTGAATACCGAATCATCACTACTGCCATTACGGAATTCAATTGGGTCATTAATCTATTACACGAACTTGGCAACACCTCTCGATCTATTCCTACAATATACTATGAGAATGTCAGTGCCACCTATTTATGCGCTAATCCGGTGTTCCACTCTCGTATGGCATAGTCATCGACTTCCATTTTGTTAAAGATTAAGTTGTCAAACGTCAACTACATGTTTCTTACATCCATACTTCTGACCAACTAGTAAACTTCCTCGTAAAGTCTCTCGTTTGTAAAATATTTCAATTGCATCGGTCCAAGATTGACATCATTATTAGAAACTCAATATTACTCGAGCATGATAGAAAATTATGATATATGCAAATATGAAATGATAACTTTATATATTTTTTAATCCTCAATCAATATATGATTTAAGGATCAGTAACAAATTTAAGTACATGATTTGAATGCATAATTTAAGGATATGATTGAGAAAAATCTCTCCCTCATAACCTATATAAATAGGTATTATCTCAATAAATAAAATTATTTCTTTCCCAACTAATTATTTAGTGGAGGGGTTGGGATGACTTGGAGCTGCCTTGCTACGCCATCTCTTCCTTCAGCGTCATCGTTTGTTAAGAATATAATACGAGTCATGCCTTATTTAAGTTTTTAGTTGTACCAATGTCGAGTACAAATTCTTTCTGAGTACCTCGTGCACTTTATTTTCTAAAAGATAAGAATACCTATGATCCCTGCATCGTCAGTCGTCGTCACACGTTCACTATATTGGCCCCACCCCTGCCCCCTTATATATATATATATATATATATATATATATATATATATATATATATATATATATATATATATATGTGTATATATATATGTATATATATATATATATATATATATATATATATATATATATATATATGTATAAACACAATACACGGGAGTGATAAGAATATAAATATGAAGAGTATATCTCATCTAAAAATATAGATACATAAATCATGCCTTATCTACTCTTTACCCTTTTCAAATTTAAGACCTCTATCATCTTCAGCATTCAAGAAATTGAATGGATAAGCACAATGATTTCCTGTCAGCATAGACTGGCTTAGTTTGTTTGCAACGACTGGTACATCTGCTGGTTTGCAAGATCAAACAAAAAATTCTTAGGATTCTAGTGCTAAGTTCCGTGTGGTGTTGTGCATCGTGGCATGCAAGCACATTTAAATAAGGATGCCCTTCACCAGATGCTTCTCATGTCCTACTCTTATTGTTTATCGCAATCTTGTTCCCTAGAAAAATGTTGGACATCAAACATACAGCTGCTTTCCAAGATTTCAGATGTACCACAACTTGTGTACTAGTAACTGTCTTTCCATCCTGCAATCCTCTTTTCGTATGCTAATCATCTCCCAAATAAGCACCCAACTCGAGGGTTATCGGAGCTATTTTTTATACTTGATTCTTTGTTACATCTTTCGCTTGTTTCTGCTCGAAAAAATGCAAAGTTTTGATCTTAGTACAAGATAAAATGGATTATGTATACAAACATTTCAAACATCCAGCTGATAGAATAAAAAAGAACACCTTATGATGCAAAGCTGTTTAGAGAAACGTATTTATGAAATAAATAATTCAGGTAAATAGCATCAAGTTATGCCAAGTCAATTCAATTGTGTTAAAACCAATGGAACAACAATCAAGGAGCTCTAATATTGTAATCCATTAAAAATTCAAGGTACATTCTATTTATAAGAGCAAGATTCCTTTCATTGACCAAGACAGTCAAATGTCAGCTACTAACATTCCTAAGAACCCATTCAAGTTAGCTACTAATAAATCCACAAGTTATTTCTTTTTTTCTTGGAAAAATCAGTCCTAGAAATCAATTTTAACCATCAGTGTGGATTCTAAGATTAAAAATAGAAGCTGCAATTAAGGCAAGTAAACACTAGACCAGGAAATGACAGTTCTCAAACATTCAACATCGGAAACAAGACAAAGGAATGATGCACCAGAAATCCTATAGAAACTTACTAGTGTCTATTGCAAACAAGGATGATGGATGAGAACTTAGTCTGCTTCATCGACAACCTTGGTGCCCAATCCCTTGAAACCCTCTGGTGGGGCCTCAGAAACTGTGACCAAAGAATATAGCTCTTCTTTGGCATCCTCCTCATCGTTCCTTTTCCGAGCAATTCTCACTCGGACTCGCCTTGGCACGCTTCGGATCCCTCTGCTCCATATGTGCTTGTTGAGCTTCACATCAACCCTGACATCTGTGGTACCCATGGCATTCTGTGCAAACTTTTTGATCTCCTGGATTGCCTTGGGAGCCTTCTTCTTGAATGTGCTGCCCATTAACAGAACAGGAATATGAGCATCAGCAAAAAGAAAAAACAATGAATAATATATAATTGCAGCCATTGCCTTATAGTGCAGATGATACCCACAAAATCCTTGTAATCACAAGCACACAGCTTTCCTCCTAACTTGCGTGTTCTTAACAAACACAAACACCCTTGTTTTTAACTTGCATGATAGCAAGTTCAAAGGACACATGCTTTGAGATACTTGCACAATGCTAGCAGACTATGGAGACTATATGTAACACAATCACATGGTGAAAGTGGAACCTACTAAAATATCATCATGTTGAACTGATTGGAGGCCTTGTATCCATATGAGAACAATATTGTATTTTGCAACGAAGAAATAAGATGAAAAATATTAACAAAACCAAAAATCAAGATTGAATTGTTTACAAAAAAGGCCTCATGTTGCAGCATGCCAATGCACACTAAAAAATCTGTAAAATCTCTAGTACATATTAAGACAGAAGATCTTAAGATTCATCAAATTTGCCAATGATTTGTCAGAGGATCTAAGAATATGAAGGAATATGAATCTAATGAGTTCTTGAGAGGACTTTCTGAGATTCCAGCTATAAGGTAAAGACTAAAAGCCAATTCAATCATTGGGTCAAAGTTGCGGCAATACGATGCACAACTAACAACTGTATAAAGGATAATCAGATGGTCCATAATAAGGAAACCGTACTTGGATGTGCGGAAAAAGATATACAATTTAATCATCAACTGATGAAAATCGATGGTCGATTACAATCCTTAATGATCACATGTCTGCAAACTGAATCCATTGATGCAATCCTAAATTCAAAAATTTACTGAAATCAAGATTTTGCAACTTACTGGACTCTTCAGAGAGATATGCCTATCCCTTGCTTGGAGGAATAAGAAAGTTATATGTTTGATGCATTTGATACATATTGCATGCCTCAGCACAGGGATACAAGTCCACATTGAGTTACCTGACTTAATGACAGTTGCAAAATGCTATCATGACCTCGAAGTTCATTCCAACCGAGTTCATGAGCAGTAAATGATTGCAATATCTCCACTAGAACAGTAAATAGATATTCAGAGAAGCCTAATGTATTGCCACATAGAGTCCTCTAATGACAATATATAATGACGTACATTCTTTTAACGTTTGAGCACCGATAGTAACACAAACATAACCCTTTAGAGGTAACATTCGTCCCATTACACTCCATTTTGATCACATCATCTTCGGCTATGAATCTAACTTAACCAAATACATAAATTGCCACTTCCTATATAAATCTATGGCATTCTCATAAATGAATCCAAATTCAAATCTATAGAAGGTGTAATTGGATCTCCCAGCTTTGTTGTACAAATAACCACATAAAGAAAGCAGAGAGATGAGTATGAAAGTTCAAATTAACTGGCGGAGAATATAATAAACACACAAATGCTATTATGATGTTCCTAAGCAACACAAATACAAAGGTTCGATTTATTTATAGATGCAGAAACATCGGATGCAAGAGGATGACCAAGGCTGCATCTCGACATGCATTAGCCACTTTGGGTACTAATGAGATACGAACTACTACGATCTTGACAAAATCCCTTGACAACATGTTCCCTACCACTGTAAAGAAAAGATCCAAGAAGACAGAGTGACACGCGGAAAGAATACCATCCATGTAAACGTTTATGGAGATTGATCGTGTACTCCCTCGTGATCACCTCCTTCCTCCATTTGGTGCCCTTCTCCACCATCTTCCCTGCCGCCGCTCTCCCTGGAAAGAAACCGAGTTCGAACCCTTCGCGGGGAGTAAAATGAAACCCTGGGTCAGTCTAACCGACTGGTAATATATATAGCGGAGGGCACTATCACGTGCCCTAATTGACGAGATCGCCCTCTAATGACTTAACCCGGCCTAGCGATCAGGCCGCTCGGTCCGATCGTTTATGCTCTACAACTTGGACCGACCCGATCATACCAACTACGAATGTCCAAGGCCAGGCCTGTTTGGAATTTAATGATCCAGGTTAGATGAGACTCATTAATCCCATGAACAAAAAATTAATATATGGTGAAGAAAGAAAGAAGAGTTATGATGTTAAAACCATAAAACAATTAAAATATTCTTAATTTAACTAAAGATATTATATGATACAGAGTTAAACGATGAAAAAAGAACATTATAATCAATCATAAATAGTTGTGATAAAGACATGTGATGGAGAAAAGATTCATTGCAGAATATAGAATTAAAAATATTCTTTTTTTCTTGAATTTTTGTTTTCATGTTCTTAACGAAAAGGAGGACACCTCGAGAAATGGGCTCAGAGAGGCGTCTGATGAACATCATAGGCTATGAACAATTTAAAATGGAGGTTCCTCAAGGATGGAAGTCACATGTTACAGAAAAAAAGGATGACCATAACTTGATCAGCTACAAACATACACTAAGACTACAACGAGAAAAGAATCAACAGACACCAGTAAACACGGCACAGATTAGTGTGTTCTTCCACAAGGCAGCATCCCATGCAAATCTGGATTGAAATGCTTTGAAACTTCCAAGATTGCCGCCTAGTTACAGTCAGGGCAATCCATCACATTTGAATTGTTGTTACATGAAGCTGAGAAACCTGGAGATAAGAATCACCTCCTCCCAGAGTGGAGATAGCCTTGATTTTGGAAGCAGTTCAGAAGAGTCCGAGCCTTAAAAACAAAAAGGATGAAAAAGCATATAATCATGTTAGTAGCATCGCCAGTTCAATACTATAATTTCACTTGGCAAAAACATATCATGTTCAAGGAACCACGAGGGTGGGTGTTTAACCATAGGAATAAGTCAGAGAGGTTGAGAAATAGAACAATAAAACAAGATGGCAAATGCATTCTTATCTAAGATTGAAACCAACATATATATATTATAAAGTATTATTTAAAAGTAGAAACCATTCTTTAGAAACCAATGAGTTTGCAATCGCCATAAGTCGCACATAAAATCCTAAGATCAATTCATCCGTGGATCAGGAACCTATCATAAACCTTTCAGTGGTTTTGTTTATATAACAATGTCAATCAATGATGTGATTATCTAAGAGCCACACAACAATGCAATGAAACCATATAACAACCACATTGGAAACCATACATACATTCTTAACATGTCAGGAGCATCCTATAACCAAAGTTTGACCACCCAAAATCTCCCTGTTAACTCTTCAGAACCACTATTTGACGTTCCCTCATGACCTCCATCAACTCTCTGCCATCTACTTAATCAGCTGATTCATAAGAATCTGGAATGTGTTCATATTGCTCTTTCAAAATGTGACGATCCAAAAGAAAAAAAAAAAGAAAGTGACCATCTTGATCATACTCTAGCTCAAAATAGGAAGTTCCCCCACAAATATTCAAGACGCTTCTATATTTAAACTTCCAATATTAAAGTTAATTTCATCTGTTTCATCCCAATTCTCCATATCCCAATGCTTATGTGCTCAGCCATAATGATCACATTTTCAAGCTTTTCAACTAAAAGCCTCATCCAGATGAATTTCCAGAAACTGCTTGTCATGATCAATTGTTCAAAACTTTTAAAGTTAAACAACAAAGTCATATATTCCACTCTCATCCCTTGTATCACATTCATCTATTATCCATATTCTTTTCCAGATTTATAGAATGAAGTTACAATACTCTTGTTGTCAATATTAAAATAAGCATCACTTCTAATTATACCTGAAGTTCAGATCAAGATATTCCGATACTAGCTCTTTAAATATTATTGTGAAAAAAACAGAGTGCTTGACTTATTTATATGCAGTATATGTCACATATCAGTACTCATACATTTGGATATTTCTTATATATGTGCTGTATGTTTCCTTGAATGGTCTAAGATAAAATAATTATTTAGAAATAGGATACACTGGAATATTTTCCTTTTTCATGAAATTTAAATTAAGAGCATCTTTTTCTTGATCCATGTGTCTTTGAAGGCATGTAGATTGAGAGAATCAAATTATGGTTGTAACAAAAAATTCACGTTGTTGTCTTGCTTATATTGATTGTTATATCTGTTCTATAATTTTTGAAGTATTTTTGATGAATGGATTGGGGATGCTTGTTAAATATTGGTATCATATCATGATTTAACAACATAATCTAATACTCTAAATAAGAGGCATGGTTTATCATATATAATCCTATTTATTTAAAATACTTCTAATACAATATCCATGACATGTATCCTCTTTTTTCAAGATGTAACACCAGCATATCACTAGAGTGTCACACAGATACCCAGCATTTGTAACCATGCTTAACACTGTTTGATGATATTTAGTAGGATACTACAAGTTATAAGAAAAAGCAGAATAAAATAATAGCTAGAAAGTCTTTGACATGATGCTTTAGTCAAGATACAATTGTTTTCTTCACATGGGATGACATATATAATCACAATGTAACTATATTTAATCTGTACTGACCGGTGAGTCCAATGCCAATACTTTAATCTGATATCCCTGATTTTTAAAGTCCATGCAATTCCATATGTTGTTTTTGTTGTTGTCTATAATCACCAAATTACGTCCCTACAGACCAGGATGGCCTAGCGCAGAAGGGAGAAGACTCTGATCAATGAAGGGTCAAGGAAAGTTGTCATTCCATGCAGTCAGTCTTATCCCTATATGAAGAGAGGTTTTCATGACTTGGCTCTTGGTCATCTAAGTTGCAAAGGAACAATTTTACAATGGCACCAAAACTCACTTTCACTAGGATATTTCCTTATTTAGAACATTCATTTACGATTTTATTAGAATGAATTATCCTTGGGAATATCCATTTTTTCATGTTGCTATATTCACCTTTCCTGAAATCTTCTGCTTCTTTTGCCATTAATTTTAAATATCTTTTCTTCTGGGTGACGAATCATAGGGAGAACATTCAATGAACACAGTACAATGACATGGAGTTAGGAGTGTCTCCAGGATATATATATATATATATATATATATATATATATATATATATATATATATATATATATGTATATATAGGTATATATATATATGTATATATATATATATGTATATATATATATATACATGTATAAATATATATACATATATATACATATATATATATGGTTCTTGTCATTGAATAGCTTTTGAAAAAGAAAGTACAGATAATTTTGCCATCTTTATATCTCTTACCAAGTTTTATATATATTCTAAAAGAAAATGTTTAATCTATATCTCTTGTCGGTTCCCGACATCTAGGATATTGCCCATAACTTGCAAAACTAATTTTGAAAAGATACGAGTATCACTTTTTAAGTGTTAATTAACTCAGACTTCTAGATCACTTGTAAATCTTCATTCCTCTTTATTGATGATCTTCTCTAGTGTACGTCATTCGAACTTGGAACCTAAACTACCATGAAGTGTCTTGGACGAAGCCACTTATGGGCCACTCATTCCTACCATGTAACAGTATCATCAGAACTTCAGCACAATAAACAGATATTTGCCTAAGTACCACATCCAAATTAAAAGCTGGAACTGACAGGGCTTGAACTAGTATGGTCACAACCTATCTCAATTGATCTAATAACTTGGATATGTAGGCCAAGGACCATATAATCTAAAATGCTTGAGTTTAATCTCTCAGTAGGAGATCCATCTAACTCTACATACTAATTTAATGACTATTGCAGCATCACAATCTCGCTCACTAAGAAGAGAACAGCAGTGACATGTCCTATGCTGGTCCTGGACCTGCATAGGCATGATATCCAAATTTCAACATACCATCCTTATTTATCTTATAAAACCATTCTAGCCAACCTCATATATAATATGCCAACATGCCATTTAGCTTATTCTATTCTTAATGATCTAAAACATGCATATGCATATGCATATATAATGAAAGAAACAAGAAAAATTAGAACAATCTAATGATGAGAAATTTAAGAGCAAGGAAAATGGCACAAACTAGTAAACATTGGCATTTTTGAACAGTAAATTTAGTATTAAGAGTATAATAGTCAGCTTTGCCCACAAGCAGAAATAACAGGAACCAAAAACCCTAGTATTGATCTCTGAGCTACAAATTTAAATTATTTAAAATTTGTCACTGGTAAAACAAGAGAAGCCTTGCAGTAAGATGATTATATACCTGCAGCAAAAGAAACAAGATATGATTGACAATACCTTCTCTTTAGCACGTGGTGTACCAAACTGTGACAATGCTACCAATGGAGGCACAGCACCTTCTTGAAGAACTAGACTACAAAATCTACCACTATTCTTACACAGCTGAAGCAAAGCTGCAGCAGCATTTTCTTTTCCTCTTGCAGACCCCAATTCAACAACCTCCACGAGTACAAAGATACCACCATTTTGACCAATTGCATTTCTTCCTTCTGGTATAGTTGCAAGGTTTGCTAAAACAGCCACAGCCTTGTCAACCATACCAGTTGCTGGGTCCATCAGCTCTACCAAGTGACTCATGGCTCCAGCCTGCACAATCCGTACCTTGTTCTCACGCAAGGTTGACAAATTATATAATGCTGATACTGCATCTTTCTTTCCTCGAAGAGTTCCATTTGCTAAAAGTTCTACCAAAGGCCCAATAGCACCAGACCGTCCAATCTGGAGCTTGTTTTCTTCAGTTACTGAAAGGCTAAGTAATGTTGCCGCTGAGTTCTCTTGTGCTTCAGGGTTGCCTGTCTTAAGCACATGAATGAGAGGGTCAATGGCATAGGCATTTGCAATGGCAATCTTATTGTCACTAAGTGACAAGTTTAGAAGGGCTGTCACGGCATTCTCTTGAGTCTTTGGATCTGTTGAATGAAGCAGACCAACCAACAAGCTTATAGCTCCACAGTTTGCAATCACCATCCTATTTTCCATGTGTCTAGCAAGAAGACGCAGCTCAGCTGTAGCAGCTCTCTGCACATCTGTAGAATTGCTCTTCAAATCTTCAATCAGCTCAAAGACTTTGGATTCGTCACCTGATATATCAAGCCTAGAATCCATGGCCTGAGAAGAATAATACAACAGTCAGACATGACTCTCTAAATGAAGCTGATATGCACTAATTGATGTATGAATTTAGGGAGAGGAGGAACAGTGTCTTAGGAAGTAAATAAAAATTAAATAAGTATTCCTGCTTTTATACCCCTTGACTTAGGGATATGTCTTTGACTGCATCGACTAAACCAACAACATATATGGTCATTTGAGGTCTCATGCCCAACTCGCGGTGCATGTACGAAATCCATTTATGGAATTCTAAGGGGTACAGAAAAATTACACATTATTCATGCTGTATATTCATGAAAGAGTACATGCAACTCCGGCAAACTTAAAACCACATTTCCCTTACAAACATTGTGCAGATTGCTCAATGTTTACAAGGACAAGGTGGTAAGTGATTGAGCCACCTGATGAGCCTGGGTATCAGACTAAGAATCTTAGAGGTATGATAATATTCATGTATTAGATTGAGAAAAGAAGCAAAAAATAATGATTCAAGTGAAGCAGACAATTCTAAGCACAAACAAATTAAGATACAGTCGTATTTGATACCAACAGAAGAACAAAAGCAGCACAAGCAAATTAAGAGACAGGGCCATATATAACATAAACAGAAGAACAAGAGTAGCACAATCCAATCAACAGAAGATCGAGTGCAGAATAGAGGATTAATACATGTGACTTGGGTTGCATCTAACATGACACGTACTGCGTAACATTAACAAGTAAGATCGAACAATAAATTCGACTTTAACCAACTTTTCCTGTCGAGAAAAGAAAAAAAGGGACTACCTCTAAATCCATACATGTACGGTCCTCGGTGACCAAAAACCCATTCAAGATGCGACCTTGGAACGATTAAGCGAAACCCTACATTTGCATCTGGTAACGAAGATATCAGGTGCTACCTCTAAATCCATACATTGTACATTCCTCGGCGACCAAAAAACCATTCAAGATGCGACCTTGGAACGATTAAGCGAAACCCTACATTGGCATCTGGTCAGGAATATATCAGGTGATAGCAGGTTTAATACATGGGAATGAGGTGCATATATAGAACGAACCATCTTCCTCTTGCGACAACCGGACTTCCCGACTCCGATTCGTCTCCACCGATTCGCCAAAAGAGACGCAAACTTCGCATACGCAACAATTCGAAGAGAGCGAGCTTCGTGGTGTAAAGGACCTCGCGGCGGAGACCGAAGTCGTACACGACGGGCAAGACCTGCGATAGGGCGTCCGGGTCTGACGCAGTCAACCACTCCCTCGTTCCACACGTCTGTAGCTGGGCACAAGGCTTAGTGGCCCATTTCAAGCCCAATTAGAACACCACGTTGCGATCAGATCACTCCTTGTCAGCCAACCAAGCAACATTTGGGTTCGGACCTCATTCCCAATCTTGCGATCAGATTCACTTTGCGATCAGATTCCCAACCAAGGAATCTGATATGCATGCCATCGATGCTCCAATATAAAGGAAGAATCTAGTAGGCAAATTCTCATCGAAGAATCAAGTGATAATGGCAAATTGATAATGGCGCTACTATGTATCTTATCATCATCCAGTGCGTTGCATTCAACGAAATGAACAACACATATCGAAGGATTTCAACGAATGGGTTCAATAATTATTCAGTTATTCGCATACAAACATGTGTATGCAATATGCATATATATGTAGAGAGAGAGAGAGAGAGACGGAGAGAGGATCCATTTCTTTCTCCTTGCGAGAGGCTACTGCAAGTAGAAGGCGAAGAAGGAGAGGACGGAGGCCCCAAGCACGGCTCCGACAGCGGGCGCAACCGCGAAGGAGTCGCTGGTGGGGGAAGGGGCGGGGGCTTCAGCAGCGAAGGCTGCAGTTGCCGAAGCGGCGGCGACGAGGACGGCGCAGGCGATCTTCTTCATCTCCATTGTCGGCGGTGGACGGCGAGAGAGTCTGGCCGGAGCAGCACCGCCTCCTGAGCTTGGAAGCTGAGATGAAGAAGATGGGTTCGTGAGTTCTTCTTCTTCTCCTTTGCAGGCCTGAGGAAACAAGGGAAGGTGGGATGGGGCTTTTATAGGTGTATGGGTGGCTGTGGCCTTCGTTTCTCTGGGGCTCGGAGTTTGTGGTTGGCGGTGACAGCCGTGCGTTGCGGTGGTGGGGGGATTATGTGCATGCATGCGCGTGAAAAATGGGGGTTCGGGGAACGTTCCGTTGACGGTTGACCGAATCCTTCGTTCATACGTCGGAGGTGGAAGCGTCACCGAATTAAGCTAAGTCGACGCATTATTGCACATTGGGTGTGTACATGCACTACGATTATGCCTCATGCATGTGGCGGTGGTTTGTGTTGATTATATGTATAAATATTACTTGTTTGGCCGCTGTCAGGTGTGACATTTCACTAGAATGATGATGAAGAAGATAAGCGGAAGCTCAGTGATTTATGAGAAGAGCAAAGCACTTGGGATTTCTTTTTAATGGGAAAATACGCAGCGAACAGTGGTTACTTCCTTACAATCTTTGTCGTCACCCTCGGGTGTTTTTAAGCATGCGGGAGTCGATTGTATTCCGTGAGGATTTAATTTTTCTAAAAGCACTTTAGGAGAGAGGTAAGCTTGGCTGAGGTACATTTATGTTACTTAGGCTGTGTATCGCTAAGCAATATTGACATCACCGTGGGGTTACGTGAAAGGATGGGTGATTTGTTTTAATTTGCGAACGATGGTGGCATCAAATCCGCACATGAGATGGGTGATTTGTGGGTGCATAGATCTTGATGCCGCGTGACAAAAGTAGAGGATAAGCCCAGATCACATCGATCAACATGGAGGTGAAACCTAGCAGAAGCTCAATGGCACGCCACTCCCAACAGCATCGAATAACAAGCGGGTGAATCGTCATTGCGATCCTCTGGTTCCATATCATCATCGGAAGATCTAAAGGGGGCAGGAGGAGAATAAGAAACAATTAACACAGGCTGACCATGCGAACTGTGCAACATTCAGACCTTCCTTTTCTAAACACAACCATTCGATTGCCAACAAAGTTGAATGTAATCACAGAATAACGGCAAATTTTCAATATGCACTATTCTGTCAGAAACAAATATGACTATGATGATACAAGCCTTTTCCTTTTTCTTTTCCTTTTCTGTTTCCTTTTCCGTATCGTACTTAATGTTCTTACTTGTGCAAACACAAATTCCAACCGACATTTAGGCCAAGCAAAATTATGTTCCTTACACAGTATCATCCTCCTTCAAAACCAGAGACAAATCTGCACCGAGACAAAACAATATATGCAAACTGACCAAGAAAATACGCCACTCCAAGAAATACCAAAATAAGACGCTAGAGAAACAAAAACATTTTACCTTGAAAGTTCTCTGTGATAGCATATTGACATCTATTTCAGCGGAGGGACCGGAGCAGTAAAATGACCTTTGCTTGGGCATAAATATTTCCTGCAGATAAAGGTGAGTACTAAGAACATTAACAAAACCAAGATGATTATCTTGCATAGTGATTGTAGAAACATAACTGTGATGTCCTATCCTAGAAAGATCGAAAATATGGATAATTGCAATTCAATCTAAAATTACCAGCTGAGGAAAAGTTGTATAAGCATCTTGCTCCACACTTACATTTTATTAGAGACAAGCAATATAATCCTAGAGATGCAATCCATTGAAAAAGTCAGACAGCCTGAGAAAACAAGCAAGCAAAGAAAGTCGGTCACAAATATATTCCTTTAAGGTTACTACATTGTTGAACAAGCTACAAAAATCATTGCAAAACCTAATATCTTTGGCAATAACGGTGCCTCCATCTTCAGCATCTAAATGGCGTAGTACCACTTCTTCCAGACGACCATCTCTATAAGCATGCTGCAAAGATTAATGTTTTGTTTCATCAGAAATTGATACTACGAATATCAAAATGGTAAATGAGTTTCATCAATGACTTGTAAGCCAATGAATAATGAAACAATACAAAAATCAAAAGTAGATCGTGAATTATTTAAAGATAATAAAATATAAGGCACTGCTGATATTGTAAACAAATCAGCAAAACACTCATAAAAAATGATAGAGATCAAGATCTTGCATCATAATAATTTCTTTATAGTTTGAAGTTTGAACAGGTTTATGAACAATGTCACATCCTTGAGAAAAAGTTCCAGTGATGAAGTGCAGCCTGCCAACGGTTATGCAGGCCTAAAAAACACAATATACTTTCTTTTACTAAACTGATTATAATTGGTGTCCCTCTGTATTTTCTATAGAGGATAATCTCTAACAAGCCAAAACTAAAGGGTCGATCAAATGTGAACTAGACACTTGGAGACAAACTCAAACCTAAATTTCATAAATATTCTTTAAGGTTTTAAAGTAACCACAAGAAAAGAACATCAGGTATAAAACAGAAATAGGACCAAATTGACTCGTTAGCCATCTTCAGGTTTCAACTTTCAAAAATCTCATCTGCAGCAAATCAAACTCTCATCACAGGAAAACTTTTTACAAAATAGTTGAAGAGGATGGCTCATGGTTGACTGTAGGCATGGCCCAACACGATTAGTTTTTCCAAATAAGTTATTTTATTAAATATTATCCTGCATTTCTAGTATCTTTGACTCCCTATCAAAGTATTATCACTAATTAAACTTACTCAGCCTCATAATCTTGTGAGATGTTTTCCTAGTATTATCTGTGATTTTATAAGAGGAGATGCAAGAGCATGAATACTTTTGTTTGTCTTATTTCAGTAAAAGAAAAGAAAAGGAGGATATCAACTTTGACAGTAGGTAAAAAATTAGATTAGTAGGAGTGTGAAATATAAACTTCCACCAGCTAGGCAACATGAAGAGGAATTCCAAATCAAATATACCTTGTAGAAACAACTAGTCCCAAATGGGCATGTCCCATTTCCAAAGTCAAAATATTTGCAATCAATTGACCTGCCGAAAAACAAAAGCTATTAATCCACAGAAAATTATTTTTTTTTCTAAGTAACATGTTCAACCAAACATGAAGGAAAGCTGACCATAATCAAAATATACTGTAGCTATTAGGATTTACCTTAAGATGCTATAAGGTAGTGTTGCATAAAAATTGTACCATATATAATAACACTTGAAACATGCTTATATAAACAAATCAGCTACTATTATCAAAAAAGCTGAGATAGCAATAGGATGTCTGAATAGCTTCAATAAATATGATTCAGAAAAAGTTACATCTGTAGACCCATGGGCTCCATTCTAGACCATAAGGAAGAAGAAAAGTTTCTAGCTTTAACTTATGATAATATCTTTTCCATCAAACTCCTTTCCCTCGTTAACTACATATTAGTCCCAAAATCCTGTTTAACCAAAATAAAGGCATATCGAGCCTACATTTAGATGTTTGCAAGCACATTTGCACTTGACAAACCATAAAGACAAGAAAGATATTCAATTTCAAAGCCATAATAGCTTCAACTGCTGCATGATCAACAATGCAAACCATTCAGAAAAGTGTGTTTATTAAAATTTTTGCAGAACTGAAAAATGGCAGAGTTTTTTTGTTGAACATCCAGGCAACATGGAGCCGCAGACAGAATTGGGAACAGTTTCCTCTCCTACTAGAGATCAAGGATCTTGGTTGATCATAACAGATCTCGGACAAGAATTTTCAAAACCTGACTAGCTCGTTGATTTAAACAAGTCCAACCTTGTAATGATCTTTTGGTCCTACTCTGAAATGTACACTGCTTGTTTTCATAAAAATAAAAGGTAAAGTTATTTGACATGGAGGAAACAGCATAAACAGTAAGACAACAGCTCTACAGTTATACAGGTTCACTGTCCTTTTTTATTTAATTTTTCTTTTCTGGAAGTTAGTTTCTGAAGGATTGGAACTTAACAAGTTAAACCAGAAACAAATTAGTTTCACATCCATCACAAGTGATCAGACTAATTATGTCACAATGTTTTGTGTAGGCAACTAGGCATCACATATTTTACATGGTTTATGGAAATTAGAACACAACAAAATTTGACAATTATTGGGTGAATGTAGCAGAAGGTCTAATAATGACATACTTGAGCTTGATTTTGTAGCTATCAACTATCTCTTGTTTCTCCTCCTTCGTGGAATACCAAATGACACTGGGGATGACGAAGTATGATAGCTTTCGACATATTGGGCAGGCCCTTAATGCACTGTTGACATCCATGCCCGATGCTGGAGAATTGCTACGCCAATTTCGAATACAAGAAATGCAGAATGGGTGATCACACTCTGAAAGCAACCCAAACTTCCGTTCAGCTGCGGTGGGTTTAGAAAGTACATGTTCAAGACAAACACTGCACTCTATCTCCTGACTGCATTTCAAAGCTTCAAGGTGCTTGTTATTTTTGTGACACATCTTTATATGTTCCTCTCTTTCATCAGGACGGAATGGGTGTAAGCAATGCTTTCCACAAATGGAACACAAATCACCATGAATGTGAGGACATCTATCTCCACGAGGGCATTTACCAGAAGCAGCAAAAGAACAGATTGGTTGGTCAGCAGGGCTAACATATGTAGGACTAGGGCCACTCTCATCGTTTAAAAAAGTATCTACTTCGAAAGCTTTTGTCCAGGCAGGTTCACATGGCAATGTATGAGCCAGGCTCATTGCTGACACATCTACAGATGTGCTTGGTTCTGGATTATATTCTCTTGTCAAAGAAACTACAGGAGGGAGAGTAACTTGATGAGAATCTGATGTTACATAAGAAGCAGTGTTTAACAATGATGGTCGTGATGTTTGTTGTCGAGAAACTTTAACATGGTCATATCTGCATCGATTACCATAAGAGCACACTCCTTTTTGGTAGAAGGTGCATATCTGTAATGAAGAATAAGCACAAAAGAAGTTACAGCAATGCCGTATACACCCTAAGAAAAACAACAATATCAAATAGAAGTTGTGTTACATTATTGGGTTGATCCTGCCAATCATGGGAAAACTCACAGTACTCCCCCTTTAAGCATGCTCCATGCATAAAGAACTTGCAAAGAATCCTGGATCAGCCAAAAATTCATAATTCCTTAGTCGTTGAGAGTCAAAATAAAAGAGCCAATATTCTAGATATGAAGATCTAAACTTCATGTTTTCTTGTGCATCTAAAGTTCATAAAGAATAACCAAAGACAACAATCTACAAAATGAGGATTAGACTTGTAGAATTTCAAAAATTCTTTGTTATTATTTGATGTTCCAATAAGAAGCAGAATGGGACTGCAAAAACATCCATCTCACTGTCAACTGGATCACCCAAAACAGAATAAACTGGCATATCGTAATCAGAAAACCAAATCATAATTTCAGATAAATATTCAGATCTAAATTTATGAATGAGATCTGAATCATTTGAGTTCTCCGCAAAATTGAAATTGATGAATTTACACGTCATAGGTAAAACCCCAAACTCAAAGAGATTATAGACCAAAAGTGGAAAAAGAACCTTAAAGAGGGTGTTGATTGATCAATCACTCAACACTACATACACCAAGTCTTCCTATCGTCCCCTCATAAAAATCAGAAAGCCAAAAATCCAGAGGTAAACTCCTTTTGAAGTATGCATGTTTTCAACTTACTCCGCAATAAAAATTAAAATTAAAATTTATGCCAAGAAAGTACTTTGATGCATTTCTGTGAAAGGCATCCATCATACACCAAATCTAACTAGGAATTACGAAAGCAAGCATGACACTTTACAAAACAACCTAAAGTTACCAACAGCTGAGGATGGTGCGCACACAAATGATTCTTGTAATTAGTCTTAAACAATCACCAATTTGTAAATATGGAACATCACATTGAACAGCATGTGAATGCTCATATCTCAGCATGTGAATCCTAAACAGTTTCACAGTTTCAACATATTACCGAAATAAAAATATATTGAGGGGCACCGCATTGTCACAAACGGTCGTCGCACACTCGCAGCAACTTCGTTCAACTATCGGTTCGTCGCTTGCCCATGCTTGTACATATCCTTGGCAGCCTGTTTTGTCATACTTTTGGTGTGTTTTCCATGTAAAAATATAAGAAACGGCAGTTTGCAGCGCTGCAGAATGACTGCTTATTGAACCGGGCAAAACCCCCAAAAATGGCTCCGTTTTCGTGTGCAACGGGCTGATTTCTGCAGCCCGCAACCACCCTAAAAAATTTCAACCATCTCAGTACCCTGGAACCACCCGGGTGGCACAAGGCTGGATGAGACTTCAGAGTATTATCGAGCGTTGAACACTTTCACAAGTTTGCACATCAACTTGATGGAAACTTGCCTTCGCGTCCGGCACCCGGGGAGTAGTTGTTTGTAGACTTGCAGCTGCTCGTTCACTCTTCTAAAGTCCTTATTTTCCCCCTCTCTTTCTCTGCTTTCCTGCACTCCAAGTGCTCGTTCAATTGCTTGTAAAGCTTTCCTCTTCGCGAGACGTCGGGACTTGTCCGCCGCTCATTTCAAAAACTAATCAACTTCTGTTTTACAGGTCCTATGGGACCTGCACGAGGTTGCAGCTCGGCTGACCCTTTGCGGACGCGTATGTCGCAAGGGCGCCTCAAGACTTAGGCAATCCTAGCTAAGTCTGATCGAGGTGGGCGCAAGGATGCTTCTCGACTTAGGCAACTCCAGCTAAGTCCGTGTTTGCCGTAAGGGTGCCTCACCACCTGGGCAATTCCAACTAAGTGCATGACAATACATCTGTTCATAAAAATGCTACCACCATGGCCAATAAGCGAAAAGTTCTTAACTGAATGCATTCCTTCATCTAGGGAAATCAAATATCATTCCAATTAAATGTAAATATACTGACCCTTATCCTCGTAGTCATCATAGGAACCTAAGTTGGCCAACAAACTTCCTCGAAAGTGTCTCTAGCCAGCTGCAAGACTATACCCTCTCTACTTTGAGGTCCTTAGGAACCATCATGAGTTTGGGGCACTTAGCAAACTGTATCATCAGAAACATCTTGGAATTCATAACTTCATCTAGTATATTGTATTCAGACATTAAAAAATCAACTTAAGTTTATCGCAATTTTTTTCTTACACCACCATATCCCTGATACAATTACCCAAGCAGTTCATCTACTGCATGGTTGTGTCTCAAATCTGACAATCTTGTGGTTCAAACGTCTATTATATACATAAATAATTAACAAATAACCATCAACGGCCTCTCACTTTATGCACTCATCCTTCATTAAAGAAGCCATCAAATTTGACGTTTTCTTGTAAGAAAGCACATAATCAAAGATGGTTCCACGAGGAAAGAATGATAAGAATCCATAATCGCAAGCGTGATGACTCTAACAACCAACTAGCACCCAAATCCCACCAACCATATTTGAGACAGCAAGAAGCTGTACATAAAGGCACCAAAGAGCACATATAATCTAACCACATTAGGCCACGGCTCCATGCCCTAATCCAGCGCACAGATTTCCCGTTTGTCACATGAAGAACCCAAGAAGAATATGCCGAGAACAGAAGAATCGTCACTTATACATAAGGGAAAAGAAGCGACGATAGAAAAATTCCATGGAATTAAGCCAAGCAGATCAAAGAGTTCCCAGGCAATCGACAGTAAGAAATTGTGACAAGAAAACGGAAGGCAGCGAGCACCAACCTCTTAGACATCGCCGACAGAGAGAGGATGAGAGGCGACGAGGAGATCGGACTTTACGAGAGAATGGTTGGTAAGGGAGAGAGAGAGAGAGAGAGAGAGAGATTGGGGAGGAAAAAAGTAATCCTTTGTCTTAGGGCTCCGGTGCGGCACGACCTCACCTCACCAATCATCCATCGAGAGCGTGGAGGCGCGGCGAAACGGTATTTGCGTTTCCCCTAATAGACAGAAACGCCCTTCGCTCATGTGGCAACGGAGTAGGACGGTGGTGGCACCGATGTAATCACAGGCAAAAAGCCGGGACGTGGAAACGCTTGAATCGCCTGTACCATCTGCGTCGGACGGTGGGTATGGCCCAAAACTGGACCAGGGACCTGATGGGTTCGGTGATTTGGATGTTTTTATTTTTCTAATTTGGGAGTGCTCTTATTTTTTTTAAAGAAAATTTTATTGAATATAAATGAAATGTTATAGGTGCATGGTATAGACATAAATGAATACATCATGCGCATCAACGATGAATGCATCACGTAAATCAAACACTTTGAGGCGCATAATACATTTTATTTTTCTTACCGTGAATAGATGCAACGTATACAAACGGATGTCTTGAGTCACATCGGATGTTTTTAAGCATCGAATATTTTAAATATATTTTTATATTTATCGAATGCATTATACATAAATTGAAAGGTTTAAGATGAATTGAGCAAAAAAAAAAACAAAAACAAAACAAAAAGTTAAAGTGCTATAAGCACAACCAGCTCTCTCTCTCTCTCTCTCTCTCTCTCTCTCTGACACACACACACAAATAAATATATGTTGATGTGTATCTTTTTAATTTAAGTGATAAAATAATATGATGGTAAAAAGTCGATCAATTGTGAAAGAAGATAGATGATAATCTACCTTATCAAGACTTAGATTTGTTAAGTGACATCACAAAAAACTTAGTAGAAACGATAAGATTATTATTTATAATAATCTTATTATTACGTAAATGGGGAAAGCTATAAAAATCTCTAACCCAAGATTGATTATTATAATGAAAGTTGAGAAGAACCTCTTTGTTGATATATTCTAGTGAGATTTTTTTATATTTGATTTTTCTATGAGATTGTCTCAAGGGCTTTCATTCTTATGCTAATCTAGTAAGGTTAAATTTGATTGACACTTTGACTTAGCAAAATTGATTTGACTTGACCATCCAGGTTGCTAAGTATTTAAAACCTGGATGAATGGCAAATTTTCTCGAGATGAAAATTATTTTATCTCTTGCCCCTTGTCTTGTTTGTAGGCGTTCAAAGCTCATCAATACATGATAAGGTCACTTTATATGACGTCATTTTTTAACCATCGATGGAATATGAGAAAACGTACTCTTTAGATGGTGTATTAATGTGCCATGTTCAACATCTTAATCCAATAAATATTAATTGTACTCTAGAATACAATTGACATAAAGATATCGATTTTGGAATATAATAAATTGACATAAATATTCTAGAAAGCAACACCATGCCCTGTGCAATCATCTTATATACAATATATTTAAAATATTTTAGAATTAATAGTACCATATCTTTTGCATTTATTTTTATAAAATAAAATTTATTACCTTGTTATCGATTAATGACATAAAAAGCTTTTGTGATCGAGCATTCATCACACCGACGTGTCTGCTACTCTGGAGGCAAATACCTCACGGTTTCTCAATCCCCACTGACCTAGTTGGACATCTGCAACCTCCTGCTTTCACGGAGAGTTCTTCTTCCATGATCTATAGTATCTTGGCTTCTATCTGTAGCTTGGTTGGGTACTCGACATGAATTGTTCTGCTTCAGGCCCGACCCACTGGGCAAAACTAGAAATGCTTTGCGTTAGACTGCTCTTCGACTCATGTTTCCATCTCCTTCACTTCACCGGATACAGTAAACGACATGGGAAATGCTGCATTGATGCTGCTAAATATATTTCTGTAGATTAATTTACAGACAAAGAGCTTTTGCTGTAGTAAGAGAGCATCAAACAAACCTTTCAATGATATATCATGGCACTCTTCCCTTCACGGAGCAACTCATATCTCGATGAGCGTCGGACAAAGGTGTTGGAAATAAACTTGTTCTAATATCATAAAGAGGTTAATTTCAACAAGAGAAAGGTTCATGGTATCAAGAGGGAGATTCATTCTATCAAGAAGAAGAAAAGATAGATTAGATGTCTATGGAAGGACAAGTCAAAATGACCACTGGTTATTGTATTCATTAAATACAATAAATATGATGTATCTTTGGGGACTATATAAACCCCATATGTTGGTTCATGAAAGAATAGAGTTTTGTGAAATTGTAAAGAGTATTTTGAGAAAAAAAAATAGAAAGTTACTCTTCTCCTACTCTTCCTCTGTTTGAAATCTCTATCCCTTCTTCCTATCTAGATTTTCAACATTTGGTATCAGAGCATAGGTTGAGCAATGGCCTCTTCCCAAGTACCATCCAAATTCGATCCCTAGATTGACAAAAGAAAATTATGATATATGGTGCATCCAAATGAAGGTTCTTCTAGGCTCCCAAGATGTATGGGAGTTTGTAGAAGATGGATTTGTTGAGCCAAATCCAACGAAGAAGGAGCAATGAATGCAAAGCAAGAAAACAACTCAAAGATAGAAGGAAGAAGGAGAAAAGGCTTTGTTCACGATCTACCAAGGACTTGACGATACTGATGTTCGAGATCATCGCTCCAAAAATACTTGAAAGGAGGCTTGGGAAATGCTTCAAAAGCATTTGGTGGTGTTGATAAGGTAAAGAAACTTCGTTTGCAAGTTTTGAGCCGACTTAAATTACAACAAGGTACTTCAAACTATTTCGATTACTTCTCAAAGGTCATTTCTATTGTTCATCAAATGAGACGAAATGGTGAACAAATAAGTGATCAAAGAGTAATAGAAAAATATTGAGATCTTTAGATCCAAAATTTGATTTTATTCTTTATTGCGATTGAAGAATCTAAAGATTTGGAAACAATGTCTTTAGAACAACTTATGGGTTCTCTTCAAGTTCATGAACAAAGGATTACCAAAAGAGAAGAAGATGAACTTTGGAGCAAGCACTACAAACCAAGCTTACTCTTGAAAACAGAGGTGAATCAAAATTTCAAAGAGGAAGAGGTCATGGACAAAGAGGAAGAGGAGGCGTAAATCGCACCAATCAGGAATCTCCAAACAATGAAGGTGGTGGAGAAAATTCTAGCCAAAGAGGCCAAGGTTATAGTCGAGGACGTGGCCGAGGCCGAGTGGACGTGGCTTTTAAAAGGTCTCAAATACAATGCTATATTTGCAAAAATGGTACTGACATTACTCTTTTGAATGCTATTACAATCCTAACAACCAAGGTGATAAGGCAAATTTTGTTCAGAAAGAAAAGAATGAAAATCAAGTATTCTTTGATGACATATGATAAATTGAAAGAAGATCAATCTATGACATGGTATTTAGATCACTGAGCTTCAAATCATATGTGTGGTATTAAAGATTTATTTTCAAATAGATACAAATTATTCGGAAATGTTACATTAGGTGATATGTCTCGAGAGACCAAGAAGAGGCAAAGGTCAAATTCTCCTTGAACTAAATAATGGTAAAGAGTTATGCATTTCGGATGTTTATTATGTTCTGATATGAAAAATAATATTTTGAGTTTGGGACAATTACTTGAAAAAGGTTATAATATTGAGATGAAAGATATGACTCTTTCAATTCGTGACAAGGATAGAATATTGATATCACATGTGAAAATGGCAAAGAAAGAATGTTTCCTCTGCATTTATGTATTTTTGATCGATCAAATTGTTTTAAGACTGATATTGAGGACATTTCTACATTATGGCATCTTAGATATGCTCATTTAAATTTTGAGGCTTTGAAACTTCTAGAGAAGTATAATATGGTGACAGAATGCCAAGAATTGATCACCCATCAAAACTATGTGAAGTATGTGTTATGGGTAAGCAAGAAAGAAAGCCTTTCAAAGTCGGAAGAACAAGAAGAGCATGGCATCGGCTTGATTTGATACACTCGGATGTTTGTGGTCCTATCACCCAATATCACTTGGAGGAAGCGGTATTTTCTTACATTCACCGATGATCATAGTGGAAAAACTTGGGTTTATATATTAAAAGAAAAGAAAGAAGTTTTCATAAATTCAAAGAATTTAAGGAGTTGGTTGAAAGACAAAGTGGTTGTAGGATTAAATGTTTAAAAACAGATAGAGGTGGTGAATATATATCAAATGAATTTGAAAGCTTTTGTAGAAACAATGAGATTTTTCATCAATTCACTATGCTATACACACCTCAACAAAATGGTGTTTCAAAAAGAAAAAAAAATAGGACTATACTTAATATGGTCTGATGCATGTTAAAGGAAAGAAGAATTCCTAAAGAATTTTGGGAGATCTTGTTGCAGCTTTATTTGCTTAACAGTTTCCAACAAAGCGAATTGGAAATGTTACACCAGAAGAAGCATGGAGCTTTCAGAAACCAAGAGTTGATCATTTGAGGATTTTCGGAAGCATTGCATTTGCTAAGATACGAGAGGAAAAGAGAACAAAATCGGAGGATAAAGGTCAAATGCATTTTGTTAGGTTATGAAAATTCTAGTGGTTATAAACTCTACAATCCTATCACAAATAAAGTTGTGATGTCAAGAGATGTTGAGTTTGATGAACAACAGATTTGGAATCGAAAAGTGATGAGCAAAGACATAAGAAAGTCATAGCTTGAGAAGATGATGATATAATACAAGGAAACACCGAAGAGGCTTTACCTAATCATCACCTAGATCACTAGGTCACTTGATTCAAGAAGTCCGATTATAAGAAGGACAAGACCAGTTCAGAGCTCTATGATGTGACTCGAAGGATTGATACTAACAATGACGAACTTTCTTTATTTTGTCTTTTGCAGGATATGATCCATTAACCTTCAAGAAGCTTGTAATGAAGAAAAATGGCGACAAGCAATGAATGAAGAGATTCGTGCAATTAACAAAAATGATACATGGGAGCTTACTACACTTCCAGAAGACCACCAAGCGATCGGTGTTAAGTGGATCTTCAAAACAAAAAGAAATGCACAAGGGAAGATAGAGAAATACAAAGCACGATTGGTTGCGAAGGATACAAACAACAATATGGGATTGACTACGAAGAAGTATTTGCACCGGTTGCTCGATTGGAAACAAGAAGATTACTTATCTCCTTAGCGATCAATTGAAATGGAAAATTTTACAAATGGATGTCAAGTCAAGATTTCTTAATGGAGTTCTTGAAGAAGAGGTATATATTCAACAACTTGAAGGAAACTTGGGATGACAGATGGAACAAGTTTAAGAGGGATAATGTTGGAAATAAACTTGTTCTAATATCATAAAGAGGTTAATTTCAACAAGAGAAAGGTTCATGGTATCAAGAGGGAGATTCATTCTATCAAGAAGAAGAAAAGATAGATTAGATGTCTATGGAAGGACAAGTCAAAATGACCACTGGTTATTGTATTCATTCTGAATACAATAAATATGATGTATCTTTGGGGACTATATAAACCCCATATGTTGGTTCATGAAAGAATAGAGTTTTGTGAAATTGTAAAGAGTATTTTGAGAAAAAAAAATAGAAAGTTACTCTTCTCCTACTCTTCCTCTGTTTGAAATCTCTATCCCTTCTTCCTATCTAGATTTTCAACAAAAGGTGCCACCGCTCAAAGTGAAAAGGAAAGCAAACACTCCTCATCAAATAAAGGAAAGACCACTAGATCTTGTCTGCATTACTGGAAAGGAGAGTTGTTTCGTTGCATCACACCAAGCTTAGATGCATCTAGCTAGGCCCCAAGAAAGAGAAAGAACTCCCCCTGCACCAACACCCAGACAAAGTGAGATGTAACAGTTAGTCATGGGCAAGAAGAAGAAGAAAAGGAAGGCTGCCTCAGTTTAGAATGAGCTGATGCAGGCCTTCTTGTCATCTTTAGGACCTTTGCTTTTCTTGTAGGCCTTTGGTTCTTCCTGATCAAAGTTAGATTTTGTTCAAGGCCATGATCTTTATGCTCTCGCACCGCAGTTCATCACTCACGACATGAACTTCGCAGTACCCTATAAAGATTCACAGAGTACGGACGCCACCGATTCCTTGTGGCCACAAATCTACCCTTCACATCAACTATATATTTTACTGCTCACTATCGTAAGATTTACCTCTCGCCCTAGGCGGGTCAGATGACACCTGAAATCAGACGGTTGTCTTTGATCAATCAACGAACCAGTAAGCTCATCATCATCAGGTGGCTGAGACAGAAAGACACTGTTGCAGCAGCGTTCCGTCGCTCTACACTTGCAGGTTGTGGGGTCCATGGTGATATATGGACGAAGGGGGCCTGGCCGTCACATGTTTCTGTAAAATGGAAAGATCTCAAAAAGGATGAACGCAGTGAAAGAAACAGCTAAAACAAAAGAACACATGAAATATAAACAAAAGTAGTAGTAGATTTGTTTTTATGGATCGATCATATTGGAGGAAGTGGGTTTCTTTCTCCAAAAAGACAAAAAAAAAAAAGACTATTGACTTTTTTCTTGTGAATATGATCCATGAAATAGAATGCATTAGCGTTTAGAGCTGTATCTCAAGCTTCCAATGATGTCCCATATCATACTGAATTATGTTATAACTTGATAGAATGAGATTATCGTTTATCAGATTGTGAGAGAATTGCCAGCGGATTTTTTTTTATTTTTTTTATCGTGATCGATCATGGTTCACGTAGATCAAATTAGATGTGAATTCAACCTAAAAAGTATAGGCTTCTAGATTACCAGCCAAACTTACTCTTTGAATCCTTACCGATGCGAAACTTTCCTCTTAGTCAATCTCTTTTAATTTCACACGCATGAATATTTTTAATGATTATTTCTCTTTTTACCTCTTTATTTCTTCAACTAACGTCATATCTTAGTCACAAACTTGTGTACAAAATGTGTTGTCGGAAAGTAAACAAAGCTCTATTTATCTGTAAAGTCCAATGATGAGAGACATTTTATGTTGTAGCAATCGGCCATTTCCATGACAACCGAGTTTGGATAAGATCTTTTGAACTCGAATATTTGTCTGAGTAAACTAATATCATCCACCCTTGTAATCTCCGGTGGAAAGCAAGCAGCAAAGGCAATTAACAGATTTATTTATGAGGGAGTTGGTCCAGTTTCTCCTTTTCAAGACTAAGAACAGTAGGTTGCACTGTCACGAAACAGGTAACATTACATGGGAGATTCTGCAGAAAAGAAGGTTATGGTAAGGAAGACAATGAATTCTCAGGCTTCAGGTGGGCAATTCTCCATGCTCCCGTCCATCTTGTCCATCGTTTCCACTGATCTGACCTTTCATTGTTGCGTTGCAGACACGTTTGTTTTGTTTTTTTCGATGGGGATCGATGTAGGTCCATCTAATAAGCTAAGGTTTTCGGATCTAAAATGAGGATTGGATTCGGGTAGGTTTTCATCAGCTACACCCCCTCTATGTGTATCATATTTCGCCGGAAGACAGACAAAGTGCAGAGAACAGAGAATATGTAGATGACAGGCCATTGAAAAGGACAAGAGGACACAGCGTAAGGATCAAGTATGGGGAAGGTCAGGGAAGTGTGGAGCCTCCCTCACGTTGGGGAAGGCCTACTGCTCCCAGACACAGACTGTTCACTCCCCCCTATATACTACACTACACTACACTACACGCAGATCTTCTGATGGACCGGTTGTAGTCTGATTGATATGACCCGTCGATATGCCTCGTATTGACGACTCTCTCTCTCTCTCTCTCTCTCTCTCTCTCTCTCTCTCTCTCTCTGCACATAACAAATTTACACCAAGGATATCCATTGATCATGCAACACATTCTGCTAACTGTTGTTCCGGTTGTGGCATCATTGTCGTGTAATCTCTCTCTCTCTCTCTCTCTCTCTCTCTCTCTCTCTCTCTCTCTTGAGGGTGGATGTTGTGTAGGTATGCCAATCATTCTGATAGATGTGTCCAGTACTGTTCCGAGGCATAGAACATGAGAGCATGCATTATATCTACTCCCTTAGGAGTTTCCAATGCGCATCCAACTGCGCTCGTATGCTTCGAAAAACATGACGGACGACCATACAACATGAAGAAGAAAAAGTTGGATGGTGATATGACGGATCCATGCAACCCTTCGAAATCTCCTGTTTGAGAAGGTTACTTTTGGTAGTTGTTCTTTCCTTTATAGGCAGCCATATCCAAGGCAAGGAAAGGATGGAAGACGGCATCCTGTTGTGCGCGAGAAGCTCATCGAAAGGGGCTTTAAGAAAAGAAAGGTGGTATATATGTATATTTTTTGCTGGGGTGTATTTAAATCGATATGGTTAATAGTAGACAAGCTTAAGGCCTGGGATTTAAGAGTGTTAATTATTGGTACGTAGAGGATCCCAACTCTTTCGAGAGCACGAAAAGCGTTTTCGCAGAGGATCCAAACTGTCTAATAAAGCAATAACCATCCTCGTGATCTATATGTGTATGTATATGTGATTCATACCAACAAAAAGATATGAAGAAAGAAGAAAAGGACATTAATCACATATCAATTGCCAAGAACCAAAAGCAGATGACATTTACTATCGATGGGCTGCTGCACATCATGAAATCTCGTTCCCTAAGCCCGAACGGAAAGAGAAAGCATTGCTTTGTTTATTAATGAGGAAAATTGATTATTAATGAGAGGAGAAAAAACAGCATCAGAACATGAACACATTGCTTTCTTTTCTGTAGGCAGTGCGTTTTTGAGCGACAGGAAAACCAGGAAAACAGACAAAACTAAAACAGAACAAGAGAGAACACGATACAAATGGAATGCATGCTGGTGAAAAAACAGGGAAAACAAAAGAGGCAGTTCATCGGTTCCCCGAAACGTAAAAATTTAACAGTTGAACACTCCATTACATTAGCAAATTATTAGGGCTAGCACGAACAAGGTAAAGATACTAGTATGACTTATGTACAAGACCTTAGCCCACAAAGATAGATCTTCTAACTTTGCATGATACCGGAACCAACACAATCAAAGAAGAAATATTATTATGAGCTAGCTAACTCGATAATGGAGGGCACCTAATAGCTAAAAATCATGTCACCTTTGCTCATTTGGTTGATGGCAATCTTGTTCGATCTCCGATGATGGATCGTCTTCCTCCTCGAAGCAGTTGATGTCATATGCAGCGTGCTCGCCACCAAAGGCCTTGATGTGGTCCTTCAGTGATCTCTTGTGCTTGAAGTCGGAGCCGCAGACGCAGTACCACAGTTTACCGCAGTTCTTCTCATGGGTTCTCCAATCTCCTTTCACTGCAAAGGCCTTACCGCACTTCCGGCACATGAAGGGTTTGATTCCATGCTTCCTTTTATAGTGCGTTTGGAGGGTTCTGAAGTCCTTCAGTGGCTTTGATCTCGGATGGTCTATGTTGTTCCTGCAACCAGGAGAACAGCAGTAGCATGGAAGCCTCAGCATTGCCGTAGGTTGAATGCCCCTCAGAGACTTTGGTCCCTTCCGATACTGCGATCCATGCCCCCACATATGCATCTATCATTCAGCACAATTAAAGACCCCGTCGTAATGAGATCATAAAGTATAAGAGATCAACTTATTTTTGAGAGAGGTATCACGTATTATCGTCCAAAGTAATGTATGTCATGCACATAAGATGTTGAAATCTAGGAAGATTATGAAAAGGAATGATTCCACATGAGAATTTCAAGGCATCATAGAAAAACAATATGTTGTTTCTAATTAGGAGTCAGAAAAGTTATATCATGTCCATTTCATTTATGTTCAAGATTATACTAATATATATATGATTGCATCGGTATTTTTTTCATCTGCTGTTAAATCTGAAACACCTCGCGAGTTGGTCTGTCACTCAAAAAACTTGAGTATGGATCACAAGAATTTTACAGTCTTTTGCGTGAAGATCCACAGAGAGCGAGAGAGAGAGAGAGAGAGAGAGAGAGAGAGAGAGAGAGAGAGAGAGAGAGTGACTGTAGCCTCTCACTATTCTGGGGAAAGCAGCTAGATCATTTCTAAGGCCTTATATGGACTCGAGTTCTTGAGCCAGTGGCCTGAGTGCTGAAGATCCTGATTTGCCTTGCGGATCATCTGAGTGGATCATCTGAGCCACCCTGAGAACAAAATTCTTTTCAGAATTTTCAGAACTTTTTATTTTAATTCATGAGAGAAAGAAGTTTGTTCAGGATTCTTCACAACTACCGATGCTTCACATATCAAAAGGTCCAAAAAAGCACCAAATTTGTGAGGAATATAGCCTATGTCAGGTTCAATCACATAAAAAGGAGGGGAAGCCAAATGCTACATAGCTCCAACAGACCTTTATGTTGCAGAATACAGCTCTCATCATCAAGATCTGAGATGAGAAGCAAATGAACACGTTAACGAGTCCAGGAAATAGAGGAAGAAATGCATTACCTGCATGTTGTTGTATCTATTGAAAGTCTTGTAGCATACAGGACAAGAGAACTGGGTAGGTCCGATAAGGATTTGAGAAGGAGTTGGAATCCAATACTGGCCTTTGTTGAGCTTTCCTATGGGATTGGAAGGGTAGCCTAAAGGAACCACCTCGTCGCCACCTTCTGCTCCCTTTTCTCCATTACGATCTTCTGAGGTGGAGGGGAGTCTCGATATCAGATCAACTGCACCAGGGCTTGGGGGACCGATGTGGAGAGCCACAGTCACCACATCATCCGCTTCATCATCGACACCTGAGGCCTTGTTCTTGGTCACTTCGGTGGAGGCACTGCACGAGGTGTCCTCGTCCTCTTCTTGGTGCCTCGTGGGGCTGAGGCTGAGGAGACGAAGAGGCTCTCTAAGAGGAGGAGAGGGTGGATGCCCTGGGATGAACGAGTAGGTGTAGCTTTGCGTGCTCAAGTTGTAGAATTGAGGAGCAATTGATGGTGGAGGTGGCTTGGAGGTGAAAGGGTAGTGCTGGTGGATTCCTATGAAGAAATTAGTGTAGGGATCTGCCATGGCAGAATATGGGAGAAAATAGAGGAGACTGATGGATCTGTGTAAGGGTAGACAGAAGTAGCAGAGGCGCAGAGAGAGAGAGAGAGAGAGAGAGAGAGAGAGAGAGAGAGAGAGAGAGAGAGAGAGAGAGAGAGAGAGAGAGAGAGAAGACTCGATCACCAAAATAAATAGACTATCAAGACCGCAAGGATGACTAAATAATTCATTTGAAAGAGATCTAGAGAGAGAGGAACTACCTGACTGCCAAGAATGCAAAGAAGGGGAAAGTTAGAAGAGAAAGAAAAAAAAAACCGAAGGAAAAGCAAAGAAGGAAAAAGACGGATAAAAAGAGACCAGTGATGATAAAAACGTAGATGGATAGACTAAGTAAACACAACTATATTCACATACAAACATGCCATGACGTAAACAGCCGAGCTGGCTCAGCTTTCTTCCAGCCTATCCATCAAGCCTTCTCTCCCAGTAGCTTCATGCAGTCTTACGTCCTAGGGGAGATCGGCTGGCTTGGCCTTGAGCCGATTTCGGCTCGACTCCGCTCAGTTATAATTGTGATCAGTTTGATGAAGTTGGTGGAAGAGAAGACTCGGCATGATGATCATATGATCGAACTGTGAAAGAGAGATGTCATCCACTGCCCTCTTTCCAGCTTACTGCTATGATGATGGCATCACATCCTATCTAGATGGTGTTGATACATCTCTCTTAAAGATCATGAACAGACAAGTAATGACTATCCGAGAAGAAGACCGCAACACATTATGTTGTCGAGATGAAAGTTTCGGCAAACTGAACTGAACCAACTCTGGTCAGATGCAGATAAAGATTTGGATCGTTGCACCTCCTAAAACCCTGAAACCCTTTTTCCAGTACAGAACAAAGAGAATATTACAGATCGATCTGTTGTTACATGTATCTCCTAAGTAGTAAATCATCTTTCCTGAAGGAAGAGAATATGTGAGTGTAGTGCAGAAGAAAATGGCAACCAGATCTCGCGGCTAGATTTGCAGCTCATAGACATGGCCTACACACATGCACAAGTCCGGTCCTCCCTCACAGCTCGTATGCCTTAAGCTTTGAAGAGACTCTCGTTGTCTACAGTTAGCAAGCTAGCTGAACCCAGTATTGGTTCTTCCCCTGGCAGTGAGGCCTGCCCCTTGAGCATCCAAACGGAGCCCTGGTACTCCAAAGTGGGTGCTGCATCAGATGACAAATCTAGACAAATGCCAACAGTTGTGCCGTAGGCGTCTGGAGAAGAAGGCAGAGCTTTTTAGGGTAATATTTCAGACAGTCACACAAGGTCCAAGGTATGAGTTAGCAGCGATGTTGAGGTTGATAATAATTCTCCATTCCTGCAGCATGAAGAGAGAAGAAGATGGTGGTGTAGCTTTCACTGGAGATGCTTTGGAGGAATCATGTGCATCACTGCTCCGAAAAAAGGTGTAAGCTCATTCACGGGTGGCAAAGAGTCTCACAGATGTGTGGGGTAGCAATAGCCAGAAACCCTCAAGGGTGCAAATTATTCCTCTCTTCCTCTGGTTTCCCAACTCTGAAGTCTAAAGCGCCAGTCCATGGCATGCAACTGGATCTGCACAAATGACAAAGCTTGTGTGCTTCGTGACAGAAGGCAGATTTTTGGATCCTCCACCACATTCATTCTTTCTCAAAGACAAATCATGGTCAAGTTACAAACAGCTAGTTCTGTAGCTGATGGACAGTGGGGGCGCCAAACTTCTATGATTGGATGCATAATGAGCTATCAGGAACAACGACGTGCACGGAGACATACACATAATTGTGAGAGAGAGAGAGAGAGAGAGAGAGAGAGAGAGAGAGAGAGAGAGAGAGAGAGAGAGAGAGATGTCCTTGGAAAAGGAATGTGTCTGCAGCCAGGTAAGCCCTTTCCCTCTCATATTGTTCAGCAATGTTAGACCATATGAACTATAAAGAGTTATTGGAAAACCAGCTCTCTTTTTTTTTTTTTTACTTTTATCATAAACTGACTAATTAAGTATTGACAACCAAGTCAATGGGATTGTAGATCTGAAATAAAATACAAAGAAAAGAATACAGGATCTAGAAGGTGTTTATGTAATAATACTAGCTTTAGTAACAACAACAAAAGCATAATAATAATTATAGCATTTAAACTATAGTATCATTGATTAGTAGTAACAAAATCATAATACAAAAAGGATAATCCCGAAAAAGTAGAATTCATTATTCTAAACAACAATGTAGATTCATAAATAACCCTACTAAATGGTGGTAAGAAGTTTGATACTCAAAATCAAGAAAACAAATTATTTATGCCGGACAACATGAAAGCAGTATGTCCAAAAGAAGAAAAAAAAATGGAAAGGAAGGTTTATCATTGCACAGAGGCATTTTTATCCGGTGGAAAGGAAGAAAGCAAAGTTCCAATCCTTCATTTGCTTTTTCTCTCTTCTTTTGCTTTCCTCTACCAACGATTCTAGGCTTTACTTTAGTTGGGGGCTCACATCACTGAGATAAGTGGCTCACTTTGGTTATGATCAACCAGTGATGAAAGCATCTTTTTTTCTTGCTTTCCATTACATGAAAGAATTGCTTATCCCATGGCGCAAAAGAATTTTCATGTTCAGTTGATCTGTGTGAAGGTTTTATGACTTGCTTGTTTGGTTCAAAGTCCTTTGTTTATCGAGCTAGGATTCCAATAGTACAAACTAAAAGATACTATATACATATACATATACAAATACATATATATATATAAGTAGATTTTAATTGTCTGAGAAGCTAACTCAAATCTAACCTAATTCTTCTTCTAGCCAGCTTCATAACCTTTCGAGTCAAATGTTCGAACCTTACAAAAATTATGTCGATGGTATTTTCGATAATATTCCTCTGATGCTTAAGTTAATAATTTAGTCAGCATGGTCAAACTAAGATTATTGTCTTGGACATACCTGTGCGGCTCATTTTATAGTGATTGCTAGGGGGGCCATTACGTAGTTTGTATAATAACAAAAGCATAAGAATCAATCATAATCACCCTTTGTCAATGTTGAATCGTTATATCCATCTATTACGCAAAAATCATCATCAACTAATGCTAGACCATTACGCCCATTCACATGTTGTTCATGCAATAATGAATGTGTGAAGATTGTTCATACTCATTTTTTATCCGACAATTATAGGATACATTTACATGAGATTGAGGTAGCGATGGAGGTTGCTTAAATGGTTCCCATGTGCCAGCACTAGCTAGGTGGCTTGACAATATGGAGATGAGGTGTCAAACACAGAGTGGTAGTGTCGATATATAGTATTAATGGATCAATTATGTCATTTTTACCATAACACATGTCCTAGAAACTAATCAGGAAGTACTATTTAGTTAGTATTTATCATCAGTGTTATAGATAATATGATGCTTGACTTGGAATACTAACTCAGTATGTTATAGTTTAGTACTTTGACTAGATACTGTAGCATGGTGGGATGATACAATTGGTCCAATGGCATGGAATGATATCACGACAGGATTATGTAGTCAGGTATGATGGCGTAGTGGGCTAGCAAAGTACGGTGTCATGACACACGAAGGTTTGGTAAGTCAGGTACAATGGTGTAGAGGGTTAGTGGGGTCGGACACGGTGGTTTACAAAAGGGTCGATTGATTGGGTGTGGTGGTGCAAAGGGCCAATAAGGCTAGAAGTGGTGGTGCACTAAGCATTGGTAGGCCAAGTGCAATGGCGTAGAAGGCATGTAGTGATAGGTGCAACGAAGGGGGATGTTGCATAATTATCACATATTGCATCGCCATTACATAGATCATGACGGATTAAACATGATCTCCCTAACGATCTGAATGACCATTGTATCATTAGGATTTCACCATGCATCCTAGGGAGCACCAGAAAATACTGTCTCACACTTTTTGAGGTGTTCGGGAGGTGAACGAGCAGTAAGGTAGAGAAGGTGCCACCCTCAGCCCCTATAAATAGTGGTTAGCTATCATAGTTGCTCTTCACCTTAGTTTACAACTTGAACATTTTCAAACAATACTCTCGGAGCCACTCACACAAGAAAAGGTCTATGATGTCATCCTTTACTTCTTCTTCCAATACTTTGAAATTGGATAGGACATCGATCCTATCACCACTCTTGGTGTCAACAACAAAAGTTTACCTCTGAAGGGGCGAGTCAGCTGCACCAATAGAGGCTACCCTCCTTACAGATGTGAATCCATCCTACGATGTGGCTCAGTTGCTATGGTAGAATCTTTCAACTTGGACTTAGTGGTGTCAGTCTCCAACTTAGAGATGCTCTGGGAGGCATATCATATATTGGTCGAGTTCGAACTAGTACTTGCTTGACCGAATGATTAGCCTTATGTGTCATGTCATATGTTCTGCACAAAAATTTTAAAATTTGAAAGTTCTCGCCCACCTAGATGGTGCCAAATTCTTGGTGCTTTCTTGTAACATTTGTCAAGGAGTGCACAAGAACTTGCATCTCCCCGATGCTAACCCTCCTATTAGCTTGCAATTGTTTATAGCAAGCTAATAAGAAAGCGCCGACTATCTAGTTAAGGGTGTCGATATATTTTATCTTTGTTTGACCTGACTATCTAGTTAAGGGTTCTCTGATCTCCTATAAGGGTTGAAAGATGAGATTTTTTTTATTTTTTCGAGGAACAAGTAGTCCATCAACTTGGATTAGTCTAATCGAAAGTTTTCTAATGTCACCCTGAGGCTACTTGGATTAGAAAAAAAGAGTAGTTATGCTAATTATCTTTAGCCTTATTTGAGTTCATCATTATCTTTCAGATGAGTGACCAATGGCTCGTTAACATGAGTCTAAGCTTAGCTCCTTAGGGGTAAGAAGTTAAGAGTTTTGATTTTTAGGACTCATTCAAATTGACTAATTATTAACTTTTTCTTTGCGGACATAGATTATTAGGGGAGTATTTTGGAATACAATGCATATTGTCAAGGTGGGCAAACAAAAAGAGTTGTCTCTTGGACTAAGGTGACCCAGATCTATCAAGAGGAGGAGGTTAGTAGAGAGCACTACCAACCTATCATTGAGAAGAGGACATTGTTAGGCTCTTATGCCAGGCAGAAGCACCCGCTAGTCCCTGTCCATTGCCACCCCCAGCCAACCAACAAAGGTGCTAGGAGGAGCCAACCCCACTAGCTAGTCCCTTTAGGAGGTCTAATTCCCCTCGTTCATGGGATCGACGGGTGGAGATGGAGAAGGCTGAGCAACAATAACAATAGCATTCCACTCTCCATTTTTCATTGAAAACTTCAGGGCGAGGACATTGACCATACCTCTTGACCTATTGCCTTCCTTGGTGATGGGGATCTTACCAATCTGGTAAAATTCTTTTCACTATGAATCAGCGATGGAATGATCGTTAGAAGGGGACATACATGTCCCCAACTAGAACTTAATAGGTTCAAGTCGATCATGGGAGGTTCTAAGGGAGGCCACCTCTTAGAACTAGTGTCTCCACACCCCCACACTAGCCAAGAGCCTCTATTTGTGGCGTGTAGAGGATTTGGTCATGGTTAGTGTCAAACTTTGTTGCTTTCAATAATTTTTAAGTTTTAACTATTTTCTAACTTGCAGCTTTGTTTTGCAGCACCAATAGCTTATGATGTTAATCTTTGACCAAGCCTGGGATTCCTTAACTATCATCGCTCATCTCCTTTAGGATGTTCAAGCTCTTAAAAAGGAGCGAGATGATGTGGTAATCAAGAGATCTCAATAAGAGGACAAATTAGCTCAACTCTAGGCTTGGGTTGATGAGCTAGAGGGAGCAGCTTCAGTAGTAGAGGAAATGACTATGGTGCTCCGATAACAAACCAAGTCTTTGAGGGGGTTACTCGAGGTAGCAAAGGTGGAAAGGGATAGGGAGTATTATATAGCCTTGGAAGTTGAAGCCGATTCCGACCATTTTAGGAGTGAAAGGTTGGCTCTAAAGACAGAGGCCAGCAACCTCCCATGCGCAAATGGTGTGTTGCTCTAGTAGCAAGAGCAAGCCAAGGAGCATGAGGCCGAGGCGAAGGTGTGTCGGGTGGTCAAGTACAAAACCTCTCGATGGTTCAAAAAGCAATTAACCAAGTTAGGAAATAATTCTTTTACCTTTGGTTATGAACAAGCAATCACTTGGGCTAGGTATGACCACCCCACCCTAACCCTTCTAGAAGATTCTACTATCAGGCATCCCATTGATAACAAATTTTGTTAGTCATAGGTGTCCTGCAAGTCAACGTAAGTGATGACACGTGTAATATACTACGTATTCTTTTTGTTTATTATTATTTATTAATATTTTTATCATTTTATATTATCTGTTGCATATATTATAATATCCATGGATCTATGCAATAGAAATCGGATCGTGATGAGATCATGATAATGAGACTGATTTGCCTTTAAACATAGATCCAAAATAATCTCGATAATAAGTTAATCGAGAGAGATATTAAGATAATCGGACAGGCTCATATGATGTATATCTATCTATATAATGGAGGTAGCTAATCTCATAGCTATTCATGTGGGAACACTAGGGATATAGTACAGGTACTCATTAGAGAATGAGTTCACTGATTGATCCACTCATGTAATATTGGATGGTTGGTGATACCTCATTGTCAGATAATGATTCCGTCATTCTAGTTATATATTTGGTTCTTAGACTTAAGACACCGAGGATATCTTATATGAGTACTCTACTTTTTAATACCAGACTTATATATTTGGAAGTTTCAGATCTAGCATAATTGATCATCGGGAGTGGTAGTCAACCTTACGAGGGTAATTATGTCATATCCTAGATTTTTTTTAGGATCACATCTTTCTACACATTCAGAGCCAAGTAGATAAACATCACTTTATTCATAATTTGTAGACATTTGTTACAATTCATTTATTCATCAAATCATATGTTGAAAAGTAGACATAGTAATGTTAACTCGAAGAATCATCCAAGTGACTCTACTTAGCGGTAGAGGAAGGTCCGCTTTCTATTAGAATCCAATTTAATGCTAATGGAAGGTCCGCTTTCTATTAGAATCCAATTTAATGCTAATGGAAGGCTTCTCTGAAAAAATAAAAAATAAAAAAAATTAACAATGCTAAGTAGGAACCTTAAAAGTTAACTCAAAATGAATACATAATAAAAAATTAATCATCTCATTAGCGTATATCAAATATCCAAAGGAGCACTTCCCCAATAGTGGATAGAGAGACTTTATCTTATGGGATGAGTTTGTGTTCTCCCAACAGCGGATGAAGGCAAACTTATATCGCACTCCTAATAGCGGATGAAGTGGTATCCCTCACCCGCTAAAGTGGGGACATGCCTCTCCCAAGAGCGGATGGAGGAATCGTCCATCCGCCATCTCTGACGACCCATTAATCCTCGAAGGGAATTATCTTACCTGCCCTTAGCAAAGAAATAACATAATCTCACACTAGTCATGTCTATATTGGGATAAAATAACATATTTAAAACATCTCTTTCAAATATCATCAATGTCAAATAATACCCATCCGAATTGATTAAACCCATTAATCGATCCAATTAAACTCACTTAAACCTAATTTAATCGATCGATTAATCTCATTTTGATAATTTACTTATTGAATTTAAATTAATTCAATCGATCCAATTAACTTATTTGGAATTAAACTGATAATAATCAAACCAATTTAGAATCACCATGAATTCATTTACATTAATCAAGTTTGGTTTAGTTCAATCAATGTTTGGACTCAAATCTAATAATTATATAATATTAGGCTAATCCATATACCCTAGGTCATTATATCAGTGATATAACTAGTCTTAACGATATCATGCATGATCTGCACTATACCTATGTACAGCTTTTGGACACCAGTATATGGTCATGTATATTGCCCATAATGGTATGTATTTGCAATAGACCATCGTCACTGGTGGCCTTGGAAGTTGTTAGAAATGGGCTATTGGTCCAACTCAGGGAGGGTTAGCTTGGAATAATGGGCTAGGGTTTCAACAATTCATATCAAATATACTGATAATATCAAATATTTCATCATTGATTATATCAAAATATACATACTAAAAAGAGAATCATACAATTATATATATATAAATGGTGGTAAAAATATATAACTATACATTAAAATATAAGATTAGAAGATAAGCTTTAATATAAGGAAATAACCTTCTAAATTCAATAAGAATTAGAAATCACACTTTCAATACATACATAATTTTGACATAATCTAGTCAAATAAATTTTAAACCATTTAGAATAACACATTTTAAATTTTAGATCAAAGTATATCAAAAATTTTAGATAACATATTTTAATAAAATAGGAAAATTATAATCCAAATAAGAGTAAAAGATAAACTATAATACTAGGAAATATCATGTATTTAATACATAAAACATGTAAAATTTTAGCATGTTTAAATCCAAAAATAAAAACTTCAACTGATAGATTTTAATGCAACAACAAAAAAATTTGACATTTAAAGAATTGATAAATATTTCTGAACTACAAAACTTTCAACATTTAAATAATAAAAATAAAAAAAATTTATTTTTCAAGAAAGGTTGGAAAACCTATCTCTCTTTAGCAAAATGTAACTTCTCGTTCCTCCCATTGTGGGGCTTAGCTAGTTGAGGAACGAAGGAAAGAAATCCACCCCCCACACCCGCCATCCCCCCTTTAGCAAGATCTAGCTCGATGTCATGAGAGAAATATTTTATGTGTTCTTACTCAAGCAAATCCTTGGCCAAGGTCATTCAGATTAAGAGAGAAATAGTTTTTTAGAAGAATCTGATTAGAGCAAGACTTAAGTAGATTTTGTATGGATCTGACAGCATCATGCCTGGTATACGGTCTCTATGATATTAGATAGACGAGGAATTATAGATACATAATAACTAAAGACAAATAGGTCTAATTGATTGGATTCCCCCGTATCGTCTGGGGACTAAGACGTAGTAGCTTAGTACATCCGTATTCGATGAGTCGAGTACATTATTATGGAGATAATAATTCACTAAGCCAGAAGAAGTTTTGATAAGTATAACTCATGACCAACTCGATATTGGGCCTAGAGGGTCATATACATATGATAGATGTTGCAACGAGTAGAGGTTTGGATATGAGATATCCGTTGGAGCCCCTATTTTATTTGATATCTAGCAAGCCCTTGAATTGTTGGATCTTATAGATAAGATCCAATAAGAGCCAATGAGAGATTATTGGGTAGAGATATACTAATTCAAGAGGCTTAGATAGTTAGATGGAGATCCAATGCCCAATAGGGTAGGATCCATTAGGGTTAAGTTGATAGGGGTATCTATAAATAGGAGTGAAGTAAAAGGGCATAGGCTAGACCATATTTGGCTGCCATCTCCTATACTCCTCTCTCTCTCTCTCCTCTATAGCTGACAGCCCTAATTGGTGTCGTGTGGACAACAAGAAGGGTCAGCCCCTTCTTGGTCATGTGATGTGTGTCAAGAGGAAGATCGTGCATTGATTTGAGGAGCGTCTTTATCATATCTACTATGTGGATCACTGCTAGAAAGGAGGACAGTTGACCTCATTTATCCAATCCTATATATCTAAAAATTTTAAGAGATATATGATCTCTCTAGGTATCACATCTTTTACGTATGCATAGTTTTTTATTTTTGTAGGTTTTTGCGCATCAATCTTTGCATAACGACAAAAAAACTTTTTTTTGTAGAAGATATGAGATTTTTGTTTTCTATTCTTCTATTGTATATGTGATGCTACCCGAGATTTCCCAATAAATTCATCATGATTGGGTTTGACGACATCAATGATAGAAGGGAGGCAATTATCTATTGAATTTTGAATTTTGATGATGAAACCAATTGATAGTGATTAAGAACTAATCTACGTTTTGAGTGACGCAAGACTAATTTCGATCAGGATTAGATAATTGAAGCAAGAAGAATTGACATTACGTTAGAGGGGAACATGCCAGAAGATTATACATTAAGCCGGACGATCGGTCGACATATCAACAAAAAGCTTTGAACAAAAGATTCGGGCATCAGGTTAAGAAGAGCAGAGTTGCACCAAGGATATTAGAGTTACGGAGGACAATTACCGATTGGGCAACAGGCTGTAAGAGAGGACGATGCTCCAAGGAATCGGACGAAGTGCCGATGGACCAATGACATGCCGGGCAACGAACTTGATTTGCTTTGTAATAATTATTTAGATCGAAATAGGATTAAGACTAATTGAGTTGGAATTGGGCTAACTCAATTAGGAGCCAACTAGACCCGAATCAGGGCTGTGTTGGGCTGAATGTGCTAGTCATATGTGCCCTACAAGCCAATTACATGAGTGATGGTACTTTAATTTACACTTTATCTCTTTGCTTATTATTAGGCATTTTATCATTTTATCTTGCTTGTTGCATATACTGTGATGTCCTTGGATCTGTGCAATGAGAATCGGATCATGATGAGATCACGATAATGAGACCGATTCACCTTTAAATATAGATCCTAAATTATCCTAGTCATAGGTTACTCGAGAAGGACATCAAGATAACCAGATAGACTGGTGTGCTATATACCCATTCATATATGGAGGTAGCTGGTCTCATAGCTACTCGTATGGGGATACTAAGGTTACAGTGCAGGTGCTCATTGGAGAATGAGTTCATTGATTGATTCGCCATCGAATGCTTTGGATGGTTATTGATATCTCATGTCGACAAATGATTCCATAGTCCCAGAGTGTATCTGGTCCTTAGACTTGAGACACCAAGGATGTCTGTATGAGTACTCCACTCTTTGATACCGGGACTTATAGGTTTGGAAAGTTCCAGATCTAGTACAGTCGGTTATTGGGAGTGGTAGCCAACCTTACGAGGGCTATTGAGTGTCAATAGAGGATCATCCGCTCTTGGTATCATGAGAAAAATATCACATGTGTTCTTGCTCGAACAAATCCTTAGCCAAGGTTATTCGGATTGAGCGAGAAAGAGTTTTCCGAGAGAATCCGATAAGAGCAAGACTCGAGGAGAGACCGTATGGGCCTGATAGCACCATGCCCGGTATAGGGTCTCTGGGATATTAGATAGATGAGAGATTATAAATATATGGTAACTGAGGACAGATAGGTCCAAAGGATTGGATTCCCTTGTATCGTCCTGGGGAAATTTGTGGCGTTGTGGCACAAATGCGTCCGCATGATCGATGAGTTGGGTGAATTATTATAGAGATAATAATCACTATGTCAAAAGGAGTTCTGACAAGTATAACTCACGGCCAGTTCGATATTGGGCCTAGAGGGTCACACACATATGGTAGGTGTTGCGACGAGTAGAGGTTCAGATATGAGATATCCGCTGAACTCCCTATCTTATTGGATATCCATTAAGCCCCTAAATTATTGGATCCTAAGATGAGATTCAATAATTGCTAATAAGAGATTATTGGGTAGAGACCCACTAATCTAAGAGGCTTGGGTAATTGGATGAAGATCCAATACCCAATAGGGCAAAGATCCATTAGGGTTGACAGGGGGGCCTCTATAAATAAGAGGGAACCAAAGCTCTATAGGCTGAGAGTTCTCTTGGTAGCCACCTCCTGTTCTCCTCTCCCCAAAGAGGTGCATCGACATAGTCCCTACCGTGTGGATACCGCTAGAGAGGAGGACGCTTGACCTCCTTCATCCTCTCTTACAGATCTGTAGGGATTCAGGGATATACGATCTCCCTAGATACTTTCTTTTACACATGTAGTTTTTTGCAGATTTGTTTGACACACCGATCTTTGCACAACAATGGAAACTTTCTACGGGAAATCTAGGGTGTTTTATTTTTTTGTTCTTCCGCTACGCTTGAGATGTCGCTCCCCTAACAGATTTCCCAATAGAATGAAAGGCCCAAACAGTGCCCTAGTACCATATCAGGCGGTGCCACTGCCAAGGTTGGCGGTGGAACCGCCTGAAGGCTCAACCTCCAAGGCTGAGCCTGGGCGGTGGTACCGCCCAGTCATAGTGTGTCTGGGCAATGGTACCGCCAGACTAGGGTAGTGGTATCATCCAGTACACTGTTAGCCCAATGTGCTAGGCGGTGGTATTGCCCAGTGGTAGAAAGCTTGGGCGGTGGTACCGCCAGCACCCGAAAAACCCAGAATGGGACCCTTTTTGGCTTTAAGTTTAAATACACAAGCACATAGAACTTAAAAGTAGGAAAACGCTATTGCATTCACTTGAGAAATCCCCTCCTTTAGCCTTTAGATTGATTTCAGCTTAAACAGAGGAGTGAGTGCTTGTAAAGGTTCTCTCCTAAGCCTGTCAAAAGAAGAAAGTGTTGTAAGGGTGTTTGATCTTCGCCTGTTGGAAAAAAGATCGATAGTGCAAGTTGGTGGCCTCGATGAAGGAGGAATCAGGAGTGGACGTAGGTCGGATAACCGAACCACTATAAACTAGTTTGTATTTACTTTATGTTTTTCATTCATTCTGCAAACCACTTTACTTGCTGCTCTACTTCCTCATCACCTTTAAACATTTTAAGTTAGAGCTTTTTCAATATGATTTCACCGATACGACATTCATCACATGAAACAATTCTTTTTATCGAACAAGTTTTCTGAAATCATGAAATTAACGTAATATTTACAGCTACACTAATTCACCCCCCCCTCTTAGTGCTGAACTAATCCTAACAATTAGTATCATAGTCCATATTTCTCTTTCGGATTAACAAGTTTTTCTATCGTTCGTCCTCCTATGTTCAATGGGACGGATTACACTTATTGAAAAACTCGAATAAGAGTTTTTTTACTTTCTTTAAATTTAGATTTATGGAACATAATTGAAAATGGTTTTCAAATACCCTATAAACCTAGGAATGAATGGAATGAATTTGAGAAAAAATCATTTTCGCTAAATGCAAAGGCTATGAATGCCTAGTTTTGTGCCTTGGACAAAAATGAGTTTGATTATATTTTTATTTACGAAACTTTACAAGAGATTTGGTACATTCATAAAGTCATACACGAAGACACAAGTAGAGTCAAAGACTCAAAAATTAATATTTTGATGCACAATTTTAAACTTTTTTGAATGATACCAAGCGAAACTATTGGTGATATGTACACTTATTTCACGGATGTCGTCAATAGTTTGAAAACTCTTGGCAAATATTTTTCGAGTTTCGAACTTATAAACAAGATTCTAAGATCCCTTCCAAAACATTAGGATCCGAAAGTAATCGCTATACAAGAGACTAAATATTTAAATAATTTTTCTATTGAAAAACTTATCAAGTCATTAATGACCTATGAGATGACATATTTAGAATATGACAAACATGAGAATCACCTTCCAAAAAACAGGAAGGTAACTACACTTAGAACGAAAGAAGACCACTTGAGTGATAACTCAAGTGATGCTGATGAGAACCTTGAACTTTTAATGATAAAATTTTAAAAGTTCATAAAACAAGAATTAAAGAATAAAAATAAACTCAATCTGGATACAACCTCTTGCTATGAACGCAAGAAACCGAGACACCTTAAAAGAATATATCCGTAACCGAAGAAGAAGAAGACACTCAGGGACGAATCAAGTGACGAAGTTGCGAATTGTGCTTTGATGGCTCACAACGATAAGATAAGTAACTCACCCGAAATATTTTTACATTATTATGAAATTACTTGATCTTTTCATGAGTTGCTCAATTTAGTTTGTAGGAAATAAAAATTTTACAAAAATATATTATGCTTTTCTTTCTAATGATTTTTGAAAATTAAAATCATGAATAATGATTCATGTTTTGTGATAATGCTTGTAAACCTAATAAGATTAATTCCATGAAATCATGTTTGATAATTTTAATAATGTAATATTAAACGTTATGATATCATGCTTGATGATTTTGTATCATCAAAATGATTTAGGTAAATCTTATATTAAATTCTTTTCAGATTGCATCATAAAAATCGATCTAATGTTATTTGATTTCAATCCTAACATTAAAAAATTTTTCACATTACATATAACTTCTGATTACAGATTTTATGTACATCTGACATTATTGCAGCAACACGCCTACGGATGGAAAAGGTCCACCATGGAATTCTTTCATTAATCATGAGCGAGCTAGCCATACGAGGGGGGTGTATCGTCATGAAGCCAAGTGTAACCACGGCGGCGTGATGTAGCTGGATTTGGTGGTTTTGGGGGAGGGGGAACCAATCCTCGAGACACGGGACTGGATCTCAGTGGATGTTGTATTGCGACTGCTTCTTCAATCACAGTTCAAAGTGCAATTTATTTTGGTAGTAGTGTCTCATCTGTTGAGGACTCAAAGTTCTTTTCTTTGCCAAATGGCTTGTTCTTGGCACCAAGATGGTGCTGGAACTGGAAACTGCTAGTGGATACTCGTATCAAAGACTCCATGTACCTGAAATAACTTAAAGAGTTATTTCCTTGATCCTCTCAAGTAGTTCTCCATGTCCTTGCAATGCTTGAACTCTCGTCACAAGGTGCCACACTCCGTGAGACCCCTGAGCCTTCAAGCTTCTGCAAGATGAAATCGTTCTTCATATCCCTTTTGTTTCATTTAAGCAAGAGTGGGAATGGAAACAAAAAGTAGCAGAAGCACAAAGAGGAGGGTGCAGAATGAGCAGGTGCGTTAATTATGACTCATACGGTAGGAGAAACTTGTAATGCCAGTTCTGAATGTTTGCAAGCAGCTTGGTTGATGCACCAATGGCGCTGAGCTTCCTCTTGGACTTTGAAGAACGAGATGGTTGATGGCTGTATGCTTGATGGTCTCGACGACAAATAGGGAGATCTCTCCCGGCAGTTTTGTGTGGAGGTTCGTCAAGTAGCTGGACTCTTTGGAACCTTGGCCTCAATCACCACACAAAGCCCCCAACAAAACTTATCGCATCGCACAAATGACAACTAACATGAGATAAAAAGAACAGCAGTGGCAACAGCAACAAAAGCGTTTATAATCGACTGTGTACAAACACTACCACACTTGAAAGGATTACACAGGGATCTGATGCTGCACAGAAAAATAGAGTAGAATGAACAGAATCAAGTCAAAAAGAATAATAGCAAAGGAACCGGAATAATCATATTAGTAGCAGCATGCTCGCTCGGCAATGGCTCATCCTCCAACACAGATTTCCATTTCAATCACCTGAAGTTGACTCAGACAAGCAGGAGAAATCCACATATCATCATCAGTGGAACTAAAATTGAAGCAGGGGATCGCTGCCCGCTTGAAGGCTTCAGAGAAGGTGATACAGTTGCCCCGGAAGCAGGGGCCACAGCCTTTGGCGTAGCAGATGGCAAGGGAGGCTCTACTACATCGGAGACATCCAGGGGTGGTATCGGAGCTAGGGCAGGTGGCAATGAGTCTGAGGTCAGTAGCGATATCAGCCCACCAGGTTGAACAGCTTGCATATAGTTTGGCATGCTGTTTCCCAAATTTCTACATGAGTTCCCTGCACAATATAGAGCACCATCAAGATTAAGTACTAAATGACACTTGAGGCGTAACAGGCAAGCTGAGAATGAAATCATAAAGGTTAGGTTGGTGTATATATGATCATCACATCATGATAAAGAACAAGGGATGAACATGAGCAAAAGGAATACTGGATCCATACTTTTGTAACGACGAGCTGTCCCTGGGAAGTCTGTAATGATCCCATTCACTCCAGCTCCAAGAACATGTGCATTGATCTCAACAGTTGCATCTGAGAAGAAGTCCCATGGTTGGGATACAAACTCATTCTGAAACACATAGACATACACATCAATACCAGCATCATGAAACATGGATACCAGACCCGTTTCGCTTGTAGTGAACAGACGAGTTGCAGGATAAATGGATTGTTTGTCTAGGGCCACAGCATTAGCAAACGTTTTGATATCCTCTACTGATGAAGCAACAGCAGCACGGATGGGCTGATTAATTTTGTAGACAAGCTTGTATTTCGTTAGCTGCTTGAACTTCACCAGAACAGAGCTGTCCGTGGATTGAATCATAACTTCTAAAGCAGTCTTGTTGTAACCCGCATCATTTACGGCAGAAATGACAGAATCTACCACACTAAATCCTAATTGCTCCGCCATAAATGCTGCATTCTGAACCCAAAAGAAAGCAACAAATGCTTGATAAGTGCGTAGTTAGTCCGTGGTTGACATGGACACTAATTCCATCTTAAGTACTATAGTTGAAGACTAGGTAAAGAATTGTAGTTATCAAGCCTGAGATCTACCTTAATCAAGCACTGACAAATAAAAGCTAATAGCATTCTTTGTGGGGAATTAAGATGTTATGTACCTTGCAATGATGTCTTATATATTCAGATATTAGCTGAAACTTTGACTACTGTAATATTCACCTCTATGACTACTGTAATACTCACCTCTACACTAATCAAGACTCCGGACAGAGGCTTGCCTTTTGCAAACATTAAAAAATCAGATAGTCGCATAAAGCTTCCACTATTTTTATATCGTGGGTTCCGCACCAAACTATACAGTGACTCTGGCTGTGAAATTGTTGCTGCAACATGCAAAAGGCAAGTTATTTCATGTTACAGTTCTGGAAGAAACAAAGGAATAATGTTGTGCTTCATCTTACAAAAAGAAATTATAGTAATAATTAAAAGAAGGAAACAGGAGCCTCAAATGGAAAGATACTGGCAGCCATATGAACCATGCTACAACCAGAGGTAAACGCACAAGAAAAAAGAAGGGAGAAATTCAAAAGGCTGAAAAAACTTGAACATACTTCTCACAAAAAACTATCCAGCTCACCTTAGATAAACTATAATGGCTTTCAGAAATAAGGTTCAAAGTCCTAGCTCCACTAGAATACATCTTTGACGACATAACAGAGCACATCTCTTACTGATGAGGCTACTTGGATCAAGACAGTAGAAAGTTTAGCCTTATACTAACTGTTTGGATGGTATGAGCTCATACATTCATTTTTTTTGTATTCATTATTTTTCCAAGAAGATAATACAAAGATTAATCATATATTCAACTTTATTCCCACATACAAGTCCATAAAAATATCTTGGACAAGCTAAATATTGGAAATTGACAGCTAGCATCTCTTTGTTTTCTTTTTATTGCAAAGCTGGTGTAGCTCTCAAAGCAATGAGCAACCAAACAGATGTTCATGGCATTATATAATTCAGAAGAAGCAGATAAGATACAACAAATAATGAAAATATAGTCCATCACAATATTCTTTGTTGACTGAATGGATCAGAGAAGATAGATTTACCAACTTTCTTCCTTTAAAGGTCTCTTGTTCCCCTATTCAAATATCACCTAAGAAATGTTTTTGGAAAGCTTGATGACAATTGAAATGACAAAAATGGCATAGCTTGAGAAACTAACGAACATATGGATTGGAGCAACAAACCAAAACTACTACAGGAATCTCTTACAGTATCAAAATGAAGGTTGAGCATTTAAATGAAAATCAATCTTAATTTTTCTGTTTTCTGCAATTCATGAGTATTATATTATTGCATCTAGCAACCATTAATAAACTATATAGCTATAATTCTCTGTTACAAAGTTTGAAATATGAGGTATGGTTTCCATTTCATAGAGAGACAGATTTGATAAAAGGGTTGTCCATCCCTGATTCAAGGCATTTTAATATCCACTCTTTAAAAGATAGCTCTACAGGTGGCACCCTTATCAGCGATGCACTGCACATAATTATGGATATATGAATTAGTTGTTTGGTGTAAAAAGCCATCTTAACCCTAAAAGAAAATAGGTCTTGCATAATTCTAGTTCAATCCGGAACTCGTGCTCAATTGGGGGAGGAAACAAAATTCAAGTCAAAGCAGGGTTGTGAATCATGTTCCTCTTGATAAAATTACACATTACTAAAGATGGGAGTTTTACGTACATGATTCATAATTATTGAATTTGCACTCTTGCTTCAAGATGAAAATTTGAATATGAAAAGAATTATCAGAACAATGGAAAATAGATTCTTAATTTCAGTTTCATGCACACCAAAGCTCAAGAATTTAATATTTCTTAAAGAAAATATATTTTTAATTTGGTCCATGGAAAATATACAATAAAATAAGATTTATTTCTGGATGCTCATTCCATTGAATTTAAGTTCTTCTAGATAATATTTTGACTTCTTGGTGGCTGGTGCAACCCTAAACTATAAAAATAACAAAGTAGGCATGTTTCGACTATTCATATAATAAAAACTTGAACATAATTGCTGTAAACTTTGCACCAATTATGAAGCAAAATCTTTTGATATATTCTTTTTAATAATTGAGCATATTTTTTGAATGCTGAGCAGCAACTGCAGACATGGTCAAAAAACAAAATCAATTTTAGCTTTTGTTTTCTAGAATGCATTCAAAGAACACAAAGGCTAAGCCAAAAAACAGTTGCAATTTGCAACTTAGAACAGCATTTGTGACATCAGGTTTGCTTGATTTTTAAATTTAAGTAACAATGAACTTTAGATACCACACTTGCATATCATGAAAGATGAACAACCAAAATATCAGGTGCATGAAATTCATAACAATTTGTTCAAGTTAATGTTAAGTGAATTTGATGGTGTTATTAAGGCTTTGAAACCGACATGCCAGTATCATGGAAATTTTTAGCTGCTATTCTACTTGAAGTTGACTTCCAATCATGCACTGCCTTTATTGTCTGGATATAAACTTCCACTCTCACTTAATCACTCTCCTTAAAAAACTAACATATGCAGAACAAATTACTAGTAACTGCAAGTTCTTTTTCTTTGTTTCTTTCCCTTTATCCTTTGGGGTATTATGAAGTCCATAAATGTCAGAGAGACATTTTCTTTTCCAAATATTTGATTCGCATCAAGGTCACCTGCAATGCTGGTTTTCCTAAAAAATTTAAGTTATTATATTATTTGAACTCTTAAATTTTAAAGTTACAGTTAATCTGCAGATAAAGCAGGAAGAGATATCAACTTACGCTTCAGATTTTTCTGGATTTCATCCAATGTGAGATTGAAGGTGAATATGCCAGCAGATTTCTTAATTTGAGGTACAACAGAAATTTGGGAACTAAAGGGTGACTTTGTGACTGTAGTGTCTTCTATAAGGTCAATAGAACTCATGCATATGAGAATTCCATCTCGTGTTACTTGAACAGGACAATCAATAACATCTGCACCATCATCAACTGCTTTCTTGTAAGCCAGATCAGTACAGTCTGCATAGTCTCCACTGGCTCCATTGTGTGAGATGATTAATGGGTTTCCTGCAGCACAAACGGAAAATAAGAAGATCAAGAAGACCCATTTTTATTGGCAACTGTATCTAAGGCAAATATAGCCCAGAGGTAAGTCAGCATACCATGATCAGTGCTGCTTTTGTTTAACTGAGAAAAACAACCTGCAACAAGAAATAACCATGTCAATAAATAGATACAAGAAATTCTCATCTGTAAGTAGTTTGTGTATCTATTTCAGTGGGGAGAAAGTAGCTGATTATCTGTAAGGCAATGCCAAATTGATGATATCCTCAGGTGAAAGGCAAGAGAAAATTTACCTATCGCCATCGATGGAGTTACAGGAAAGTCCGTCACTACCCCATCAACTGAGAAGAAACCATTATCAATAAAAGAGAGACACTCAGCCAGTGGATCATAGCTATAGTTGTAGCTAAAAATGTGATCATTTGCAAAATCCGCTGCATAAACCTCCAGCCCAGCTTTTTGAGCATCGGTGACAATAGATGTGTAGTGTTGCAGATAATTGTCAGGTGTAGTTGGCCAAATGTAATTCTTTGGAACAAGAATTCCTGAAGCAAACGTCTTAATAAATGTGAGATTACTCAACAGCAAATCATATGTTTGGTTCGTAGATGGTTCTGTAGTGTCCTTGCCAAGAAACCGAAAAATGAGCTTAGTCTTCGTGTTCCTAAATCTTGGTGCTATGCCACTAAGGAAAGCCAACTCTGGTGAGGACAGATAGTTCACAATGACGCGCTTTGATACAGAAAGCACATAGTTTCTCATGCTCAAATTATGCTGCCTATAGAAAATATCATGCTGCAAAAGGAAAAGAATGATCAAAGAAGTTAGATGGAGATAACTAATGGGAAATTTTGATATCGATAAGTATTGAAAAGGCAAACATATGCAACTCATGTTTAAGTAGGTTTACCTGTATATTCAACCAAAGAGCACGGGGATTAATTTGTGTCTTCACATCATCAACAGAAAGTATGGGAGATGCACCGTTGTCAAATGCATTTGTTCGAGAATAAATTGCTTGTGTTACTGCTCAAGATGGAAAGAAAAAATATATATTATATATTATGTATATACAAAAGCACAATTATATAAAGGTATACATCTGCAAGTACCTGTGTTATCTAATAAGCATGTGTGCATGTTTACTGACACATCCAGATTTTTGGGAAAACAGAATATAACAGTTTAATCAAATAAACTTTTCTTCTGAATATTGTTTATGAAACCTGAAGGGTGTTCATGCAAAAATTCAGAAGTAGAAAATTTATACCCAGATTCCAAACTTTCCATAAATTTTATTGAAATGCAAAAGAGTTACGGGCACATGGATATTTAATACTGTTCATTATGGAATGAGAATCTCACATTTTAAATTAACCCACACTTTGATTCTTTGAAGATGCCTCCATGGAATTCAGGGGGGCAATCAGAATTTTTTTGGACTTCTCCCATGAGCTCCTCGACATGGTTCCCTATGCACGAGTGATACATTTGATGGCACCGGCTAAACAAAAAAATTCATCATCAATTTTACAAGTGACTCAACTCCTTAGGACACTTAAAAAGTCCAAGTCTAAACACATGATCTAGCTATCTCGTATCTTTTTATTGTTCTCTAAATTACTACAGTAGTAAATTTACATGTGCACCCGATGCCTCACGAACAGAGAATATAAAGCACATGGGCTGCAAGGTAGTCCTGGATGGTGATTGAAGTGCACAAGATTTCATCAGGACAATATACAAAGGCCAAAAGTTGAGAAGACTCGTCATTTGGCATGTCAAAGATGAAGGCAGCAACTAATAACCACTCAAACCTGTTCAGGATGTATACACTGTAGGTATATATTGGGTTCAATTTGTGTTCCAGAGTTGTAGTCGAAGTGGAATGGTCTTATAAATGATGGCTAGATGGTTTTGTGCGTGAATGGAGTTTAAGAGAACAAGAGATTGCAATATGGTGCTTTCTTCTTGGGTTTCTTCCCTATATTCTCTTATTTACTAATCTCTCCTTCACTTTTATATTCTATGCTCTTAACCCAAGGTTCTTTGTCAATTAAATCAAATCTGTTGACAACACTTGCTCAATTCTGCAGCATATACTCTTGCTGGATCAGATTAGATGCTACAATCTATTGCTTAATAGGGAAATGAAGTAATTGATCCACTAGGTATATTTATATGGAGATCACTGTAATATTAATAAATAAGTTGGTTAAATTTGAGTTTAATATTATAGACAAAGTTACAGATTCCCCATCACTTTTCTAGTGTTGCACTTCTCTAGCTCCTACAAACCTAAAGAAAAGTTGGTTGGTTAACAATTCAAAAGAGAATTGTAAATTCAAATACAAGAAGGAAAAAAAACACTAGAAATATACAGGGAGACTAAAAATGATTTATAGCACAAGAAAGATGAAGAACAATGTCTCAATGGAAAACCACAACTCAGGCAGCACATTGTTAATAAAACTTATATGAGTTTGAGGATAGATTCCTTGTTGATCAGACCAAAATGATATAGTAATGAACATTAAAGGGCACACTAATCAAGTTGCAAATGAGAATTTGGTGATTCGTCAAACTAGCTACTGTAAGCAGTTGATTTTTTCATCATATCACAATGTAGATTGAACATTGCAAAAAAATATTGATAAGAAATTACATGCAAACATGATTTTCATCTTTGCTAATGTTGTTTTTCCATTAAATTCCTCTTGGTGCAAGGATTGATTTCTCTTCCCCATGGCAGTATCTAAGATTCCCAACAGAATGAAGGGTCACCTAAATAGTCTTGCTAAAAGTCTATATTTCAAGATTGAAAGAAAAAGAAAAGGCAGAGTTTAGTTTCCTATTTATAATGTTATTCTTTCCATCTCCTCTAATATGATGCTTCCTTTTATATTTTACTATCTACTCTTAAACTCCTATCTCCCTCTTAGTTCTTATAAAATCTGTTACACAAGTTCCAGATTGTTTCTTTTTATTGACATTAAATTTTAACTGTTTGGCAATATTTAATGAAGTTCTGCAGCATGTCCTGTTGTCAGAACCTGAAACCAACCAGGTTTTAATTACAAGTTTCAATTACAGGTACTGGAATGGAGCCAACCAGGAAAACAGAATGTAATTATTGTTAAGATAAGGCAAGATAGCAATTTTGAAAGCTTTTCATTGCACTGCACAATTGTCAAAATATCAAGTGCTAAAAGCAGCATATTTTTTACTTACCAATAACCTGTGCTAATTCATTTTTGTTGTAGTCCACGGAGAACCAGCCAGATGTAGGCACACCATTAACCATGTAGGATTTCTGCCCTTGAGGATAGTAATATTGGATATCAGTGCAATTGTTTAAAATTATGTCTGGAAGACAAATCCCAACACCATCTTTTGTCAGTCGCACATCACACCATAAAGTTGTATCACTTGAACTGAATAATGAAACAGATTTATAGGCATTGTAACTGGAATCAGCAAACAATCCTGAAAAGCCTCCTTTAGCTATTATTGCAGGGGCATTGCCTGTAATATCAAAAAGATTTGTAGCTTTCAACACAATGCAGAGAATTTAAATGTGTAGAGCATGATAGATAAAATTGTAAGTCAATGTCTTCTAATAAAAGAACTGTAGGTTGTACTTGGAGAAAATAAGCAAGGTAAACAAATTGCAGATAACATAATTCCATCATCAGTCATGAAAGCAAGAAAGCTGACAAAACAAAAAACAAAAACTAAACCTGATACCATAACCAGTTTTTTCGGAATGCACCTTGTCATATATAAACAATTAACTTCCAAAAGTTAATTTCAAAGGGAATGATGCAGAACAGTCCATGAAAGACATCATACTTATGCATCCATGTTCAGCCCTATTGACCCTCCTCGAATTCCTAGCCAAGGTCATTTTCTCCAAAATAGTATGTCTTGGGTTTCAACTTTCGGCAGGTGCATTTCCTATTTCATAATGTACTCGATCCTCTTCTTTTTTAACCATTGACTCCAGACTGAAGGCAACATCCTCATCATTTTGGTTCCAAACTTAATTCCTTAGTATCCATGCATTATCTCATTCACTTTTCAATATGATTAAATAATCATGCCAACCATTCGCAACCAAATGTTACAAATTAGACAAATCATGCATTAAATTTTGGCAGAAATTTATTAGATTCCCAGAGTAAACTTGCGGAATCATGGAGACCAGGAGGTTGTTGATAATGGTGCATATTATATGTACAATGTCTTCAAATTGCCAAAGCATGTGAATGAAACAATTTGTCTATAAAATGTCTTGTCTGTTCAGATTGTGCTGAGTTTTCTAAGTCTTTCTGAAGTAAATCTTTTGCGTAAGGGAATAAGTTTCAAATGCAGACCTCGTCATTATGCTTTATGGTAAGTGTAATGGGTTTGAATGTATTCACATTTAAAACTGATAACTTCTCCAAACAATCCACGCTGCAAAAAGTTTTAGACTCGCGGCTAACTGTTTAACCAGCATATATCAAAAAAGGCATCAAGAAATTTGGTAGCTGCATAATGCTGTTTCTTTAAAATAATTCCATGCTGAGTGAAAGTCTCTTCAGGTCCAACCTCCCAAGCACACAACATATGGACCGATTTCTCATCAAAGCACATGAGCATATATCTTTCTTTACTATGGAGATCATGCTTGTCCATAATACAACAATGAAAGAACTATTAACAGCTAAGATGACATAAAGCAGCACACTTACCAGCAGTCAGGTGGTTATCAATTGCAATGCCAAAATAATCTACCTCAAGATGTCATAAATATGTCCATAGATCTTAAGCTAATCACATAACCTTCTAAAATCTTGATTAACACCTTGAAAATTGAAAATAACCCAGAATAATTGCACATTATTAAACAATGTTTTCAAGTCCAAAAACAGCATCAGGCTGTCCACAAGTTTTTAGATCTCCGAAGGAATCCAAATTTTTAGATCTCCCTTAAATTTCTAAAAGAAACCTCGGATTGAACTCGCTACATATATATATAAAAACAGATCACAAGATTCACATGAAATCGATACTTCTGAAAGCAAAAACCAAGTAGACATCGTGAACGGAACTCAAAAACAACAAAAGATGCAAATCCAAGCTACCAGTAGCTACCTACAAGAAGAAAAGCGAGAGGATCCACCTTGTTTCAATAAAATAAAATAAAAAGATGAATACGTTTCAAGAAAGACATTGAAGCAAAAACAGAGCTTTATTTTTCTTTTTTCTAGGAAAGAATATTTGACATGGATGGCAACAAAAATCCTCCCTGAAATCTGCCCACTGGAATCAAGTACACCGAGGAACTCAAGAAACCAGATCGCAAAAACCCCACCTTTTTAGCATAGAACAACCAAGAAAGAAAGAGGAGTAAAGATCACCACTCGAGAGAACCTCATCACAAAAAAACCCTCCTTTTTTTACCAAGAAACAAGAAGAAAGAAAGAGGAAAATAGAGTACCACTCAAGGTCAGCCATTTTTGAGCGGTGGTGAGGCCCAACTGCAACAAGAGGCAGGCCACGAAGAAGGAGGAGATACCCCCTCCAGAGCTGCTCCTCCCCATTGCCCTCAGCAAGAAAAAATCTAACTCCAGATCGCACCCACGCGCCCCCGACGGAGCCTGAAGAGATCGAGCTCAAGCTGTCCTCTGCTCCGCAACACAAGCACCAAGAACAGGAACAACGCGCAAGGTGGAAGGAGGAACCAGAGACCGAGCAGCAGCAGCCTATGACGGCAGAGTGCGTTTTGTAATGTATATCATTATAGGCTAAGATAATCTCGGTTCTCGAAGAAAGTTTCAACCTTTTCCCTATTTTCTACCTTGCATATATTAGCTAATCTCCATTTCTTGAGCACAGTCGAAACCTTTTTCTTGCTTTATTATATATATATATATATATATATATATATATCGACTCATAAATCTTTTGCTGGTGAGTTTACGGCTCCTTGTTGAGCTCTTGAGCGGCTTCTGCGGCGGCTGAAACCATCTCCTTGTTGGTGTAGGGTTGTGGTAACCATCGTCACTGTAGTGTGCTGTGCAGTACAAGATTTATACTGTTGATGATGCTTCCGCAAACAGGGCCAAGTCTGATGAAGTCCTCTGATGAGAGGAGAGAGATGCAGGTTTGATGCCCTCCTGTGCTTTTTCTGTGCGCAGTCTGTAGCTTCTGAGGAAGATTTTAAACAGTACAAGTGTGTATTTGGCACTGCATTCATCTGCTTGTCTCATAAATTTACTTCAATGTATAATTGCTGTACGATCAGCTACTGTTCTTGGTTGAATTAGACTAATTTGAGGTCAACCAGCGTTCGATAAAAGAGGTAGCAATCAACATGCACAATCTATGGAGTATATCTAAACTCCGCTGGTTTGGAGATTCACCTTTTTTTGAGCCACCCACTTGGTTTGGTGCAGTTGTTTGCAGCACTGATTTCTACAAAAACTTGTGATCTATTCCTGTCTGGAGAGCGTTAATTGGACCAGAACTTGTTTCTCTAGATTCGTCACCAGCAGCAGAAGTCGTGCATCACATAATTAAGGATCGCAAAAAGGTGGGTGTCTCGGCCTCAAAAGAACAGTAACTAGCAGCTACTTTTTTTAGCTACGGGGTGGATTCTCACTGCTTTTTATGGCCGTTGACTCAGGAAAAGAAGATACATCATGATGATGCCAGATCTGTCTTCTTAAGTTAATTAAACACCCCAATTATATAATAAATGCCAACGAATACCAGGTGAATAATACTAATAATAAATGTCAAGAACTTGTGTGTTTTATTAGTCAAATATGAGTCGATTTTGACATTAAAGAATTATTCTATTTTCCTAATTATAAATAGGGGGCAGCGCAAGCAAGGCTGTAACGCATCGAAGGTTATGCGGTGATCCTATGGATCACCATGCGCTTGATACGGTCGCAAAGAGGTTCCCCACATGGGGCCGGTCCCATGGAGAAAGCCATCTCACGAAAACGCCTTCCCCACCGTCACCGCGTCGCCCATCGCCTTCGCTACCCCGTGGACAGTGGGGCCCACGCGGTACCGGTCCCATCATGGCCTCGGGTGGCCCGTGGGTAAGAGCGTAAAAGCGGGTCGTAGGTAAGGTCACTGATCGGTGACGCTAACGAATACTCGGCGAGCCGAGCCGTGGTGCGATATCGGCGTGGGACCGTAACCTCTGCGCCAGTCACGAGGGGGCGAGTGTGAAATGTCTTATATACCCCTTCCGTCACGGAGGGTTTGGACTTGGATTTGCACGTGTCTGAACGCGAGTGGAGGGAGGCGGCCCCCGAAGAGACGCTGGCGGCGACGGAGCGGTAAATGCCAAATTTGCCCCACAGACATCTCTGACGCTTCGCTCTCTTTTTCTCGCGGGGCATCACATGCCGCTCGCTGGTGTGTGTACGCCAGCGCGAGGCTCTCTCTCGCTTTCTCTCTCGATGATGGCACTCTTCAAATGGGAACTCACAATAATAGCACTGTGTTGTGGCCATGGAACGCATCGGTTGTTCTCCGGACAGATGGGACCCACGAAGACTGGAATGGGCAGTGGTGACATTAATTTCCTCAGTTAATCCTTGGTGGATGCACATGGCGTGTTGACAGATACATCCAAGCAGCGGCATGATGGACGGGCCATCGGGAACCTTCAGCTGTCCCAGCTATACGGCACCGAGACCTCTCTTTCCTCTACGCAACTACGCTTCGTAGTTTCCTTCCTTGTACGTGCTATCTTCCTTTTTCTTTTAATTTCTCTGAACAAAAAAGTAGTGCAGGAGGAACCCTTCATCCGCGTGAGAGTCCGACGGTCTCTTAGAGATCAACATCAGCCACGAAGTCTTGCTCCGGTTGCGCCCAGCTGTGCAGCACTGCAACACGAGGCATTAGATAGATTCCAGGAGGATGAAAGGAGACCGTGGAGTTTCCATGTCAGCTCAAACCATAACCTTTTGAGGTCTGACATGATTCAAGTGCGTGGACCTCTCCACCGTCGTCCGTATTCCATCAGGAAGGAGTGGTCCCCACTAGATAATAGTGTTCACCATATCCAAAGTTGCACCTATCGGTGTACCGAGGGAGAGGAAGGATGAAGCCAAAAGCTACCATTCCCTCGTGGAAAACCACACAGCGAAAGCAACCATATATTTATTTGTGTGTGTGTGTGTGTGAGAGAGAGAGAGAGAGAGAAAGGAAGCAGCCGGTGGGTGGCGTCACATGGAGCTGGCGAGGCTGCCTCCCTCTGTCGTCCAAGTGGGCAGCTCCGCGTGGGTCCCGACCCGGAAGGCTTAGCTGGCCTCCTGTGCTCGCGATGTGGCTTGGCGTGGGAGGAGGCTGGCGCTCGACGAAATGTCGCGTCCGAAATGGCGAGGTTACGGCCGACCATTCTTCAAGCTATTTCACACCGTGTGTCTGCGCGTCAAGGTACAAGCATTCCGTCGAACACCTTGCATACCACAGAAATTGCTGGCACGCAAACCCAAGAAAACAAATGGGAGAAGAGAAATGGCAACATGACACTGAAACATCCCGATAAAAGATAACATGCACATCAAAGAGAGCGCTCGGTATCGAGAACAAACACCTTCTCACGAGGCACCATCTACATGTCAGTAGGTGGTCTTCGATCTAGCCATTGATCTTTCAGAAACATAAAAGGAGTATGATAGATGAAACACCCGAGTGAATGCCAGCGCAATAGGCACAGCTCCCCTCGCACGACCCCTTGCAACTCCAAGGACGGCTATCAATTTTTTGCAGATGGCTGTGGATGTTTGAGAGAGAGGAAAACAAATGCGGCACGAGAAAGATACGGATCCAAAGCGTGACTTGGAACTGCCAAAAAGACGAACAAGTTCCAGATGCTAATGTACGTGAAATTTTCATTTGAAGACGGGCTTGAAATGGCGAGAATCCCAAGTTCTGCTCTCAAAGAGAACATTTGGAGTTATCAGGTCAGCACAGAATCAAGTTTACAAAGGAAGAGTTGGTGGCGACAAAAAGTCGCCCAAATGAACCTCCATTAATCTCACCTCATCAAATTAATCAAAGAGAACCTCGCACATCTTCTTCGGCTCTCTCTCGAAGTAGCTTGGCACACAGTTCTATCGAGTTGATACATGGATCGCACGAGCTACGAAGACGCATTTGGGAAAATGTCCACAGGCATCCCGTGTTCATCATTACATAAATTTTGTACTTGTTCTTGGGGTGCATCACAGGCAGATAAGTCCGTAAGCCCAACTGTGTCAGAACTGAAATGTTAAAGAACCTACGATATTGTACTTGTCTTTTAGAAGATTTAATCTTATTTAGTAAAGCTAACATTCACATCAAGGAAATAGAATAAATCAGGTTTTAAAACTTCAACTAACTCTAACTCATGCATAGTATGAAATGTATTTTTAATAAGTTATGCATTAATGATAATATACGAGTATTTTATTTATTCATAATTTTTTTTAAGAATTATCTAGATCACTGATCGTGATTGTCTACATATTCTCTCATGTATGAGAGCTCCTATCGAATATATATATAGAGTTATATCTCATACAAAATACTATCTCGGGTCTCTTTTTAGAACTATGCTTTTTCTATACATCTACATATAATCATTAAAAAATAAAATTAGAGATAAACTATATATATATATATAAATTATTGTTCTCTTTGGCCAAACAATCAGCTTATTATTATTACTTGGAATCTTCTATTATCACATAGGTTAGATTTTCATCATTAAAATAGTCATTTTAGGCAAAGATCCATCCCCTTTGTCACCTAACATAAAATATAAAAATAATAGAATGAGAATCTAGTCATCTAATAGATTTTTGTCTAATTTTTATGCGTTACTTATTTTAGTATTTATAAGTTTCTTTTAGAAAGAGGAGGAGTAAGGTTTGAGACTATAGGAAGAACAAAAATTAAATTCTTAGGTCATTCGGTTGTAATACATGTGGTTTATTAAATTCTTAGTATTTATAAGTGCTATAAACTCAGCTTCCATAGTATTTTTAGATAATAATATTCTATTTAGTTGATTACTAAAACATAGCACTTCCACCAACAAGGAGTACATATCCAGATATAGATTTAATGTCTAAAAAATAAAAAATTCAATTGGCATCACTATAACCTTTAAGAATTATAAGATATCCTGCAAAGCTAAGCTCATAATTAAAAATACCCTTAAGGAACCAAAAACTCGTTCAAGAGCATTCCAATGAACCAAACTTAATTACTAATATATCTACTAAGTATGAATATAGCATAAAAAATGTCAAGTCTAATCATATTTGATAGATAAAGAAGATATCTAATGATTTGAAAGTATCTTTTTATTTATTTATAAAATTATTAGTATTTTTTAACATGATGAATATCTGGATCATAAGGAGTGAAGATAGATGAATAATCATATATTTATTTATTTTTAATTAATTTCTTAGTATAATGAGATTGAGACAATGATGTAGGATTAGAAGATCTTTGAATTTTCATTCCTAAGATGATGACAACAGCTTCACCAAGCTCTTTCTTATCAAAATGGTGAGATAAAAATGATTTAATCTCTAAGATCAATTCTAAATTCAAGGTAAGAATTAAGATATCATTAACATAATGACAAAGAAGGATAAATTTATTTTTATTTTTTATAATAAAAATAGATATCAGATTAATTGATTTCAAATCTAAATGATATAATTACAAAATTAATTTTTTTTATGCCATTGCTTATGTGCTTGCTTGAGTCTATACCAAAATCAGATCAGCTTGCACACTTTTTCTTTTTATCCAAGAACGATAAATCCTTCGAGTTCTCTTTTTCTAATTCTCCATATAGAAAAACAGTCTTTACATCCATTTGATGCATAAAAAGTTTATGGATGGAAACAAAAACAAATATAACACACATGGTAGTAATTCGCATTATAGGTGCATAAATGTCAAAATAATCAATGATAGCTTTTTGTCAAAAATCTTGAGCAATAAGCCTAACCTTATATTTTTTCAATTGTACCATCGATCTTTATCTTCTTCTTGAATATCTACTTATAACCTAGGTGTTCAGCCAATGAGATAAATTAGTACGAATCCAAGTGTTAGTAATTCTATTTTACTATTAATCATCTCTTTAAAAAAAAAGAGCATTAGGTGAGCATATAGCTTCTTAAAATAAACTTAGTATATTTTCTATTACATAAGAGATAAAATAATCACTAGAGTGATTTTTAATTCTACCTCTCTTGCTTCTTCTTAAACATTAGATTCTATAAGAGTTGGGAAATATGAAGAACAATCACTTAAAATATTAGTAGATAATATGGTTTTAAAAGGAACATATTTTCAAAGAATGATGCATCTTTAGATTCAATAAGTTTCATTTAAGATTTCAAGTATTTCAGAATTTATTACAAGAAATTTATAAGTATTGCTATTAATGAAATATCTTAGACAACATCCACTGGGACTCATCTTCTTTTTCTAGATTTTGAAATATTGACCTTAGCTAAACATGGTCATATTTAGAAATAACTTAGTCTTGATTTATAATCCTTCCAAAGTTTATAAAGAGTTATATTTTTATCCTTTTTGTGATATCCTATTAAGTATATAATAAATAGATAAGATAGTCTCTCCTTTAAGGTGCTCCTAAACTAAAGATCAAGACATTAATCCTATCTAAAATGATTTTATTTTTTCTTTTATTTACATCATTAAATCAAGGAGAATAAGGAGTAGTGACTTCATGAATTATGTTATGATCTTCATGAAATTTGACAAATTTATTAGAAGCATACTCATCTCCTTTATAATTTTAATTTTTCTATCAAAATAGTTTTCAACTTCAGTAGTCTTATAGATCTTAAATCAGTTAAAAACTTTATCTTTAGTTCTTTTAGCTCTTAAAGGATAATTGTAGTAGAATTTGAAAAAGTCTTCAATAAAGGTGATAAAGTAATGACTTCTGCCTCTAGTTCATACTCTATTAGAATCACAAATATCACAATAGATTAATTCAAGTTTTCGAATATCTTTAAATTAAATAGGTTTAAAGGGGTTTCTAAGTTATTTAGATTGAGCACAGATCTTTTAGATTCAAATTTAGAGTTAAATTTTAGAATCAAATTACAATAAGACATTCTTTGAATTGATCTGAAGTTGACATAATCAAATATACTATGCTAAATATCACAAGGTTCAGAATTCAAGACAATAGAGGATGATGATTCATCTTTGTTGATCAAAGGAGTAATTATATTAAGCTTAAAAAGTCCTTCAGATGAAAACATTTTCCTACATACATCTCCCATCTCCCTTAGATATTACAACTTTGTTTGCTTTCAAAACTATTCTATATTCTAACTATATAAAGAGAGATCTACTAATTAGATTAGCATGCATCGCCTCTTGAAGTGTAAGTGTCTTTTTTTAAAGAAAGCTTTAGGTTAATACGTCCAGTTCCCAACACATTCTCCATGATTATACATCCTCCACTTAAAACCTAGTAAGAAGAAAATCTAAATGTTTACACTAGAATTTAGCCACTGTTCAGAATCATGATATATTATAGTTGAGATAAAGGAAACAGATCTGAAAGAGGAATTTGATGGTTTAACCTTGGTTACATATCCTTAAGGTTTAGGCTTAAGAGAGTGATTATTTGTGAAAATAATCTTTCTCTTCTTTCGGTAGAAGCAGGATGGAGTAAGAAGATTGTCTCGATTGCAAACATAAATGAAGTGATCTTTTCTTGGTTTCTTATATTCTCTTTAAGTTTGGAGGAATATCTAGGGTTTTGAAATTAGTTGGATTTAGGGTTAGGGTCAGAATTTGGATTAAAATTTAAATACCTTAGTTTATTTGAAGTTTTTACCCTTGAGATTAAAATTATGACATTGGTTTCGGTTTGAATTTATGCGATTTTGAAAATGGTTTTGGGATTCAATCATATTAACTTTAGCTCACATTCGATTTTCTTGAGCTTATTGATATTATATTTTAATACCTTAAATAAAGACTTAAAAGCTTGAGTAGTTTGAGATCTCTGATGTGATGAAATTTAGACCAAGAAAGAGGAAGTTTATCTAAAAGGACAACAGATCTGATATAATTTAGAAAAGATAGTTCTAATTCTAAGAATTTCGTGGATCAAATTTTGAAATGTATGAAAGGTAAATGATCCAACATTTTAAAGTTGTTAAAATAAAAAAAAATAGTGAAGCAATGGGTACATTTAAAATCTCTAAAATATGTATCTTCTAAAGTTTATCAGATTTCCTTAGCGATTTCATATTTTCTATAATTTTCATAAGTTCATTAGATTGTAAAAATGTATGAATTTCATGGATTTAGAAGGAGGGGTAATTTCCAAATCAGGCATATACTTTAATTGTTCAAGCCACTTGCCAAGCTCAATCTCATTAAATTTCTTAAGTTTAAGGGACATGGAATCGTTTAAGGTCATTCTTAGATTTAGGATGAAACCTAAAAAGATAAAATAGATTCATAGTATTTATAAAATAAAATTTAAAAAGTAAGTTGAATAGATTTTTTGTTTCATTCTTTAAAATATTTATTCGCAAACAGATCTCGCAAACAATTTTGATGATAATCTAACATAATATGAATGTAAATGTAATCATATCACAAATAACAAATATTATTTATTGAATTATATAGAATAAAATTTTATAAGCAATTGATTCTAAATATAAAAATAAATTTACTGTTAGCCTAAATTTTGATATGTAATAAGTTTGAATTCGTGATAAAACAAAACCAAGTAGAAAAAAAAAACTCACCGAATTATAAAATTTGGAAAACTTATACAGAAACTTTACTGTTAAGTATATTTCAGTTTCACAATAAATTAAATGTAATTAGTATTTTAGGTAGTAATATTTAAACACTATTACTAAGAGATCACGAGTTTAAATCTTAAAGTGAACAGTTTTTAAATCTTTAAGTTGAATAGATTGTTGAAATTCTGTAAGACATTTACTCTTATAGCAAACAGATTTAAGATTATGTAAAAGTTTTACAGAACAATGTGTTTTTGATTCGACATAATTATTTTTTAAAAAATTCAACAGGATCCAAATCCAACATAATAATACTCAATCTGTATAAATTTGCATTCATTTAACGAAATCAAAGACTTCTCTTTTTATTTTCTTTTTTTTTTTCAGAATTAAAGTTTCTTTTAAATTCAACAGAATCAAATTTTGAATAGAATGTAAATCTAGGCTTTATCAATAAAATAACTTTTTTTTACTTTTTAATCAACAGAACCAGTTTTAAAAAAACAGCTTTGGTTTATGATATATATTAATGAATAGAATTATATTTTCTTTTTTTTTCTTCGAAGCTAAACTGAGGAAGGGGAGTGAATACTATGCAAAAGTTTTTTTTTATAGAACGCAATTGATGTGTACAGAATAAAAGGATATTGTTAAAGTTATTTTCTATTTAATATAAATCTAAAAATATAAACTAAAAGTATAACTCAAACAATCAATTTTGTAGCTAAATAAATGATGAAATAATCATGCAACAACAGTAACAATAATGATATCAATTTATTTATAGATTAATAAAATGATGAAATAATCATTAATTAACTATAATAATAACGAGAATAACACTTATAAAATATTTATTTCATAATAATTTGGTAATTAAATAATCAAACACTTTTACAAGAATCAACCACATCGACCTGAAAACCTCTCTCTTTTATTCTTAATATGTTGAAGTCGTCTCTTTTTCCTCATAATTTTAATAGTCACAACACCACGTAATTGCCATTTGTCATACCTAAACCTACACCCAAATCTCACTCATCAATACCAGACAAATACAAGCTAATGGGTTTAACCCAATCTTACTTCTTAATCTTTTGGCAATACTTCATCAAATTTAGCATATTGAACATAACAGTTAGTTCGAGTGATCAGGGCCTACGATTACTTGTATAAATACTTATCTCCTCGGTGAATAAAATCAATTTTCTTCCGTAGCATATTTCTCAATTCAAGATGGTCGTATTCTTTGTTCTCCATCTGTTTGTTTTATTTGGGTAGATGGAAGCCTGGTGGTCAATCGTCGGCAGTGGCGGAACTTGTCTATGCTTGAGAAGTAAGCAATAATGCCTTCTGCTGTGACACAGGAAGATGAAGTCTAAAGTCTTACGCTGAGCTTTAAAACCATCAACTCCTTGGTTACAACTTTGTGGACGGCGATATCCAATTTGTGATTCGGGATACTCCATTCTATTGCAATGAACATTTAGTATCGCCGGAAACCATGGACGCTCCGCAGCAGAAGCAAGCAAGATCATAGAAAACAGGGTGCCCTGTGAAACAGGAACAAGAAATAGTGATCATGCCATCGCTGGTCGTCTGTCACAGTCCATGTTGAGCGTGGCCTCTATCGAATCATGGTAGAAGCCGCCGCTGCTTCTCCTCAGAGTATATTGTATCAGTATTTACGGACTATCCAGATCGAGGTCAGCTTATCTTTTACTGGAGCCTCATCAAATTCAAACCAAGATGTTGGTGCTGATCAGGAAAAGTAATCTACGGAAGTAAAAGGTCGAAGAAGAGTATTGCAAACCTGCGTGCACGCATGCAGGGGAGGCGAACTGTTCCAAGGCAAAGCTCTGTCAAAGTATATGCATTTTGGTGGATGTAAAGCCAACTTTCTTATAATTATCACTAAAAAATGAAGGATAATTTCCTTACGGAAACAACAACAACTCAGTTGTATATGTTCCCTTTTAAGCGACTGTCACTGTTCCCTGCATGAATCCACGATTTATTGGATCATCCGAAGACACAATTCCGGATGATAGAAACAAAAAAGACACCGACACTGTAAGACTTGGTTTGGAACTCCGAAGTATGAGTAGGTTGGTAGGGCATTGATTCATGCCACATGCTTTGCCGTCTCCCTCTCCACCGCCCGCTTGAGGAAGCTGCCTTCCTCCACCACCATCTGCACCGGCAGGAACCCCAGCCCGCAAGCCACCGCCATCAGCACCTCCCTCATCTCGGCCCGGAACTCCTCCAACTCCACCGTCCCATTGCCGTCGCGATCGAACCGACCGAAGAGGCCGAGATGGAGCTGCAGGAGCTCGTCGCGGCTCGGCCCCGCTTCGTCCACGCCGAAATGGGTCTCCCGCACCCGCAGGCTCATCAGCTCCTTCGCCATCTCTGCGTACGTGAGCCGGCCGTCGTGGTCCATGTCGAGGCTCGCGAACCGTTCCTCCACCGACCCGTTGAAGGCGCCTTCGTCCTCCACGAACTCGCGAATGGTCGACCCGTCCAACATTTCCACGCTCATCTTCGTTTTACCTAAGCAAACACGCACTTAGCGGTCGAAGAAGCACGCACTTAGCGGTCGAAGAAGCACTCGAGAGCACGAGAGGAAGAACTCGGAATGCTTTGAAGAACGAGTGGCAGCTGCTGTGGGTTAATATACACGAGCAGAGACGAAGACTCTCCACACGATCGAACCGTGACCCCATGGTTGCTGTGGGCCGCGAGCGTGTTGTTTTCGACCATCGCAGCTGCGGTTTGGTGTGCGAAGAGAAAAAGGGCGAGAACAGTGCAGTCAAAGCACTACGAAGTCAAACGGTCAGAAACCATGCGTCGCTCGATTCCTGCAACTTTGACCCTCTGTGTTGACTTCGTTGACCTTCGAGTTGACGCGGGGTAGACTAGAAGGCCTCGAGCCCATTGAGAGCCCAACAAAGGTGCAGTTGCAGCCCATTTCGAGCTTTCCATGTGAAGATGTGCGCTCCGCTTGCAGCAGAATCATCCACCTCAACAATATGCATGTCAGTCTTGCAGCATCCGGGAATCTGAAGGCCCCAACACACCACCTTATCTGCCAACGCCATCGATGAACAGTGTTGTTAGGTTGGAGAAACATGATGTTCTACATAACAGGAAAAGGATGAACACAGAGGCAGGAGGTTGGGAGGCAAGCAGCAGCATGGTGATTTGATGACAATAAGATGGCACTCAGTATCAGTGCCTGTCTGACAACATCTTTGATGCTCCACAATCCGATCCCATAATGATGTCTAATTCCTGTTGGCAATCACTGAAAAGAGAAAAGAATAATAGAACCAGAGCCATTCTTCCATCCCCCGACCCAAATGCCAATCCAAAGAATGGGTCAGAGAGCTGGTATTCTCTCTTTTATCTTTAGTCTTCTGGGAAGTGACTCTCACGTTCTCTCCGATACTGCTCTTGATAAATCCATGTTGTTCCATCATGTTCTTCTGTCTCTTCTTCTTGGGTTCCGAGCTATCACAACAGAAGCAGGAAGCTGAATCCCCTGCATTTCTTCATCACCGCTATTTGTTCTTAGATTCCATCATTTCCTTTGGCGGCGTCATCTCTCTGTTTAGCCGGATTCACCTGCTAACCTTGGTATCTTAGTCTGCACATCGCGAGGCACCTTCCGAGTTGCCACCTTTTCGTGTTTATTGCCGTTATCCTCTCTCTTTCTCTGGTCCTATTTCCTTTTGGTTTCTGATGAGACTGCTGTGCTTCTAACCGTTGGTAGGTGGCTGGGATTCTTTTCCCCTGCTTTCTGCTTCCTGGGCGGCGGCTGATATGTCTTTTGCCACCGGAGCTCTCTCCTGCTCGCAGAACATGGGTTTGGAGCACAAGACGGGGAATGCTGAGAAAAATGGGATCTTGATGGCCAGGGAAGGTGAAACGGAGGGGCATAGCGAGCATAAGCAAGCTGGTAAGGAGGAGGAGATCAACAGGCAGATGAGCGAGACCTCCCTTTATGCGACGGAGGAGGAAGAGGAAGATGATGATGGGAAGGATGGCAAAGGGATTGATCTGGGACCTCAAGTCAGCCTCAAAGACCAGATGGAGAAAGACAAGGTCTGACTTAAACCTCCTCCTCTTAGAACTTCCAAAGCCCATGTTTTCCTTTCAGTTTCATGGCGTTTGGTGCAGGATGATGAGAGCCTGAGACGGTGGAAGGAACAGCTCCTGGGAAGCGTCGATGTGAACTCTGTGGGAGGTACACAAAGGCCTTCTTTTGTTCGTCAAAGCAGCACTTTCCATCTCATCGTTCACTTCTTCTTGTAGAAACCTTGGAGCCCGAGGTTAACATTCTGAGCCTTTCAATCGTCTCTCCCGGAAGGCCTGACAATGTCCTCCCACTTCCTGTGGCTCCGAACTCCAAGGGCGTGTGGTTTACCTTGAAGGAAGGTAGCCATTACAGGTTGAAGTTTACCTTTTCTGTCAGCAACAACATCGTCTCTGGTCTCAGATACACCAACACAGTATGGAAGACGGGCGTCAAAGGTTAGCTTTCTACTCCCAAGCCTGCCAACTTCGAGTTCTGGAAATCCATTCCTCTGCTGCAATGATGCTGACAAAGTCGATTTCCATTTTAGTGGACCGAACAAAAGAAATGCTGGGCACCTTCGGTCCTCAGCTTGAATCATACACATACGAGACACCAGAGGAGACCACTCCCTCTGGAATATTTGCAAGAGGATCATATGCTGCAAGAACCAAGGTAAATTTTCAATGCCAAGATGCTCCCAAAACTATTGGAATCAAGTTCTTGTTCTCCGTTGTGTTCTGCAAGAACGACCTCAGCACATTGACGTGGCTATATCCTCCATTTGTTTGCTGATGCGATTGTTTTCTTGTATCAGTTCATCGATGACGATGGAAAGTGCTACCTGGAGATGAACTACTCCTTCGACATCCGCAGAGAGTGGCCGCCGATTAGCTGAATATAAGATCAGTTCCATAGAGAAAAATCTAGTGCTTTTTGAGGCGACATGTTCATCATCAGTGATCAGTTTCAGAAAGATCTTGTGATTTCAGGAGGAGATTGTAACATTCTCAATTTAGTCCCATCTCGATCTGCAGGAGTTAGTGGGTGTATTATCATGTATTTGAGTTTGAATCAAGTTGTGGCAAAGGATGTGGCTCTGCCATGGGATTTGGAAGTGAATCTAAGTTTGCCACTTCTACGAGTTCTAATAGACAGAATCCACCCATATACCATAACGAACGGAATTTTCGTGATGAACTCTCGATATCTGAGATAGGCTTAGACACACTGAAGCACTAAAGACTTATGAATCAGATTCCAAAGTTGCTCGAGATTCATTCACCTACTTCTTCAAGCTTAAACTTTGAAGTACCTATCACCTTGCCCAACACTCGTTTCTCCCCAGGAAAGGGTTAACCCTAAGCTCATTTGTCTGCCATGTTTCCCTATATTTCTAGGTTCCTGACAAGCTTAAAGAACAATTACGTCTTCAAATTCAGCAATGAAACCAGATGGGCAAAAAGGATCGAGCTTTGGAAGAGAAAATTGCAACCGGTCGGTGCGCCAGCCAGCATCGGCTTGCGAGCGGAGGCGGAGGTCGAGAGCGGCGTAGCGCCAGCAAGGTCAGAAGGCGCCGGCTTCTCGAGGGGCACAGAGGGCTACACGCCCTCCAGGTCGAGGTCCCGATCGCCCAGCTCCGCCGCCGGCGCGCGTTGCACCCATCAAACACCAACAAACCTTAGGGACGTCTCGTCTTCCTCTTGGGTTCGATTCATCTAATGTTAAGGCCCAATGGCCCATAGGGCCCAAAAACAACTAGGCCCTCAAATTGACGTGTATTCTCCTTCTTCTTCTTCTTCTTCTTTTTTTTTTTGGAACTCAAATATAATATACTTCCTATTTATTTCTTTTTCTCATTTTTTGTATAAATTTAAAGCTATCTCATCTTATTAATCCTACACATGGAAGTCAAAAGAAATTTTTGCAAACAGCAGAATCCAAAGTCACAGCTCTCAGGCCAGCAATGAAACCAATCCCATCTACAGTCCCCAAAGGGATCTCCATGTCTCCTCTCTCACATAGGATCAGGACTGAGGACACAGATAGCAGTGGCCTCCGTGCCACCACAGAGTGTCACCCCCCTTCCCTTCGCCACATGGAAACCCATACCATGGTCGATCCAACGACATGGTGCATGTCAGCCTTTTGTGTTGTTATATCCCCTCCAACTCACTGTTCTCAGTGCGTGGAGTACTGCTCCTACTTCTCTCCTTCCCTTCCATACCTCTCGTCTATTTCTAGGGTTTCATTCTGCATCCTTCCCCGACCACTGATCAGTTCGATGATGGTGTCTTCAAAAGACTCCAGGGCTCTCGAGGTAAATATGGCTACATCTGTGGACTCGTGGTTTGCCTTCCGAGTCTGAAGGCACATGTGGAAGAGTCTTAGGGTTTCACAGAGGCTCTGGAGGCTTGTGGACGCTACCATTCCCCATGCATGTCCAGGGTTAGGGTTTAACAAGTGTTCGGTGCAGATCGTCAAGAACTTGTTATAGATCCGCCCACGGTCGACGTGTTGATCTCTTGGAGATGACTTAATATTTAGCTCAGGGTTCTTGTAGGTAAGGCGGCAGTGAAGCTTTACCGCAACACGATCAGAGTCATGAGGTTTGTGAGGAGATATGGTAGAAGATGGGTTGCCTCATATTTTTCCACAGCTTTCTTGAACTTGAGATAGGAAAAGAAGCTTAAGCTAAGCTCAAGAAAGTTGTGGGAAAACATGGGTAAGCCCAGATATCCGATTGCATCCTTATCTACTTCGTTCAGGTATGCTGGTTAGATCTTTGAATTATTCATCTACTTTTCGTTTCTCTTTTCTTTTGTTTTGAGTTTAAAGTAGAACTTTAATTCCTAATGCTAAAGTAGCACTGGATCCTTCGAAGAACTAGTTGCTGTACTTTTTGTACCATGTCCAGTTCTATCACCAGAAATAGCATATCTCTCTCTCTCTCTCTCTCTCTCTAAATCTTTATGCCTCTCAAAGAGCGCATTCTGGCAACACTAAATTAACCTCGAGGAAAGCTTTGGTGAAGAATCACCGAGGTGCATTGACGTAGCCTTCGGAGTAATCTGATGGAGCTGTAGGTATTATACATTTTACGTGTAGATAAGTAGAGGCAGTGCTGGAGAAAAGTAGAAGAAATGCTGTAGGTATGACATCTTACTTTTCTCTCTTCTATGGTCAAAAGGTTTCTTTGGATGGTTGTGAACATCCGATGTAAAATTTTAATTTACTTTTGAAGTGTTGATCTTCGGGATTTCTCATTTGGCTTTGTCTTCAAATTTCTCCCACCAGCATGTGTATCCCTCAAACTCGGAACCTAAACAACATTTTAAAATTATGTTCTAATTTCTCATCATAAATTTATAGTTGTTGAATGACAATTTCAAGCCGTTGACTGTGAGATTTCAGGTTAATTACTAAACTCACTGAAAATTAAAATGTGTGGAAATAACCTTGCCCAAATCTGGAATGAAAAGATGTATGCTTATCACTAACTAAACACAATAGTCAAACATCTATACAGTTTAAATAGAATGGATATACACAATAGAATCTTACCCAAGTCCCACCCTCTGAAGGTCAATATGCATCTGTTCTTCATCTGCGCGCCCGCCCGCACATGAGAATTTGACAACCACCAAGGATTTACGCTACAAAAATCCAGGAATTAACTGTTGTCGCAACATCGCAGAAGAAAACAAAAAGGCATTACACCAGCAAAGAAACTAGAAGCGAAAACTATGTATGATCCTCACAATTCTTGGCCTCTAAAATGCAATTCAAACTACAGCAGAAACTTGACACAGATCTCCTGGAAGAAAAGTGGGTTGAGATCAACGAGTATGCTCCAGTCACAGAAAGACAGGCTTTCTTTCACACATCTACTGCGGAGCATGAATCCTACCTAGCAATGGAATCCAAGGAGCCGGGTCATTGCCACCAAAGATCAGAGCAACAATATCCATAACGCAAAAATAGCTACAGATAGTTTGGATCCATACAATAAAATAGCCAAGAACCAAATCGAACATAACTCAAAGAATTACGATTACCACAAACAGGTAAAACAGTTTACCTTGCAGTTGCTCCCCTTTCCCCGAACCTGGTACCATCTGAGTAATGGTTTCCAAGAAGTCAAAAGACCTTTTTCTCCACTGTATAAAATGGAGGCATGATTATGCTGAGAACTAACCCTTCACGTATATCATAAACTATTATGTCAAACAATGTCGCATGGTTAGACCTTTCAAATAAGTCTAACATGAAAAAAGGTTCACAATAACAAGATAATAATATATCTCACCTAGAGGAGAGAGGAAAAAGGAACACACAAGTACTTGAAATTCCAAGACAGCAAGCCAGAGGAAACCGTACCTTAGCCTATGATAGCATTTCAACTCCGTTCAGCAGACTTAAGCTGGCAACAAGCTAAAGAAAGTTGAGACTTTGGACAATAGCCATAGAGCATATGCAAGAATAAGAAATTTGATTCATCATCAATTGGTTCACAAGTAATATAACTTCGTGAGATTTCAGTGAACTTAACAATCAATGAATATATAACATCATTAGCATGGTAAATAATGTTTAATTGCATTAACCTAATTGAATTAGCCTTTATAGAGATTCATCTTCCTTCAGATCATACTCGATCAACAATGTTGAAAAACTCTGCAAAGGCATGAAAAAGAAACCAAAGGTTCCTTACTGACAGAATAAGGGCAGATGATGGTACCAAGAGATGTGAAGCATTACATTCACTGGAATGGGAAACCTGCATCACGTACCTAGCAGATGAGAAAGTAAGATTTAACCAAAAGAAGTGGTAAATTGAGATTGTACATGAAACAAGGTTTTAAAAAGCCAATATAATAAGCCATCATATGTTGGTAAGCTTGCTCCCTTGGAGGAACATATTCATTTCAGTGACTTAAGGAAACAATATCATCCGAATTGTGAATCTGCATTACAAACCATAAAGTTCATCAGCAGATATAAGTTTCAAGTGTCAAACTAGCAAAAGCATATCTAAAAGACTATCAAATACAATCCAACAGTTTTTATCATCTCAAACTAGCATATATGAATAACTAGATGCAGAAAAATTCTGCAGCAACCTTTCTGTTTGACGAAATGATCATCTCTTTCTCCCACCACGCTCCCTCAGCGCAAGGGTTAGTGTTTCTCCAGGGCCAATGTTGTAATAAGCAAGCGTAAGATTGTCCTTAAGAAAACCAGCCCGACCACTCAGTTTCTGTTTATTAGCAGGAAGCTGAACCTCTGCTGCAATCTTCTCCTTAAGACTGCCAACAGTCTCAGATAAAGATTGGACACTGATCTCCAGAAGCTGACCTTTCAAGTTTCCTTCATCCACATTCGGAACAGATACAGAAATCCGACAAGACCCCTGTGAGGAATATAGGTAGGATTAGTGATGTGATGCATAATAAATAGTTGTTCATACAGTGATGAACCAATAGAATATGATTAAAAGGAGATATGAAACCAAAGTTTACTTTACCGGATGACGAGCAAGGAACTGATCCTCTGGAATGAGTGAGACATCATCGACTCTTTGCCGTTTTGGTTCAGGTTCATCTGGCAGTGGTGGAGCTTCCTCCGGGGGAGGTGGTGGTGGCATTCCTTGTGGGGGAGGTGGTGGGGGAACCATTGGCATGTTAGGTGGTGGCATAGGCAGTGGAACAAAAGTTCGGGGAAGTACAAATGGCGTGAACTGGGATCCAGGAGGTGGAGGTGGGTTTACCGAAATTGCTTGAGGCAATGGCTGCTGGTTCATCATGGCAGGCTGCTGGTTCATCATAGCAGGCTGCTGTGACGAAGGCATAGGAATAGGTGAAGGAGCAGGCCTCACAGATGGAATCATTGGAATCATTCCAGGCCTTGGATGTGGAATATGACCCCCACCAGCAGCAGGAACAGAATACGGAACTGTGTTTGGTGGGAACCGAGGAAAATTCAATGCCAATCCAGGAGGTGGAGGGAGGGAGCGGACTAATGGCACCCCAGGCCTTGGTTGTGGCGCAGGACCTGGAAGAATCCTCAAATCATTATTATTAGCTTCAGTTTGTTCCTCACCAGAAGCACTCTGTGATAATGCTTGAGTCGCGGTACGTCCAATACTTCCAGAGTGCCCATCCCATATGACCTGCTTTGGATGTTCATCGTTCTTCTTCTCAATTTCTGCTTTGACAGCATTGGAGACTTCTTCTTCAGTGGTGCCAAAAATATCAGGACGAGTTCGTGCAAGCCCAACAATGTTCTTTGAAATCTCATCATCTGCAGCAAGAGTTGTCTCCCGGATTTTAGCCATCATCCTCTCCTTTTGCTCCTTGTATTTGGGATCTATGAGTGAAATGCGCATGTGCTCAGCCATCTCACTGATAGAAATAAGCTCATTGGTGATTGGTGAAATGACAAACTTGGTTGGATCTTTTTCAGCAGGGATCCTCTCCTCGGGTCTCTTCCAGTTCTTCACTATCCTCATAGGAGGCTCAGGCTGATCACTAGGTGCTTTCGCTTCCGTGGCATTCTCATTGAGTCTAGCAGCCTTCATGCCTTCTTCTACAAACTGCATCTCTTCTTCATCCATTTCCATTTCCATTTCCTTTCCTGGTTCAGTTGTTTGCATTGGTTCCACTTCATCCAATGCTGATATCTTGCTTCTCCTAATGACCTCATCCAATGTCATTGGTACGGGCAGCTCCTCATCCTCGTCATCAACAAACTCAATCGTCTCCACGACAACAAAGTCATGCCAATCAATCATTGCCATTTGCATCCTCTCTTGCTCGATCTCATCCTCAGCCTTCTGCCTAGCCTGTTCCTGAGACCGCTCCCACTCCAGACGGTGCAAACACCTCTCGAGCACTGTTGTCAGATCACTGGTGCTTTTCCGCAGCTTTTCAGTTAGCCCTGTTGGAGGCATCAGAACCTTTGAGTATGCATCTGTGAGAGTCGTGAAGAATGTGAACATGCTATGGGTCGGCTTCAAAAAGTGGAATTGTGGATTGCTCATCTCCCTGCTAGTGACGTTCGTCAAGAAGTTCTTCCCATTCCGTGCGACAAACTGTGCAGTGAGCTTAATGATATCCAACTCCTCCCCAGTGATCCCTTCTGGGAGTCTAACTGTGTACTGCTCAGCCTCGGGGGGCTCAAGGGCCTTCTTTGGGGGAATCCTAAACTGAGCAGCAGGGTCAACCTTGGCGGTAACCTCGTCAGAAGGTGCAGTTGCAGCTGCAGGGGCAGCCAAGCAATCAGAAGGTGCTGGGGCAGAATCCAATGGCAGAGAGGAGTCACCGGCGGGCTGCTGGGATGCCGCCTGAACCAAGGTGCGGTGCTCGGAGACCTTGTGCTGGTAGTAGGCATGATAAGGGTCCGAAGCAGTCAAAAAGTTGAACTTGTTCTTGCCAGCATTGTTGGCAAGGATCCTATTCTCAAACTCCGGGCCGTTCTTGGCAACGAAAGCGGCAGTCTTGTCTATGATCACTCGGATATCAGGAGGAGGATGGATGATACCAATCGTTCTCGTGTGGGTCGCGACCGGTGCTGCGGCCGGCGCAGGAGGGGGCTGTCCTTTCTCTTCTTGGGGCTTATTGGCCGGGGCATCATTCGAGACCTGGGCAGGGGGAGTCGGGCCGAGGTTTCCATCAGAGGGCGGCGCCGGGAGCGGCAAGATCGGGGTTAGCATGCCGTTTTCTTCGATTGTTCGATTCATGTGGTTGGATAGAAGACCTAGGGCACAAATCCAAAGAGAAGGAGATAAATTAAATTCCAAATTTACGTTTCTTCGTCAGATTTCCGAGATAAATTCCCAGAAATGAAAGAAATCAATGGGAAACGAGAGTTTACAACTCTGATGAAGAGGCATCACAAATTTCTCGTACTAAACAAACCCCAAAAAATGAACCTAGTGATTGATAGCGTACGAATATAAGTCGAAACTCACCGATCCTTTCTCGATTCTATTCCAAGATTTCCTTCGGCTTAGCGAGGGGAACGGAGAAGCTCCTTCGATTCCCCGACCAAAAGTTGTAAGGTTTGGCCTCTTCGTAGCAACCTTAGGAGAGTCGACGGCGGTTTGGGGGTGGGCCGGGACATAGAGCGCGGCGTACCAATGACTCTGAGTCTCTCTCTCTCTCTCTCTCTCTCTCTCTCTCTCTATATATACATATATATATAGACATATATATATGGGATAAATTAAAAAAAACGTATGTTTCCAATTTTTCCCTTAAGAGTGTGCCTTTTATTGTTTTATTCATGCAAAAGTGTCTCTTATTATTTTTAAAAATTAACATTATCCTTCTTGGTTGGTTCTATCCTGTCGGACTATGGCTCACCATGATCGTCTTCGTTATTTTTCATGAATCATTCGTACAATGATAATATTGCTATACAAATCTCGGCTCTGTTTTATCAAACGATTCCTAAAACCCCTTATATCTTTCTCCCTTAACTTCCTCATACAACCACGATGAAATGGTGGTGGGAAGGTGGTCCCCATTGCGACACATCTACTGTACAATGCATGTGATGACCTTGTTGTCTCGTCCTTACCTTTTTCAGCTATGATCCCTTTCAATCTTATTCCATAATCTCTTATCACGAATGATAACATCCATTCCCTAAAGGACACTAAGCTCATTGTAATATCACTTTAAAAGAAGGGAGATATCTTTGTGGAGGAGATTTCAGCGCCCAAACAAGTCGGGGGGTGGGGGTGGGACGTAAGGAAATAAAAGACAAGATCCTAATTAAAGGTGATGAGGATTAAATCTAAGAAACTAACGACAGTGGCCACAGGGGATGAAGGAAAAAATGATCGACTCCTCTCCATCGTAGCGAAATGATGGAGGTGAAAAGATACTATCTCTTTTAGAAAATAACAAGTGTGATTGGGTTAGGCACCATGTGATTGGGTTAATTAGTTTAGGCATTCCATACGAGGGCCAAAATGGTAATATAAAGGGAGAGATCGATAAGATTGGAATATATAAATATTTCTACTCTCTACCATAATTAAAGTATATAATTTTTTATTCCTTTTGCTACGAACTTCAAAAGGAAAATGAAAATAACCCTGGCCATAGTTTGTTCGCATTGGAATCAAATTGACTTGACTGTTCATTAGTTTTACACTAAATTAGAATTGGCCCTAGGTAATTCATTTCAATTCTTGATTTTTGAAAACTACAACCGACAATTCCAGTTTTAAACTGATTAAATATAATAAAAATAAAAATAAATCATATATGTAACCTATGCGATATTGGTTAAATTGTTAAGTTAAATTTGAGAATAGTATTTAATTTGTTTAAAAATTTTGTAATTTTATATTTTTAATCAAAAGCAGTGGTTAGTTGGATAAAAATTTTGTAATTTTATTTCTTTATATCAACTTTGCCCATTATACTTATACATCCATTTTTTAAATTTCAAAAATAAAATTATAGTTTTTATAATTTAAATTATTTTTTAATTAAAAAAAATTAAAATTTGACTGTTTGAACTGGAACCATAATTGGTGGTTACAGTTCAGTTCCAGAAGTAGAACTCGAGTGAAATCAGACAAATCAAATTCTAATTTTAGTTCTTGATTTTAGAAAATCAAAATTGATGATTTCCAAACTGAGGCTATATGAAATACTACAATCAGAGTAATCAACAAACAAATAATAAACATCGTCCATGAGCGATACTAAGTCCTCAGAATTCAACATTTATCTAGTAGAGCAAGTAGAGGTCAAACTTAAGTCTGCTCTTCTATTAATCCTCATATTACCATATTGCATAAACAAAATAGAAATACAAAGAACATAATATGATCCATGAGTTTCAGCAAAGTACAAATGTCGAGGTTTATAGAAGAAAAACTATCCATATAAATAATATCACATGCCGCCAAACTAAATAGTATGTACAGAAAATACAATTGCAGTTTTAAGAAAGAGAGCGCCGAAGGAATCTCAGCTGAAGGATTGGTCAATAGTTGGACACGCACACCTAATGAATCTCAGCAAACCTTGCTGCGGGTGAGCTTCTCCAATCTCAGCTGATGAATCTCAGCTAATTAGGTGGGCATGCACACCTAATGAATCTCAGCTGAAGGATTGGTCAATAGTTCAAGAGCGCGCCGAAGGAAATCCACAGCAACAGGGACATCGTCAAATGCAAGAGCACCCACAGCAAACCTTGCTGCCTTGTGAGCTTCTCCAATCTTCTCTACAGACGGCTGGTAATTGCTGTCATACTTGTAATTCTCAGCAGATGGGGCTGGGGGCACAGCATGGTTCACATTGCCATTGCCATTGCCATTGCTACTGAACGGCACAGTTGATGGGTAATTGGGAAAAGATGGAGCTGATTGGTGAGAGGAGGCAACGTCAAGGCCATGGTGGAAAGCAGGCTGATGTGTGGGTGCTGCTGGGAACGTGCTGTCATGAAAACTTGGGCAAGACTGAAAATTAGGGTAACAATAGTTGGGACTAGGATTTTTGTGTGAGTGATAATTTTGTGGAACAGATTGTTGTTCATTTGGATAGGACTGGGGATCGTAGTGTTGAGGGTAAACAGAGTATTCAGGCCTGTTTGTTGGTGGAAACTGATGAAGACCATTAGTAGGATGCTCAGTGGTAGCATAAGTTGTTGAAGGTGCTTGACTAGAGTGGTGTGTATTAACCATTTTGGTGTGCTGTGATGATAAATCAGCATCTCCATGGCTATTCAGGAAGCCCTCACTTCTTCCTAGATTCTGTAATTAAGAAAAACAATTGCCAGAAGAGGCATCATCATTAACAGTTTAGGCAGAAAGAAAAAACAGATCTCCATGTAAAATGTTGCAAGGTGATCTCATTTACATGCGGAGATGATACGTCGCCGCCTGGTTGGTTAGATGGAAAGCTCTCACTTGGACCCGAGTCCTAGAAAAGGATAAAATATTATAAGAATCTTTCTGCACATTCTGTCAACTAATTTTTTGTCCATCAAAACAACATTTGGTGAAATCACTTCAGGAATAGGATTTATTGTCAATTCTATCAACTAACAAGAGACACAGAAATAGGCCATCATGATGGAATATGAACCTTTCTATCAGAAACTTGTCCAATTCAAAAAGAATAAGCCTCCCAAGAAAGAATAAGAGCGAACAAGAGTTATTATATTAAACTATCATTACAACAAAGCATATTAAACTATCATTACAATAAAGCATAAAGATATAATAGATCTTCTAGTATGGTCTCAGATGTATATACTATCTTGTATATAACGGGGTATCAGTGCCATAAATCTCAAGTAAATTATGTATAATTCTAGACTAAATCTGCCAAATACATCAAGCAATAGCTATATAACACTCAAATTCCTTAACATAATTTGTGCTCTATTACAATGTCACGGATTACTGGTTCCAACCAACTGCAGAACCGACCCATTCCAATCCAGCTCATCAGCTTTACTGCTAGTTATTATCAAGTGGGTGCAGTGGCAGGGCTAACCAACTCCAAAAGTCAAGTTCTAGTGGTATTAGGGCATATCCACCAGGACCTGGTTGATTTATCACCACTTGGCTTGAACTTGGAGCCCAAAATTGGCAACATGCAGCTACTAGGTCTGAGCCATGAAAGCAAAGGGCAACCTATGTACTATTTAGATCTTTATCGGGACTTACTCTTACCTGTGCCTATTAATCCATTCATGATCTCCCCTATTCACATGCACATGATCCATATTCTTCTTCTCCTCATAGCTCTCAACCCTCCCCGGCATTCATTACCCACACCCTCCAATAAGTGCATGTACATGCACACAAAAGTAATAGGATTCCCAACAATCTTGTTTGACAAATCACTATAAGCAGGCACCATTACATTGCCTGTGTCGAAATTGAGAATGCTCCTAGAGGAACCAACAAAAGCTAATTATAAGATAAAAACAAGATGTGGTACTTTAAAGTGTGTTCCAAATTCCTACCCAAGAAAGTTCAAATGAGAGATAGAGAGCAATTGACTTCAATCTTGGAAGCTGGTAGGAAAGCTTTGCCTTTTTTGCATGCAACTTAAGCTCACAGAAGTAACCCCAAAATTATCTAACACATGAATCAAGTGTACAAGAAGGGGGAAATGACAAATAGTGTTATAGAGTTTATCCACTATGAGATATTAAAATTAGGTTAAGAAGCATACACATGTGCTTCTTGGTGAGCTTGACACGTCGTCACCACCAGGAGGGCCTGGTTCAGGCTTTCTTCCTTCCTTCAAAGCTTTCCTTATATCTACAGCTTTCCAAACTGCATACTTCTGCTTCTGCTCAATCTAAAAATGGCCAAACAAAAGTCTCTGATTTTCACATTTTTTGAGCATGGACATGAAGAATTTTCTTCACTCTAAGGAATCAAGACAACAATAAAGGAGACAGTGCAGCCTGATAAACTTACTTCAGGATGAAGTTTACCAAATTGATTCATAATCTCAAAGAAAATGCTGGCTGCATAAAATGTTCTTGCAGTATTCCTGTAAGATCCACAGCATTAATTTGGCTGCACTAGTAAGACAGAATATACAACAAATAACTGCATAAATTACAAGTCAGCTCTCCCAGCCCGATCTTGCTTATCTGCCTTTGCAAAAAGATTCGATGCAAAACCCTCCACATAAAGATTGTCATCTGGTCCTAATTTTAACGATTTCTTGTCCTGCAGCAAGATGCAGCAGTTCCACAGGAACAAAGAGAAAAAAATCTAAATCAATAATGAATTCCCATATCATAATGCATTGCACAATGCTACAATTGACAGAAAATATAAACAATTAAAATGAAGAAAAAAATCCTTATTCAGCAGCAACAAAAGAGCTGTATTAACTTGAATCATACAATAAATTTTCACAGCACCAGATGTGTTGTAAATATCAGAAAGTATGCCATGTATGAAGTTTATTGCAGAACATAGCTTAAGTGGATAGACTTTATAGAAAGATCCACTTGGCCAATATCATGGTTTGGCGTTTTGGATACCAGACCCTTGCTGGTCTCTCGCTGAATGGGTATGTGCCAATGTACCCATACAGTACACCGACACACACTGCGAAATTTCTTTTAGGCTTTGGCTACACATGGTGTTAGGAGACACATGCCAATGCCACAACATGACAGGTCATCCTGCACACTGCCTGGTATATACCGGTCTGAGAAAAATGTAAAACCATAGAGCATATTTATTAGAGTTTCTTTGTTAATGCTCATCAGTTCATGAGTGGTTGTCATACAACCTTGACAAGAAACAAGTACTGGACATTGTTCGGAAGCAAAAAGACATGTCACATATGAAACTAAAGTAGCTACTCCTAGCAGCAGGGGAGCCATCTATATGTCTTATGCATGTGGGAGACGTACACGATGCCCTAATTTTTATGAAACATCCATTTCTTCAAGTAAACAGAGTAGATGTGCTCAAACCAGCCCTCCCAAGGCGACCAAGTCTCTTTCACATAGTGTAATACTGTGGCCATCATCAGTTCACGAAAGGTAACCAACAACACAATCAATAATTTGGACTATCGAAGCATGATCACCAGGTTTCCACAATGAATCAGCTAGTTATAATAATCTTCAGAACATGAATTCTCCTATCATGCATCCTATAACACACACACAATCCAATTCATACCTAATTAAGTGACTAAACACAAGCGTATGTACTTGACGCAGCGGAATTCTCACAGAAGCTGCATTGAAGAATTAAAACGAGCGATGAAGCTGATGATACATAAGAAGAAAAAGACGGGACCTTCTCAAGCTGGTTCATGAGAGAGAGAAGGATGGCGTCGGTGGTCTTGGTGCGCTCCTTCTTGGGGATCTTAAGCCCACGATCCATCGCGTACAGCCGACCTATGAGACCGATGGGAGTACCGACACAGACATAAGGAATCGTGAGAAATATATGGTTAGGGTTTCTCTACGCGGACTCACAATAATAGGTGACGATGGGCTCGTGTTTCTGGAGCTCGTCAGCTCTCTGGAGATATGGCAGCAGCACCTTCGCCGGCTCCGACTCGCCTCCCCCTGCCATTACTCCTTTTTATGCTGTGATGATGCAGCGATCGATCCCGACGCGAAGAAGTAGCAGAAGAAGAGCTATCGAATTGGGGAGCGGAGAGAGAAGAAGTACTGGGGGATCGATAGATCGATCGCTACAAAGTTCGGAGTTGATATGGTGGTGTCCGGGTTGGTTAACTCGAGACGTAGGAATTCGGGAGAAGGAACCGCCACTGAAGGAATATATATATATATATATATATATATATATATATATATATATATATATATATATATATATATATATATATATATATATAAAATTCAATTATAGTTTCTTAGTAGATGTGCCAAAAAAATTATAAATTTATTTAAAATAATATAACCGATATAAAAGTCTCCTTATATATCTTTATTGCTAAACCAATAACAATCCTTTTTTTTTTTTCAGTGAATAACGACCCTATTATTATTATTATTATTATTATTTTGCATATGAGATGATTTCTATTAGATTTTGAATTTATTGTTTCGATTATAATGTATTTGAATTATTTAATTGAAATGTCAAAAACAATATAAATCTATTCAAAAATACTATACTTGACTACCGGCCCAATGATTCTCTCGAATACTAATAATCGATGGATTAATTCACCATATGTAATGATGCATATGGTATAAAAATGCTGTTTCAATGCACCTATTCAAGGACACTTCGACAGTGTTTGAGTAGAAACACTGCCAAAATACTATGATGCATATCGATTATAAAAATTGATATGCATATGGTAATTTAAAAAAGAGTAAAAACCGATTATGAATACTTTTTCTGAGTAAATTACCTTATATATTACGTTTATAATTGACTACAATGTTCATATATAAAAAGGGAGAGAATCAAGAAGACCAGTGAATTAGATTTATAATTGACTATAAATATTCAAATATAAAAAAGGAAGAGGATAAAAAAAAAAAAACAGGTTTTCATTAACAAAAAACAAAGAGCACTAGGCCTGCACCATGGACCAATGGGAGGGCACTGTCAATTCTGTAACATTTTCTATAATATCAATTGTCAGTATTAAGTCAAATCAAAACACTGGAGTTCTAAGTAAATGTAAGCAGCATGGCCTAATCTCAAACAGCACTCATAATCACAGCAATTCAAGCCACTTTCATGAAAGTGATCCTGAATTATTGACTGCCATATGTTTCTGAAACTGGATCCTTTATGCTCTTGTACATTAACGTAAAATTACCAATATAACAGACCAAATATAGTCCACGGAAATGCTCAATTTTAGTCATGAGCTGAAACCTTAGAATGGCAATAAGTGATGAGAACCCGTTTTCCACTGCATATGTCGGCGTAGATTTCATAAGATCCAGGTTCAAGTTTATGAAACAGCCATAAATTGCACACCAGCCCATGGACTTCATAGCTGTTAGGGCTACAACCTGCTTTGATGCAAACTGATGACCTACAGAAAGCAAAACTGGACCATCACCTGCAAAAATTGCATAAATGAAAATTAGACCAATGAAATACGATGTAAAAAATATAGATAAAGGCAGCCGTCAAAAAGAGTGCAAGAAGACATGCATATGAATTTTCGGCCACCACCAATCCAAAGCCACCATGTTTTTTGAGTTTTGATCAGCTTGGCCAAAACAAGAATTCATTTCAATTAAACTTATTGTTACATGTAAGTGAAATATACATTAGGACTACTAACATGAATTATCAGTGGTAATTGATTCTGTCACCAGGAAGGTCTGCTTGAGACAAACAACAAGACTTGAACACTAGATCTGTTGATTGGGAATTTTACACTTCACTTCATGCTAATAACCACACTAATCACTTTTCATGTCTGCTTGGAACAAGTATAAAAACGAATCTTAAAACAGTGACAGGATAACTCAAAAATAACACAAGAATTATACGCCTGGTATTTCAATTTTTACCAGAAACTATCATGAGCTTAGGTGACAACATACAGTTGAGCACTTCATACAGCGAAAGTAATCATTTTTCTATAGTTTTGCATTTAGGAAGTTCTTAAACAAATTTGCCTCCAGATGCGAACCAAAAGTGGAACAAAATTCAATAGCACAGCCTGACCCCTTGCTACAATCGAGAACATTAACTCAAATTTACAGGTTTGAGCAATAATATCAAGAGATCGATCTACAAAGGAGAGAAGAAAAGTGTCCAAAGAAAAACTAGAGGACCTCAATGCTAGAACAATGTAATCCAACTAAACAATGATGATGACGATGATGATAATAATAATTCTGAGGTAACATTTTTTCCCTATCATTAAAATCAAGAAACAATATTAGACCACTTTTTTATCCTTATTTAAAATAATGTAGTCTCAACTGAAAGATTAATCTTTTAAGCTCAGACAAAGCTTTCGAATAAAAATAATCATTAGCATATACTATCTCGAGGAAGCTTAGGATGGTGAATCTTCTATCTAGTCAATCTTAATGACTAAGCCTATCAGCATTGTTCACACTTTACAACACCTTGTCTGCTGGTCGATAAGAATAACTGAGCACCTTGCCTCATCTTATAAACATACCAAAAAAAAAAAAAAACCAACAAGCCATGAAACTTTAGATCTATAACCTGATGGTCCTGATCTGTTATACTTTTTTCTAATTGCAGCATGATGCCCTCTGCAACAGGGTTCACTTATAGCATCACTGGTAATTGATTCAACAGCCAGAAAATAAGTTATACAGCTCAGGGTACAATCCATATGAATGATATTGCTCCTAATTTATCTTAAACCGAAAGTTTTGACTAGAAGGATGTGTAGTTTTTAACCTAACATCAGCTTGTTGATGTTCTATTGAATTACATTAAAAAACATCTTTACCATCTAAAGAAACTATCACATAGTAAATACAGCCGCAAACAAATATACCAAGTAGAACTGAGGATGTTCAAGATTTTCTTTTGGCTTGACCCCGATAACTTAAGGACAGAAAGGCAAGACGAGCCACCACAACACCATATGTTAAACACTTCCATCTTATATAAACTCAGATATATAAGAAGATATATGTAATTTGTTATCAAGTATTGACTATCTCTCCATTGTCATTGTCTAAAATGTACATCGATAACCCAATTTACAGTGTCTTATTATTAAGATCCGCAATATCGTACCGTACCGATGTACCGAGAAATGATTGGTATGGTACGTACCGATATGTACCGTTGGTACGCTATGGCATACCGATATGTACCGTTGGTACGCTATGGCATACCGATGGTATCATGCTAGGTCGTACCGATCGGTATATCTCGGTAAAAGTCAAAATCTGAGGCAGTATTGGTCAGTACACCTCGGTATCGGTCGGTACACCTCGGTACCGATCGATACGCTTCGATATCAGCCAAAATACGCGTATCGTCCGGTAGCGAGCGGTCCACGTACCGGTATCCTCTCGGACCGGTACATACCGCCCGTATCGGGCGGTATCATTCGAAATTGCATACCATACTTATTATAACCATATTTTATGTATAGCATGCTAACGATAATACATCTTGCCAATGTGAAGTTAGATTGGAAATTTACATAATCCTCCTGAAACCCACACTACGGTAGACGAACATTTTCCACGAGCACCATGGGATTAGAAAGAAGCAATATCTGGGGTGCCGAAACAGATTATAAAAGTCAATGAGCTGTTGTTTTAAGGCAGAAATCTTAATTGCCAGTGGCTCTATTCATTGGAATGTATCTTTATACAGCTTTCTTTAGTCAATGGTGAATTTAGATCCCCCATTGGGATCACAAATATAACAATAACTCAGCACTCAATTGGTTCAAATCAAATAAACAGCAAGCTAAAGACGAGAAAAAAGAGGAAGACAACATACTGCAATCAATCGTCGAGCTTTTAATTCCCAGAGGCGGCCGCCGCCGCAGCTCCTTCGGCAGCCTGATCAGCATCCGTCTCCGGCGCCTGCAAGATGCTGAGAAGCGACACGGCGGGCGTCTGCAGGCAGCCAAGAAGATAGGCGTACGATTCCATCCGGGTGGGCATGGTCTCGAGGACCTGGAAGTCGTCCGGCCCGTAGAGGCGACCCTCGAAGACAGCCCCGGTGAAGTCGTTGAGAGCGAGCTTAAAATCGCGCTGGAAGTCGCGGCAGGGCTTGAGGGCAGGCGGGATCTCGTCGGAGTGGACGAAGAGCCAGGCGTTCATGCCCTTGGCGCAGGGCCGGAGCGGCTCCCACCGGGTACCGGCGATGGCCTTCTCCACCAGGGTGTTCTTGGCCACAATCAGCTTGGACGACGGGGGGAGCGCCCCCCGGAGGGCCTGCAGCTGGCGCACCGTGAGGCCGTGGCACCAGATCCCGGCCAGGAGGTGGCAGTTCTCCAGCTCCCGCCGCACCATCTCCTGCTTCATCCTGGAGACCGCCGCCCGGATTGGCGGCAGAGAGGTGGACACAGCGGACCGCAGCGACGTCATGGCCACAGAAGGAGCCGCCGACGCCGAAGTCTACCCGCGATGCAACGACGAGAGGGCGTGTCCACAAATTCCCAGACCTAATAACCGGACGCGAGCTAGATGGTCCTCTGTGCTTTAAAAGTCGTGTTGTTTTGATCGCATACGGTCCATCTCGAATGTGAAGGGTGAGGATCCTATTCCAGATCTACGCATGTAGTATCGGAACGAATGACAAGGCTACAGCGCGCCCGCTCGTTGATCCTTTTGCATCGATGCTTGATGACTTCGAATTGGACTAACTACTATGAGAATAATATAACTATATCAAGAATAATATTTACATTATGACCGATATCAAACATGCATCGGCAACATTAGGCCAAGAAAATAGAATTCTCCTTAATACAATTCGTAATATTCGTCAGAAATATTTTGTCCCATTTCATGGATTAACGTAGAAACCGGTCCGGTCCGGCCCAGCTCGATCCGCAAACACTCGGTCCGGTCACATAGAAAGATCTAGAAATGCGAGCCCTTTTCCACCCTATATATTCCACTTCTTCCCTCACCTCCCAGCCCCACTCCCCGAAGCCCTAGCGCCGAAGCCCTTACCTCGCTCTCGCGATCGATTTTGGGCGAAGCCATGGCGGCCGAGACGGAGACCTTCGCTTTCCAGGCGGAGATCAACCAACTTCTCAGCCTGATCATCAACACATTCTACTCCAACAAAGAGATCTTTCTTCGTGAGCTCATTAGTAATTCTTCCGATGTAAGTTTCGTGTTCTTTTTAAGATCTTAGTCCGAGGCAAAATAAATTCTCATTTTTGTGTTCTTTCCTTCGTTTTTTGTTGCTGATATTGGTCTTTAAACAGGCGCTGGACAAGATCCGATTCGAGAGCCTCACGGATAAGAGCAAGCTTGACGCCCAACCGGAGCTCTTCATTCACATCGTTCCCGATAAGGCCACCAACACATTGTCCATTATCGACAGCGGTATTGGCATGACAAAATCCGATCTTGTAAACAATCTCGGTACCATTGCTCGGTCAGGGACCAAGGAGTTCATGGAGGCGCTGGCCGCTGGGGCCGACGTCAGTATGATCGGGCAGTTTGGAGTGGGATTTTACTCCGCATATCTGGTAGCAGAGAGGGTCGTGGTGACCACGAAGCACAACGATGATGAACAGTACGTCTGGGAGTCACAGGCCGGGGGTTCGTTCACGGTTACCAGGGATACCTCAGGGGAGAGCCTTGGAAGGGGGACAAAGATCACCCTTTTCCTCAAGGAGGATCAGGTAAACACTTTCCCTCTAGGCCATAATTCCTGTAAGTATTATAACTTCTTCCGTTTTTTTTTTATAATAATCATAGCGTGTATTACATGATAAGAACAATCACTTCCTATCATTATCCCGAATTTTCATGTGGATCGATATATATCGAAAGTTGATTATTAAAGGAAGTGAACAAGGGATCGAAATTGTTAATTGTTATATCCCTGATACTGATATTTCTATAGCCATAAACATTAGATTTTATGTGTGATGGTGACTAATTTGTTTCTTTGTTCCTGGTTATGTAGTTTTAGGCTATTGCGTTCTTACTTATCTTTGTTATGTTACAAGCCTAAGCTATGATCTATTGCCATATGAATATGTCCAAACATATGCATGCTTGGTGATGCATGAACTATGTTTCATCATTTTGAAACAATATAATGAGCTACTCCTTGGTGATCACGTCTTAGCCCCTCTTCTCTAAAGATTACATTTGCTTTGCTTCATGATCTCTTTCTTGGCAACATCAATTAGTTTTCTCCTAGTGTATTAATTGGACAGTTCTAAATGTCTGCTCTTGTTGGAGATTGCCGTGTGAAAAAAAAATCCTTATTGATTAGTGTTAGCATATGAATGTTATCTTGTGCTTTGCTTTGATGAATTGCAGTTGGAATATCTAGAGGAACGGCGCCTCAAGGACTTGATCAAGAAGCACTCTGAATTCATTAGCTATCCCATTTCCCTATGGACCGAGAAGACCACAGAGAAAGAAATTTCAGATGATGAGGATGAGGAGGACAAAAAAGATACTGAGGAAGGCAAGGTGGAAGATGTTGATGAGGAGAAGGAAGAGAAAGAGAAGAAAAAGAAGAAGATCAAGGAGGTTTCTCACGAATGGTCTTTAGTCAACAAGCAGAAGCCTATCTGGATGAGGAAACCTGAAGAGATCACAAAGGAAGAATATGCTGCTTTTTACAAGAGTCTCACTAATGACTGGGAGGAGCACTTGTCTGTGAAACACTTCTCTGTAGAAGGCCAGCTTGAGTTTAAGGCCATTCTTTTTGTGCCAAAGCGAGCTCCTTTTGATCTCTTTGACACGAGGAAAAAGCTCAACAACATTAAGCTTTATGTTCGTCGTGTCTTCATTATGGACAACTGTGAAGAAATAATTCCTGAATACTTGAGCTTTGTCAAAGGGATCGTGGACTCTGAAGACCTTCCCCTTAACATTTCAAGAGAGACGCTCCAGCAGAACAAGATCCTCAAGGTCATCCGCAAGAATCTGGTCAAGAAGTGTATAGAACTCTTCTTTGAGGTCGCTGAGAACAAGGAGGACTACAACAAGTTTTATGAGGCATTCTCAAAGAATCTCAAGCTTGGAATCCACGAAGATTCTCAAAACAGGGCGAAGATTGCTGAGTTGCTTAGGTTCCACTCCACCAAGAGTGGGGATGAGATGACGAGCCTCAAGGACTATGTTACACGAATGAAGGAGGGTCAGAATGACATTTACTACATTACTGGTGAGAGCAAAAAGGCTGTGGAGAATTCTCCCTTCCTTGAAAAGCTGAAGAAGAAGGGCTACGAGGTTCTTTTCATGGTTGATGCAATTGATGAATATGCTGTTGGTCAGCTGAAGGAGTTTGAAGGGAAGAAGCTCGTCTCTGCAACAAAGGAGGGGCTGAAGCTTGACGAGAGCGAGGATGAGAAGAAGAGGAAGGAAGACCTGAAGGAGAAATTTGAAGGGCTCTGCAAAGTCATCAAAGAAGTATTGGGTGACAAGGTGGAGAAAGTAGTGGTGTCTGATCGCGTCGTCGACTCTCCCTGCTGTTTGGTCACCGGAGAGTATGGATGGACTGCCAACATGGAGAGGATAATGAAGGCACAAGCTCTCAGGGACTCCAGCATGGCTGGCTATATGTCTAGCAAGAAAACTATGGAGATCAACCCAGAGAATCCCATCATGGAGGAGTTGAGGAAGCGCGCAGATGCTGACAAGAACGACAAGTCAGTCAAGGACCTGACACTGCTGCTGTTTGAGACTGCTCTCCTCACATCAGGTTTTAGCCTTGATGACCCCAATACCTTTGGCAACAGGATCCACCGCATGCTGAAATTAGGTCTCAGCATCGACGACGATGATGAAAAAGTTGAAGACACCGACATGCCGACTCAGGAGGATGCTGATGCAGAAGAGAGCAAGATGGAGGAAGTTGACTAATCTGGTCCAAACTTTGCTTTCTGAATCCTTTTGGCACTTCTTAACAGCTAAGTCTCATGGTGCTCTAGTTTGGTTCTTCAGGAATTTGGTAAACCTTCTTTTCGCCTTATGGCAAAGTGGTTCTTATATCTTCCACCTATGAATGCTTGGACAACTTCTGTTATTTTATGTTAAATCAGTCTATGATTTCACAAGTAGTTGATTGCTTCTCACTCTAGTGATGATTTTAATGTCACAATTTATAGGAAGTTCTACATTCCCTACTCTGCCTAAAAGCAGCAGTAATTTAGTGCCAGAAGTCCATAAGAAAGCATGCAGATGGATCCACAGATGACATGGCTGTTCCTAGGAACTCTGCCAGGAGCAGGCCCATCTCAGGACCTTTTAGCATGCAGTGACAAACCATCTGCAGCTCTTTGGTCAGAGCGCCGAGGCATGCATCAGTGCGTCCACCGGCAGCTGCACAGATGCAATTTTGTCATGTCCAGCAAGGTTACATCCTTCTTGCCATCACCCCATGTTGCAAATTAGTAGCAGCAGACGCAGGTTCATCTTTTGAGTTCATGGCGATACAAGCGATGAACGTTGAGACAAAATACAACAACTAGATTTATTTAGAGAAGTTAACATATATATAATTGTATAAAAAATCAAAAGCGCATAATATTATTAGCTGTGATGAAATCCCAGGATACATGATTCTATAACCAGGATTTAAGGCTCTTTTCAATATTTTATGGTTTCTTTCATGACTTCCAGCACTTTTGGCCTTGTTTTCTTCCCGAGGGGCAAAGATTGGACCCAACACACAAGTTTTAGCATCATCAATGTTGTGGAGTATCTTAATCTAATAATACTCATTTCAAAGACCTAAGATTTCTATCTTCTCCTAATCGTTCTTATTTCACGGAAAATGATTTGTCTTCTAAAAAGAAACAAGCTGAAGGATGCCAACTGCTGCTGCATTTGGGTTGTTTTCAGTCTCCATATGATGCGATAAAGATTAATAGAACTCTCACAATCATGTGATCATAAGCCTGAATCCAATCTGGAGACTTCCAAATTGATGTCTTTTTGTTTGTAGAATTAATAGAACTCTCATATTCACCATAGGCATCCAACTTTGTTTATTATTATATGTTCAAGTCAAGTTCAACATTATCAACTTTTCTTAATGCAAGACCATCATTTTTACATTGCCACGGAAAAAAAAAATCATTATTGTAAGTCGTCATGCAACAAATAATCTCCCTCCCTTCTTTCTTCACAAGCTGTTGCACACTTTTTAAGAACCCTAAAAGTGACCTCGGGCTTCCTCCTCGACACCATGCATACATCACACGCACACCTTTAGTAGTCGAAGTAATCTTACTTTAATCAAGTGCCTCACTTTGTGGTAGTCTTGTTTCAATGAACACTCGATAGTTTCCCTCAAGAAAGCCACTGCCATTTTGGTCAGACCGGCATTCCAGTGGCATATCCAAGCTATCAATCAAAGAGGAGGGCGCTGCTTTGTCACAGAACTCCATCCTTGTCTATTTCTCTTCCCAGAACCACAAAAGAAAGAATTATTTATTGATTTCAATATATTTCAATTGTTATGCTGACAAAGTTCCAAGAAGTTGTTGCCCATCGACATCCCAATTCAATGAATTTGGATCATTGAGCATCTGTCCAAGCCACACGTTTAGATCTTCTACAACATGTCAGGGGAACATAGCATCCTCTTCTTGTTTATATAAAAGAACATTAACTTGATATCTGTGATTTTGTTTAAATACATTTATCCTACTCTTCTTTGTGGGTTGAAATGATCAGATTATTCAAGTTAAGATTATCTAACATAATTCACAACTTGAGATATATTATTGCACAGCATAACAATTGAAGAAATCATGGTACCAAACTTCTATTAGATAGCATCTAAAAATTTTGAGAAAGCAAGAGGGCAAAAAGACAAAAAAAAGAAAAGAAAAGAAAGAGAGAACGTAGGGAAACCAGATGCAGGTTCGAATTCTGAACTCGCAAAGATGTTTGAATGCAATCATTGATCTCAGAAAACCTTGGCTTAGATACTAAGCTCTCAGCTGTGAGGGAAACCAGATGATCCCCACCTTTGCATGTTGGGCATATCATTCCATTGGAAAGTACTTGCATGCTCAAGAGAACATTGATGCTTTTTGGTTGAGATGGGGGGCAGGTTGGCCAGGTGAAACTGTAGACAAAGGAAGGGCATGACCAGAGTTTTGTAGGAAGTCAGTGTCAAGAGTTGGCACCTCCACATTTCACTCATGAACAACATAACAGCAACAGATAAAAGTAAGAGAGAGAGGATTAAAAAATAGATATTAGACTTGGTACAGCATAGGACAGCTCTCTGTAAAACTTCTCCATTTCCTTTGCTCTCTCTCTCTCTCTCTGCAGTTGCTTGTTGCTGTACAGGCCTGCCTCTGGTGGAGAACCTGATGCCATTGATGTGTGAGTGGGTGGTGTGTTTTCATCTTTCATTTCCTCCCATCTTCTGCTGTGAGTGGAGGAAGAAAACAACACTCGCTTCTTTCTCAGCAGCTCTTCCTCTCCTTTTGTAGAGTAGGCAGCTCTACAGCTGCACTTCTCATCTCAACACTGCTTGATTTTTTCCTCCCTTTGGATTCAAGAGTGGGTAAGGCATGGAGATGCTGCCCTTTTTTTTGTGTGTGTGTGTGTGTGTGTGATTCTTTTTCCTCTGCCATGGGTTTTCATCCCTATCTCTTGCATGTAATTTCTTTTTTCTTTCTGTTTCTCTTGGACCCTCTGAAGGTTCCATGTGGGTGACTGTTCATGGATTTTCTTGGGATCTTGCTTTGGTCACTGCATCAGTTTGCATCGGCCATGTCCGTGTCCTTGTTGGGATCTTTCATCCGATCGACCTCTCTTCCCCTCCTCTCACCTTTCTCTTTCCCATCCTTGTAATCTTTTGCTTGGATCTTGGATCTGTGCGGGGTTTCTGGTACCTCTCAGGAAAGGGAAAAATCAACAACTGGATTTCCTTCAGATTTGTGTCTGTTTTTTCGGCCCAAGATGTGTGATGAGCTTCTTCTTCATCATCTTTACCAACATTTTGTCCGGTCTCTTCTACTTCATCCCCTTCCGTTCCATCCGAGGAATCCGGGGCCCTAAAGATGAATGGTAACCCCTCTCGTGGCTTTTCTTTCCTTCGTTCTCTTCCGTCTCATTTTCCTTCATCTTCCCTTGCAAGATTTCCTCCGGTGGGTGGCCGTGCTTTTGATTCTCCTCATTCTCGGTGCTCAGGCCTTGGTTTCTATTCTGTTTCCCTTGCAATTTCTTTTCCACCCATCATTTCATGTGCAGGGCTTCTGCCATCCTCTCCTTTCTACCTTCCTTCCTTCCTCCTCATCTGCTAATGAACTGGTTTATTTTTGGAGGGCGTGGTTGCCCCTGCAAATTTCCTCACCCCCTTTCATCACATAAAATGACACCTCTGCAAGTTTCCAACCACATGGCTTTTGATCTTCCTTTTGCATGGGAGGCCTCTGGTGCCTTGGTCTTCAAGGAGCCTGATCTGTAGTCTTGGGTTTGAAGTCCCCCCCAAAAGTTCCAGTCTCATGTCTACATGAAATAATGCTCCAGAAGTCTCCATCTTGTATCATGGGTCCTGTTTCCTCCCCTAATAGGTGACTTGCTCCTTTTTGATCACTAAGTTTGGTTTTCATTTTGTTTAATCTTGCAGGCATCAAATCAGGTGAAAGGTTGGAAGTTCTCCTTTGTGGGATTTTACTGTTCTCCTAGTTCTTCTGAGGGGTTGCTTGGGAGCTCAAGCCCTTGGTTATGCTGGAGGCTAAGGACAAGAACAGGTCCAGTAGCAATAAGTCTGTTGGGCTACTGCTCCAGTTAGAAGATCTACCAGGAGGAAAATTGGAGCAGGCCTTCTTCAGATGTTATCCGCTAAAAGCCCTCTAGATCCTTCATGTTCCTCCAAGGTTCCAGCACTGAAGACTGGCGAGAGGGCCTCTGAAAAGCTTGCCTCCCGGGAGAGGGATCCCATTCTTGGACAGACACCAACTCCTAATTTCTCTATAAGGTGACAGTTCCCTGGAGCACTGCCTTGTGTTGGTGTTGTGCTACTAAGTATTCCTTGCATCAATCAGATTAGATGTGCTTATTTCTGGAGGGCTTTTTGCTAAGTGTTTTGGTTCTGCACTCACAAATCTATCGGATGAGGACCAACCTTTAATGGATCTGAGCTCATTTTTTGCCAGACTATTTGCATTGATACCCATCACAGGCCTCTGTGGATATCTAAAGCAATCAGGAATGAAAAGCTTGATTCTTCTTCTGGTGGATGATTATGGTTTTGATTTTCTTCATATGTTATTATGGGCTTAATTAATCATATCATCTGATTAACAAAACTTTTCCTTCTAGCGAACGTGACAGATTTAGAGGGTCATGGCTTTGTGGAATGTTTGTCTATCTCCTTGATTAGTGGTTCATTTTTGTATCTAGTCTTGGCAACTAATGTGTGGTGTGATCTGAACAAGTTCATTGGTGAAATATTGTTGTGAAATGATTGACCTCCTTTTTTGTGTCTATACTTGGGAAGTATGGAGTTGTGTTTGATCGTCGAACTTTTATGCCTATCCTAGGCTTGTTCTTATGGACCTGTTGCTTTGATCTCAGGGATTATGTTTTCACATCAAGGAGCAAAGGCATCGAGACGAGCTGGCCGTTCACGCAGCATTTCTTGCAGCTTTGCTTGAAGCATGGTGTCAAAGATCTATTGCCACCCTTTGAACCTCCAGATTTGGTGAGAGTCCAGTGTTGGAGAAGGGGAGTAGAGTCTCAACAATCTGTAATCCGCTCGGAAATTGAACAGATCCCAGTGCATATTGGTCCCCAAGAGAAGGCCGTGAATATAAGACGGGACTTGTGTTCGCCACTAGGGACACAACCTCCAGATGGAAGGTCAGCGATTTGTCAGAGGTTTAGGACTGATGAACTGACTCATTCTGGTGCAGATATTGGCTCCATAATTACTTGTGATCAAGTTGAAGGGACTTCTGCTGCGATTGGTGGAGTTTCATGCTCATTTGCTGTAAATAGAGATGTCTTTGAAGCACCTTCAGATATAGACGTTGTCGAGCCGACCAAAAAGCTTGAAAGCTCACGCGAACCATCCGAAAAGAGGTGCAGGTTGATAGTCAGATTGGGTGCCATCTCCGACAGTAGCCGGGCAGAGGACATAAAATCTAGCTCCAGTACTGTTTCAGATCCTATGGCTTCAAAGGTTTGTCCGGTTTGTAAAATGTTTTCTTCCACTTCAAACACAACTTTGAATGCTCACATAGACCAGTGCCTGTCGATGGAGTCCCACACCAAGTGTTGTTCAAGCAAAGTCGCAAAACCAAAAGCTAAACCAAGGAAGAAAAGATTGATGGTGGATATCTATACTACTGCTCCTCGTTGCACTCTCGAAGACCTTGATAAGAGGAATGGCACCCGCTGGGCTGTTGAATTGGCATTTGCAGCTGCACCAAGTGTCGAAGTTGACATGGAGACAAAGAAACCAAAGTTGGTACCGGTGGGCTCTGGGGAGGCCATAAATGAAGGAGCTGTATATGTTGATTCAAACGGTGTAAAACTAGGAATTTTATCCAAGCTCAGTAGTACATCACAGTCAAAGGAAGAACTGAAGTTGCAAGAGCATGCCAAAGTCGTCAGGACTGGCAAAAGTTTTCTGATCAGCAAAAGGAAACATTTCGAAGCAAAGTACTCGAAGAAGATGAAAATGAAGGCACAGAGAAAGAAGTTGACCTCATTTATACTGTTGAAAGCAAAGGTACTTGTGACTTTCTTCATCCTGAAATCTGTGGCTGCATTTGAGTTCTTGCACAAACACTCTTCATTACTTAGATCATTCTAAGCAAACTCTTTATGGAAATTTCAAAGTATTCTCTCCAGGTTTGGTGTATTCTTTAATATGCTGAACAAGTATATTGTTCACTACATCTCTTCTATAGTTAACATAGTATCTTGAAACATGTTGAAATCTTAGGTGTGCTTAGGTCTGAAGCAACATCCAGTTTATGAGTTCTTAACAAAGAACCTGCCTACTGCTTCCATGGCCTTGTTTGTGTTACATTTATTTTTTCTAATATTTTTACAGCTCGAAGTTGGAACCTGTGACTGTTTCTGCCTTCACTTTTCTCTCATTTCAAGCATTCTCATCATGATCCACAGCTATAATCATACCAGTCACTACTTGAAATTTGTATGACTTGATGCTTTCCAGCCTTTCGGCTTTGTGTCTCCGATCCTTGTATTTCTTTCCTGGCTGGGTATATTCTTCAAATAGCATCCCAGACATAGTTTACAATCTGGGTTTTCTAGCATGTTTTGTGTTTATATGGTTATTTTATGGCTGAATTCTTCATCCTAATGCTTTTCTTTTATCAGCTTTAATTCTACCTGTCTTGATCATTAGGCCAATTTGGTGGCATGATTTGTATATTTGTTTGATCAGATCCAAACTTCAGCCGAAGGAGACTGTGATGGAGAAACTCATCATGAGAATGGAGAATCAGTGTTACATATATCAGATCCAGGAAACCTTGCCAACAGTAGGCCTGCATGTTTAAGGCAGTGGATTTGTTCCAGACGATCAGATCTTCCAAAAAAGCTTGCCAGCAAGAATGCCCATAGTGCATCAGATAATACTGCACTAGTTACTAGGAGCATGCTGACCAAGAATAGCCAACCAGATGCTTGTTTTTCTTCTGTTTCTTTAAGCCACCACTTGAAGTTTTCTACGTTATCTGAAGATTTGACCACCTCTCGAAGAACAAAAAAGATCGATATACCATCTATGACGGTCCACCCCATGGATGATGGCATGAAAGTATCTGAAAAGCTAACTAGCTCCGCTTCCAGATGGTCATCTGAAAGCACTGAAAAAAATAGCCTTCTTCTGAGAGTATCAAAACCATCAGGGAATTTTGAGCCTTCTTCACGAACCATAACAAAGGAGACTGCTCTGAGTATTCAACATCGATCTGATACTTGTTCTGACAGGACAAATGTACCTTCAATCCACTGTCCCTCAGCAAAGGACCAAATCATTTCAACTCTTATGAAGAATGACTTGGTTAGAAGATCACCCTTCAACCTACAAGCAAGGAAAGGTGATCTAAGTGTGAAACCTGATACTTGTAAGAAGTTCCGTAAGCATAGATCCATTTTAAGGGGTGGCAAGATTAGAGCAAAATTTCAGTCAGCTACCAATGGAGTGCATAATAAAGGTGCGCTTGCACCTGGTGCTGATATTGCAAGAGCATGTAAAACACTAGGATCTTGCGAATTAAATCACTCATGTGTCATAGTATCTGGAACAGGAGAGATGATGAATGATGCATCTCCAAGCGGGAAAGATGTCCCAGAATTTGAGAAAAAAGATGAGGGAAGCACACTGGAAGAGCAGAAACACAGTAATAATCTTAAAACCAAATACCACGGTCCTGATGTTCAGAATTTAGACATGCAAGTAGAGGTCTTGGACTCTGGAAATTATGTCAGGAAACCTTCATCGGAAACAGCTGGTAATCTTCTTTCTAATGATACTGTGTGTTCAGAAAGTCTGCAAGCAGCATTTGATTGCCGGTCTATCTCGAAAAGTGAGGTCAACACAGGACAACTAATGAAAATATCTGAGAAGCAAGAGGTGTTCCTTGGTGATACTTCTGGAGAAGAAATTGATGGACAAAACATTCAAATGGCAGACAAAATGGAAGATAGAGGAGAAAAAGACTCTTATGCAGTTCAGCTTGTGGAATGTACTGTTGAAACCATGTCCATCCAGGAGTCCAGTGGTTGTTCAAGCAGTCATGGGAATGTGGGGCATGAAATCCCCCAAAAGAGCACCTCAATAACCTCAGTTAGAACAACTACAAATGAAGCTATGAAGTTGGCTGGTGATGGTGAACCATGTGGATCACCTGATTCAAATGCTTCAACCATCTCCCTCCCCTCTCCAAAAGATCCCAAATATACAGATTCAGATGCTAAAGTATTTGCATCTGCTATCAATGCTCAAGATAAGTTGGGCTCGATAGACCCATTAGCTGAAGATACTGTAGTATCTGAAGAAAGAAATGTCAAGGACAGGAATGAAGAACCTAAGGTGAATCTACCAGCAGAAATATCTGGTTGCACAGTAGATGATAAGACTTTCTGTTGCTCATGTAGGGAGAGCCTTTCAAGAGAGTTTCAAATTTTACGACCAAATGCTGCTCACAGGACACCCAAGGTGAAGCAGGTTTCCAACTTGTTTGCGAGGCCAAGAGTCTCTTCCTCTTTTAATTCATGTCAAAATCACAGAATCGATACCACAGTCATCTCCGACTTGCAAGCAGCTGGTCAGCCTACTACCAACAAGGGTTTGTCAGATTGTGCAGTCAAGTTTCCAACTTGCAGTGTCCTAGGTTCTGCTATCCCATCATCTCAGTCACAGAACCGGTCAATTTCCAATCCAATCCTTAGGCTGATGGGTAAAAATTTGATGGTGATGAACAATGAAGAGTTTGTGCAACCTCAAAGAACAGTTCTGGAATACCCACCAAATGTAAACTTCTTGTCACCTATTGGATTTGCTTTAAACACCAATCACTCGAAGCAGGAGAATTTTCGATTCCAGCACAAGATCTTCAGTGGGTCTCTGGCCTTTGATGCAACTGCATCAGTGGGTGAGCACCAATTTCCCGTATGCACGCCTAGCACACAGATGGCTGGTTTTACAGTGACTCCCTTGCATACTGCTTTTGTGCCAGGACTTGATCACCAGACTTGGCAAAAGAATGCATGCAGAAGGTCCAACTCCTCTCCAGCTTCCTGCATAATGAATGAGGTTCTTGTGATCGACAACTCTCCTGAACTTGAGAGACGATCAGTCACTTCTCTGAGCAGTCCAACAAGTACTTTGCCTTTTGCTACTTCAGGTTTCAATCCTTTGTCTCAGAGGCCATTTTCCTGCGTCTCTTCGCAATGCCAGATTAGATATCTTCGTGGTGGCTCAAGGCCCTTGTTACCAAAACCATCTGCTGGAATAAATGCTAATTTGACGAAGAGTGGCAGCATTACAGAAGGCCATGGTCCTCTACCCCCCAGCCCCTTTGTGCTCCAATCTCCTACCGCTGCTCGCATGCAGTCATCAGTATGTTACTCACAGTTGCATGGGTCCTAAACTTGTACAAAAGTGCTTGCGGAACCTGTCTCAAGTTCTACTTTGCAGCCATTGTTCCAGATCTTAGCTTACTTGACTGAGTACCCTCCGTGCAGGGTTGTCTTGCAGCAAATTTCTTGATATACAGGTCTTTCTAGCAGCCATGAAGCATCCTTCGGAACAAAAAGAACAGAACCAACAAGAATGTGACTCTGAATTTTGAAACACTTCATGTATCAAATTTGATGTTCCAAAGGCCTTGCTGGCTGCAACGGCAAACATTCTGCAAAGTTGCAGTTTTGAACTTGCCAAAGTACATGTAAAATTCTCAATAATCCGTGCATCCGAATCCTTCCAAACTCTTGTGTTGGTCACTACATCTGTTGGTTCCGTGACATGGGTTGAAGCTTCTTACTACTACTGATGCTTATAATGAAATTTGAATTGGGGTAGTATTGGTGGGTTCCAAAAATGACAATGAAATGATCAATAATTGTTTATGGGGGCACTTGAAATTTTCTGTGCCCCGTGATCTCTGTACGAACATTGAAAGGCAATGTTTCCACGATACATTATGATCCATTTCAGCTGCCCAAAATGAAACAAAGCTACAGAGTGCACTGAAGGATGCAGGATGATCTTAATTCACGTGATCCTACCATTAAACCTGAGCTTTCACTGCTTTCATTCGTCTACTTCTGTGACCTGTGGATCTGACATCAGAATGGATTCTTGAATGAGTGATCCCATTGCGTGTATACTAATGGATTCAAAGATGATCCATCGCCACATGAAATATAGCCGTTGCAACAGGAGAGGTGAGAGATGGAAGGAACAAAGTATTCTTGCACGAACAGAGGAGAGAGAGAGAGAGAGAGAGAGAGAGAGAGAGAGAGCGCGATCTGATTCCGTCTGGTGGCATGGCGACAGCCATCGTTTCTTGATGCCGCTGAGAGAGAGAGAGAGAGAGAGAGAGTGAGTGCGATCTGATTCCTTTTGGTCGCACGGCGACAGCCATCGTTTCTTGATGCCGCTGTTCGACGTTGGACGACACCAAAAAAGCTGCCCATCGACTCGTTACCACGTGCCGCCACCGAGGGAGCGGGGCCCGGCAGCCAGTGATCAAAGCCTGGGGACTTGGAACGGGTCGATTGGCGACGCGGGTGGAACAGTGCGTGCGACAGCCATGTCTCTTCTTCCCTGTGAGGGGCAGCGGGCCACCATGCGGTGAACGGAGGAGGGCACGGGAGCCATTAATGGCGTTTACCGAGTGCCGGCCATGTGTATCGCTTCACGTAGGTACCGGTAGCAGCGGAAGCCGTACATTTGCCGCCCTTGGCGTTTTCGACTCTCTCTCTCTCTCTCTGCGTCCGAGGAAGAGCGAAGAGGTCGAAATATCTACAACTCGTTTCGTGATAAATGACTTCACATGCCTTTTGCTGCTCAAAACAAAAATGCCTTCACATGCCTTGCGAAGAAGACAAGGGAGGAGTCGCGGATGTCTAAAACACACCGATCGGTTTCGAAATGGAATTTAAGGAACAGTTTCCGGTAAAAGATGCGGCAGAGAACAAATCGATCACTGTTTTGTGGATCTGAGAGGGCTACTTTTCTTCGCCGGCCGTGCTTTTGGTGGTAATCTCTTTGTTCTTCTGATACAACGCCACATGCTTATGGTACTCCTCCAGTTCTTGCTCCAGCTTTTCGATGAATTCACTGGTGTGCTCCAGAGATTGCTCGAATCGATATTTCTCCAGAGCCTGCAAGACATTTCAACAAAAAATAAATATCGCGAGGATTAACTAGTTTGTTTATCATTTCCGTAAAGTACGACAGAAAAAAAACCTATGAGATTCAAACATCCATTTTGGCCAGATGAACATGGAAATTGATTGATTGGGTGCTTCTCCAGTTTGTAGCATGATGTGGACACATGGATCCTATTGCCGATACCAGGGTGAGAAATGATAATATGCATGCATACGCCATACATGAATGTTAGAATCCAAGACCATTACCTTCGGCTTAGAAAGTGTTCCAGGAGGTGACATTATATCAGGTTGCACATAGTTCTTCCCCCGGTAAAATATGATGGTGTTGTTGGCCTTTATGTCGATCGCGGTACCTTTGCTGAGCCGCGCTAGTTCCTGGGCATATTCATGGATCTGGCCAGGTCTGCAAGGCCTGCAAACTACTTTTACTGTTTCATGCTTCTTCCAGTGGAGATGCATGTTGAGAACCACGCCACCAAACACTCCTCGCCGCCCGACCGGAACATAATTCTTCTTCTTTTCACCGGTTCGTCTTAGGTAAAACCGCTCTTCTTCGGTGAGGATTTCGGGATCATGTACCTGCTCTGGAGCTTTCGGAATCTCATACTTCCTCAGCTTCTCAATCAACCATTCTTCTTTTCTTTTTGCCTGAACAATGAAAATGCTGGCCTAAGCAGAACAAATCTACTTATAGAAGGTACCAAAAGCAACAAAGTGAGTATATTTTATAAAAAATCAATTGGCCATTGAAAATCAACATTCATTAAAGAAGACTATCGAATGGCATATCACTGTAAGTATTAACCCATGGAACCACAAATAGAAATCTAGAGAACTATGAACAACTACACCGATGTTCTACAGCATGAAACGAGTGTTTGCGAGATGAAATAGAAAGACTAGAATGCTTACGTATCAAACCTTTTCAAGCTTGTACCTAATTCTAACTTCAGGATTTGGTGATTTCATCTTCTTTTTTGCCTTCAATCGATACCATTTGAGCTCATTTAGTTTTGCTTTTCTTGACATCTTCTTTCGCTTTTTCGTTGGCCTTGACTGAATTCCTGGTTTGGGATTTGGTATACCGATGGAAAATCTGGCCACATCATCATCTGTGTTAAGAGTCACTAGTGCATTGCTCCTAAATCTGATTGACTGCCACCTCTGTGGGTTAAACGGATGATGTATAATTGGTTTGTGATAAATCAAAGAAGATACCAGAACGCAAGATGAAAACGTCATATCCTTGTAGCCTCTCGGATCAGTACATGTACACAATGAAAGAAGTGAAATGCATGTACATCTGTGCACATGTGATGTCCAATTCATCAAGTAATATCCATTACTGAACCCCACCAAAGATGTCCTGCAAGAAACATATCATAATTTGCAAATCCCCTCCAAAAAATCACCGTGTAAGAAAACTTAATAGAAGAGAAAACACGCTCAAAATCACTTGTGTCTTTGTATATTTAATGCAACAAAAGGATTTAAGGAATGATACGATAGCAGCTCTATCAATAGATGCATCGAGCAAATTCCTCTGCGTATACCCACCAGACACATCCCAATAAGAGGTTTGGATAACAATGTCAAACAGCAGTAGCATCAACAAGTACACTAGCTAATTTGGAGGAATGCATTAATCGATAATTTTCATGATACGGTCTCATGGAATTTTCTAGAAAAAGGCTCCTAAAGCATTCACTGCACAGTAATATCATCAAAGTTACAGCGCAGATAACCTCCTAAAATTGACAAAATATAGACTTAAGAACCATTAAGAATCCTTGTTGAATGATCTGAAAGAAGGATATCCTTATGATAAATGGAACTCGAGACTAAGAAGCCGCCAACCTATGGATGCTTATTTAATCTATAAAAGTTAAGAATACAGTTCTGTTTATGATTTAAGTTTGATTAAAGCAAGGTAAAATAATGCAACAGAGAAAATTTAAGCTCCATATTTAAAAAAGATAAACAAGATAAAAAAAAAAGAAATTTAATCAAGTATGGCAATAAAATTCCTAGTCTTACAAGGCCTTAAAATACTCAAAGCAAATCCCCCTGCCCTGAAAACAAAACAACACATATGCACTCAGAAACACACAAGAATTATCTCGAGGCAACAAATGAGTAACTGAACTCAATCAAGCTCAAAGTGCACAAGAACAATAACAACAAACTAAGAAGCTTGAATTCATCACGAGTACATCTACTCAACAAGCATCGTGTAACTAATGCCGATCAAACAAGAGGTTATGTGCATCTAGTATGTTTATCTTTTTCTTCTTTAATAGCATAGGAAACACATGTTAGGACAACAAGCAATTCTGACAAAGGTTATGAAATTTCTATCATGTCATGAGGATTATGAACATCCACCTTTCAGTCATTGATTCACAAAAAAGTAAGACTTGAGCCAAGATAATGCAAAATTTTAAGCTAATTAATCTAGTGGAATCTCGTTAAGCGAAAAAAAGACAAACTAAATCATTTGCAACCCTGGAAAAGGAGGAAAGTAGCTATTGCCTTCTCAAGCACAGTCAAAATCTCATTCCAATAGGTATACTGCTCAGACACTTTATTACTCCTCAAATGTCAAACTTCGATGGAAAGAGCAGCCAAAAGATAACCATATTAAACAGAATTCACGAGAATCATAAAAGTAAATGCAAGAAAAATTATATCTTTCGTCAAAAAATCACTGAAGCATATAAGATACTCAAGGAATCAAACAGATACAATAACCGGATTCGCCTATTATGAACTTGAAGAGAAAAAGACAGAAAACGAAGCATCTTTCGAAAAGTTCTACCAAAATGCCCCATGCAGAAAAATAATCGAACAAGAAGGAAGACAAACACAGAATTTATCAAGGAAAACCGAAAAACGAGTCACCTTGTCGGATTAGAAAGAGGATTTCCTTGACGACCGCACCAAGAAATCACTCCACGGAACAATCCGACACTCTTACTTCTCAGAAACCAAGAAGCAGAAATCATGGGGTGACACCGCGTCTTCTACTGATTGCCACCACCAGCGAGAGGACCGCGCTGCTCCCGGCAGCGAGCTAAGCGGCGGAGCCCGAGTTCAGGAAGGGTTTTTCCTTCGGATATGTTGGGATTTGAAGCCTAGGCAAAAACGATTATTTCTACCCGATTCTTAACCCACTCTATGGGTCCCACAGTTCTTCAATCACGGAACAGGTATCTTCGAGGGTACACCTAAACGGGTAAAGAAAGTATTGTTCTTCTGTGATCTATGGACGAATTGGGTTGATATATTGAAGCCAAGATATATATATATATATATATATATATATATATATATATATATATATATATATATATATATATATATATAGCCTTATTACCCATCTAAAACATGTTTATTCTTAATTAGGTGTTATAAGGTGATTAGTCTGTAAGTAAAACAACCAATCAAATACCAACAAATCTAAAACAAAATAATTAATGATATGAGATTTTTAATAAAAAATTGTGAGAGTATGTCAAAAATTATTAGAACTTAAACCACACAATCCTTCTCCAAGAGATTAGATTCGATACAGAGAAATCTCATTTGTGGTCTTTAAGCATCTACAGCAACAATGCATAAACTTGGATTACTCCAGTGATAATTAGCAGAGACTTCTCCTTCCTTTCTCTTTCGGACTGAGCTCGCCACTGGTCAGCCCATGGCATGCTTTTGAGTCCATGATCTTGCCATCTCTTCGTAGCGACGCCTGTGGTTATTGTACATGTGCGCGATCTCAGGGACGAGAGGGTCGTCCGGGTTTGGGTCTGTGAGCAGAGAGGAGACGGAGAGGAGCACCTTCGATATGGTCAGGGCTGGACTCCACTGATCCTTCAGGATGTCGAGGCAGATGCTGCCATTTGAATTGATGTTCGGATGGTAAACCTGCAAGTTTTCGAGCAAAATATCAAACACATTTGACGAGATTTCCTTCTCACGAATATATGATGACTTGCACGGTTCAAAGTTCAAACAACATACATCCATTAAATTTATAGAATAAAAAACTATTAACTGAACCAAGCAAAATGGAAATCATGACTCAGAAACAGGTTTAATCGCCTCTTCTAAAAGAAATAGTAGAGTTTAAGCATCGACTCTTGCATTCATGTATATGTCATGATCACAGTGGAATTCTTTGCTTCTTATATTTCCGAGTCAGAATGGCCACCACGATGAAAAGATGATGCTACCTGAGAGGGAGAGCAAAGAATTGGCTAATAAACAATAGATTTGCAACCAAGCGACTTCAAAGACGGGATAACTTGATCAGGTTCAGAGGAATAGCTCAATGAAACAGTAACACACACAACCACCAAGAAATCCTGAATTCTTCTTCATGGCATTCTACATATTCACATGCGGTCCCTTCTAGGAAATCATAACTTACTGCTATATCTAAGAAACAAAATATGGAGGTCGATAATTTTTTTTGTGAATGATCAATAATTAAAGTAAAACTCCTTGAAACAACTTTGTAACATATAGTGGAAGAGAAATAACAAAAGGAGAAGCTGTTGGACCCTCTCACCTTGGTCTGAAAGTTGACCATGGGAGGCTTAAATGGATAGTCAGGAGGGAAATGAATGGTAACAAAGAAAACTCCCCCAGCATAGGGACTGTCCGAAGGACCCATTATTGTGGCTTGCCAGTGAAACAGGTCTTCTCCCACAGGTCCGGCACTGCATGATGCCGGAGGATCCCTTTGCAGATCCTGAAGCTCTTTTTGGATCCGTCTGCTAGCCATAGAAGCTCCTGCACCAACATAATAGAGGCTCACATATCAAGAAATGCATCTGGAGAAAAAGGAAGGAAAAGAGAATAAGATATCTGCAAGTCCAACCACCAAATAACCACAAACAACTAGAAATAAGCTACATCAGAGTGCACAAATGAAGCTAAATCGCCAGGCAATTCGCTAGCATCTTGCCACAACGGATTCTCCATTGATCCACATGAGCAAGATATTGAATCTTTAGAGAAATCTGTGAGCTCATGATGGTATCAGACTCTCTAAATTAAGACAATGGCCAAGACAATATTCTGCAATGAGAACTAGATGCATGATCAGAAAGATGTTTAATATGCGGCTTCGGGATGGCCAACCTAAATTTCGGTCATCTAATAGCACAAAAACAATGCAACAATCTCATTAGACAAGCAAACATATGAATAAAACAGCTCATTAAACAGGACTTGGAGTTCTTAAAGACTCCGATCTGAATTTAATTCCATGCTTTGATAATGAGAAGACGGGTTCAGACAAAACATTACCTCTCTATCAACAATCGAGCCAAATTAGTTTCCTATGAACATAAGGAATCCAATCTAATCTCCATAAAAACTGAAGGCATTCTTTTGGTCTTTTTGTTTTTGCCTACTTTCCAGAAAGCATGTTGTTAATAAATGGCTGCTTAAACAATCACAATTGGAAGATTTCACAGATGGAATGAGAAAAAGGAAACACAGTACTATGAACCGATAAGCCACATAAATACAGGGACTTTCTTGTAGCCCAAACACCAATATGAATATATGTGAGTGTTTAAGGTCACTTCTCACAATACAATCCATCATATATGTAATTTTCTAGTTCAGAAAAAAAAAAAAAAAACTTGCATGAAGGCATAACCTGCACTCTGATAGTCGCTAAACTTTCTAACAAAATCTACGGACATGATACATTTAATCAATGAAAGTCTACCAATTTTGGTACTTTTGAAGGTGTCAGCTAAGCTACAGATCTTAATAGTTTATCGCAAGGTGTCTTCGCTACTTACTCTTTGCAAAAAGGACTAAAAGTAACATGAAACCACTGTTTGTCTGATCACCTTTTATTCTAAAGATAAGACCATGAGAAGCACTTAATTTTGCTGCCGTGGTCAGAATTATATTTGGAATTGTAAATTGAATTATAGCATGGTTTGTCAAGCCAATCGCAATCACATGACCCAAGAAAAAAAGAGAGAGAGAAACAACAAAGCATACATCTCCTCTATCAGAGTTCTCAAAAGTCGAAAGATCCACAACAGACGTAGAACTAAATGACGGCCAAGACTCGAGCAAAGAAGAAAGCACCCAAGAACAACAGGCAAGAGGGGAGACGAAAGATATCTTCTTATGGAAAACGAACCAAAATCGATCAAATACGCTTCAACTTCGCTTCCAACAGAAATAAGAAGCATGAATCAGAATGCGAGAGCCAAAACCTAGAAATCAATCAAAGACCGATGCATAACTATGTCAGAACAGCCAAAGCCACCAGCTTTTCGCTTCCCGGAGACGAATCCAAAGTTTAAGAGCAACAATGACTCGAAAAATCGAATAAAAAAGGAAAAAGGAGTGGCACCGTCAGAACCAGAAAGCCTCCGAATTAATCGAGGAAGACAAGGCGAAAAGGATTCACTTACAGGTTAGAGGAATTGATGGTAGATGAGCTGCGAGACCGGATTGGAACGAGAACCAGCTTCGTCGAGGGAGAGGGATGACGGACGAATAGGGGGAAGGACTGGGAGGACACATTGGGTATCAACCGGGCTGTGGCAACACGAGGGACGGAACGGTGGATCTCATCCGTCTCGGTCGAGGCAGCGGACACGGTTGCAGCCCAATCGCAGGCGCCGGGCGTCACGTTCGGCTCGTGGGGACGGGGACGGGGACTGCTTTCCCGTCCCATCCCCATCTTATCCGCACTTTCTTGAAGTAAATACACATTGCCGAGCACATCCTGTCGAAGGGATAGGAGGTTGGATATCTTGTGGAAGTAAAACTTCGAGTGGAACAGAAAAGACGAAGAAGAATCTATGCTTCACATACGACTGAAGACTCGAGAAGTCCTTCCATCTGCATCAAGACAAAAATCTTTAGCTCTTTCTTTCACAGACACCTCCTCAGTCATTCCTTCGAGTGGAACAGAAAAGACGAAGAAGAATCTACGCTTCACATACGACTGAAGACTCGGGAAGTCCTTCCATCTGCATCAAGACAAAAATCTTTAGCTCTTTCTTTCACAGACACTCTCCTCAGTCATTCCTGGTTGATCCTCCGACCCAACTTCATCTGATGATGTTGTGTTCTTACTTCTTGGACTCGGGGATGATAGTAGTCACCTCTACAACAAGAAAAAAGATGTCTTTCAACCAGGATCGGAGGAGGCCTTGCGCACTGACCCACTCTTTACGGTTCAAGTATGGCATCAATCACCATTTCTTGAAGTCGAAGACATATGCCATATGGACAAACACATAAAGTTACAATCTTGGATACTCCACCGATGTTAAGATGAAGAACAAGAATACATATAGTGTCACCAAGAACCCAATTTCCCCAAGCAATTTTACCAAGTAGACTCATCTGCGATCCTGCAACTTTCAGAGGCCAGCTGCTTCCACCTTCAAGAAAGCAGACACTTCAGAACGACTCCACACGCAAGGAAGATGACGGACATGAGGCTCTGCCGATTCATGTAGCCAGAACTTGCATCTTCCTGCGACTGCGGTGCACTAGCAGGACACACAAGTCCTTCCTTGTCGTCGTGGCACTCACTGGCAAACAGGCCAGGAGGATACCTCCCATGGAGGTTGATGTAGCTGAACATGTTCGTTGCACAGTTGCTCGTCAGATCATTCAATTCTGTGGCGAATGGGCATGCTAATTCCTTGAACGCTCCACAGCAGAGGTCGGCAGGGTAGCGGGGACCCTTGCACTGGCTTGTGATGATTGTGTAGTTCAGGAACTCAAAGCTCACAGGGCAATCTACAAAGATGAGGATTCCATTATTAGGCCAATCGGAGAACTATAGAGAAACAGAAACAAGCTACGAGATTTTACTCGCCATTTCAATGAGAATTCCATTCTACAAATAGCCGAGGATTACTTGCATCCTCGATGATGTTCCAATGCAATCAGTGTCGCACATGTATCACAAGCTTGTTTTGGAATGATATTACCTATGGCCTTCTTCCTGGAAAAGAACAAAAGGGCAAGGCCGATGGTTTCGGGATGTCCATTCTTTGATTCATTCATGCTCGCACCGTTCAACATTCATTCTAATTTGAAATGTTCAGTGGCCTATGTCGAACTGTGATGTTCATCCATTTATGCATAATTTTTTGTCATCCACTTATTGCTTTTATTAGATCATCTTTTATATCCCTGAGCCCCTAAGTCTATCAAATCACGTGAAGAACAAGAAAGGAGAGGAAAGTGAGTCTAGATCGACATCACAGATATTATAAATTTAAAGATCTATTATTATTTAATTTTATATTTTAATATCAACAGCTTCCTCCCGCTTACATAATCAAAATCTTTTTATATATACAACGCGTTAAAGACACACACAAAAAAAAAAAAAACCCCCAATCAAGAGTCCTAGCGTTAGTCTTTTATTATTTGAATTCTTTTTCGGTATGGCTCCTCGGGATCATTTGGTCAACCATCTATATTAACACAATTCAACAGGCCTAATGAGTTCGATCCTGCTCCTCAAAAATGGATTCCACTGATCTAGCAAAATAGAAATAAATCCAGACGAAATAATCCGATACTTGAAGCCTACGACATCTCGTAAGACCAATCACCGGCTCGTTACCTCCCTCGACATTTCTCCTAAATTACGGAATGGAAGTTGCTCACGCCAAAGCCAAAGCCCAAATATTGGAAGAGAGAAAACCACATATTATAGACGAAAAAGAGGAGACGACAAGAAAGCAGATCTTACCCGTCTTTGCCTGCAGCAAGCTCCGCCCTCCGGATCCACGAGGCGCCAATACATCATCTAAACCAAAACACCCGAGCGTGTTTTCAGCTCGAGAAGAGCCCCAAGAAAAAAAAAAAAATCAAACTTTTGCTACGAAATCCAAACTTTTTGGATGGATCAGTACCTGATATGAAACTCGAAGCGGTCGCCAACCCAGCAAACGCCACCAACATAAGTGCCATCAAGGAAAGCTTTGGATCCATTAATCCATCTCGATGCGTCTCTCCTAGCCTCCTCCAATCTAGAGAGAGAGAGAGAGAGGGGGGCGGGGGGGAATTAGTAAGAAGAGGGAGGTCACGAACTCGGTGCTCAGCGACGGCGTCTGCGCCTGCGTCTGCGTCAGCTCCCACAAAAAGACGTGGAAGAAAGAGAGCACGCGACGGCCTTCAGCGGGCGACGGTGGGGGGGGAAGTGGCTCACGACCTTCGCCCCAACCACCCTCGGACCGTTATCCTGGCGGGGTGTGTTTTTTCGTGGGACCCGCATCGCTGACCAGTGGCACGGGAGGTTCCTTCCTACCTGGCGGCAGCCGGGACAGGTGGTGACGCCAATCCAAGTTCGGCGCTTGTGCACTGACACGAATAGACTTTGACGGTCTTGATCGTTCAAAGAGAGAAGGGGTCCAGTGATCGAACGGCGTCTCTTGAGACCAATAGTGGGACCCATCCCAAGATGGATCTCTCCGCAAGAAGTTTGACGGCGTCTTGCGTATAAAGAACGGCAGAATGATGGCACCGTCCCCTCGAGCATAAGCCTTTATGTTTTTGTCATTTGTCCCTTTAGATTTAAGAGACATCCACACATCCGCAGACGAACGTACGCACGTACGTTCCTACAAGCATAAGCCTTTATTTGTGTCATTTGTCCCTACAGCTTTAAGAGACATCCACACACATCCGCATGCGTACATACGTATACATACAAACATTATATATATGCATATATCATTAATCTCCACCAGCTAGCTATCATTTGATCATCGGCAATCAAAAAGATCATTAGGCTAAAATACCTGGCAAAGTCACATCGATGGGCGATCACACCAGGCAAACCACAGTTGCATTTCCACGAGAGAGACAAAAATTGTTCCGCTATCCTCTTTATCCATCCAACTACCGCACCTCGAACTGGTGTTTCTCTATGGCATGTTAACAGATACACATTGGGCACGGTAGATACAAAAATTTTTGGACACTCGAGTAAAAGCCTTCAGATGCACTTGCGGGCTTCATTTTCTGTATTCAATCATTTCGGGGCAATAGCGTTTTGAAAGCACTTCCACTTGCTCGATAAAAGGCTTCTCCTTGAATCCACCAATGTGTCGTGTCATTTGACCCCACCGTTTCCGGCAAATTTCTCCTGATCTGAAGAACAAAATAGAAGACAGCTAACTTCATAAATAAGATGTCTAATAAAGTAATTTGGTGGGCAGCAAGGAGTGTCGCTCAGACTGAAGGTTCTGAATCTAGCAGGTTATTGGAGTGGTTGAGTGACACATAGAACAGCAAATCGGTTTAACCAGGTTAGGATGCCAGATTTGATTGACAAAGGAATCAAAAACAGAAAGCAATCTAGCATCACAGAGATATCCCATATCTAAAATCACAACATGTTGTAACTAAAGATAACCCCATTTCTTTAAGCACCTAGGCAAGAAATACAGCTCTTAGAATAGTCAGACAATCAAACATGTGCTGCTTGTCATATGGGAGGAGCATTATCTTCTGCCAAATAAAATTTTGAACAATATATCTAGCTTAGGTAATCTTTGATGCAAAATGAATCCAACTAGATTTCTATGAAGGAGTATAGTCACTCAGAAGACATTTCCTTCAATTCAGTCCAATTAGAAGGTTGAAACCAGCTGAAAGATAAGTTTGTACTTGAATTATATCAGGAAATCCTGAGCATAGAAACTACTTAATAACCACAAAGGTTTCAGCTTTATTTTAGGTTCCACATTGAGGAATTGTATTAACACTTTGTGTAACATCAGACAAATGTACAAGATTTTAAGAATAGCTACTCTAACATGATCCACGTCCGACAAAATATAAATGAATCACACATACCTGTGTTGGAGAAGATTGTCCCAGTCAACATCTTCTAGACAGCATGCGTCAACTTTAAGAAGCCTGAAAACCATGTTGACAATCATGTAAATGCATTTGGACAACCTTTCAAGGATTCATACAAAATGTTATTCTTTACACTAGAAAGGGAAAAAAAGGCATGATAAACAAAAGATGACAGTCTTACGCATCCAACAACAGATAGTCATCTGAGTCAGACCATAGACCTTGATTGACCAAAGGTGATGTTAGTTGTTGATACCTGAAAGAGCAGGACAATAATATATATAAATGAAAGAAAAATAAGAAACCAATATCTCGGATGATACAGAAAATTTTTGGTCATTATGGTTCCAAAAATAAATAAAATAAATGAATCTTACAGTACAAATAAAAAAAAAATGCCACTAACCACTTCTCACAGCAAGCAGCATCATATCGAGTAGACAGCTTCTGACTGATTGCTTCCCAAGAGATATTGTCCCTCAGCTACCAAAAGCACATATAGATCATGAAGACAAAAATAAAAATAGTGATGTAAATGAATACAAGTAACAAAATTATAAAAAAAACAATGTGTAACCCTCTTATACTAGTACAAACAAGATGATTAAGTATCAATGAAACAAGTAACAACAGTAAAATGGACAAGCAATAAAAGCCAACCATTCATGCTTATACTAGTGAAGTAAACGACTATAAGCAACTCGATAAAAGAGAAACAACACATAACCCTCTTATACTAGTGCAAGCAAGACGACTAAGTATCAATGAAGCAAGCAGCAACAATAATATGGACAAGCAATAAGAACCAACCATGCCGTGCTTAGTCTTTTTTTCCTCGAAGGCTTTCATCCGCAGATCCAAGTTCACTAAATCAAATAAAGTCTGATACTCATCCTGAGACCAGGTCCCTGTGCCAAGAGAAACAATAGAATTAAACAGATGGATCAAAAATGAAATGCTAACTGAATGAACAACCAAATATAAGCCAAATTCACGCCATCCTGGAAGCTGTACGAGTAATTAGGAGCAAGAACAGTAAACATGTTCAGATCACACCTTAAAATGCTAGAACAATCTGAACCTCAATTGCAATGCATATCGTCACCACATATATCAGGATTTAGCTTGATAAACTTACATTTAGCAGGGCACTGAAAATGAATGAGAAACTTCAATTTTGTAACAAAAAATAGACTTGAAATCAGGGAAAATAGTGGAATAAAATCTTCACGTAAAAAGCTATATTTGTCTGTTTCTATATTTAACAAATCGTCATATCTACAGACACTTAGACATGCTTTACTTGATAAAAGAGCAAGCAATCTGTCATATTCATGTAACCATAGCCTGCACCTTAAGCAAAAGAAACAAGCTTTAGCAGTCTACAAGCCACTAACCTTTAAAACCAGGCCAATAACAAATATAGTGGTTATTAGGGAATGACAACATGGGAGTCGAAGTGATCATTGGTTTAAGCAAGTCAAATACTATCTCAAATTATGATCAATACTCAGATACAAATGTATCTATATTACATAAACACTACACTAGCATTAATTTGTCTTACAGCAAATGATCTAGAAAGGGTCACGTATAAGCACATAAAACTCATTACCAAAACTTTCAATTCTGAGGAGATTGTAACTGTGGAGAAACAACAGACTAAATGACTGTCAGAAAATATTATATAATATTGTACCCCATCAGAACAGCTCTTATCAAGAAATCAATAATAACAGAAATCATACCTCTTCTAAAATTAGGTGATTTTATCCTCCGCCAGCAATCTTTAAGATGTATCCTATGTTTCCCGATTTGAGCTGCTAGAGTTTTCCAGTCTGCTCCATGTTTTGCATGGAACCTATATGCACATGTTACCAATGGTAAATAGCAATCTGCATTGTAATACAGTGATGTCTTCACTATAATAAGAAAAAATTATGAAAACAAAAAACTTCATATCATGCAAGCTGTCAAGTGTCCGTATTTTTAAAATTCAATTTTTGATGCTCACAACTTGGTCAGCTGTAGCATGACCCAAGTGGATCCAGCTTTGCTTTCACACACATAATTTTATACCAAAATACCAATAAACAGCTAAAACTGATTGGTTGATTTATGTCTAGGAGAAATAAGATCATTTGCAAAACAGGGTGTTGAGCTATATATTTGGACCACATGTTGGGTCAGTTCAAGAATGATCCATATATCCCAAAAAAGCTACTTTATTGCCATCAAACAAGTGTCCTAAAAGCCATGCAAGAAAGCATAAATAACAAAGGGAACAAGGATAATACAATACAAGATAAACTTCTATAAACAGTTCTTGTAGTTGATTTTTTCTGCATTTAGAAGCACTTCAAATCATGGACTGCAGTTTCGCTCGAACTGGTATGATATGGATGGCATGAACCGGTATGCAGATCCGCCTCCATTTCAGATGTTCAGAACTAACCAATAAAAAATAAAAGAAAAAACCTATTTCACATGTCTAGGGCTCCCATTCGTGAGCCCTCTTCCCACCATCTATTCCGGGTATGCTTCCTTCAGCACTTCCTCCTTCCACCATTCTTCCTCCATTGCCTGCTCTTCCTCCTTCCTCCTCTTCCTCCTCTTCCTCCATGAGAATCTGTTCCTTCCTCTTCTCCTTGTTCTTCTTCCTCTTTGAGTCTTCGATATGTAATGGGGTACCATGCATCAATACACCAGTACCGACCGGTATGTATCGATCTGGCCAAGGACCAATACATCAGTACAAGACGACAAACCTTGCTCTGAACCAAATAATTTGCATTTGATATTTAAGTGTACTGCATAGTATAGTATTTATAAGTAACCAATCCTATAATTTTTTATGCATTTGAGTTACAACAAAAACATATTTCCTTACTGGTATGTATCGATCTGGCCAAGGACCAATACATCAGTACAAGACGACAAACCTTGCTCTGAACCAAATAATTTGCATTTGATATTTAAGTGTACTGCATAGTATAGTATTTATAAGTAAACAATCCTATAATTTTTTATGCATTTTGAGTTACAACAAAAACATATTTCCTTACCCCCTAATGACAAAATAATTTGGTTTGATATAAATTCTTAGAATCAAGCTTATATGAAAAGCTTGGCATCTCCAAAATAAGTATTAAATATTCATTATTTAAAAATGAAAAACTTAAACTTCAAGTGGAAATTTATAGTTTTCCAAATATTGTTTGTATAAAGTTTTACTGAACAAATCTAACTAGTTTTATCTAATGGGCCTAAGATGCTCATCAACACCAAAAGGTGAAGTCAAATTTGACTGACAGAAAATAGCATGCTTTCTTGCATTGCTCGATGACTGCTGCCTGGTTGCAGCTTTGCATGGTCCAAAAAAGTGCAGGATTTTGTCCAGCATACATGCATATAGGCGAATTAGCAATTAAATGATTAAGATATTTTAACAATGACAAGTTTCTTTTCAAGTGTTTTAATAAATAAATCATGTTTTCGTATAGAAACTTCAAAGTTCAAAAGATTTGTCATTTATGTTGTTCTGGTAAAGAAATTGAGCTTTAAATCAAGCACAGTTGTTGTCTGTTGAATATCTTATATGTTTATTACATTGAAATATTTAGGCTCAGCACTTAAATATTTAGGAAGTTTATTAGATAGTTTATTTTATGTGCAAGTACCATTTCTGATTCCTAGATAACCAGTAGAAGCCAAATATGACTTATGCAGCGTATATAAAGATATTCAAGGACAAATATCTCAAACCACATTAAGCATCATAACTAGAACAAGCAGGAAAGTAGAATTCCAACTCTGAGCCACGAGGGGGTCTGGGTTACCTCCGAAGGATATCATATTCCTCAGGATCCCACTTACGCTTCTCACTCCTTTCAAGTAGAACATGACCTCGATAATATACAGCAACATAAGGCCGATGAGGCAAACAAGCACCTGTGGAGATGACAAGTAATCCTCAGGATAATCTAAGGACAATGAGATTGGATGACTTGAAGATATTCTAAGCAACTCAAAACTTTAAAACTAGCCTAGCTGACAGGCATAGATGCATTTACCTTAATATTCCGAAAACATGTTACAGCACTAACAAGAACATAAAAGCAATTTGTTATTACAAGGAAAATTAATGTTTAATGCATACACTGTGAAGGTGGCCTCTTAAGTGTTTCAAGGTGATATAACAGATATAAAGAAGAAAAAGGAGAAGCTCAGCTAAAAGAATAAGAATTAGCCAAGATCAGATAAAAATTTGTTTCATAACTTAAATAATTACAGCACAATCATGATTGAACATTACAATTAAAGAGGCAACCTACTGCAAGAATCAGGATATCTTTTTTAAAGATCTGCTGCAAATTTAAAATGTTTAGAACTTACATATTCTGTTAGAAAGTTCAAAAACCATATCTTAAAAGATATATATTCTGCTAGAAGTGCAACAACAATATTGCAAAAGATACAAATTTTGTCAGAAGTGCAACAAAAAATATATAGAATACACTTGTCAATAATTGATTCGTAAAATGAAGTATACTAGAAAGGCTCAATGCAAATTACTGAAACTAGTCACTGCATGACTGTGCAAAGAAACTAAAGTAATGAAGATCGCTTGACCCTAGTGGCCATCATTACCTACTTGGAAGTGAAAGAAGCTGACCTAATGCAGTTACATTATCATCCCAGTTCCCAAAAAACGAGGCAGCATATGCTGCAACAATTACATGCTGCTCTACAGCTACCAAAAATTTTATACACTTAAAGTAGTCAAATTATGATTCTCTCAGTTAACTTTTATTAGCTCAACAAGCTGGTCTTTACAAGACCCAAAAAAGTTCAGCAAATAGTAAACTCTTGATCCATTATTTTTAGCCAAATGGACTAGATACTGCAATTTGCTCAAAGCCTCAGTTGTACATAGGTAAACATTAAGAAAACTAAAAATTAGGGGGGCAAAATAAAGGAGAAAATAGAGAAGAACTTGAATATCCGCTGATAAACGTGATAAGTAAATAAGCAATATCAGGATCAGTAAATGAATGCCTACCGATTTCCTTCCAACAACTTCTTATTTCTGGGTAATTTTTACAGTTGAGAATCATATACTTGCCCTCCTCTCCTAACTGATGTGCCTGAAAGATAAAGAAACATTATGACACAGTCCAGGGGATCAAAATAAACTAACAACAGTAATACATCATCTGACAGCAATGAAGAAAATGAAAAAAGTTATAAGAAGCATCTTCAACAATTTAATTAATTCATACGGAGAACGCAAGAGAAAACATTGCAGGAATATCTATTGGGAGCCCAAAAGATCCTTATAAAGTTAGCTCTTTGTCAATGAAAATATGGTTGTTTGACAGTAATTCATGAAAAGATTTACTGGCAAGAATAGCAAGAGAATGCCCGTACAATTTCTGAACCTCCAATTAGAAATGCAAGTAGACTAACCTGTATATACTCATCTATTGCTTCCTTAATCTTTTCGTCTTCCTCTGGAGTAAAGCGTTTGCCTTGGATTAAAGGTTTTTCAGTATTTTCATTGTTCATGTTCTCATTCCCAGCAGGAAACACCTCAACCTCACTTGAAAAACTCACTTTCTTTTTATTTTTCTTTAGTGCAGATGTATCAGAACCATCTTTGGTGCTCCTGCCTTTGTTTTTTGTATCAGAGGCCTCAAAGTCATCAGAGCCTTTCTTCTTTTTCTTCGTGCTAGATATCTCTCCATTTCCTTCAGGTTTGGCAGCAGGAGATTTTTTCTCTGTCTTCTTGTCCACCAAATTTACTTCATTTTTGGAAGGTCCTTTGGCTGTTTGGTTATCTCCTTTTTTATCCTTCTTTTCCTTGCTCTTCTTTCTTTTCTTGCCAATTGCTGTTGCATGAGAGGCCATTTCACTAATGTCCTCTTCTGCAGCCTTGTTGTCTTCGATGCTCAATGATTGCTTGACTTCCTTCCCCGTCTCATAGCTGCCATTTTCAAATTCAGGGTTATCAAATGCCTTCTCCCTCTTCGTCCTCTTTTTATAACCTGAAGTTTGAACTTCTTCACGGCCTTTCCTCCTCTCCTCCATTTCATCCCCCGACCCAACCTTACACCTGCCAAAACCAAGATTATTTTCCAAACTTGCATCTGCAGCATTTCCAGCTGTCTTGTTTTCGTCTGTACCAAGAGCACTGGCTGTAGACATTCTGTCCTTCTTTCTCACCTTCACCTCTGCATGTACAGACAACCTTGCTCCTACATCATCTCCCAGGTTCCTCTTCCTCTTCCTGCTTTCCTCTCCTTTTTGTGCCTCATCTTGTTGGACATGATTAACCCTCTTATCACATTCTTCATCACCTTTCCCATTCTTTTTTCTTTTATTCTTCTTCTTCTTGTTGCTGCCATCCTCTTTTGAATCCAATTCTAACTCTACCTCTACCCTCTCATGTTCTTGAACCTTGTCATCAGGAATTTTTTGATTTTTATCAAGATCCTTACTTTTCTTCTTCTTATGCTTCTTTGAAGCTACTTTAGCTTCCTCCAAGGCTGCACTCACATCACAGTCATCGAAACCCTGTTCCACTTTATCACTGCTCTCACCATCCGTCCTCTTGTCTTTCTGCTTTTTCTTCCTATCCTTCTTATCTTTCTTGTTCTCAAGTTTGTTCCTTTCCTCTTTTGCTTCGTCTTGCATGATTAAGTGGAGGGATCTGTTTCTCTTCTAAATTATTCCTCTTAAGTTGGAGTACGCCAAGCAAATCTGAAACCAGAAAAGCAAATCCAACGAATAATATATTAGAAGCGAGAGCGAAAAAGAGGGAAACCAAGTGAGCGGGGAGGTGGCTGCCGGTAGAGAGGGAGAATACCGACAGGAAAATAATGGAGAGGGAGGGGCTGGGGAGGTGACTGCCGGGAGACAGCGGGACAGCGACAGCGGGAGGTGGCTGCCAGGCAAGGGGGCGGGCGGGCGGTGGCGCAGGAGGGGAGGAAGAGAGAGCAAGAAAGGAGGGGCGGGGCTGCACCGCCAGGAGGAGACAGAAAGATAGCGAGCGAGGGGAGAGAGCTAACATATAGGAAGGTACCACCGTCCGCGAGAGGGGAGGCACCGCCGGGGCAATAAAAGGTCGGATTTTACAGTTCAAGAGTAAATTAGGGTTTTTAAGTAGGAATCACGTCGGTAGGGTACCTGCAAATTTCTCCGTCCTTTCTCAATCCAGTGATTTTGCACAACACAATCGCTCCCCGAGGGCAAGGAATGCCTAATTTTTTGGTCAGAGTCTCGTCGTCGCAGGACGGGGGGCGGACGAACTAAGGCTTACACTAAGAGAGGACCGGGACCAAGCCGGCGTCGGTTGGGCAAGAAAGCCCTAAGCCCTTACCATAATAAAGAACACAGAATAATACGAGAAGCTTAGGATTAAACGGTGGCCGTACCAAACAGCGCTAGGGTTTACGGTGCAGAGAGTTACAACCACCGTCAGATGACCGCCTAACGCGGCGCCACGCTCCGCCCGCTGCCGGATCTCGCTGCCAACGGAGGAGGTGGGCGATCCCTGTAGCTTGCCGAAGGTGTGGTTCTCGCCCGTGGGCAAGCGGCTCATGGCAGAGGCGTCACCGGGCTGACAAAGTGACGAAGTTAAATTGACCGTTGTCTCTGGCAACAGCGATATCCATCTATATGATCCTACCCGGTTTTAGATCCGACTATGTACCCGAATCCGCTTCAAATCCAGTCCGAAATATTTTTTCTTTCTTCTTACCGTCAAATTCAAATCTGATTAATCAATAATATATATCAATTTTGACGGGAGTAGACTTCTAGAAAATATAGTAATCATGATTTATATATATATATTTTAAAATACTATTGCATTCACCACATTAATATCAATATAATATGTACATTTTTCAAATATTAAGATCCTACATACAATCTCATAAAAATCCATTCAAAAAAATCACATTATATAGATTATTACTAATTAATTCGTATTAAAAAGTATGAAAAATAAAAATATCTTTAATTTTTTTAACATGGTAACAACTTTTTTTTTTGACATGGATAAATTTAAAAAAAAAAATCTAGACTCGTACATAGCATTGTTTTAAGATTTATTCTCATAGCCCATTATTTCACGGAGGAAGAGCATGCCCTCCTTGAAATTTTAAGATTTTTTTGGAAAATTAAGATTTAGGTGATGGTCAACGAGATAAAGGTTAGAATAAATTTTATTATTTTAGAAAAATAATATATGCTTAGCCGGAATAAATCATAAAAGGACGTTCTATGAAAAAAAAACAAAAATTTAATTTTTCTTGGGAAATTTAACTCTATTATATTCAAGAAACTATTAGGAGAAATAAAATGTTTCCGATGATTTACATAATTTTCGTACAGTTTATATATTAAAAAGTTGTTGACCATATTTAATTACTTTCGTGCCATTTGAAGGCCGCAAAGGCGGATATTGCTATCTCAAGCAAGTTTTATACAATCGACATTGAAGCTAATGCCTCTAAGCCACATCTCGCCACAAAACATGATCCTAAAATGTTAGAAATAATTAAATCATGTATCTAATGGATGATTGATGGAATTATAAGCTATAAAGAAACGTTGAATAGATTTTGATGGCAGCTATACAAGCTTGAAACTGTTTGCGTCTCTAGCAGGCGACGACAACCACGGTAGCCTCACTTTCAGGATATGATCTGCTGCAAATGCACATGCAATACAAACGTATAAAGTATATTTGTCCAGAACCAAATCAATGCAGAAACAGCAGGAAGAAATTAAGATTCATATGTATATTAAGGTCTACATGAGTTTTAAGGATCTCCAGTTGGGGTACCAAATAGTAGTTTAGCCCATGGCAATAGCACTACTACATATCTTATTTTCCAAGAGATCCAACAGCGAATGCTCCACAAAAGTAGCTAGTTTTCTATCCCATGGCATACTTCTGAGTCCAAGACTTGGCAGTTGTCTCGTACTTGGCTCTGTCGGTCTTGTACATGTGAGCGATCTCAGGTACCAATGGATCATCAGGGTTGGGATCCGTCAGAAGTGAGCATATGGATAACAGCACCTGCAATTTAAGTATAAAAATGTCAATTACCTTGTTTTGCCATACTACCCCCCCCAAAAAAAAAAAAAGTAAAACTAAAGCAAAACTGCATAAACACTATTTCCTTTCCTTGAATTCATTGACTACTCTCTCTTGACCTCCCAATTTATACAACCCTCGCTCTATCATGCATCCACATCATCTATACTACTGAAGACATGCGCCAATGATGATTTTGTTCATCATGGATGTTAATATGAACTGCAGACAGCACCATGTCTAAAGATATCAAACCATAATTGACTTCATGTCAGCTTTGGGTTGTTCCTGAGCGTTAAGTATGATATCTTGAGGATGTTTGTTCCGGAAACCAGGAGAAATAAGAGGCATAGTCACCTTTGATATGGTCAAAGCAGGGCTCCACTGCTCCTTGAGGATGTCGAGGCAGATGCTACCATTGCTGTTGACATTTGGATGAAACACTTTCGTGCGAAAAGAAACCTGCAAGGTCGTTGTCTTGTTAAGAGATTATGAAACTAGACCAGATCAAATACTATCGGCTTCAAAAAAGTTCCTCAATAATTTTCCTTGGTAACAACCAACCCTATTACAGATATTGTAACTGCAAGTAAGATATGACTAGGACCAGAATGATAACATTTCACATGGTAAACGAGACTTCAGTTGATGGATATATTTCAGCATATCTCTTAAGTATTACGGCATGTTTTTTGATGTATCAGCATAATGATGATGTAGAGTTCACAATAAACTTGTTATTACCGCTAGATCACAAGGAAGCAGCAAACTCCTTAACGTGCAAAGATTAACTTCAGATGTTAATGAAACACTTAACAGGTTAATATTGCTGTTGTTTATGTATTTGTAAATGCCATCGCACAATTGTCAGAGGCAGAAGAGCAAGCACCCATTACACATTTAGACATGATGGGAATGTATATGTTCCATGTTCTAGTGCAGAACAGCATATGTAATCAGGCATGCCATTAAGCAGCATGGTGTGGTGTATCTAAGTACAACACTACAACCGTGGCAACCAGAATTGTAATGAAATCTCTACAACAACAAAGCTGTAAGTCCCAACCATTTGAGGTTAGTTATATGGATCTTTTGTCATCATTGAGATCTGTAAAAATACATATATTTAATTAAGTTCCAAATACTTAAATCTTAATTTATAGTTTCTAATAAAGTCTTTTTAGGTCTTTCTCTATCTCTTCTTGTGCTACTAACAATAATCATTTCACCTCTTCTTACTATTACATCCGAAGGTTTTCTAAGCACATGCTCATACCATCTTAAACAATTTTCTTTTATATTATCCACTATCGAAACGATACCTAATTGTTCACAAATAAAAATATTTCTTTTCTCATCTTTCCTATTAACTCCACACATCTATCTCAATATTCTCATCTTGGTAATACAAACTTCTTGTATGTGCTGTTTCTTAACTGTCCAATACTCATATCCATAAAACATTATTGGTCTCACAACCATCTCATAAAATCTTTCTTTTAATATCAAAGGTATCTGATGGTCACATAAGGCTTCTGACGCCTCTCACTATTTTAATCATCTTATTTTTACTCTATGAATAATATCTTCGTCGATCTCTCTATCTTGTTGAATAATTGATCCAAGATACTTAAAGCTTTTCAACGTATTGTCCATCTAACTTATCTATATTATCCTATATATTCTTAGAATTACTAAAACTGTATCTCATATATTCAATTTTAATCTCACTTAATATAAAACCTTTAGTTTCTAAAGATTGCCTCCATAGCTCAAGTTCATAATTAATTCCACTTAAACTCTCATCAACTAAGATAATATCATCAACAAATAACAATCTAATGAAATTTCTACAGTAACCAAAAATTGCTAGATTACTTTTTTATTAATCCTTTCATAGTGTAATTTGGATATCGATTCCAACATTGACAAAACCTTATAAATAGAATGAAATGAATGGCAATGTTTCATCCAAACAACATGCTGTACATCTCATCAGAGGAAATACAAAGACATCTAAATCTGTGTTAAATTAGTTTCATTTTTGTAAAACAAGCTCACCTACAGGAGAATGTTTGTGTGATTTTGTAATAAAACATACAAACTCTACAACCAAAAACGACAGACAATATGGTCTGCAAAGCAGCTTTTTTCCAGAATGGAAAATTTATGAAGTAAGTTTGTACGTCAAGTACATTGTTCAGATTTGGCCATCATAATTGTCTAGTTCTTGTTTTACACAAAAGTATTTTTTCCTGATTAAAATACAATATGTTAAAATTTAAATGCAAAGCTTAACACACATCATATGAACAAGTTAAAATTTAAAAATAAAAAGTACAACTCTCATTTTTATTATTAGAGTTATAGCTCTTGCTAAGCATCCTATATGAAGTTTACCACACCCAAATTAAAATTAGCACTCTTCCTTCAAATTCTGGCACTACAATTCTAAAATATTACAAATAAAAGATATGGTTAATATTATTAGAAACGACCTGAAACTGTCATGTTCTTAAAGCAAAATTAGATAAACATACAATTCCACCACCTCAATTACAGATACCTACACCCTATTTGTTTTTTTCTAACACCACCACCATAGCCTTATTACAATTGTAATCACTTCCTCTTCCTTTATCACTTCTACTACCCTACCAACACATAATAATTGGTTCCTCTTCCTCCAAAAGTACCATGTCTTCTTCCAACATCAACAGCCTCATATGTAACCACCACACCTCGGGTGGTTGGTGAATGAACAAAAAAGTACAACCTCAATAAACCCCAAGTAGAGTTGGATTAGGGTTGATTTAGAACCCAACCTAACCAAAACCAAAATGATAGCACAAGGAATGGGGAGATCCTAACTTTAGGTTGTGCTAGGTTGGGTTTGGGTTGAAGAAAATATACTGATGGCTTGGATCGTGGTTGACATTGTCAGCTGCAGCTCTAACTAGGGTTAGTGTCAACCAACCAGGCAACTGTCAGTATGAAACTGAAAATGTCCTTGTAAATTCTTCATGTTTCCCGGATGGTATGTCATAATCTGCAAAAAGGTGGAATGAACCAAAAGACCTAAATGATAGCAATCCCAAGGCAAATAGAAAACTAGCACTCAGTATATTCCAAAATAACTTACTACTCCTATAAAGTTATCATTCTAGCTAAATTTGCTTACTCAAGAAACATGTTATTGTATTTAACACCTTAAATGTCTGAGCATGAGACATAACAACATATTCAGGAAACGCGTGTAGCTGCTCTATAACATTCTCATGTTATTATTTAAACATTAATGGTTCAAGCTAATACTAAAAGATAAGTTTGTAATACACTTATCTAATCTCTAAAAGGGCAAGAAGAGCAAGGAGAACGTACATAATAAATTCTCTGGTACCAATACAATCACAGGAAGTAATTGATCCAATGGTATAAATTTAGAGCACAAATAGGATACCATATCCATGGACAATCAGTCAAAGAAAGAGCAGCTACCTTTGGTGGCTTGAATGGGTAGTCTGGTGGAAAGTGAATATTCACTAAAAATACACCACCAGCATAGGGGCTGTCAACAGGTCCCATAATGGTTGCTTGCCAGTGGAACATGTCCTCGCCGACAGGGCCTGTCAATGTTAATTAACAACAAGAAAGGTATCGATAATACATTTTGCTGTGGAGACAGTTCTAAGGAACGCTCAACATTATCTAGTATCTTTAGCATCAACAACACCATTGAGGAAAAAAAGTCAGCATATGCAGGCAACAAACAACTATTACAACAAAAAATCGAGATGGCATATTGATCCATCTGAAAGCGCTGATGCAATCAGGGGAGCAGCAACATATCATATACCAAATTAAGGAAACAGATAGAATTAATACATTTGATTGAGAGTGATGGAAGGAGGCTTCAAGAATAACAAGAAAAAAATACGTCAAGTACATATAACATTTGAACTACAGCCACAGATATGGGATGAATTCCAAAATTTGAATACCTTATTTCTTAATATGGATATGGATCAGACATATGGAAGTATGGTACAGATTTTATGAGGCACTAACCCATCATTAGCAATGATAAATCAAATAGTTTAAGGGCTCGTGTGATACGAAAAAAAGAATGAACATAAGAATACACTCATAGATAGACAAACCGATCAATGGCATCTTTCATTAAAATAATTTAAAATAATTAATATAATCTGATATCTTGGATTAGATATAACTTAACCAAACACAGAGAATGGGTTGTATCATTGGCAAACACAATTCACATGCGACCGATAGATAATACTCCTCATAGCAACAAACGATCAAACCAAAAGAATGAGGCAAAGCAAGAAGAAGGTAATGCCTACATGTTCATAAAGCCGAAGGGGATACATTATATAGAACTAACCTGCACTGCAAGACACAGGAGGGTCCCTCTCCAAGTCCTTCAGCTCCTTTTGGATCCTCTTGGAAGCCATAGATCAAAGTCTGAACCGAAATCGATCATACACATAAAAAATACATGATCAGACTACCGACACGATGAAGCAGAAAACTCGGGTGTTTACCACAAAGGATCAAACTCTTCAGAGCGAAACAAAGGGAAATAAGCGATCTATGACGAATCGACCATGTGAAAACAAAACCACCGTAAAAAATCAAGATCGATCATCAACCCTTAGAACCCAGGGAGCGGTGGCCACCAACAGGCCAGAAACGCATCAGAAATGGAAGAAGATCGACCGGTCGAGCATTGATGACATTATAGTCTAGATTCGTTACCGGGTAAGCGGCCAAGAAGACGTATGAGCGCGATCACCACGCACGCTAGGGTTTCTTGATTATCGCCACCGGCGAAGCGAACGGTCGTCAGACTTGCTTTCCTTTTCCTCGAAGCGAACGAGAGAGAGAGAGAGAGAGAGAGAGAGCACCTTGATGTTTATAACGCCCCGAGAGGCGGACACGCAATAGTGAATGGTGAAGCAGACACGTCCACCGGTGGTTGAGATGATGATGCCATCTTGACCGTCCATTTGGAGGACGTGCTTTCGCCACCAAGCAGCTCTCCCCGCTCGATTACCTGACGCCTGATAGTCGAGGCTCCGTGGAACCCACCAGTGAAGAGCACTAAAGGTCTACAACATCGTCGTATACCATACTGGTGTTTCGATAATTGATTGATACGATACAATACCATAATACCATATAACGAATGATACGTTACGATGTAGCAAGCGATACACTTAATTTAGAAGTAAATTTTTTTAAAAAATATCTGAAAATAAAAAAAGGTTAGGAATGAATTTTTATGTTAAAAATAAATATAGTAATAGTATAAGTTTAGCAAAATTAATATAAATTAGATAAGAATATTATCACATATCTTTTTTGGACTTTGAGGATTAATCTTGTGCAATATTCGTATTTCAATCCATTACAAATTGTTCTTCTGTAAATATTAAAATATCTATAGAAAAATCTTTTAAATTGTTAGACTATTTTATTATAATATAAAATCTAAAATTTAAATGAATTAAACAATCACATATGTAGATATACCTGATTACTAAGGCATACTGAGTGGTACACTTAATTTAGGTAAAAAATCCTCCGAAAATACTTGAAAAAAAAGCTATGATAGGGTTTTCAATTTAGAAATAAATATAGTAATAGTATAAGTTTAGCAAAATCAATGTAAATTACATAAAAATAGTATAATATATCTTTTTTGGACTTCGAGGATTACTCTTATGCAAGGTTCGTATTTCAGTCCATTAGAGATTGTTCTTATGTAAATATTGAAATATCTATTGAAAAATTATTTGAATTATTAGACTATTTTGTTTCAATATAAACTCTAAAATTTAAATGAATTAAATAATTACATATGTAGATATACCTGATTACTAATTTTACCACCAAAATGAACGATGGGCCTCCACGGGTGGTGGATCGAAGTCTCCGATCCTATATATCTACATATCAATATGATGTTTGTTGGACCCAATCATAAAATTGATCCCACGACATAGTGTATTGATATACCGTATGTCATTGCTGCATCAATATGGTGATGATCGTAGGCTGATCGTTATGAATCACATTTGTCTGAGGCAACTCCTAAGGTATATATTAGTGAATGTTGAAGCTTCTACTTTCGTTACTGATCTGCTGCTTTATATCATGCTGTTGCTCGGAGAAGTATGACCAACTATCACCATACTGTTGTTGGCCATATGATTCTTCATAATACGATGACTGTGAATATGATGAGCTTCGTTCTGCGTCTACATCATGTAGACTCTATCGTATCTGCTCAAATTCATCTATTGCTTTCCCCTTCCCATTTCCCTTCCATGCATAAACTTGACCAAAACCTTGTCGAGTTCCAACATCTAAATCTTGGGTGGCATGTGTAAAATATTCCTCCTCGGTCCATGCACCACTCTCAAGTTGTGTAGACGAGACCAATGATTGCCCGGCATCGTTGCCTCCGTCGAGGCACTACTGTCCGTGTTGTTGTCATGTCTCTAGACTAAGCAAGTTGCTGAATGCATTGTGAAGGTGTCTTGTCACTTGACTCGATTCTTTCCAATGATTAGACTAATGCTACTGCTTTCCCCTTTGCCTTTGCACGCTATGCGAATGACTATGACTGTTGGGTGTCTATAGTTCCTCGAGCAATTTGACTCGATATACTCCTGCCACAGTGTGATCGAGAGGGGACTTTTCTCCTATTGAGGTTGTGCTTCTTCTTCTTCTTTTTCTATTGCCTCGGTGATAAAACGTGAAGGGCGCTGAGGATCTCCCGCCTCATCAAGTAGAGGATCCTCTTGGTTCTCTGTTGCTTCCACCCAATCTAACATCGACTCTGAATCTTCGTTATAGAATTGGAGGTTGATGGGATCAACATATGGTTCCTCTGGCTCCTTATCCAGCTCAGCACATCGTAACCTTAATCGTATATTATAATGGACATATACTAGTTTCTCTAACCATCTATACGAGAGTTTGTTGCGAATCTTCATGTGAATCAATACAAATGTTGATCAATTATGTTCGCATCCACTAGATGTTGTCGTCTATGAAAGTACACGAATGACAACCTTCCTTAAATGTGGTGCATCCTCTCCAAATTATAGCCACCACTCAATTGCAAATAATATAAATAAGATTTTATTAGCATAACAAATAATCAACATCAAATATAATTGATAATCAATATATGTAACTTTTTCTCACTAGGTTCCATAGTGTAACAATACGATATTGCTACACCATCGGAAAATAAACTAACTGTTTCTCGAAATAATCGATCCTCCATAAAAGCATCAGCTGCATCAATAGTGTTTGGAAAGAGCTGATATATAACATTTCGTAGTGCTGTTAGTAAATCATTTTGCATTCCGAGAGCATACCGATATTGAATTATCGGGTTTATATAATACGCTACAAGACATAATTTTGTTATTATAATTTTTTATTATATAAAAAATAATAAATTAATTTATTCTGAATATAAATTTACCTGCATTATGGATATCTTGATCCATATGAACTTTAGTCCGACGATCAATGATTTGTATATATTGGTCGGCTTTAAAATCATCCTTGAATGTTTTCTTAACCTCCTCTCTTACTGAAATCAACATATATTTCAGATACGGTATCTATGGACGCTTGTCCATATCAACCTTTCAGAGAACAACATCAAGTGATTCCACTCCTTTTATGATTTTTGTCGTGGTCTCCCAAAATCTAAAGGAAAGAATGGACTTTTCTATTTTCTTTCCATCGCTCAATCTCAAATATATGGAATCAGATCACTCTTGTGAGGTAATAATTATCTTCAAGTCATGCATTTTTTATTGTAATGACTTTAATGCAATAAAATTAGTAGTAAACCGAGTGACTCCAGGTCGAAGTATCTCATTATTTACATACTTTTGCATTAAAGCGTGAACCTAACGATGATTATATATATACTTTATAATTGATTATGCTCAAGCTATACGATTCTTGACCACGTCCAACTCACCAATATCCTTCAGTATTAGATTTATGCAATGAGCTACACATGGAGTCCAAAACAATATTTTTCTTTTTTTCATTAATTATAAACCGACCTTCTGAAAATTTGCTCCATTGTTGGTAATTATTTGGACAACATACTGTGATCCGATCTCCTCTACTATAGTGTCCATCAAACTCATAATGTAGTTTACATCTTGGATTTTTTCATAAGCATTAACTGATTTATGAAAAACCACTCTTCTGTTGCAATAAACAAGAAAGTTGATGATACTCATTCTTGTTGGTCATGTCCAACTGTCACACATCAATGTCACCCCATACTTGTCACCGTTGCCTTTTGAAGGATTTGATCCAATCCTTCAGTTCTGCCATCTCCTCATCTAAGTACATGACGTAAATCTCCTTCGGTGTTGGAGGTTGAATCCCCGTGTCAGACTTTTGAATAGAAGAAATCATGTTATGATAATATGGTCCTTGGGCTGTATTAGTTGGAATCCTATGGAAGTTGAACCATTTTGAAATTGCCTTCCTAATATCTTGCCTCTTTTCCTTTGTGTATACATCGTCAATCCGTGTCTGTTTCGTTGTTTGTGGGGGATAGGCTTGCGGATCAACATCAACAATATCTGGTGTAGACCTCCTATCAAGATCTCATAAAACCACGGAGTCCACCATATCTCATGCTACTAGTTCGGCCTAACTTAGGAGGAGCAGTTGGATGCCTTATGCTAGCCGACCATATCTCATGCCACTGTTATGCTCCAATTGTGAGTCAGGTCATCGATGTCTCATTGCTTCATCAATCATATACTGATGCTCTAATGATGCACGAATCCCAACTATAAGATCCAGATCGGCTTCATCGTTATAACCCTCATACTGATCATAAACTGGTTCTTGTGTAGCCCTGTAATATTCTTCCTCAACTCTTACCTTCTTTTTTAATGTATCTTCCTTTACTTGTTATAGCTTACTTTGAAAAAATTTACGAATCTCCATCGAAACCTTCTTGCATTTTACAACATCATGATACCCGTCGGTCAAATGCATGTTAGGGATCGAGCGGCACTAAGAGGGGGGGGGGGTGAATTAGTGCAGCGGATAAAATTATAGATTTTTTTTCAGCGATTTCAATCAAGCTTCGAAAACTTTGTACGATGAAAGCAACGCTTTGTTTGAACCCGGAAAGATTACGTTTTAACTTTAAAGCGTACGTAATAAGATGAAGATGAAGATAAGTAAATACTTACAGCAAAGTAAAGAGATAAAACAGAAATTTAAACACACAATCAAGATGCAGCGATGTATAGTGGTTCGGTCAAAGTGACCTACATCCACTTCCGAAGCCTTCTCCGATGAGGCTCCCTTCTTTCACTACCAAATCCTTTGAAGGAGAAGGATCAAATACCCCTTTTACAACCCTTTACAAGTGGTTCACACTTTTACAAGATTTCACAAGAAGAATGAGGTGAACACTTAAGCAATTGAAGAACAAGACTTTCCCAAGACTTATTTTCAAAATCTAGCTCTCTAAGGGTTAGGTCTTTATAATTGATTTCATGAAGACATGTATTATCTAAAAATTTCATCATAAAAGAGTCAAAACCCATTAATCCAAGATAGAAGTTTTTAAATCAACATCACTTCAACAACTCATGCATGATATAAATCATCAAGCATCATATTTGGAGACAATGTAAACCATCAAGATACTCATGCATGGGTTGATTCTATTAGGTATCTAAATATTATCACAAATCATCATTAATAATTTTACTTTTCAAAAATACTATAAAGAAAAGCATAGTATAATTTTTTTAAAAAAATTAATTTCTAAAAACACAAGAAAAGCATGAAAAAAATTTCTACTAACTAGGTTAAGCATTCATAGAAAGCATCATGTAATTTTAAAATAAGGTAGAAGCAACTTGGGTGAGTTTCTTATCTCATTGTCGAAAACCGTCAAAGCCCATTTTGCCTCATCTTTACTTGATTCTTCTTTGCAAGCCTTCCTCTTCTTTGGCCTCATTCTTGGTTCAAGTTCATTTATATTTTTTAATTTTTCTTTAATGAACTTATTAAGATTTAGTGTTCGAAGTTCAAGTTCATCATTGTCCCCATCACTTGAGTCATCACTCAAGTGGTATTCATTTGTCCGAAGTTTCAAATCCTTCTTGTTCTTTAGAAGGTGGTTCATGTGTTCATTGAGTTCAAAACGTTCCAAGAAACTCATTTCATAGGTCTTTAAAGACCCAATAAGTTCATCAATAGGATAGTTATTTAGATCTTTTGTTTCTTATATTACGGTTATTATCAGATCCCATCTTTTTGGAAGAGATCTTAAAATCTTATTTACGAGTTCAAAATCCGAAAAACATTTACCAAGAGCTTTTAGACTATTGATGACATCCAAGAAACGGGAGAACATGTCATCGATAGTCTCACTTGGTGCTATTCGGAAAGTCTCAAAATCGTGCATCAAAATATTAACTTTCGAGTCTTTGACTCTACTCGTTCCTTCGTGCGTGATTTTAAGAGTTCGCCAAATGTCAAAAATCGTTTCGCACGTAGAAATTTGGTTGAACTCATTTTTATCTAAAGCGCAAAATAAGGCATTCATAGCCTTTGCATTCAAGGAAAACAATTTTCTCTCTAAGTTCAACCATTCATTCGTCGGTTTAGAGGGAAGTTGAAAATCATTTTCAATAATGTTTCATAAATTTAAGTCCATTGAAAGTATGAAAACTCTCATTCGAGTTTTCCAATAAGTGTAGTCTGATCCGTTAAAGAACGATGAACGAAAAATCGAAAAACCCTCTTAAAAGCCAAAAAGAGTCATTTCTCACGGGTGTAAATCCGAAAGAGAAAGAACGTGGCTCTGATACCAATTGTTAGGATCGAAAATATACTAAGAGGGGGGGGGGGTGAATTAGTGCAGCGGATTAAAAACGTAACTTTGAAGCCGATTTCGTATAAAGACAAGTTCGTAGGAAGATTTCGATTCGATGAAAGAGAACTTGTAAGAAGTTGCTTGAGTAAATGAAACAGCAAGGAACTAAACAATTTGCAGCTAAGTAATGAAATGATTCAGAAATGTAAACACTCACACATTCATGAACACAATGATGTATAGTGGTTCGATCAAATGACCTACATCCACTCTTGAAGCCTTCACGATGAGGCTCCGCACTTCCATTAGCAATCCTTTGAAGGGGAAGGACCAATACCTCTTTTTTACAACCCTTTACAAGAAGTTTACACTCTTACAAGATTTCTCAAGAAGAAGAAAGAGGTGAACACTTAGCAAGAATAAGACTGTTCAAGACTTTTCAAAGACTTAAAACCAAGATTCTAACTCTCAAAAGGGTGCACTTTCAGCTTAGAAAGGGGGGGGGATATTTATAGATCCAAAATGGATTCAAAATTGGGCTCTAAATTTAAAATCAAATTTGGAATTCCCGGTTCAGGCGGTGCTACACTTTGTCGAGAATGGTGCTACCTTTGTCGATCGCCAGGCCCGACCTTGTCTGGCAGTGCTACCGCTGGGCGAAAGTGCTACCATCGTGAAATGGCGGGCGGTACTACCGCCCAGTGGCGGTAATACCGCCAGTGCCTGGCAGCTGATTGTTCAAGGCCAAAAGCCCGATAAGGGCCCTGGTTGGCCCCTACCAATTTAGAGCAAGATTAATTCGAAATATTTGCCCTAAGTACGTGCTAACTATGAAATTAAAACATAATTAACAGTGATTTAAACTGATATTCTTCAAGTCTTATTCCGGTGAGCTTTTCGATGAGACTTCGGCGGTCCTCCGATATTTCCCTCGGATTTCTTCCGGCGGGTTCCCAGCATGCTCCCGGCTTGTATGTCATGCTCAACGAGTCTTCGACAAGCTTCCAAACTTTCTCGGCAAAGTTCCGCGAACCTTCAACGATCTTTACGACGAACTTCCGAAAACTTCGGCAAGTCCCTAATTCGATCTTGGTTGGTTCCGGCAACACTTCCGATGATCCTTCGGACTTCCGATGAACTCTTGAATACTGGACAGACTTAACCTCAGCAAATCACTTTATGTTTCTGACCCATCGTAGTTAATCATGCACACTTATCTTTGACAATATAGATTAGAATAAATATTTCACCAATTGATTTTGTCATCAAAATCCGAGATTCAACAATCTCCCCCTTTTTGATGATGACAATCAATTGATGATGGAGTTAAACTCAACTCCCCCTATTTATATGCCGCATCATATAGAAGGTAAAAAGCACTTAAATTCAAACTTTTGAATTTAAGCCAGATCAAATAGATTTCATTCAACAATGTTAGGCATAAATACTCAAAGCAATGTATTTGTCAATGTATTTACACCTATAATAATCAGAGATATTAATTCAAACATAATAAAGATCAAGTGATATCCAAAAGAGTGTTTTAATATTAAGACATGATATCAAATGAAAAAGTAGCTTATCTTAAGAGTAAGAGTTCTTAAGCATTTGCAATACGATACAATATTTCACTTTAAGCATTTTATTCCAACATAGTAACAATTACTCCATCATGGCAATTTACATTTTTCTCCCCCTTTGTCATCAACAAAAATAATGAAGGTGAAGAAAATGTTCATAAGGGAGCCATGGAGAGAGCAAGAAACCATTCGAGGAAGGTATCAAGTCATATAAACATGTCATCCATAGTAGTCACAAGAAGAAAGGTTTCAAGGCAAAATTACGATCACATTAAAAAAGTTCATCCAGAAGCTGAGTAGATGAAATGAAAATGATAACACACAACATCATCCATAAGTCATAAGCATAATAGGACAAGTGTTTAAAAAGAAAAATAACAACAGCTACTCCGGAGGAGGAATGCCAAAATGCCTATACAAGTGATCTATTTTGCGGTTCATTTGTTACATTTCCTTCAAAATTTTAGCTTGTTGAGACGTGATTTGATTTAAGGCAGACATGATCGGATCTTCAGTAGATGGAGCAGGAGCTGGCTCAAAAATGAAACACTAAGGAAGAAGAAAATTTCAGCTATTACCTTGTTTGTGTTTCCTAAAGAGGTGAGGAACTTGGATCACACAAATGCCTTTGATTGCCCTTTAGAAGGAGGAAGAATGGAGAGGAGAGGTTTTAGAGGAGCTTAGGAGGAAGAGGAATGAAGGGGAGAGGGATTTGGTCGGTTCTACCGTCGACCCTAATACCCCCTTTAATATGGGGTGTTAGGCAGATACTCTTAACCAACAGGTGCTACTGTTGGCCCAAAATTTTTTTTTTTTTTTTTTTGATTGTTCAAAATTTGTTTTCAGAGATTTAAAGGATGGGATGATAAAAAGAAATCTAAAATTTTTAAAAGAAAATCCAAGAGGAATTTAAATCGATGAAAACCGAAATTTTAAAGAAAAATCGCATATAATAAAGCTCATTTATTTGGACAATTTAACATGCCTAATTCCCTTCTAATAAAATCAAATTATTCCTCATTTAAGGGTTTTATAAAAATGTCTGCTAATTGATGATTTGTATCAATAAATTCAAGGGTGACATCTTTACTACTGACATGATCACGTATAAAATGATGCATAATGTCAATGTGCTTAGTTCGAGAGTGTTGAATCGGATTTTTAGTTAGACAGATAGCACTCGTGTTATCACATTTTATAGGAATATTCTTTAAATAAATTCTATAGTTTTCTAGCGTATTTTTCATCCAAATAACCTGTGCAAAGCATGCACTTGCAGCTATGTATTCGGCTTCTACCGTAGATAGTACAACTGAATTTTGTTTCTTGGAAGTCCAAGAAACAAGTGCATTGTCACGGACTTAGCTGGTTTTGCCTAAGCCGTGCGGCACCAATGCGTATCACCGTAAAGGTCAGCCTACCCGAAATCTCCTACAATCCCTTAGGACCTACGAAAGAGAAGACGGGACAGAGAAAGCACTTCATACGGGATCCGCAAGACACTCTTTTAGCAAACACTTTATATAGCCAATGCAAATTCCAACCATGGATATCATAAGCTCAGAACGATTGCACAACAAAGGTATAAAATTGGTCCACTATAGACCGAATTCTAGTACAAGTATTCACTCGACGTAAACTTTATGTACAAGCCTACAATAGCTGCCAAACTCACTCAAATGGGGCATTTAGCCTTTAGCAAGCCCTTTACATGCTTTACAAGCTATAACAAACTAAAAGGGACACGGACACGCATAAGCATTTCACCGAACAAGCCGTTTACAATTTGTCCGTGACATTCTCCCCCACTTATTCCTTCGACGTCCTCGTCGAAGCCTTTGCTGACATTGCAACTTCTTTTCTTTGTTGGATCTTCGATCTTTTGCTCCTGCTGCGATGCGCCTCTTGGCTCCCAATTATTCTCCGCTTGTTGTTGTTGAGTCGTCGAACTTTAATCCGCCATGCTGCTTCAACTCGCCAATAACTCTGACTCTGGTGTGGGGTTGGCGGAGTTGTGCTGATCCTTGTTGAGTCTTACGGATTCATCTGAAGAAGGGAAAAGACCATCTTTGATATACGCCAGTCTTCAAATTCTTCTTGTCTCTTGAATTGGATAGATGCTTGTTGGAGCTTTAACGAGCATCGCCTCGCAACCTTTAAAGTTTTCAGGTCCTTCCTCTGCAAAATTTGCCCTTGAAATCTTTTCCACTTAGTTGTCTTGCCAAGTAGGCTCGCATCACTTCCGCTTTCGATTGGCATTCAATTGGGAAATGAAGCGGCGATCTACTCTCGTGTGCACCGATCACCATTGGTGAGGGCTTGACAACTGTTGTCTTCCATTAGTCTCTTCGAAGGGTCTTCAAATTTGTGCAGAGCTCCTCTGCTAGATAACTAAGAGAGCTGGGGTACTCGGTTTCGCCCATTCTCTTGAGAGTTGAGAAGGCAAAGGTTACTTGACTTCGTCCGCCTCCTCGAGGTTGTACTTTGTGCGTCAAGCTGGTTACTAGACTTCGCCTGCTCTTAGCTCACACTTCCGAAGCACTTAAAGTGTTTGCAATCCTTGCGTTGAGTTAGCTACTATGATTCGCCTTCTCATTGCCATTGAACTTTTAGAATGCAAGAAGTTATCACTTCAACTTGGAGTAAGTCTCCGATAGGTTTGGTCGCCTTTGGGATTGTACCGCCTTCTCCATCATTTCTGTCACTGACTCCTCTGAGTAGCAAAGGTACAGCACCGCGTACTACCTGCTCTGATCATTAGTCATGCACTCTTGCATCAACCCGAAGTCCTTCACTCACTGCTATCTTGATAGAAAGTCTGTTGACACCGGTCTTACGAAGTTTTCTGGCCTTCGCCCTTCAGTCTTGTCTTGGTACATGGAGTTTGCCAAAGCATTCTCCTCCTCCATGGCCCATATGACGACCAAGCGCTCTCCCTCTATGAGAGCAAGGGATTGATGACTCCTCGGAAGTCCCGCCTCTGCGGTACCATGGCACTGCAATGCCCATGGCACTACTATCCGTTCTCTCGCATCTGCATCCCTTCTTTCTTGATCGGTAGATCTGCCTCTGTGGCACTACGGCACTCCTCTGAGTCCACCTTCCTTCTAACTGATGACTGATCTTAGGTAGCTGAGTCCCTTTGGACTCGTCATTGCTTCCTCGCCCTTTTTCGACCATCTGCTTCAACACCTCTGTGTTCTCTGAGCAGTTCTACTTGGTCGATGGAAAGACAGACTGCAACTCCCATTATGGCCTCTGCCATCATGTTGTAGGGTTTGCATCGCTTCTATTCTCCTTAGCTTCATTGGTCGCAACATTCGCTTACTCGGCCTTGTCCTCTGACTTGCCGAGCTCCCTTAAGCGAATGTGAGCTCTGAAGCAATTCCACTCTTCAGCCACTCCGATCATACCTCTGCATGATCCAGTCTCCACATGGGACTCCCTGGTACTTGCATCTGAACTTCTTCCTCGATAGTGCACAGCCCCCATAAGCTGATATCCAAGGCTTCCATTCAATGCAACATTCGGTGCACGCACGGAAGACCCGCCTCTGTGGTACCATGGCATTCATTGCTTGAATCCATAGCTCTTCTTGCCATCGTGTTGTTCACCGACTTGGAGCTCCTAGTCGCGCTCCCGATTATACCTCTGCACAATCTAGTCCCCTCATGGGACTCACTGTGTGTGCCGCCTTGCCACGAACCATTCCACCACGATCCCCTATATCATGTCGCCTCCTGGTGACATCTCCTTGCATTCTGATCCCTGTGGTATGAACTCGAACTACGATATCTCCATGTGTGGACTCCGCCAACACATCGTAGGGCCTCTGCCACCTTCGATTCTATTTGCTCCTTTGGCAATCGACCTTCGTCCCCCCGCTCTCGGGTCACACTCAGACGAAGCCTAGCTCTAGGACAGTCCATCGCCTAGCAGCTCCTTTGAAGTCCCATGACTTCGTAGAAATTAGTGCACCATTGTTTGGATCCTGGGCCTCTACCCCTACCAGCACAATCACCGCTGTGCACCACTTCCCTCATGGCAACTCGAATGGCAACACTATGGCATATTCTTCAAGAGCAATTGTCTCTGCATCCTCTTGCCCCGTGCCAAGACCTTTTGACACTAACTTTGCCTCTGCAAACTGTGTCGCCTTAGTTCCTCCACCAAATGCTTCATTGAGATAAGGTGCATCTGCCTCAAAGCTCCCTTCAACTTTGACACCATGCAAGATGAGTTTGCTCCATCTGAATATGAAACCCATGGAACAATATGATCTAGTTCCTATTTCTGCAAGAGTCCATGTCCTTGACCTCTGTCTAAGGAAAGCTCCAAGCCTCCGCTCCATGTTCCATCTTCTGAGCTAACTTCCTTCATACGGCTTGGGTACCTCACCAAGTTACCCCCAAGTTGCTCTGCTTCTCGATTAGCATTGTATTAAGGGTGGCTCTCACGCCCACCATTCCACGGGTCAACCCTCTAACGAGTCTGATCTCACTATCGACTCTAAGTGTGCCTTCACTTTGTGTTGCCTGGGTTGCTCCCCCACTTGATCTCGCTATGCGTCCACCAATACATCACCACTTGCGAGATCATGCAATGACTCCTTACTGCTCACTCGATCCATCGAGCTTTGTCTTGAGATACTCCTCAACTAGTGCGGTTCATTGCATATGATTCCACCTCTGGAGAATCGAGACTTATCCCTCCTGGGTATCTGCCCCGTTGGAGCAACTTCTCTCTTCGCATTCTTCCCTTTGGAAGTTTTGGAGACCACCATCCCCTTGGACTACTCCGCCTCTACTAACAAATCGTGCCCAGTTCTCGCCTTTGCAAATGCACTTGCTAGATTGTGACACTTCACCAATCACTGCTACTTTGCACCCCTCTTCGGTCTAGCAACATGCTGAACCTGTTGCACACTTCAGCTTCTTACGAAAGTATCCTGCACATGCCGAAGAGAAAGTTTCAATGCTCCATGGCGCCGACCTTCAGCCGCCTTGGGATGGCCACGGACAGTCCATCGTCCGCATGCAAGCCCTTGCATGAGTATCGAATTCCTTGAGTTTGCAATTCCCCTCACCTCTGTGAGCTTTGCACCACTCTTTCGATCATTGAACAACCCAATCCACCTTGCACGATCTCCTCCTTTGCCAAGCACCCCGCTTGCCTCAAGCATCGTCAAGTTTGGGTGCCAATGTCGAGCCACTGCTCGAACTCAGCCATCCTAACCTTTGTGCGCTACGCAATTCCTCTTAGCTTGTTGTACTCGTGGTACCTCACTAGGTCCCCCACGTTTGCATGCTAAGTGTTTTTAAGTGGGCTTGTCCCGCTCTGATACCAACTATTACGGACTTAGCTAGTTTTGCCTAAGCTGTGCGGCACCAATGCGTATCACCGCAAAGGTCAGCCTACCCGAAATCTCCTACAATCCCTTAGGACCTACGAAAGAGAAGACGGGACAGAGAAAGCGCTTCATACGGGATCCGCAAGACACTCTTTTAGCAAACACTTTATATAGCCAATGCAAATTCCAACAATGGATATCACAAGCTCAGAACGGTTGCACAACAAAGGTATAAAATTGGTCCACTACAGACCGAATTCTAGTACAAATATTCACTCGACGTAAACTTTATGTACAAGCCTACAATGGCTGCCAAACTCACTCAAATGGGGCATTTAGTCTTTGGCATGCCCTTTACATGCTTTACAAGCTATAACAAACCAAAAGGGACATGGACACGCATAAGCATTTCACCGAACAAGCCGTTTACAATTTGTCCGTGACAGCATGTCCTAGAAATTGGCATGTTCCGAATGTGCTTTTTCTATCTATTTTACATCCACTAAAATCCGCAGCTGCATAAACTTTCAAATCAAATTTATCAGATTTTGAATGCCATAATCCAAGGTTCGGAGTCCTCTTAAGATATCTAAGGATTCTCTTAATGGCTTTGAAGTGAGATAGTTTTGGATTAGCTTGGAATCTTGCACGTAGCCCCACACTAAACATGATGTCAGGTTTAGTTATAGTGAGATAAAGTAAGCTATCTATCATGCCCCTATATGTTTTTTATCAAAACTTTCTCCATTTTCATCCATATCTAACTTAGTGGAGGTGCTCATAGGAGTGCTAATGTCTTTTGATCCATCTATGTTAAATCATTTTAACAAATCTAATGTATACTTAGATTGATTTAGAAATATGCCATCACTTAGTTGCTTAATTTACAATCCTAAAACGAAATTTAGTTCTCCCATTAGGCTCATCTCAAATTCATCACTCATATTCTTGGCAAATGATTCACATAGTGATTTATTAGAAGAACCAAAAATAATATCATCAACATAAATTTGAACAATAAGAAAATTATTTTCAAAATGTTTAATAAACAATGTAGTATCAACCTTGCTTTAGTGAAATTATTTAAAATTAAAAAAGAACTAAGCCTCTCATACCAAGCCCTAGGGGCTTGTTTTAGACCATATAAAGCCTTAGTTAGCTTAAACACATGGTTAGGGAGAAGAGAATTTTCAAATCCAGGTGGTTGTTCGACATACACTTCTTCAGAAATAAAACCATTTAAGAATGCACTTTTGACATCCATTTGAAATAATTTGAAATCATTACTACTAGCATAGGCAAGGAGCATCCTAATGGCTTCTAATCTTACCACCGGAGCGAAGGTTTCTTCGTAATCGATACCTTCTTCTTGGTTGAAACCTTTGACCACTAGTCTAGCCTTGTTTTTAACCACGATACCACATTCATCTTGCTTGTTTCTAAAGACCCACTTAGTACCAATAACTAAGTGATCATTAGGTCTAGGAACAAGCTTCCATACCTCATTCCTCTCAAATTGATTCAATTATTCTTGTATTGCGATAACCCAAGAATCATCTTTCAAGGCATCATTAATGCATTTTGGTTTAATTTGAGAAAGAAAAGTGACATGGGCACAAAATTTTTAAAAGAAGAGCGAGTTTGAACCCCTTTCGATGCATCTCTATAATTAACTCCTTGGGATGAGCATTTATATACTTCCATTCCTTGGGTAAGGAAGTTTGGGAAGAAGATGCATCCAAGTTGTCATTTTGAGGAGAAGGTTCATTCAAATTCAAATTATCAAAGCCAAAATCATCATCAAAATCCTTTTTCTTAAATTCAGAAATTTCATTAAAAATCACATGAATAGATTCTTCTATAACTAAGGTTCTTTTGTTGAAAACACGAAAAGCCTTAGAAACAGAAGAATAACTAAGAAATATGCCTTCAGTGGATTTTGCATCGAATTTTCCTAAGGCATCCTTTTCATTTAAAATAAAACATTTACAACCAAAAACTTTAAAATAAGAAACATTGGGTTTTTTATCATTCCATAATTCATATGGAGTTTTAGATAGGGATGGTCTCACTAGAACTCTATTCATAACATAGCAAGCCGTATTCACGGCTTCGGCCCAAAAATATTTTGGTAAATTGTATTCATTTAACATGGTTTTAGCCATTTCTTGCAAACTTCTATTTTTCTTTTCCACTACTCCATTTTGTTGTGGATTTCTTGGAGTAGAGAAGTTATGGTTACATCTGTTTATTTCACAAAAAATTTGGAAGTCATGATTTTGAAATTCACCTCCGTGGTCACTTCGAATCGATGAGATCATAAAACCTTTTTAATTTTGAGTGAGTTTACAAAATTTAGAGAAACATTTGAAGCAATCATTTTGTGAGCCAAGAAGTAGGTCCAAGTGTATCTACTATAGTCATCCACAATTACAAAGGCATATTTGCTACCTCCTAGGCTTGTTATGTCAATTGGTCCAAATAAGTCCAAATGGATCAATTGCAATGGTCTAGTAGTGCTAATTTGATTTTTTGATTTGAAACTAGTCTTTATTTGTTTTCCTAGTTGGCATGCATCACATACCTTATCCTTAACAAATTTCATATTTGGGATACCTCTTACTAATTCTCTAGATGAAATCTTATAAATTAGTTTCATGTTTGCATGACCTAATCTCCTATACCACAGCCAAGCATCATCATTCAAAATCGAAAAATATATTTCATTACTTAATTCATTAATATTTATGGTATAGACATTGTTTTGTTTTAAAACAATCATGGATATGTCATTGTTGGGTTTTTCAATAATGCAAACATTAGATTCAAATCTAACAACATAACCTTTATTGCATAATTGGCTAATGCTTAAAAAATTATGTTTTAAACCATCAACTAGCAATACATCATCAATTGAAAAACTTAATTTGTTACCTATGGTTCCCTTGCCAATGATTTTACCCTTGTTGTTGTCTCCGAAGATGACATACCCTTCTTCTTTGCTAGTGAGCATAGAGAAATGAGATGGATCTCCGGTCATATGCCTTGAGCATCCACTATCAAGATACCATTTCTTGCTCTAGCTTATGAGTTTGTCTACAAAAGAGGATAGTTTTTAGGTACCCATTTGATTTTGGGTGCCTTACAAATTGATCTACTTAATTTGTAATTCAACATTGAATTGTATATGGTTCCTTTAGGAACCCATATCAATTTTTGTGAACTAAATTTCTTGAATGGACATTTGTAAGCAACATGTCCCGTTTTACCACAAAAATTACATTTCAAGTGGGGTGATACATGCAATGTGGGTCCTTTAATGAAGGTGGTAGGATTTTGGTGAGATCCACTCACAAATCCGATTCCACTCCTATTTCCGACGTGACCCTTGTTAGCAAGGATCATGTCCAAGCCCTTGCTACCGACCTTAAACTTGTTTAGGGTCTCTTTGAGTAGCAAGTTCTCCCTTTTTGCTGCTTCTAAGTGTTCACACTTAGAGCATGGGGGTAGAGAAGGGGTTTGGAGAGTATTGAATTTATTTTGTAATAAAGCATGCTCTTTCTTAAGCAAATTGAACTTCTTACTAAGAGTTCTACATTCATCAAATAACTCATAAAAAGCGATAGAAAGTTCATCGAAAGATAACTCTTCATTAAATAACTCACTAACCTCTTCTCCTAATGCCATTAGCGCGAAGTTGGCCTCCTCTTTGTTGCTAGCTTCTTCAACCTTGGAGTCACTTGAATCATCCCACGTGGGCTTCAAAGCTTTCTTCTTCTTGAATTGCTTCTTCTTGGCTTAAGGGCATTCATTCTTGAAGTGTCCCGGCTTCTTGCATTCGTAGCAAATAACTTAGTCCTTTTTGTGTTCAAATTTATTTTTTGTGTCATTTTTAAATTTATTCTTTTTTATAAATTTCTTAAACTTTCGAGTCAAAAATGTAATGTCATTGTCACTGTCCTCATCACTTGATGTTCCTTTCAAGTGGTCTTCTTGTGTTCTAAGTGTCATATCCTTCCTGCTCTTTGGAAGGGGGTTCTCAAGCTCTTCATGAGCATGGCACGTCATCTCATAGGTCATTAGAGACCCAATAAGTTCTTCAAGCGGAAATATTTTAAGATCCTTGGCCTCTTGAATGACCGTAACTTTTAGATCCCAACTCTTTGGAAGGGATCTTAAAATTTTAGTTACCAACTCAAAGTTAGAAAAACCTTTACCAAGAGTTTTAAGTCCATTGATGATATCCGTAAAGCGGGTGTACATGTCTCCAATGGGCTCATTTGGTTTCATCCGAAAAAGTTCATAAGAATGCACAAGAATGTTGATTTTGGACTCTTTCACTCGGCTAGTGCCTTCACGAGTGATTTCAAGAGTGCGCCAAATATCAAATGCCGATTCGCAAATAGAAACCGGATTAAACTCATTTTTATCAAGCGCACAAAATAAGGCATTCATAGCCTTTGCATTGAGAGCAAAAATCTTCCTCTCCGACTCATTACACTCATTCATCGGAAGAGAAGATTTTGCAAAGCCATTTTTAACAATGTTCCAAAGTTCGAAGTCCATAGAAATGAGAAAAATCCTCAAACGAGTCTTCCAATACTTATAATCCGACCTATTAAACATAGGCGGACGAGTAATGGAGTGACCCTCTTGCATACCGGAGTAGGCCATCTCTCTTGGGTTTTAAACTAATATGAGAGTAAACCTTGCTCTGATACCAATTGTTAGGATCGAAAAGGCACTAAGAGGGGGTGAATTAGTGCATCAGATTAAAAACGTAACTTTGAAGCCGATTCGTATAAAGACAAGTTCGTCGGAAGATTTCAATTCGATGAAAGAGAACTTGTAAGAAGTTGCTTGAGTAAATAAAACAGCAAGGAACTAAACAATTTGCAGCTAAGTAATGAAATAATTCAGAAATGTAAACACACACATTCATGAACACAATAATGTATAGTGGTTCGGTCAAATGACCTACATCCACTCTTGAAGCCTTCACGATGAGGCTCCGCACTTCCACTAGCAATCCTTTGAAGGGGAAGGACCAATACCCCTTTTTTATAACCCTTTACAAGAAGTTCACACTCTTACAAGATTTCTCAAGAAGAAGAAGGAGGTGAACACTTAGCAAGAACAAGACTTTTCAAAGACTTAAAACCAAGATTTTAACTCTCAAAGGGTGCACTTTCAGCTGAGAAATGGGGGGTATTTATAGATCCAAAATGGATTCAAAATTGGGCTCCAAATTTGAAATTAAATTTGGAATTCAGTTCGGCGGTGCTACACTTTGTCAATCAATGGTACCATTGTCAATCGCTAGATGACATTGTACAAAAGCAATGCTACGCTGGAGCAAGCGGTGCTACATGCCGAGCAACGTGGCGAGCGGTACTACGCTTACCGACACCATGCGGTAGCACCGCCAAAGACACGCGGTTTCTACTGCTTTAGCCCATTCGACTTTCTTTGAATGGGCCTTGTTCAAGGCCCAAAAAGCCCAGTAAGGGCCCGATTGGCCCTTACCAATTTAGAGCAAGATTAATTCGAAATCCTTGCCCTAAGTACGTGTTAACTACGAAATTAAAACATAATTAACAGCGATTTAAATCGACATTCTTCAAGTCTTATTCCGGCGAGCTTTTCAATGAGACTTCGGCGGTCCTCCGATATTTCCCTCGGATTTCTTCCGGCGGGTTCCCAGCATGCTCCCGGCTTATATGTCACGCTCAACGAGTCTTCGACAAGCTTTCGAACCTTCTCGGCAAAGTTCCGTGAACCTTCAACGATCTTTGCGACGAACTTCTGAAAACTTCGACAAGTCCCTAATTCGATCTTGGTTGGTTCCGGCAACACTTCCAACGATCCTTCGGACTTCCGATGAACTCTTGAACACTGGACGGACTTGACCTCGGCAAATCACTTTATGTTTCTGACCCTTCGTAGTTAATCCTGCACACTTATCTTTGACAATATAGATTAGAACAAATATTTAATCAATTGATTTTATCATCAAAATCCGAGATTCAACAATGCATCTTCACTCGAGTTATTCCTCCGCCCTTGCCAACGTAGTCACAATAAATATATTACCAATGATGACGGTTTCCATTTATATTTCTAACACGAGCCCAAGCGTCACCATGTGGCTATTTCTTTGGTGTCATGATCCTACCAAATTTAAATCAAATAAACTATAAAGTATAAATAATTTGATCAAATATGGATCAAATTACGATAAAATCATCATTAGATACACTAATCACCTAAGTAACATAGTTAATTACTCAATATTTACTTTTCTTTCAACACTATAAATATGTCAAACACCCTAATAAGTATTAAAGATAATAAATTAACCTAAAATCAATCAAATTTTAATTAAATTATTATTAAAATAACTAATCATATCATTAAATAACTTTAATAAAACATAATTAAACCTATTTTACCATCATAAATATGTGAAATACATAAAAAAGAAGTATTAAATACGTAATTTTGATCAAATATAGTTCAAATTATGATAAAAATCATTATTAGATACAATAATTACATGATTAACATAGTTAATTACTAATTAGTTACTTCTCTTTCAACACTATAAAATGTTAAATATCCTAATAGCTATTAAAGATATTGAATTGATATAAAATCAATCAAATTTTGTTAAATCATCAATAAAATAACTAATCACACATTCAATAATTTTAATAAAATATAATTTAACTTGTTTTACTATCATAAATATCTTTCAATATTTAATATACATAAAATATAAATATTTGACCTATTAAACTTTTAATTTTAAATTAATCAATATTAAATATACTAATCATAATATTAAAAAATTTAATTACTCTCTAATTAAAGAAAAAGAATACATACCTGAGTAAAGTTTAGAAAAGCAGAAAAAAAGTGTTTGAAATTATGTAAGAGAGTATGAGAGTGAAATGGAATGAAATAGAAAGGAATAAAAATTTAAAAATATACGAGAAAAAGCTCTAACGATCAATTTGACCATTGGAGTACTGTTACCAATCGATAACAATCGATTTCGATCGTTACCGAGCTGTGTCGGATGGTAATGGTTAAAATTTTGATCGTTACCGTTCAATATATCGATATTAGATGTTCCGTTCGGTAGCGAACAATCCGCGTACCAGTATCATGTCGGACCTGTACGGACCACTCATATCGAGCGATATCATTCGAAATTACATACCATGGCACTACTAGCCAATATCCTTCTTGAAAATTTTATTTGCATCCTAGCTTTTTAAAGAACCAAAATACAAAGAAAGAGAGACGACAAACTAAAAAAAAGTAGTTGAAAGTGAAATTTAAAATAATAAACTAAAATTTTCAAAATATTCTATATACTGTTTGGAATATATATTTTCCCATGTATGGAATACTTTTGGTTTCCTTATTGGAAAATGAATATATATGCTAAACAAATTAAAAAAAACATACATTGAAAGATGACTAAAAAGAGATAATACCAAAAGAGAAACATGGACTAATTGTGATTCTAAATAGCAGCAGACTTCCCCAGCTAATAAACCATTCTTATCTTCACAATTCTATCAATCTGCAACATAAAACCAACAAGAATATAAGTGTGAATTTTAACACTTTAATAATAGTACAGAAAGTAGGCTAAGTTGAAATAGTTTCATCTTTGCAAGATATCTAAAAAGCTCCGTTTTACTAGGTTCTCACAACAAAGAAATTACAGGATGACAATTCTCACCATTAAACAGTATGCATGGCCACAACATTTAGAAAAGTACAAATCAAGATTCAGGTAAAAAGGAGCAGCTCCTTCTAGACTGAACTAAAGTTCAAATCTCCAACATTTAGAACAGTATGCATGACAAGCAACATAATCGAGATAGAAATACAGTTACACCCTAGTTTTCTCATATCCTGGAAAAGAAAAGCACGATTGACAACAGAATTCATTTTTTGCTGCACTGCTCCAATCCTCTTCAATCTTCTTCTCTCTCTGGAGGAAGACCACAAGGCAACAACATTTTCTGCAAGAAAAGCCGTTATATCACCACCCAGCAATCACACAGTCAAAAGAAAAATTTAGAAAACCACTGAACAAAATGCATAGTTTATACTAATTACGAAGATGGATCTTATCATCCTCAAATATTTCATAGTATATTTCTTATAGCAAAAGAGATGTTATCTAATGCCAAAAGTATTGATCTACTGTTCATACTTAAACCAAATTATTGGTTATTTTTATCAAGGCAAAAATTTATTTTTTTATTGAAAGGATGATAAGATGAAAGCCCAAAGAAGTGAGAAGTTTTAACTTCTTTCTAATAAAAAACAATTTAGTCAGTGTTAGTAAGATATAGTTGACAAAATAGTAACAAAATATTTCATAGTATGTTTCTCATAGCAAAAGAGACGTTATCTAATGTCATAAGTATTGATCTATTGTTCATACTTAAACTCAATTGTTGTTTTTTATTTCTTTTATCAAGGTGAACTTTTGTTTTTTTATTGAAATGATGATAAGATACAAGCCCAAACAAGTGAGAAGTTTTAACTTCTGTGTAATAAAAAAACAACTTAGTCAGTGTTAGTAAGATATAGTTGACAAAATAGCAGAGGACAAAAATATTTTTAGTAGGCTTGAGAAGAAAGAACACCAATTATGTAAAAAAGAAGATTTAACTGATACAAATGAATTAATATTTTACTAATTTACCTACAATATTTTAAATCCAATTTCACAAACAAAACAAACCAACCCTATAAAGATTATAACAGGCTTGAGAAAAGAACAATTATGTCCAAGAACAGATTTAACCAATGACGATCAAATTAAAGATTGATCAATAAAATTTTGAGTATAATCTCTCTCAAACAAACCAAGCAAGCCCCATAAAGTCCTAACAGGCACGAGCAGAGAACACAATTATGTTCAAAAGTACTTGTAATAGATTACGATCGAATTAATGATCCATCTACACAATTTTGAATTTGATCTATCTCAAACATAATAAACAAATCCTAAGTGAGAATATGTTCAAGTTAGTTATCAATTGTGTTTTCCAATTCCATCCGTCATATTGCAACATTCAAAATACTGCGATGGTCCTAACATGGTGACAAATTGTATATGGTTTGAAAATTTGGATTCACTAATCTTGTGAAATATGAAAACCATTGATTGAACATGTTTATTAATACTTTATTGCAAGGTATACAATTTCGAATGATACCGCTCGGTACAAGCGGTACGTACCGATCCGACGGGATACCGGTACACGGACCACCTGCTACCGGGCGAAACGCTTAATATCGCCCTGTATCGGATGATACAGGGATATATTGGACGGTAATGGTCGAAACCGCCCGGCACAATTACCGATTGGTAACAGTACTCCAACGATCAAATTGATCATTGAAGCCCTTTCTCATGTGTTTTTAAACTCTTCTTCCCCTCTATTTCACTCTATTTCACTCCATTTCACTCTCCTACTCTCTTAAACAATCTCAAACTCTTTTTTTCTCACATTTGCGCTCTCCTAAACTCTACAAAACAACAATTTGTGAATTGAATCGAGGCTAATTTGGAAAGATTAAGAGGAAAAACTTTCTAATCAAAAGATATGTATTCTCCTTCTTTAATTAGAGAGTAATTAAGATCTTTAATATTATGATTAGTGTATTTAATATTGATTAATTCGAAATTAGAAGCTTAATAGGTCAAATATTTATATTTCATGCATATTAAATATTGAAAGATATTTATAATAGTAAAATAAGTTTAATTAGATTTTAAAAATATTGAATGTTGTAATTAGTCATTTTAATGATGATTTAATCAAAATTTGATCGATTTAATGTCAATTCAATATCTTTAATACTTATTAGGATATTTAACATATTTATAGTGTTGAGAGAGAAGTAATTAGTTGATAATTAACTATGTTAATCACGTAATTAGTATATCTAATGATGATTTCATCATAATTTGAATTACGTATCTAATGCTTCTTTTATGTGTTTCACATATTTATGATGATAAAATAGGTTTAAAGTTATTTAATGCTATAATTAGTCATTTTAATAATGATTTAATCAAAATTTGATCGATTTTAGGTCAATTTAATGTCTTTAATACCTATTAGGGTATTTAACATATTTATAGTGTTGTAAGAAAAATAATTAATAGATAATTAACTATGTTAATTAGGTGATTAGTATATCTAATGATGATTTTATCATAATTTAACCCATATTGAATCAAAATTATGTATTTAATGCTTCTTGTATGTATTTTATATATTTATGATGGTAAAATAGGATTAGGTAGGTTTTATTAAAGTTATTTAATGATGTAATTAGTCATTTTAATGATGATTTAATCAACATTCAATCGATTTTAGGTCAATTAAATATCTTTAATATCTATTAAGGTGTTTGACATATTTATAGTGTTGAAAGAAAAATAATTAATGGGTAATTAACCATGTTAATCATGTGATTAGTGTATTTGATGATGATTTTTTCATAAATTGACCTATATTAGATTAAAATTATGTTTTTAATGCTTCTTTTTTGTATTTAACATATTTATGATGGTAAAATAAGATTAGTTATATTTTAATAAAATTATTTAATGTTGTGATTAGTGGTTTTTAATCGATATATGATTAATTTAATATATTTATACTTTATAGTTTATTTGATTTACACTTGGTATGATCATGGCACCAAAGGAACAGCCACATGATGATGTTTAGGCTTATGCCAAAAAGATAGATGGGAACCATCATCATTGGCAATGTATTTATTGTGACTACATTGACAAGGGTGGAGGAATAACTCGGGTGAAGATGCATTTGGCTGACGGATATCCTCATGTTGCAAAATGCAAGAAAGTTTTGGAGGAGATTCGTAAATTTTTTCACTCTTGATAAATGATATATCTTGGCAAGAGGTCCGCACCAGATATTGTTGATTTTGATCCACAAGCCTATCCTCCACAAACAGCAAAACAGATACGGATTGACGATACATACACAAAGGAAAAGAAGCGAGATATTGGGAAGACAATTTCAAAATGGTTTAACTTCCATAAGATTCTAGCCAACACAGCCCAAGGTCTATATTATCATAACATGATCTCTTCTATTCAAAAGTCTGGCACTGGGATCCTGTTGAATCTCATATTTTGATGATGAAACAAATTGATAGTGTTTATGATCTAACTGCGTTTTGAGTGACGCAGGACTACCTTCGATCAGGATTAGATACTTGAAGCACGAAGAATCGACATTAGGCCGCAGGAGAATATGTCAGAAGATTGGACGTCGAGCCGGAGGATCGGTCAACATATCGACAGAAGGCTTCAAGCCATAAATTCGGACATCGGGCTAAGAAGAGCGAAATTGCGCCAAGAAGATCGAAGTTACGGAGGTCAACTGCCGATCGGGCAATAGGCCACAAGAGAGAACGATGCGCCTAAGAATCAAACGAAGCGTCAATGGACCAATGACATACCGAACAACAATTGATTCAAAGCTTTGTAATAATTGTTTAGATCGAAGTAGGTTTAAGATGAAATTGAGTTAGAATTAGGCCAACTCAATTAGGGGCCAACTGAGCCCGAATCAGGACTATGTTGGGTCGGGTGAAAGGCCCAAACAGTGACCTGGAGCCACGTTAGGTGATGGCACCGCTAGGGTTGGCGATGGAACCGCCTGACGGCTCGACCTCCAAGGTTGAGTCTAGGCGGTGGTACCGCCAGTATCCGAAAGACCCGAGATGGGATTGGTATTAGCTCCAAATTTGAATCTATTTGCAGCCTATAAATACCCCTATCATCCCTGGTTAGAACACACAAGCACAAAGAACTTAAAAGTGTGAAAACCCTGTAGAAATCATTTTGAGAGATCCTCTTCTCTAGTTATAATTTACAATTCTGTTTAGAGAGGAGTGAGTGCTTGTAAAAGGTTTTCACCTAAACCTATGAAAAGGAGAAGAGGGTTGTAAGGGTAGTTAGTCTTCGCCCACATGAAAGAAGATTGCTAGTGAAAGCCGATAGCCTCGACGAAGGAGGAATCAAGAGTGGACGTAGGTCGGATGACCGAACCACTATAAATCGATGTGCACTTTCCTTTTGCTCTTCATTATCATTGCTATTACTTCTTGAGTTATTTGTTTATCACACTTAAAGTCAAGCACACTTTCAATATTATTTCCTATACGACTTTCATCGAAACGAATTTTTCATCATACGAACCGAATAATTTTCCAAAATCGAACGTTTTTACAACTGCACTAATTCACCCCTCCCTCTTTCTACTGGACTCGATCCTAACAATTGGTATCAGAGCCACGACATTTCTCATTTGGATTAACACCCAAGAGAAATGACTCTTTTCAACTTTAAAGAGGGTCATTCTATCATTCGTCCTTCCATGTTCAATGGGATGGACTACACTTATTGGAAAACTTGAATGAGAGTTTTCTTGCTTTCCTTGAATCTTGATTCATGGAATATTGTCGAATACGATTTTTAACAACCCTCGAAACCTGTGAATGAATGGACGACTTTTGAGAAAAAAATTGTTTTCCTTGAATATAAAGGCTATGAATGCATTGTTTTGTACCTTGGACAAAAATGAGTTTAATCAGATTTTTATTTACAAAACGGCTTATAACATTTGGCATACACTTGAAATCACACACGAAGGCACTAGTAAAGTTAAGGATTCTAAGATAAATCTTTTGATGCACGATTTTGAACTTTTTCGAATGGTACCAAACGAAACTATTGATGATATGTACACTCATTTCATGGATGTCATTAATAGTTTGGAAAGTCTTGGTAAATATTTTTCTAATTCCGAACTTGTAAACAAAATTTTAAAATCTCTTCCAAAAAGGTAGGATCCGAAAATAACGACAATACAAGAAACAAAAGATTTAAACATTTTTCCATTTGAAGTACTTATTGGCTCATTGATGATATATGAAATGAGCTTCTTGAAACATGATGAACATGAGAACCATCTTCCAAAGAACAGAAAGGATTTGGGACTTCAAACAATAGAATACCACTTGAGTGATGATGAGGATGATGACCTTGAACTTATGACTATAAAATTTAAAAAATTCATAAAAAAAGAAACTATGAAGAAAAATAAACTTAAAAAGAAAAAGATGCCAAAGAATAAGAAAACATTCCAAGAAGAATCAAGTGCATCCGAAGGCGAGATGACGAATTATGCTTTGGCAACTTTCGACAACAAGGTAAGCAACCTAACTAAAACTCCTTTGCTTTATTATGAAATCACTTGATGCCTTTCATGAGTTACTTGATTTAGTTTGTAAAAAATAAAAAATTTATTTTGCAAAAATATATCATGCTTTTCCTTTTAGTGTTTTTTTAAATTAAAAATTATGAATGATAATTGTATGTTTTATGATAATGATTGTACACCAAATACAATATATATTTTGATGATTTTTATATCACTTTTCCATAATGCATGATTTTGGCATTAAAAAACTAAGACATGCTTATATGAAATCATGCTTAATAATTTTAATGATGTAATGTAAATGTTAAATATTTGTATTATGCATAAGGATTTGAAGTAATAATCTTATGTTTTGAAATAATGTATTTTTGGTCTTGATGACGAAACTTGTGTTTCGATTTTAAACATGATGCTTGACTTTTGTATAAAAAACTTAAGTATGTCTATATAAAATCAAAGCACATAAATTGAAACATATAAAAAAAAGGAAGATGTATTATTATGATAAATCGAATCTTTTGTTTGAAGGTGACGAATATTTGACGTGTTATATTTTTGGCCTTAATGATCTTTATAACGAAATTTATCTTTCGGTCTTGAACATTGATGCATGGTTTTATTTGACATAAAAAGACAAAGGCATACTTATATGAAATAAATCACTTGAATTGAGACTAAAAAGAAAATACATTTCTCTCTAATGTTTTAGCGATTTTTCATTAAGAGATTGATGAATCTAGTTATGTTATTTTATGAATCTCTAGAAAGTGATTTTGATGATTTGATGATTTGAATTTGAATGAGTTTTATCGTAATCATGATCTTGATTTCTAGAAAGTTATAAAATGAAATCTTTTATGATCTCTTTCACTAAAGAAGAACAAAACTTGACTCTTTCACATGATATTGAAACTTATTTTATATGAATCAAGATCCTTGTTCTCTTATGATTAAAATAAAGCTTTATTGATATCATGATCTTGAATTCTCGAAATTATAACTTATAATTTTCTTTATGAATCAAAATCCTTTATATCTTTTCGTTATTTGCTAAAACGGAGATTTGTTGAAATGATTCATGGACTTTTGGAATTGTGACTTGATTTTTCATTCATTTATATGATGGTTGAAATTTTTATATCTTTGAATTCTTCTCTTCCCTTTCATTTTTTCCTTTAATAACAAAAGGGGGAGAAAGAAAATTGCTAGCATCTTAAAGAGAACCTTTAATGTTAACTTGAATATTAAATTGATTTTCAAAACTTGATTTTGATGATTAAATCATGGATGTAAATTATTGATACCCTATTGATCACTCTTGATAAATATTTATCTTTATTGATTGTCATGATTTGAAAATTCATGTAAAGGGAAAAGAATTACGACAGTGTACTCTTCCCTTCTTTTTGACAAAAACAAAGGGGGAAATAGCTTGCTAGCTTGCACTTCTCAAAAGAGAAAAAAAGATCTTGCTATCATGAACACCATAAAAAATTACAAGCTTGCAATCTCAAGAGAAACAAAGTGCTATCTTGCCTATCATAAGAAACAAAAGTGCACACTTATACATCTCAAGAAGCAAGTAATAAATTACTATACTTGCACATCCTTAAAACTTGCTATGCTTGTATGTTATAAAGTGATAAAATTGCTAGCTTATATGATGTAAAATTTGTATATCTTCAAAACACTTGTTAGATGCAACTTCTCTTTTTTGTTGATGACAAAGGGGGAGAAGTATATTGATGATCATGCATTGTATGATATATTAAACATTTTAATTTTACATGATTTATTCAAATTTTTGAAATTTAAATTGTCTATCAATATGGCATATTGATAGAGGGAGTTAAGGTTAACTCCGTTATCAATTAGTTATCATCATTAAAAAGAGAAAAATTGTTGAATCTCGGATTTTGATGATGAAACCAATTGATAGTGTTTATGATCTAACTGAGTTTTGAGTGACGCAGGACTACTTTCGATCAAGATTAAACAATTGAAATAGGAAAAATCAACGTTGGGCCGAAGGAGAACATGTCAGAATATTGGACGTCGAGCTGGATGATTAGTCGACGTATCGGCAGAAGGCTTCGGGCCATGGATTCGGGCATCGGCCCAAGAAGAGCAAAATTACGCCAAAAAGATTAGAGTTACGAAGTTATATTTTTTGCAGTCGAGTGATGGCTACAATTTAGAGGGGATACACCACATTTAAGGAAGATTGTCGTTCATATACTTTCACAGACGACAACATCTAGTGGTTGCGAACGTAATTGGTCAACATTTGCATTTATTCACACAAAGGTCCACAACAAACTCTCGTATAGACGGTTAAAGAAATTGGTATATGTCCATTATAACATGCAACTAAGGTTGCGATGTGCTGAGCTGGATAAAGAGCCAGAGGAACCAGATATTGATCCCATCAACCTCCAATTCTATAACGAATATTCAGAGCTGATGTTTGATTGGGTTGAGGCAGTAGAAAACCAAGAGGATCCTTTACTTGATGAGGCGGAAGATCCTCAGCGTCCTTCGCATTTTATCACCGAGGCAATAGAAGAAGAAGAAGAAGAAGCACAACCTTAACATGTGAAAAATCTCCCTCGATCACAACGTGGCAGAAGCACATCGAGTCAAATTGCTTGAGAAACTACAAACACCTAACAGTCACAGTCGTCGGCCCAACGTGCAAAGGCAAAGGGGAAGGCAATAACATCAGCCGCATCGTTAGAATGAATCAAGTCAGGCGACGAGACACCTTCATAATCGCATTCAGCAACTCGCTCGATCTAAAGACATGATAGCAAAAGGGATAGCAGTGCCTCGACGGATGATGACGACGATATAGGGCAGTCGTTGGTCTCATCTACACAACTTGAGGGTGATGCATGGACCAAGGACATACCACCCAAGATTCAGATCATGGAACTTGACAAGGTTATGGTCAAGTTTATGCGTGAAAAGGGAAGGGGAAAGCAATGGATGAATTTGAGCAGATGCGACAGAGCCTACATGATGTAGATACAGAATGAAGCTCATCGTATTCACAGTCGTCGTATTATGAAGAATCATATGGTCAACAGCAGTATGGTGATGGTCACACTTCTTCGTGCAACAGCATGATACAAAACAGTAGATCAATAGCGCAAATAGAAGCTCTAACATTCACGAATATATGCCTCAGGAGCTGCCTCGAACAAATATGATTCATGACGATCAGCCTACGATCATCACCACATTGATGCACCAATGGCATACGGTGTATCAATACACTATGTCATGGGATCAATTTCATGATTAGATCCAACAAATATATCATATTGATATACAGATGTATAGGATCGAGGACCTCGATCCACCACTCGTGGAGATCCGTCGTTCGTTTTAGTGGTAGAATTAGCAATCAGGTATATCTACATATTTAATTATTTAATTCATTTGAATTTTAGAGTTTATATTGTAACAAAATAGTCTAACAATTCAAATGATTTTTCAATAGATATTTTAATATTTACATAAGGACAATCTCTAATGGACTGAAATACGAATCTTACACAAGACTAATCCTCAAAGTTCGTAAAAGATGTGATACTATTCTTACTTAATTTACATTGATTTTATTAAATTTATACTATTACTATATTTATTTCTAACTTAAAAACCCTATCCTAACATTTTTTTCAAGTATTTTCGGAGGATTTTTCACCTAAATTAAGTGTACTGCTTTCGATACACGGTACCGTACCGTACCGAGCAAGTATCGAAACATCGGTATGGTACGGTATTTCAATCCTTATTTTATTGCATTCGCAAAAGCTTATTTTGTTCAATTTAACTAGAAATGCTACTTAAAACCAGGTATGGGATCAACTCATGTGATTGGGACCACCATAACATGACAAGCATAAAGCATCTCTATAGAACATGCAACTCCATAAGTTGTTTCTTTTCAATGATATCCTAACTGGTGAGCTAGCCAGGAGTTTCAGACTAAAGTCCGCTGGTTATGACGAAAAGCCAATTACAGGTACCATAACCTGAAATAAGGCTAATCAGTGTTCATTAACTTTGATTATAGAGCAGCAATTGAAATTCCATTTGCTAGAAAATGCTGGAAGCATCAAACCAATAAGCTGAAATTAAGTAGTGGAAAATAATGACCAACTTGTTAAACTTATTTGTTATGTAAAAATAAAAGAAGGAAAACAACATCAAAATTTCAAAAAAAATTACAAGTATAGCATGAATGCTACTTAGGAAATAATTACATGCAAGCTTTCCTGGAAGATGTCACAGATCAATATTGATGAACCAAAGCAACAGAAAATTTCTCATAGTTATTATTAATACACAACAAATAAAACTAATCCAGAGAATCACAACTCACCCATTTCTGCCAAACTACCACATTCTTTTTAAGGTGTGAGAATTCAGTGCATAGCAGCTTCATACTATTACTGACAAAAAATGTAACCCACAGTAAAAAATAATGGAATTGATGCCTTACTTGCATAAAATTGTAGCGTTCCCTTCCAATTGACTCATTTTCAGAAATGGCAAAATATGCCAGGACGGGGTAGTGACCAATATATGATGCATAACTATCACGTTGGATGTTCACTGCCCATTCACTGTAAAATATAGAAAGATTTTATCGAGTCAGATTCAAGAGTTGACCTCACGTATCAAAGAAGAAGAAACAAGTTTGACCAAGATTTGGAAGCTCACAATCTACTCAAGTCAGCATGGCCTGTTCCAACATATTTAGCTTGAAGATGCTCAAGCTGAGAATTGATATTGAATCTGTCGCTAGCCTGAATACAGCAGAAATTTTGTGGATATTAAGTCACAAAGAGAAATAAGCCAGAAAGAGCAAGTGATTACTCAACTAAATCCTGGTTATATATATATAACGTAAATTTAAAAGTTTAAGAACAAACATTACTGTAATTCTCCTAACATGATAAATTAAAATACTATGGCACTGGACAATGGAAGTTAGTAAATCAAATGTTTCAATACGCCAGGCAGGAAGCAATCCATCTAATCTATCAATCTTCTAAGATGCTTTTAACTCGGAAATGAAATCACTGTTATGGCCAGTTCTAATCCGAATAACGAAAACTGTAAAATCATCTCCACCCAGAATGCTTTCGAGCATCGAAATTTAGACACCTCAGGAACTAAAAATCAAGCATTTCATAACCGTATATCAACATTCTTGCAACTCTGAGTGATCATAAAGCACTCGTAAAGGCATAAAAGTACCACCTAAGTCATTCATCAGCCAAATTGTCAGACTTGCCTGACCAATTATCTGGTGAATTTTACCAAAAGCAACGATGAAAATACTTCATACCAAACCTAAAGAGCAACAAGATCGAGAAAAGTTCTATCAATTCCATCCGTAAGAACTAAGGCGGGGAGTAGAGATCGCAATGGATACCTTCAAATCCATCTTCTGTTCTCTTCGCGGGGGGTGCCGGTAGCGGAGATCGGCCTGCGAGGCGAGAAGGTTCGAGGTTAGGGTTCTCCCTCAGTGCTTTTGAAGGCGACGGACTTCATCAAACCCCGCTCTGATCGTGGGGAGCAGAAAAGGGGAAATCAAAATCGCGAATCTTGAAGCAATATCAACGCCCAATATTAGATGACACGATTGAGTTGGCACCTCCGTGGAATTATAAATCTAATGAAATCAGATTCCTTTCAAACAGGTTATTTTGCACACGAGGTGTACTATTTAGAATCCTGTTGGTAACTCTCTTACTATTGATAATTCTTTAAAAAATAATAAAATAATATTTTATAATTTATAGTCCCACTAATGCTGATTTTTTTTTTTTCTAACAACCCTGTGATCACCACATTACACATCCTGGTATTGTCGATGCTCCCTTAGTTTGCATTTCCTATTATGCATCTTAGCATCATCAATGCTCTCTTGGTTTGCATTTTAACATTTTAGAAATATTAAAAGTCAATTTAGAAATATTAAAAGATTTCAAGATAGGATTGTTAATAGAAATAAGGGGTTATAAATAGCAATAAAAAAAATTATTGCTAATCTTAATATTGATTTCGAAATTTATAACTCAAACACAATAAAAATTAGTCATTTCAAAATTGATTTCAATTTTGTTGTGTTTCCATTATTCTTGCCCATTTTGATTGTGACGACGATCCAAACGTCTGAATCAGAAAGGCAAAATAAGTAGATTCTAAATTCAACCTAAAGTGAGGATGAAATGAGATTTCTATACTCCAAACAGAAATGACTAAATAAAATTAATAAATAATTTTGAAATGATTAGTAATCCCGAAAACTTAAGCATTTAGGAAAAAGAAAACTAAACAACAGATGAAATAAGGGACAGATACATACTTGAAATACCATGATAAAAAATTTGATCGAGTGATCTAAAATAAATAAATTGTTAAGAAAACAGAAGATCCAATATATATATATAGGTATCATATATAATATATATATATATTATATATATATATATATATATATATATATATATTAGGTTCAACAAAAAAAATTATCAGCCAAAACAAAAGATGGTTTGAAACAATCTTTGTTCAGATACATTTAGATTAACTGTGCCACCCACATAATTTGCATCACAAGCTGCCAGCTTGAACAAAGGAGGCCCTCAAATCCAAAACCAACTTATGCAAGTATATCATCGACAAAACCAATTACAAAAATACAACCGAGTTTATTCATCCAGAGGCATCCATTCCAGTTCTAATTCAATCTCTCCAGACTCCACATTCTGTAGCTTCAGGAGTACCTCCTGCTTTATCTTTCCATCTACAATGTTGACGATGCTGTCTTTGACGAGAGCGTTGTCACTTGTTTTCAGCCACTTCCCGATCTGCATGTTTGCAAGGAGCTCAGAATCCCCGAAAGCCATCGTGGCGGTGATCATAGGCTGTAGGTCGATCTCTGCCTCACCCATTATGTCATCAGCAGATAAAACGTCGTGGTCGTATACTTGCTATTAAGAGGAGAAAAACTGATGTTACAGCATCTTCATAAGCAATTGTCCATGGCAAACTACCATTATATAGTTGTCTTAAAACTCATGTGACAGTAAATTCCATAGCAGATCGACAAACTAAGGCATGAACTCAGCTAATATAAGTGAAAAGAATGATAAGAGAACTTCCTAGCAAGCCAAGAAAACATTACAAATCAAAAACTTCAGAAAAAGGAGTGAAGGAAATAAACCCAGAAGCTAAGTCACCACAGATAGCTACACTTCCATGGGTAGACACCAATTCAAAATCTCAGGAGAAAGAAACTTTGAATTGGCTATGATGTTACTCTTCCAGATATTTTGTTCCATGCAATTTCACGCTGCATGAAGCATATCAAGAATTTGGAACAAAAAACGACAGCAACTCAAGCAGTGACCATTTTATAATCAAATATGGTATTAAATTGATAGGCTCAATGGAAGGAAAAACATGAAACAAAATATAAACACTAAACCAGAGAGAGAGAGAGAGAGAGAGAGAGGCTGTCATATATGGTGGCTGTCATATATGGTGGTGTAAGAGAAACTCATGATTATGAATATGTAGACAAATAGGCCATATCTATCTTTTTTTTGTGAGAGTACCATTTCACAGGAACAAAAATAACTCATGACAAGATTTTGAAAGCAAATAGTGAATATCTAACTTTGCTTGAACAACTATCATTGCACCCACAAAAAAAAGAAAGAAAATAAATAAAAATCATGAGTTAAAAATAAACAACTGAATCTTCATAAATACCACCATGTATGTACAGAACACAGAAAATAATAGTTTATATTAACTAACCAACTTCAGAGCCCCATAGCGTTGTGGTATTGAAAACTTGAGCTCTTCATTCCAGACTGGGTTCAGGTTGCTTTTCTTTACTGTTGTCTGGGCTTTCTGAAACAATGAGAAATTCATACACAGTTGAAGATAGATCATAAAGCAACTCAACCTCATAAACACTTTTCGCTTTAACTAAACATAACCAATTTAACCACTTTGAATAAGCAAGGATTCATGCTTATTAACAACAGTTCACCTGCTGCCCAAGTATCAAGACAACATATGGATCACTAGTTAGCATATCTCTAACAGCCAAATTCGAACCTCGGACTATTTTGACCTTCAAATTTCCAAGGAATTGTCCCATCTCTTCCTGTCATTGTCCCAAAAACCTCTTCATTAGAGTACCGACAAAGATAAAGCTAGCTGACAGAAGTACCTAGTATTGATGCAAGAATAGTCACAATAAATGCATATCTATAAGATGCGGAAAACGGAAAACAGAAAACAGAGGTGTCAAGAACTCATGGAAGTTTCCAAATGGAAATAGGTATGTGACTGCTTACATTTTTCTTTGAACTGTTTGAAGTGACGCTGCAACCCAACTCTTTTCCAGATTCGAGAGTTTGAAAAGACAACTTAGATGACACAATACGCAAGCTTGGTGTCAAGAAGTCTTGCGACACATACTTGGACCTATTGAACCAAAGAAAAAAGTGTTTTTGCATGAGAAATCATCCAAGCATCATGCAGCATAAATCTCTCTACAAAATAATGTACCTGATAAACTTGGTTCGCTCCTCATTACTTGAGTCTGGTTTAGGTTTTGGATAGTCTTTAGGAAGAAAAGCCTCATAAATTGAGTTAGCATAAGAGTTTCCACCAACCTGAATCATGGAATCCATATCGGTTTCAGACCATTCATCCAGTGTCAGAGACAGCACCTGGATGCCAAGAATAGCAAAGGAAAAAAGATCAAAATCCGGAGCACCCAAGTTATCATATTCAGTGTTTAATATGACGTTGATGTTAGTGCAAAAGGTTAGCACCTTATAGGTCAGCAAATGAATGGCAGGATCCATGACAGACAAAGCACCCTCAAGTTAATTTTTTACTTGGGAACTGGAGAAAATCGTACCTATGTGCTTAACAGCTATATCCTAACTCAAAAAACAAACCTAGTCTTTAGCAGGTACCACCAATTTGGCTATAACTTATGTTGTTTAAGATTTGCAGGTCCCAGAAGACCAACCCTGCCTGAAGGCAAGCAGACATGCAGAACCAAAAACATAAGCCAAGCTTGTACCAGGGTCCAAATTACAATTAGTTGAAAAAGGAGTTGATGCTGAAAGAACATATCTAAATTTCATATCCCAGACAATGTAAGTAGGAAGCTGTACAGTGCACATCTGCAGAAATCTTATTGTTCCCATTTTGAAATGATATCAGTCATAAGCATATTTACGTTAAAACTCGGAGACAAGTTCTTCATATGGTGATTAACTCGGTATCCAAAATTTCTACATGTATACACATGAAATTGCAGCAGGATCTGTTAGGCCTCATGCTTTTAAGTAATCATATTCAGAAGCAGTACATCCGAGAAGGGTGAGGCTTGTGCTAGAATTGAAACTTTGTCATCACTCAGACATAATTACGACAGAAAATAAAGTGAAAAAAACAAGTGCCCATAATCTATGAAAAGCCCACACTTTCTAAATGTTAAAGGGCATGGTTAAATAACTGAGCGCTTATAACACAAGTAAATAGATGGATTCATAAGGACAATGAAGATTAATTTAATGCAACATCCAAACAAGGAATACATCAGACGCCTGAAGCTATACCTTTGAAATTTCTGCACCAAGGCTTCTATGGACCTCACTACATTTTAAGCATATAAAAACTCCAATATTAGCAGACCTGTAGCAACGACAACCAATTGTTCTGAAAACCATGCATTTTAAATTGTCAGACATCAAAACATCAACTATATGCATTTGCAATAGAAGTGTCATACTTAAGCTCAACCATTGTTATCTAGATGAATAAAACGACTCTGGCAAAATTGTCACTAAAAGATATTAAAAGCTTAAGCTATAACTTAACATTAGAAACATGGTCTTTCTTCTTTTCTTGAGGGGGTAAACTTTGCATAACTACTGACAATACTAACAGTAAAAAAATCTATATCATAAAATGTTTCATGATAACTGCAGCAAATTGACAATTTACTGCACTCACGCCCATTTTGGATCTGGAGTACAACAATCTGCACAAATGCGATTGTCACTTCTAATCATAAGATCCCTCAGTTTCTTCCATTTACCTGTTATTCAAATAAGAAACTAATTATGACACAAGACAAGAAAATATCTCCTTAAGTTTCAAATATGTTATTGGTAGTTAACAATGAACAAATAGGATGATGTGCAAAGAAGCGTATGCTAGACGAAAACACATGTAGAACTGAGTTATTGATGTTTGAAGCTCTGCATCACACTATTTCATTTGCTTGGTTAATATATATTATTCATGCATGTACACAAAAATGATGATGTTTAACTAATGTGTACAGTACTAACTCTCCAAAGCCTAGTCAATGAATTTTATTAAAGAAAGATCACTCCATGAAATGATTTGAAACTTACCGTGACCACAATCATAACCATGAGCAGCAGTCCTTGGCCCAAGAAGACTATGGCTGTTGAATATTTTCATATACAATCACGACTTTATTAAATAGAAACTCCTACGAATTTCATTTATTTCACCCGGTCATCCATCTCAGACCCCAATGACTTTCTCTAACCAAAGAAATTAAGCTGATGGTTATGCAGCTATGCTTCACTAATGACAAAAGGCGATTGGAGCCTTGATCACAAGGACAATGAATTGCAAAGCAGTGAAAACACTTTTTCCTGGAAAAACAGCTATTTTTTTTCCTTAAAGTCATCCATAATCGAAAAGCACTGAGAAGCTGGCTAACTCATGCACAAAGAAATAACCCAACAGAGTACTTCCACATACACCTCATAAAACAAACTTGATTAGCAGTCATACATTCAGTCAAATAATATTACAAACAATTATTTCCCATCTTAATGTTTCTTCTTAGACTAAGCTTCCCTTGAAAAGAATACCAAATTCCAATGCATCTGATATCTAAATGATGAAGCCTACCGATTCAAATTTAAATTTGTTAGTCTATGGATTATTCAAATTTACTTCATGTACGTAAAACAAGATACTAACGAACTTATCAAGCATGAGCATTTGAAATGAACAGATATTTAAATGTGTACCTGAAACAGGCTTGTCAGGCCTATAGTAGCGATTACTCATTTCTCCACCTCAAAAACACACAAACTTTTGATGTTCAACAGAGGCAACCTTTATTGACAAACGAAAAAGAAAAATCAACAAACCTTCAACAACTAGAAGTCAAACATAGCATCGCATGACAATTTAAACAAGAAAAACACCTTTTTTTAAATACAAAATAAACAACTGTGTCACATGACAGGATCATTGGGTGATGGGAGAAATATCCATTTCTGGACAGATAAATGGACTAAGAAGAGGATACTAGCAGTAGATTTTCAAGATCTTTATCATGACCTCACACAACTATTCAGATAGAACAAAATCGTGATATATTCATACAATTTCTTTGTATATATCGGAGAGGGTGACCGCATAAAAGCTAACAAACAAATTCTCCAAGAAATAAAACGTAGATTACAAACTCGTCATCCGTAGGAACATGTTTGCCACAGCAAAGAAGCATCCCAGATCAGAAACATGATCCAAGAGAACTTTCTTTTCCGGTCCACCCACAGAGAAAAAGGTCAAAACCAGGAGATTTAGTCTCTTCCTCAACCTAAACGACTGAAAAATCATCTACGAAGCTTGAAGAAACAAACTTTAACAAGCAAGAAAAAATCCGACCAGTTTAAAACTCGGAATTCGGATCAGATCATCAAGAAATCAACTACCAGACAGGAACGTCAAAGTGTTCGCAGGAAATCCTCAAAGATATGGCAAGTAGAATAACTTGAGCTTCACATTGCACTTAGCTACGGGGCAACACGATCTTACCGGGGGAAACAAGTAGTGAATTGCGAGATATAAACATCCCTGGATCGAGATCGAGGAGAAGACACGGCTGGCCAAACCCTTTTTATCTTCAGTGCATAGAAATTATTAGAAGGGGTCATTTTACCATATTACTCCTCTAATATTCTCTTATTGACTTATGCAAGACTATGTGAATTATCTTTCAAAGATTCAAAATAGAATGTATTTTATTAATAATTTTAATATAACATATAAATATCCATCAAAATATTATTTTCTAATAAATTTAAAGTATAATAAAAAAAATCAGATTAATTACATCTAATTGTGATGAAAATAATAATAACTAAAATATTCCCAATATTTTTAACGTCATAATTAATATTTAAAATATATTTATATTAATTTGATTTTGCACGGGTTGTCTAGATAAAGGGTTTTATTTTTTGTTGCTCGCATTGTTTTTTTTTATCTCGATCCTATACCTAATTATTATGAAAAATAATAATAACTAAAATATTCCTAATAGTGTTAACAGCATAATTAACATTTGAAATATATTTATATTATGTAAATTCTCGATGAATTGTTCTAGAGAATGGGGTGTTTTTTTTACTAATATTATCTTTTTTTAATCTCGATCCTTAAAATACTGATCTAATGATAATGTATCAGATTCATTTATAAAATATTAAATGCTTGAAATCTCACATATTTTTTGAAAGGTATCAGCTATCTTGGCTGATAAATATTTTATCCTGTTTTCATCTTTTATCTTTTATAAAAAAAAATATTATTAAAAAATAGTATAAGACATAACAAATGCAATAGTCCTCATCTTTTCCTGTGGATCGGTGGTAATTCAAACTCCTGTTTCTATGGATTAGTTACAATGTTTTACCAAGTTATAATGTTGCTGTGGTATTGATAAAAACATTATAACTCGGTAAAAAAAAAATTGTAATGGAGTCAAAAAAAAATTTCTTCAGTCAACCATTCTCATTTACTCGGTGCCCGTCTTGAAAGATATCTATGCAGCTCTCAACCCTTACCATCGCCACGCTCTCACACATCATCCATATTTTTCACTAGTGGTTTGCATCTACAATTAATTTTAAGATTCGCATAGAAATTTTGGTTAATGGAGATAATTTTAATAATTATGGACTGCTTAAATATCATCACATTTGTTCCTGCATCGTGCAACGCGGTAGGAATGCTACAAGCAAGCATACGTGATGCCCATTACAGTCATATTTCACGAACTATAAAGTCAATGCCACTTCTTTGGTTATATGATTTCAGCCTCAAACACCAACAATGAATCCTCAATGGACAACATAAACTCAGTCTACATCACAACTTAATGGCTTAGTCGCATGTAAACCAGTGAAAACTAATAATCCAGCCACAAGGGCTCGACGGCGGAAACCTGAAGCATAAGAAAAATGTAGGCAAAAGTTGACAGAAGAAACCCTAAGCAAAAGAATTTGCGGCCCTGAAAACACATTTGCAGAACTGCATCAGCTTTCAAAAGGCAAATGAGCTTAAAATGGAGACTCTACATCGAAGAAAATGGACATTCTACGATTGCAAAGAAAATTCTATCGAGTTATGCATGCAAGCAGTTCTTCAGCATTAAGAGTGTCTAGAAAATCCTCCAGTCTTGATATATGATATGATGATAGCATGGGCGTTCAAGCTGCATGGTTTATTAAGGTCTCAGCATCTCAAAGCGGTCAAAAAGCAAATGTCAACAGAATCAATGATGACCAACAATTATGGTCTCACTAGCTCTCTAATGAACTGCTCGACCTGGGAGATCTCTCCGGTTAGCCCAGATGTGTCAGCTACTGTCACCTTGTTTCGACAATGAGAAAACGAAAATGCTTCTCCGGGAACCCCAAGGGTATAGTCACTGGTTATATCAGCAGTTGAAATTGCACTTCTTGAGGTACGAAGCTTGTCTCTGCCAAAACCAAAAAAACATAACGATACTATATACATAGACTAAAGAGGACAGTAAGGCATTGAAAAAAAGAAGGCGATGACTTCAAATATCAAATTAAGGTCATACATTTCCTTCTCCAACTGTTTTCTAATAAATTCCTTGGAATGTGCCGTCACTTTGTCTGCCTTGTTGCACAATATCAAAATGGGTATTCTTCTCTTCACTATGATTGCCTTTGTCAGTACATCATACAAGTACCTTGCAGACCACAGTATACAGAAGATAATCAACATAGTAATTCATAAATAGGGACCTGTTGACAAATATAAGGAAAAAACATATAACAGCACAACTTTACAAGCATTAACGCTATCAGTCAGTCTACAAATAATGCTTTCAATAAAATAAGCAAATCATATATTTTTATCAGAGCGAGTTGGTGAATTACTCAGCAGCTGCTCGGCAATTTGGTAAGAAGTCTAAGCTGTCCACAACAAAAATGACTCCAGCCGCATGAGGCAAAAATTCATCAAGCTTTGGTCTCAGTCGTGAATGCCCAGGAACATCAATCAAATGAACTGGATTTAGTTTTCCCTTCTGTGCATACAAAAGGGAGATAAATTCAACATGTACCTCATGTCATCATAACAACACTATAGCATGCTTTAATCTAGTAAGTCCCCTCAATGTTACCTTTTCCAGCTCAGAGTGCAGCACAAAAGTACCATCATTTGGTTCCATTGATGTAACAGTACCAAGATGTGGGGAACCATCACGAAGCTAGTGTAGTAACAATGATAAAGACGACGATATCAGAAAGCTGAATAACAAAACGAGCATATCTGGTCTATGTCTGCATTAGTTATATTTAACAATATAAAGAACTTTAAGCTTTCTCTAATAGTTTTGACAAGCACCAGCAAAGTTCAGCACATTAATCACTGCAAAGATGTTAGGTTGTTATTATGCAGGACAGCTAGATATTTAACAACATCTGATCGTTTACATTGAGCTGTTTGTTTCGATAATATTTACATGCACGTTAAATTCTCCTGAACCATGAGAGACAAAAACTGAACATCCTACATAAAACATGACATGTTGACTGAGCAAACTAGCTAATAATGAGCCAGAAGCTCTATTTACTATTGGTGTTGCCCTATACATAAAACGTTGAACCAAGCATCACATAATACAATTGGTGTTGCCCTATGCCCATAAAGTCATCACAGCTAAACAAATATAAGTATGATATTTCCATTATCTTGTGACATTACATAAAAACTTTTGACAACTAAGGCATATGGCATTTTGCTAACAAACAAAGACAGGATATGCAACACCTAATACTTGCTTCTGGAGACTAGATGGTTATAGTTATGTATATTTGCTTTCAAGTCATGCTACAGTAATCTATATTTATATGTGTGTTTTTATGATCGTTATACTTGTTTCATACAGAGAGAAACTTGTTTAACAAACTTTTCAAAGTGCTGCTTGTAACTTCATCATGAATTAAAAAATACTTATGGAAAATGTTTAGTGTTTGAACTTACAAACCTTAAAAGAGTTGGTATCAATTAATATAATGTGGGTTGTAGCATAACGAAATTGATCAAATCAAATCATCAAGCTATTTAATTGTGTTCTGGGTATAATGAATGTCCTTCATTTTGGAATTGTTTATGATATACATAATTTTCTTGTTTAAAATAGGTTCACACCTCTATGATTTTACTTTAGGATGTGATAGAGATGGTATCAAAACATGATTTAAGGATTTACTTAGAGCTTATGTGATGGATTGGAAAGGCGATTGAGATAAAGATCTTAAGGAATCATATTATTCCTTTGGTTGAAGCGGTTTGGAAATACCATTCTAATAAAGAGGGGGCAGTGGGGGGGGAGGGGAAGAGTAGGTTCACACCTCTATGATTTTACTTTGAGGATGTGACATGGAGATCCCACAAATGTTAAAGACTCTACTAAGCCACTGTGCTATGTAAAAGCATGCAATGCTCAACTCAAACAATATAAGTTCATGTAGTGACCCTCAACAAATCTGACAGTCTAAGTCTCTTCCCTTGTTTTGCCTTTGAAATACCCTTTTCCCTTTTTTGTTATCAATATTTATGAGTTCTTAGCCATAGAAATAAAAAATAGATGCCAGATGGATATGTTAAAGACGGTTCAAGTGCAAACAGGATACACTTTTGAATCAATGTTTTGTGGTTAGCTAGATTTTGAATTTTTTGCCAACCCCAATCCAGATCAGTGATAGAACCCCAGAGGAATTCTATCGAGATTGATCTTTGAGGGGGATCAACCCTTGGAACGCTATAGGGGTTCCACCCTCCAAGTAGCCTGGTGGCTGCAATTGTAGATTGATCTTTCTTATTCCAAAGAGGTGGAGGCTACAAGCTTATATAGAGCTCCAAACCCTAACCCTAGGGGTTACTTCCTAAGTGAACTACCCAATTTGCCCTCAACCTTAGCGGGCCGGCCCAGATAACAAGGGGCGGCTAAAAGCCCAGAGACCCAAATATAAACCCTAGCCTCTCTTCTTTATAGGATAGAGGCGGCTAGGTGGGGTTTATTACATTCTCACAGAGTTTTTATTAGTGTTACATGGTTGAGTAGGACCTAACCTGCTAGGGTCCTATCAAGCCCGCCCTCTTCAAATCGACCTTGTCCTCAAGGTGGGGTTCCATGAACTCGAGAAGGGACTTGACTCCTCATATGATTCCCATGTGGCATCTTGAGTGGTAAATTAGTCCAATGCACTAGTACTTGATGAGAGGGGCGTCGATGACGATCGCGACTCTGCTGATCGAGGATGGCTTGTGGTTGGGCTTAAATATTTCCATCATCAATGGTGTTGGGCGCTTGGATCTGGGGTGTCTCGTGTTCTCCCAACTTGGGCTTCAAGCATGACACGTGGAAGGCAGGTGAATTTTGGCATCTTTAGGTAATTTAAGTCATGCGCCCACGCTCCAATACGCTCTATGATCCGATAGGGCCCATAAAACGTGGAGATAGCTTCATGGAGGCTCGTGTGTTGATGGATAGTTGCTTGTATGGTTGTAGGCGAAGATAAACCCGAGTCTCCTACTAAAAATTCTCTTTCACTTCTTCAGTGTGTCACTTCTTTGCGCTTCATTCTAGCTTGAGCGGTAGAGATTATCCTTTAGCAAATTGTGGAGTTTGTCCTGTCAACAAATCTTGGTCGACTGATCTACCTTAGCTGAGCCAATTACATACTTTGGAATCACAGGAGCCGACCGACCATATAATGCTTCATATGGGGTACATTTTATAGATGAATGATATGTAGTATTATACCACCATTCGGCCCAGGGGAGCCATTTCGTCCCACTCCTTTGGTCGATCACTAGCGAAACACCGAAGGTATGTCTCTAAACATCTGTTCACCATACTTTGGCCGTCAGGTTTGTGGATGATATCAGGTGCTCATCTTGAGTTTGGTGCCTGATGGCCAAATAACTCGGTCCAAAATTTACTAGTGAAAACCCCCACGATCACTTACGATGGACTTTGGCATCCCATGTAGTTTAACAATATTTTCTATGAAAATCGAGCAATACTAACAAAGCGGTGTAGGGATTTCGCACAACACAAAAATGAGCATATTTAGTAAGTCGATCAACCACCACAAGGATTGTGCTTTTACCTTTGGAAGGTGGCAACCCTTCGATGAAGTCCATGGAGATGTCGGTCCACACCGTGCAGTATAGGTAGTAGTTGTAGTTTCCACTGGACTCGCCATTTCACCTTTTTCTTGTTGACATACATCACATTGTGCTACGTGTTCGAAATAATTTTTTTCATCCCTTTCCAATAAAAGTTTTGCTTCACTCTTTTGTAGGTTCTTAGAAATCCAGTGCCCTGCGAGAGGTATAGAGTGCATTTAGTGCGAGAATGACTTTGATGCAAGGGAGTTTGGTATAAGCACAATCGACCTTTATAGCATAGATCCCTCGAATCCCAAGTATAGTGAGCTATTGCGCTTGGATCCTCCTCTAATTTTTGATGATGTTCTTTGGTTTCGGATCCTTCTTCCATTCCTCCCCCTCGGTTGGTCTTTGGAGATGCATAAGAAAGCCACCATTTATCTTGTGTAAAACTTTCTCCATTCGTTGGGTTGAAAGCGGTGGTTACGTTGCTTCCACGCTTCCCGCGTAGGGTGACTTTTACCTTTGCAATAGAATTTCATAATCAATTTGGAAAAGTTCCAAGAGACATCACCTAGTGTCGTCGACCATTCTATGCCTAGCATAGCCTCATAATCATTAATTAGGAGAAAGAAGTCGGCAACAATTTCTTGGCCTGCAGAATAGTTTCACTGTGGGCATCTTTGGTCGCATTTTAGGATTAGGTAGTCGGCAACCTTTACGTCAAACTTGCTGCAACCTTCGATATAGGCGCCATCCGAAAGCGAACCTTACTATTTAGAAAATTATTAATCTTGCTGTATCGATGAATGTGATTGGTTGTTGTTTGAGCGAGGCCTCCAACTTTCATCGTTTGCGGATTTGAGTAGTTGTACCATAAAGTTGGTTGATTGTGGCTCTTCTTCCACATCTTCATCCTCGTGTTCAAGACTCTCTTACGATCACAAGAAGTCTCCCCTTTTTACAACGATGCTCGCGGCTCCACGGCTCGTCACATGCCAACATAACCCCTTAGCGGATCGGTCTCGAAGCTCTTCTCTTATCAACCTTTTTGGTGCGGGCTCGGTGATAGTAGGTGGTGAGGCTTCAATATTATACGGTGGGGGAGCGACCCTAGTCCTCCGGGCTTCATGGTTCAATCGCTCCTCCTGAAGTCGTGCGAAAGAGATGGCGCCATAAGCGTGTACGGTTGTCGCGCTTTAACTTCTCCCGGATCTCCCGCTTGAAGCCCTCGATAAATGTCCCCAATAAGCGTTTTGGACCAATCACGAGTTTGATTAGATAACCTTTCAAACTGGTTTGATACTCTGGATGGTGGAGGTTTGTCGGATCTTTGCTAGTTGTCAAAGTCGATGTTCTCGTGTCGGTTGGTCAAAGCGGATCAAGATCCTTCTTTGAATTATGCGCCATGAGAGGACTCCATGAGTATGTTCAAACCAATCAAACCATTGTATGGCATCTCCTTGAAGATGTATAGCTGCAATTTCTACCATAGATGCATCTGCGGTTTTGTGGTATCAAAATATCGCTCAGCTGCGTGAGATCCAACCAATCGGGTCTCCTTCTTCCCATCTAGGAAGTCCACCCTCATGCGTGGATAGTAGGGATCGATCATGAGCCTCCCTTCTCTTGGGAGTCATCTCTTGGTCGAGCTCTCTCCTTGATGAGATTTCTTTGGGCTCAGGTGTTCTACCGAAGCGAGTTCGATAAAGAGAGCCGAATCTTATCCTCCATTCGCGTCTCGAAGGCTTGAATTTAGCATTTATCACCTACTCGGATGCCATAGTATATGACTCCGGATCTGTAATATTAAGATCTCTCTTTTGTTCTTAGTTAAAGGCATGAATTGTTTGAGGAAGTGGTGGTTGAAAGGGTTTGTGGATCGGTGGATGTAGGTTACGGTTTAGGCTTGTTTTGTGGCTGTTTTGGGTCTTTGTTTGGGGCTGCGATTTGATGGAGTTTTGGGCTAAGATGGTAGTGGATAAAGGTTAGGGAAGAGGGTTTTAGATCTGTGGTAGATCGCAGCAAGATTTGACAAAAATCAGTAGCAATTGCTGCTATATGTGCTGCCTCGTAAGAACAGAAATTGTCGTCGAAGAAATAGCGATTTCTCGAATAAATTTCAGCCAAAACTTCAGGGATTTGAGGAGGGGTTTTGATGGTAGAATCTTAGTTTAGATAGCAACAAGGATAAAAATTGGATCAAGAAATTTGGCAAACAAAGCGATAAAGAAATCGGTGCAAGTTGCGATAGCGAAATTCTCGTCAAAAATTTCAGCAGTTTGTGACAAGAGATTGCAGCAACAGTTTTGTGATGAATTCCACAATAGATCAATCACGGATGGGAGCCAAGATAATCTATGAGGTGCACAAAAATTTACGTTCAAAAAGGATAACAATTAGATCGGTTAAAGGCAGCAACACGCGGCTGAAATTTTACTGCAGCAATCCTTCGTTCAAAAGATGGTAACTTTTGCGGCGTAAGGAATTCGCACAAGGGATCGATAGAAAAACTTCTTTTGATATTTTAGATGAAAAATTGCAGCAGCAAAAGGTATTGGTGGTAGAAAAATACCGGATCTCGATGCAATTGGAGGTGGCGATTAGATTGATTTGATCTACGTCAAGAGATGATGGTGGAGGCGACGACGTCAAGAGCAATTGTGGGAATTGCTTGGCTAATGGTGGGCGGCGGGGATGGCGAAAAAGCGACAAGATCGCTGCTCGATACAAATGATAGAACCCCAGGAGGAATTCTATCGAGATTGATCTTTGAGGGGATCAACCCTTGAGGCATATAGGGGTTCCACCCTCAAATAACTTTGGTGGTTGCAATTGTAGATTGATCTTTCTTATTCCAAAGAGGTGGAGGCTACAAGCTTATATAGAGCTCCAAACCCTAACCCTAGGGGTTGCTTCCTAAGTGAACTACCCAATTTGCCCTCAACCTTAGCGGGCCGGCCCGATAACAAGGGGCGGCGGCTAAAAGCCCGAGACCCAAATATAAACCCTAGCCTCTCTTCTTTATAGGATAGAGGCGGCTAGGTGGGGTTTATTACATTCTCACAGGGTTTTTATTAGCTGTTACATGGTTGAGTAGGACCTAACCCTGCTAGGGTCCTATCAATCAGGAACAGGCATTCGGATCCAAAACTCTTGAGTTTCTGTGTTCAGAACTTAGCATGGACTGAAATCAACAAAACCAACCACTGAGACTGTCCAAGATCTCCTTAATTAATTTAGACATTTATTATTCAATGAATTATTTCTTCAAAGGCTCTTTGATGATTATAATTGGTCAAAACTGCTGAAAATTGTTTTAATATGCTGAAACCGTCAAACTACCAAAGCATGGATACTGTTGAAGCTGCAAATTGTGAAAACTAAATCTCTTTGACAGAACTGAAAGCACTACCAACGTTAAAAGCCCAACCAACTTTTGTTATAATATAATATATTCCATATTTTAGTTAATTAGAGAATAAACATATCTATGATAATATCACATCAACAACAAAATTTAGATGAATAAATCAAGATTTTAATATTAATAACTGAACAATATAGAAATATACCTGGTAAAAAAGAACAGTTTTTCCACTACCATTTAAGCCAGCAAGCACTATGGTATTGGACTTTGAGCGTCTAAAGATACGAACTGAGATAAAAAAAAAAAAAAGGTGCACAGTTAAATTTAATAGTTATTCAAGAACACCAAAGATATCCTACATGTATAGACATCATAACATGATTTCCTTATCATTACACTCCTTTGGAGAATCATATACCTCCTTTTTCCAGAAAACTCTTGGAGGATATGTTAAAAGCCCAATTTGCACAATAGATTACATTAATTTCTTCTTTGCATATCTGAGCTTATCTTTTCCATACTTTTAAGAATATCAGTCAGCTCTTGAACAGGAAAATACCACGTCCAAACATAAACGAACTTGCAAATAAGAAAAGAGGGTAGAGTGAACTTACATAACCCAAAGAAAACAAATGTGAAGACTAGAACAGCGAAAGCAACATAGAGTTGCTCTATGGGCTGCTGATGAATCCATTCTTCAATTTTATGTATCCATTGCTCCATATCTACCACAACACAGAAAATGGATTATTTCACCGAAATATGAATCTAAAGGAAATGAGTAAACCTGAAGTACTTGCAAACAATTTTTAATTTTCCAAACAATCCCAAGTGAATCTAGTAAAGTGAAATATAGCAGCATGATTCAGCCACTAGTGGATTATACTAAACATAGATACTACTATTCTTTCCTAATAACGCAATTAGATTGGGTTCCATTACAAGAAGCTGAATGCACACTTTTCTTAGAATAGTTACGATGAAGATGAAAGGGAATAACTTAAAGCAGAAACAGCTGAAGCTTCCATTGCCAGACTCGCAACATCTCCCATTCTGAGAATGAACCTACGCAAGACAATTCTGGAATCTGAGTGGCAGACCATAACGAGGATTCAATGACGACCTGATGATGATAAGTCTGAAACTGATCCAATTGTTAAATACATCTACTTTATGATTGGCAATGCTATATCTCCAAGCTCATCTAAGGTTACATGAAAACAAAGTAGCTCACTTGCCTTGCAAAGGAGGTCAAACATCTTCGTTCTGAGGAAAATTAACTCTTGCTCTATACACTACATGTTTGCTCTCGCTCAAACAAGAAAGTTACATCAGCGTAATGACGAAGCTTTCTGTTATACCTGTTCAACGAAGAAGGCCACCGGTGGACGAGAGCGATCGTGCAGACAATGGAAGAACAGCAAGTTTCGGAGCACAGAGGGTGTGGAGAAGGAAGAGCGCCGAAGGAGGCGCGGCAGGGATGTCCGGCGACGGGGAGAGACCGCAGATCGCGGGTTTTAGGGCAAAGAGAAGATGCCGATACATCTGTACCATTCTTCTGCTTTAAGCACTTTGAATTTACCTGGATACCCTTCAAAAATAGTCCCCTTTGATGGAAATTAAAAGTGAAGCGTTTTAGTCTTTCTACGTGTTGAAATACCGTGCCGGTTCAACCTTGGCTCGGTTCTTCGGCTCGAGCGGATCGGCTCGGATCGGATCTGCCATTAGCCACCAAACTATCCTCATGGTGTGCATAAATTGATCATATTGCTATTGCAAAGCAATGACTGTCATCGGCAGAATTCGACTGTGTAATTCTCACAAGGGATTAGAGATGGTCCAAGAAATAATCCAAACTATATGAACCGGGTTGATTTGTACCTTATCCGATCGGTTCATTTCCACTGTATGAGCCGGCTGATCAAAATGAATGTTCAGAACTTGTCTAGTCAAAAGACTCTAATGCCCATCATTTATGTTTCCCTTCACCACAATTAACGGGTATAGTAGAAAGTTAGTATTATACCGGTGGCAAAAGTCGAAACAGAACGCGACGACCTCCCAACTCTTGGCTCGAAGCCTTCTCCAAACATCCCCCTCCCGGGCTTCGCCCCTAACCGGACCATTCTACCGCGGCGTTTCGCCTCCGCAATCCTGTCCCCCTTTACACCGTCACCTTGGTACGCTTCCAACTCGCCATCCTCGGTGGCGAGCACACGCTGTTCGCGGTCCACGAAGATGGGCATGTCTTAAGATTTCCTTCATAATTCCTGATTTCGAGCGGCTAAAGTCTCAATTACCCGAAATTATTGCCTACCTTGATCTATCATTGATTGTGATCTCATGAATTCTTCTTCAGCCCGTAGATCGATGGCTACCTCGCAGCTTTATGGATCCGGTTTGGTGGCGAAAAGGAGCATGCGATCCTTGGAGAGGCTTCGGCCTTCTTTGCTGTCGTCTAGGGTTTCTTCTTCCGATTCCGTGGATCTCAAAAGCATGTATTTCAGAGTTCCTGCCCTTAGAGTTTCCTACATCAGTGGCAGAAAGGTGCGAGTTTATTTGCCACGCCACGCCTAGTTTTTTTATTTCCTTGCCTCTTGTCAGCGTTGTTGCGAACTTGAAGAGAGGTGGTGGACTGGTGGGACTGAAGTATTGTCATTGGCTTTTAGCTTTGATGCACAGCTTTCGTATGCTGTTAGGTGTTCAATTTATCCTTAAGAAAATTTCTGACACTGACAGCATCTTCCCAATGCGTGTTTAGCACTATCAGATAACAATGACATGCATTTAAAGATCAATGTATGTCCGTTGACAGGTGTTTTAGTACCTATGCAAGAATATAACTGGAATGACTAGTTATTGGCATACATGAGCAAGGGGCAACTAAAGAAGTTGGACTTTTTTCTGCATTGTATTTGGAAATAATTCATTTCCAAAGATATTAAATGTTGTCTGACTGAATCTCTATTTCTTGTTTTTGACGTTTGTGTTCTTTGATCATGTGATTATAAATTCATGTGTTGTCAAGCCTATTTGTTAAGATTTTTCTTTACCAAACATCCTTATACTCTGGTCACATTTCATTGCACAAGTAATTCTAGGCTCTAAATTGTTTTTTTTTTCTCTCTCTTTTCATTTGTATGAGGTCCTCCTGCTGATGTGCCATTGTAATTGGGATCCTAGACAAAAGATTTCGTAAGAAACCTTAAAAAAAATGTAACTATAACTATATTTATTTAGGTCAGGTGTTTTGGTGTTTCAGCTGAAGCTTTCATGGTCTCTCAAATTAGAAAGGAAAAGGGAGAAATTGCAGCAAAAGCAAGACAAAAGCAAAAGATAACTCATTTTGTCTTGTAGAGCTTGTACTTATATTCTGTTTTCCTTTTCTTTATGTGGTGAGTGAGACATTGACTCTTAACTCTTTTCTTCAATTTACAGCTGTCAGTTACTATGTGCCTTAATGAAACCAGTGCTGGAAGCAGTGTTGAGGCCAATAATGCCATAAGATATGCAGAGGGCACTAAACCAGATCTAGTCTATGAGCCACTTAAATCTAATCCAACTGAAGAATCATTCGAAGGAAAAATGGGTATGGACATGCGTATACGGAAGGAGGGCATCATCCCAACCAAAAGAAGTGCAAAATTACATGATTTTTGCTTCGGCATCCCTTTTGGTGAGCCAATCTGAACTGAAGTCCAAATATTAAGCTTATTTCTGTTCATTGTAGAATGTCACTTAAGAAATCGTCAAGTAGGTTGTTTTGTTTCTTAGTGATCGATGCATCTGTGCATTTGTTTAATGTTTCAATTTGTTTTGGAGAGAAGAAAAACTCTTGTTTTCTCTTGACTGGGATTTATTTCTTGGTCTCTAAACTGACAAGGAATTACATGTTGATCACAGATGCCATACTGATATTTTCATAAATGAGTTTTGCATAGATAAGAAGTGTTTGTCCCTATAAGTATAGCAAATACTTTAGCATATTGTTCTTCATTATTTGGTACCAACAATCATCATAGATCATAGTTTTGGTATGAAACAACCTCTCTCTCTCTCTCTCTCTCTCTCTCTCTCTCTCTCTCTCTCTCTCTCTGTATTTGGGTCTGTTGCACGTTTTGTGGAGTCCAATGTTATTTCTGCATAGCTTATTCAGTTTTCTTTAATAAGAGAGCTTCTTTTGTTTTTATGATAAACCAAAGCAAGATATATTGTACTGGATAATTTTTTGTTTCTATTTATCAAGGTGATATTGCTCTTCTGGTGAGGATTGCTGTTACTTGTAAGGTAGTCCTGCTGTTTGGTTGTTGCAGTTGGTCCTAGGGGAACCATGATACATGAAATTCTTGTGTATGAGAAAAGGCAATTTGTTACTTAGATCTGTTATTGTTTACACAAATCCATATTTTGCATCCCTTGTAATCATGATAACTTCTGATGGGCTTAGATTATGGCCTCTTTGCTATGGAGAAAAAAATTCATTATTTACTATTCAGTTTAACATTTTCAGTAAATTAATTAAAAGAACCTGAGTATCGGTATTGTGATGGGTGTGAAGAACACAAGCTACATCCTTTCTGATGAGTATAACATTTCCTATTATAGGTGGATTTTTATTTGCTGGAGGGCTGCTTGACTTTATTTTCTCTAGAAATGCCACGGCCATGATACATGGTGGTGCTATTTTGGTGCTGAGTGTGCTTAGCCTAAAAGTTTGGAGGACTGGAAGATCCAGCTTACCATTTATACTGGGTCAAGCAGGTATGAACCGCAGTTTCTTTATTACAAAATGAATACCTTTATGCTTAGCCTTTCAAGTATCCTTGTTGTGGTTCAGTATAAAGAAAAAATTCCTACAGTTTAATGTTACCTAGGATTTTTCTATGACTGAATGTTTCAAAATGCACATTTAGGACATTATTAGCATTACCAACATTGAGTTTTACATTTATAATTAATCTACCCTCGGAGGTGGGTGGCCAATTCTCGCGCATAGAGGATTGGGCATCTAGCGCTCACCCGTAATACTATATGTACATATATTTTTCCATACAATACATATGTTAATTTATAATTTTAAAACTTATATCAGTTCTGTCTTTTGTTTTTTAGCCTTCTCTGCTGCGTTTCTGTGGAAGCTTATGCAGGCATACACATTGGTAAGTACCTTATTTGGTTTCCCATTCACTAGTATATAGTCCCAGTTACTATGCCGTAATGACTTAATTGGCTTCTTATTGATGCAGTCAAAGAAACTCTTTCCCACAGGATTTTATATCTTCTCAAGGTATTTATCTCCACTCATAAACTAGTTGGGACTTGACTTCTCAGAATCTACTGATGCCTGGCCTCATTTCTACCACTGGCAGTGCTGCAATGATATGCTTTTATTCATATGTGTTGATCTCCGGCGGAAACCCACCACCGAGGAAGTTGGCAGCAGCTCCCCAGTCACAAGCCATGAGAATTTGTACAAAAAAACTCTCTACGAGCATGGTAAGATAACCCGGTTTTACGAGTCATTATATTAGTTAAAAAGATTCATTATATAAACCGATAATGAAATTATGGAAAGTTTCGATGAAAGCTGGAATCGTCCTTTCAATTATATGCATGATGCAGTTTCTTCATTTAAATTGATAGCATGATTTGGAATAGTGGAATGATCCTTTTTTCCTACAGAGATGCCTACAAGCCGGAGCATTCAATTTGCAGTCCTACATTTCAATGACGATGATCCTGGCTATTTAAATCGCAATTACATTGTTCCAGATGCATAACTTTTTGTTTCCAATTGCAATCAAGTTCAGGTAACGATTGTCGACACCAACAACTGAGATCTAAACGATCACAGGCTATGATCTAAACAACGGTGAAAAGATGTTAAGAGAGCCTTTCCTCCATCCAACATCCATCTCTCTGGAACCAGTTCTCGATGACGGGGATATGCTGAAGCCTCATACGGTCGTCCTCGGTCTGTCCCCCTCCCTGCAGCTTCTCCACCAGCTCAATCGGCATGCCCTCGAGTTCCAGCTTCTGCAAGCGACCGAGGTACTCTATGCCAACCGGAATCGTCTTCAACTTGCCACACCTTACCAGTCTCAGCTCACGCAGGCTCTCGAGGGCGTTCTCTTCTACTTCCATGCGGCTGAGGTGGATCATATCGTACAGCCACAAAGACTTGAGCTTCCGGAGCCGACCTGCACGGAAGCACAGCTCGGTCCCGTCGTATGCTTGCATGAGAAAGAGGGACACCAGGTTTGGCAACTCCATGAGCGAAGACAGCGAGTCCGCCTTGAGTCTCGACATCTTTAGGACCAAATGAGTGAGAGCTCTGAGAGAGTCAGGCCACCGAGACGTCATCCCCTTCTCCAGATTCCCATACAAGCTCAGCTTCCGCAGCCGCGGCGGCGGAGTGAGGTTGTTTAGCAGCAAGGTGTCGTCCTTGTGCCTCGCCATCACCACCAGGCGAACAAGGCGATCCATTTTGGATATGGACGCCGAGAGCAACTTGCTGTGGATGGTTCTCACGCCCCTGATGTCCAAGCTCTTCATCTGCGTCAGCCTCCGCAGATGCCGGACCGACGTCTCGTCCCCCACTACCACGGCCTTCATAGTCTGCAGCCCCTTCAGCTTGCCCATCCCTCCCGGAACGACGACTCCGCCGCTGAGAATGGTGTATCTTGAAGTCTGACGGTGGAACTTCTTCACCATCAGATGCCGCAGGCTCTCCAGCCTTGTGACTCCGCTGGGGAGCTCCTCGACGTGGGTGTAGACCGCATCCAAGGTTTCAAGCTTCCGAAGGCTTCCCAGTGTTTTGGGCAGGTGCCTGACATTGGTGCGCCGTATGCTCAGGTATCGCAGATCGAAGAGGTGGCCTATCTCGTCCGGCAAGCTCTCCAATGGAGCAGTGTAGAGATCCAAGACTCTTATCAGCCGACACTTGGAGAGCAGCGAGGTGGAAGACGATGAGAACGCGAGGAAGGACCGAAGCAGCGGCATCTTCTCGCTCAGCCTCTCATCTGCACCCGCACCCTGCACGAGGGCGAGTCGTCGGATCCGATCGCTTAGATCTTCCGGCTCGCCGTCGTACGCCTCGGCGAAGTGCTCCTCTCTGGATCTGGCCACGATGAGCTCCCTGACGAGGTCATGGACTCGGCAGAAGCGCACCCTTCCGGACTCGTTCCTGTGGGTGACTTGGAGCAGGCAGCGGCCGACCAGTTGGTTGAGGTAGTCCTCGGCCACCTCCTCCATCGACCTCTCACGCCGCTCCTTCACGAACCCTTCCGCCACCCAGAGCCTGATCAACCGATTTCTTCCGATGAGGTAACCCTCCGGGAAGAGGCTGCAGTGTAAGAGGCAGTTCCTGAGGTGGTACGGTAGATGCCTGATGCTTAGGCTCAGGATTCTGGAGACTCTATGGAGCCCTGTGTGTTCGGTGGTAGACCAGGTGAGGCCGTCGTGCATGCTCTTCCATGTCGACTCCGCCCTGTCCCTGTAGGACAACAGGATGCCGATGGCGACGATGGCGAGGGGGAGGCCTTCGCACTTGTCCACGATTCTTCTGGCCCAGTGCTCCAGCGCCGGGGGGCACACGCTTCCTTCCTCTCTCGGAAACGCCTTCTTGCAGAAGAGAGCCCACGCCATCTCCTCCGGCAGAGGGTCCACTCTCATGACCCGGCTGCCACCCGCCACCGAGGCCACTTCCTGCATCCTCGTGGTGATGACGATTCTGCTCCGGCAGCTGTTGGCGAGCAGCGCGTAGCTGATGTCCGTCCAGATGCTGACTTGCCACACATCGTCCAGCACAATCAGGTACCTCTGGCGATCCAGATGCGAGCGGAGAGCTTCCACCAGATCCCTGTACTCCATCGAATCGAAGTCGTCGGTGACCTCTTCTATCCTCTCCTGCAGCAGCGCCCTTAGGATCTTCCGCAGCAGGTCATTGACGTTGTAGCTTGGGGACACAAAGACCCACGCGCGGCAGCTGAAGTGGCTGACGATTGCTCCGTCTCTGTAAACTCTGGTCACGAGGGTGGTCTTCCCGACGCCGCCCATGCCGAAGACGGCGACTGCGGTGCGCCGGGGCTCCTCGTCCGTCAGCAACCCGATAAGCCTATCCTTGTGGTCGTCGATCCCCACAAGTTCGTCTTCCTCGATGATGTGTGCTGATTCCGCTAAATGGTAGCCCCGCTGGGGTTCGCCGGGCAGCTCCGGCATCCTCTGTGGGATTCTGATGACAGGCAACTCTTCCATTCCTGACAGCTGAGCAAGGCTAACTTCAACGGCCTCCAGTCTCCTGGCGATTTCGCGCAAAGCAGTGGCCTTGGCGTCGTCGAAGAGGCCACAGACGAAGGCTCCCGATCCACCCCAGCTTCCACCGGCGACGACGTAGGTGTACTCGTCGACGATGTCCTCGATGTCGAAGGCCACATCTTGAACCTGCTTGGCCCAGGAGACAAAGACCATCTCATGTTCGCCTCTGTACGTGTTCATGGACTTGAGGAACTCCTGCATCTCCTCGAGCTCGCTCTTGATCCGGATCATCCCTTCGTGAACGTTATGCTGAGATCTGTCGCCGCAGCCGCGAGGTCGGACTGCTGCAGTGGCCACAGCGGCGGTCATCTTCTCGATCAAGCCGAAGACTACAGCCTCTGCCATCTTATCTCAAGATCTTCCTCTATCGGAGAAACTGCTACTGTGTAAGGCCACATCAAAGGCCAGAGTTCATCTACCCACCATTTGGCCTCTTTAGAGTTGATATTGTTTTCGGAGCATTTAACTCCAAGATTTCTCCGTCTCTCTGACAATGAAAGAAAATTCCTGTTAGACCAAACTCAGCACGAACGGTAAGGGACGAAGAAGAAGACAAAATTTCTATGGTTTCTTCGATCCTTCACACAGATTCCTTCTTTTAACCAGCTCATGGCTGATTCAGCGATGTGGTGTCGGCAGTCGAAACGAGGGAGAGGCATTGCTTTCGTCTGTCCACGGAAGAAAGCTTGTGATAGGCGACAAAGAGTACTATCATTGTCTGCCGTTATACATCTCTTTATCCACACTGTTGCTTCTTCGTAAGGAAGCGCGTCATAGGTGACACAGAGTACCACCATTGGCTACCGGCAAAGATCTCTCTATCCACGCCTATTGTTTCTAGTAAGAGTCAGCACAAGACTTCGAGTCTTTTGATGCTGGAGGATTGGACGGCTTCGAAGAATCAAGGCGGCATGAAGCGGACGTTTGGGCCACCTTCTGCGACTTGGGACTTGTTCTTAGGGCAGGGCAGTTTCCTTGCAGAAAACAGAGAGGATAACAGCGGCATCCTCTACGTCGAAGAAGACGAGAGGAAAGCTGAAATAGAAGATGAACTCCCACCTACGGTCCTTAAAAGTATTTTACTAGTCTCTTTGGACCCAAAGGGTTGGCTGTACTATTTCTCATGAACTAATAAAATAGCTCAGAATCAAACACAAAAATGTCGTATGGGAGGCGCAACTTAGCGGTGGCTCTGCTACGTCAACTTTCGATCAGATACCATTTATGATGTCCTGACTTTATTAGGCAAATGACTCATAAATTTTATTGGGTTTAATCTACGAAATTTTTTCCTCATCACCTCTCTTGCTAAGATTATATATATATAAATAAATATAAAATCAAACTCTACACTTTTGGAGTTTGTCTCCCTCACATTGAAGTCTTTTAGCGATTAAAATCTAAACATATGTGTAAAATTTCTCTTGCATAAACTTCTAACAAAAACGTAATACAATTTAGTCTGCGTCATGGAAACTCATAGGAAACTTGAAAAAGGAAAAGAAAGAATCAGACTAAAGCAAGAGAAAAGAAGCATCCGCTGCATCACACAGAAGCCATAAAACAACTGAGAGCTACAACCACATACATGAAAAGCCTCGAAGACGGTCCCATCTTGTTCTGCTCCAACGCCAGCCGCGAACTCCGAAGCAGACAGAAGAGGCAGAAAGCGTCTGCTGGAGAAAGAAAAGCTCGTTGTTCTGCGCGAACGCGAACTGCGAACTCCGAAGCGGACAGAAGAGGCAGAAAGTGCCTTGTTGGAGTCGCAGTCTTCGTATTTGAAGCGTGGGACGTGGTCTCAAAGAAGAAGAAGACTCTTCTCACCTCTCTTGTCGAATGACACTCATCGGCACCGGCATCCTTGGATTGCAAGGAAGGAAGGAAGGAAGACTTGGAAGGTCCCCGGATTCGAGTGCATGGCAAATGGGCCTCCGCTCGGTCAAAATTTAATGCTGACCGCCAACTAAACATTGTAGCAAATTAAATGTTGATTGAATCCAATCAGCGTGTGGTGAGGAGTAAACCTGGCTGGCATAGCGTGTAGCCTCCGTCTTATCCCTCTCTTAAACTAATTTTATTTCAACAAAATCCATGTTGTCTTAATTTTTTTTAAGCTTAGGCCACTGAAGTTTTGGATTTAAGAGGATACACAAAAACAATAACCAAATCCAAGTCATAATACCTCAACTATTTGATATCGGAAGCTTAAATTATTGGTCCAAATCAAACCTAAATTGATCTGAATATACAACATTAGTCGTAGTAAATCATAATATTTCAACTATTTAAAACCAATTACATGAATCATAATAAAAAAAAAGTAATCAAATCTTCTTAAATAGGTGATCATTTCAAATATGACGGTATTGATACATGATTGGATCGTAAAAGAACACGAAGACTTGTATTCACCGCTATGTCACGAAGGTCCCCAATGCGGATCACCGAGTGGCCTTCAATATCCCGAATCTCCTACAATCCCTTAGCACCTGGCAAGACTCGGATGGCACCTCCGCTCGGTCAAAACATTTATATGCTGATTACGCCAACTAAACATTGTAGCAAATTAAATGTTGATTGAATCACTCAATCAGCGTGTAACAAACCAAAAGAGGACACACATAAACCTGACTGGCAGCGTGTAGCTCTAAAGCCTTGGTACCGCTCCCCTGTCTTATCCCTCTCTTAAACTAATTTTATTTCAACAAAATCCATGTTGTCTTAATTTTTTTGTTCACCGAAGCTTAGGCCACTGAAGTTTCCCCATGGACTTTAAGAGTGATACACAAAATCCCTCGCATCATGTCGCCTCCCGGTGACATCTCCTCGCATCCAAATCGAATCGCGAAGTCATAATACCTCCTTCGCCAACTATTTGATATCGACCTTCGACCCACTCGGGTCACACTTTGACGAAGCCTAGCTCTAGGACAGTCCTATCGCCTAGCAGCTCTCTGAAGTCTTAAATAAGTGCACCATTGGTCCAAATCAAACCTAATATTCTTGATCTGCCCTGCGTTAATATACAACATTGTCGCCTTAGTTCCTCCACCAAATGCTTCATCGAGATAAGGTAAATCCTTCACCATAATATTCGTAATAAAGAACAACTATCCATGTTAAAACCAATATTCATGACATCATAATAAAAAAAAATGTAATCAAATCTTCTCTCTATCGGCACCAAGTGTGCCTTTACTCTGGTTGCCTTGGGTCGCTCCCCCCACTTGATCTCGCTATGGTGAAGAATAGATCATCCATGCCGCTTGCTCGAACCAAATTTATCTTGAGGTTCTCTCAATCGGTGCGATTCATTGCACAAGATTATCCCTATGGAGAACCGACTTATCCCTCTCGATATCTCGCCTGTTGGAGCAACTCTCCTTCCTTCGGAAGTTTTGAGACCACCATCCCCTTGACTACTTCGCCTCTGCTGAACAAATCAGAAAATGCATTGCTAGATTGTGACACTTCACATGTGCACCCCTCTGGGTTTAGCAACATGTTGAACTAGACACTGACAATATCTTGCAGAAGAGAAAGTTTCAATGCTATTCACCTTCGCTAGTCCGTGATGCAAGCCCTTGCATGAGTATCGATTCCTTGAGTTTGCATTCCCCGAGCTCGAGCTTTGCACAACTCTTTTCGATTATAATAACCCAATCCACTATCCTTTCCCAAGCACCCCGCTTGCCTCGAGCACCATCAAGTTTGGGTGCCACCGTTGAGCCACTACTCAAACTCAGTCATCCCAACCTTTGTGCGCTCCACAATTCCTCTTAGCTTGTTGTACTCGTGGTGCCTCGCTAGGTCCCCCACGTTTGCATGCTAAGTGTTTGTAAGTGGGCTTGTCCCGCTCTTATACCAAATGTCACGGACTTAGCTGGTTTTGCCTAAGCTGTGCGGCACCAATGCGTATCACCGCAAAGAAAGTCAACCCCCTAAATCTCCTACAATCCCTTAGACCTCGAAAGAGAAGACGGGACAAAGAAAGCACTTCACACGGGATCCGCATCCACTCTTTTAGAAACACTTTATAGCCATGCTTCCAACCATAGATATTACAAGCTCGGCTCTCACAACAAAGGTATAAAATTGGTCCACTACAGTATCGAATCTAGTACAAGTGTCCACATGACACAAACTTTCTATATTAGTGGTCGCCAAACTCACTCAAATGGGACATTTAGCCTTTGGCAAGCCCTTTACAAGTAATAACAAACCAAAAGGGACACGGACACACATAAGCGTTACACCGAACAAGCCGTTTATAATTTGTCCGTGACAGTTAGGTGATACGTGACCGAACGATCGACCATTAGAAACTGTGACTGATGTGGCTAGACTTTGCGAGCATCGGATTCGGCGATCGTCATGCTATGTCTCCACCCGAAATATTACACGTTCCCCTCCTAAAGTCAATGACTCTGGACATAATCATCCTTAAAGTCATCTATAAAGGGCTCTCACATTGACAATTTATTTTAGTATTAATCGATTAGTTCAATCCAATCAAACTCAAAACTGACTTGATCATCGAAGAAGCATTTGTCAAGAACACCCTTGACCTAATTTTATAGGTTCGTTGCTCTACGAACAATGACCTAAACTGAGACTAATTAGAAATGGACCTCAGTTAAATACAAATCATCATTCTTACTTATACAATCAAAATCTTAAATTAAATTATAGTAACCAAAAACCATGTCCTACTTGATTAGCTAGAAATTTTTATATGTAAGAAAACCATCTGTGGGCTTAAGCTTCTTTGCGGATTATATAAAAAAAAATAATGATAGATTACCTTGTCTAGTGATTAATTGATCTCCATATCAATTGCAGCCTAATATTCTCCAGCCTAGCTTCTTTGCAGATAATTCTACATCCCAAGAGTCAACCACCATTTATGATTCAACTCATGCAGATGACACCCACCACCAGCATTTTTCTGCAGGAGATTGAGGAACGCAGAGTCTTTTGATTGGCAAATGACTCCAAGAAGCTTCCGAGAAAAATCCCAAAAACATCCTTTTGGTCCAAATAAGCTGCCCTCCTTGGGATGCAATGCCAGTCTTCACCCACATTTTTTGCATTGAATAAATGAGATGAATTAAAATTCCAGGCAAAGTCTATAGGTGTAAGGAGATGTGGATTGCAGACACCTCACTTGATTGTTGACCATGATGATGATACGGGATTAGCTAGAAATTTTTATATACAAGAAAACCATCTGCCAACTACATATGTGGGGGCTTAAGCTTCTTTGCAGATAATATATAAAATAATAATAATGATAGATTACCTTGTCTAGTGATTAATTGATCTCCATATCAATTGCAGCCTAATATTCTCCAGCCTATCTTCTCTGCAGATAATTCTACATCCCAACTGTGCTCATCCACAACAGTCAACCTCCATTTATGATTCAACTCATACAGATGACTCCCACCACCAGCATTTTTCTGCAGGATATTGAGGAACGTAGCAAATCTTTTGATTGGCAAATGACTCCAAGAAGCTTCTGAGAAAAATCCTTTTGGTCCAAATAAGCTGCCCTCCTTGGAATGCGATGCCAGTCTTCGCCCACATTTTTTTGCATTGAATAAATGAGATGAATTAAAATTCCAGGCAAAGTCTATAGGTGTAAGGAGATGTGGATTGCAGACACCTCAGTTGGATGAGTCTCCTCCTCTAACGAGGGATAATAGATGTGATTGTGCGAGTGCCAGTAAGATGGTGAAAAAGACTTCTAAGGTGATTAAAGATGGTGCCTTTAATGTCCATCAAGATATTAATTTATATAAAGATGGAAGTTATGTGGAGTGTTCAATCAGATTTCTCCCATGTTTATGACTGAGATGAAAAGTGAAATCATAGGTAAATAATAATTGATCTTAACAATAAATTAGTGAACTGGGATATAGTATGAACAAAATATTATCTATTGGGTTCATCACTATTATAGTGCTTATGTGGTTGCCACTTCTCATACTGATTGGACAATCACATGACAAGCTACGGTTTCATGTAAACTTCTCCCTTGTCAACAGGAAAATGTCTCCTACCTCATGCAAATTGCCTAGGTTTCATTTCTAACACTATCCACTTGAGCATCACATGAATTGATCCTTCAGGTGGATGTTGTAGCTTAAGAAATTTTCCTTTCAATCAAGGGCGTAAAGAGAGTTTTTGAAATCAAATTGTTTGGAGGAGAAAGAAACTCAAGTATAAAGAGAGGTTTTACATGAACAAAAAAACTCATAAATATTAGAGATTTAGAATTCATGCAAATATATACAAGAGATTTACTTAAGAAAAATTATAATTTATTTTCACATCAAGATAAATTTAATTATTCTTTATTAATATTGCAAAGGAACACGATTGTGTTATATTATTGATTATCTTAAACATTCATTTAATACCAATATTAATCACCATCATATTTTTAACATTATCTAACGAGACAATTGTTGAATCTCGGATTTTGACGATAAAACTAATTGATCGTGTTTTATTGTCTAAACTACATTTTGAGTTACACAGGTCTATTCGATCATGATTAGATAGTTGACGCATGAAGAATTGACGTTGCAGTGAAGGAATACGTCAGTATATTGGACGTCGAGCCGGAGGTCCAATCAACAATCGGCAGAAGGCTTCGGACATCAGGCATCGGGACAAGAAGAGTGGGTTGTGCCAAGGAGATCGGGGTTGCGGAGGTCAACCGTCGATTGGGCAACAGACCGCAAGAGAGGATGATACGTCGAAGAATTACACAAAGCGCCGACCAATGATGTGCTGGGCAACAAAATGTCAATTCGCGTTGTAATAACTGGCTAGATCGAAGTATAGTTTTTGTTTGTGTGTGCAGAATTAACTACGATAACGATGAAGACATAAAATAAATTACCAGAGTCAAGTTATTGGGAGTTCGAGAGTCTATCGAAAGTCCGAAGGATCATCGAAAGTGCTGCCGGAATCAACCGAGAAAGAATCGGAGACTTGCCGAAGGTTTCAGAAGTTCGTCGGAGGTTCATAGAGCTCACCGAAAATGTTCAAAAGCTTGCCCAAGATTCGTCAAACTCGCCATAAGTCCGGGAGCCTGCTGGGAGTCTACCGGAAGAAATCCGAGGGTGCATCGAAAGTCGATCGGAAAGCTCGCCTGAAGAAGACTCGACATTGTCAGTTGTTAATTTATTTGTCATATTCTTCTCAATATGATGCATGCAAGACATTTTATCAAGTCATTTTCACATAACATTAATTTATCTGTACATTCTTCACCCCCTTTGTCATAAAAAAAAGAGAGGTGAATTTGATATAAATGGTCATCATAAGGTATCATAATGCATATCAACCATAAAAAAGTGTAAAAGTAGCCATTTATCAAGCATATCAAACACATAATACATGAGGCTAATATTTGTTTAGAAATCGAGTTGAATCGTAATGTAAGATATGTCATCCTTGACGGATAAATCTGAAAAATATTTTGATCATTTTTGTTCATGTTTATGAAATCTAGAAAAAGATAAATCATCACTTATCAAGCTATAAAAGATTCATTCATGAAAAAGGATGAAAGGCTTAAGATGTAATTTTGAAAATCTAAGGATAAAATTATGGAAGGATAGATTATTAAAGCCATTCATTAAACATTCCATATTTTAAGGTAAACTCTATGAGAAAGAGATGTCAAAATTCATAAAACTTCAACGAATGAAATATATAAAAAATTTGAAGAAAAAATTCAACGTAGCAATCTTGTAATGATTCATAAGAAGGAAGTCATTAAACCTTGAATCATAGTGATTAGCACAAGAATAAAAATCGAAAATAAACATTTAAGAGCTTAATTTTTTACACAATTCATGACTTGAATTTTGATGATTGAAAATTGATTTGTTTTATGATGAATCATGAATATAAATTTTTGATACCCCATTGATCTCCTGATAATTATTTATCTTTATTGATTGTCTTAATTTCAAAAATCATGTAAAGGGAAAAGAATTGTACTCTTCCCTTCTTTTTGAAAAAAACAAAGGGGGAGAAGAATTATTGCTAGCCTACGACTTCAATGAAAAATTTGCTAGCTCGATCATTGAAACGAAGGAACATCCTATCTTGAACATCAAAAATTGCTACCTTGCAATTTCAAAAGAAGTAAGTAAAAATTATCATGCTTGAACTTAAAAATCTTTTATGATTGAATGTTGTAAATCTAGCTTATATGTTGACTTGCATATCCTTTAAAATAGCTAGAGCAACTTCTCCTTTTTATTGATGACAAAGGGGGAGAAGTGGACTGAAGTTATCATACAATGTGTGATGTTTTGAATATTTTATAATTTGCATGATGCTTTTGATAACATGATTTTGATACATGTTGGATTTTAAAAAATCCAAGGTTTCTATCAAAGGCATATTGATAGGGGGAGTTTGTTTAAACTCCGAAAAGTTAAGATTAACTTTGTCATCAATTAGTTGTTATCATCAAAAAGGGGAAGATTGTTGAATCTCAGATTTTGATGATGAAACTAATTGATCGTGTTTTATTATCTAAACTACATTTTGAGTTACACAGGTCTACTCGATCATGATTAGATAGTTGGCGCAGGAGGAATTGATATTGCACTGAAGGAACACGTCAGTATATTAGACGTCGAGCCGGAGGTCCGATCGACAATCGGCAGAAAGCTTCTGACATCGGGCATCGGGACAAGAAAAGCGGGTTGCGCCAAGGAGATCGGGGTTGTGGAGGTCAATCGCCAATTGGGCAATAGACCGCAAGAGAGGATGGTGCGCCAAAGATTTGCACGAAACGTTGATCAATGACGTGCTGTGCAATAAAATGTCAATTCGCGTTGTAATAACTGTCTAGATCGAAGTATAGTTTTTGTTTGTGTGTGTGTAGAATTAACTATGATAACGATGAAGACATAAAGCAAATTACCATAGTCAAATTGTTGGGAGTTCGAGAGTCCATTGGAAGTCCGAAGGATCATCGGAAGTGTTGCCGGAATCAACTGAGAAAGAATCGGGGACTTGCCGAAGGTTTTGAAAGTTCGTCGAAAGTTCGTGGAGCTTAACAAGAAGGTTCAGAAGCTTGCCCAAGATTCATCAAACTCGCCACAAGTCCGGGAGTCTACTGCGCGTCTGCTGGAAGAAATCCGAGGGTACGTCGGAAGTCGATCGGAAGTTCACCGGAAAGCTCGTCGGAAGAAGACTCGACATTGCTGGTTGTTAATTTGCTTAGAATTATATTTTAATTTAGTAGTTAGCATGTAATTAAGGTAAAAATTAGGTAATAATCCTGTTTAACTCTTGTATAGGCCAACCGGGCCTTATTTGGGCTGATTTGGGCTGAAGTTAGGGCCCATTCAGCCTTGCTAGAATAGTGTCGGAATAATCTGGCAGTGGCATCGCCAGACCCAAGCGGTGGCACTGCAAGACCCAGGTGTTGGCACCACCCAGGGACTGAAATCCCAGGTGTTCTAGGCGATGGCATCGTTGCCTCGGGCGGTGGTACCGCCCAGTACACTGACTATGTCAATGTGTCAGGCGATGGTATTGCCCAGCACTGACGATAGTACCGTGCGTACTCGAAAAAATCGGAATGATTCAAATTTAGGCTCCAAATTTAAATCACCTTAGGGCCTATAAATACCTCTCTTATTCATGATTGAAACACACAAAAACTGAGAAAAAAAAGGAAAAACTTTGTTGTAATAGTGTCAAAATCTTTCCTCTAATTCTAAAGTGTGATCTAGCCTTAGAAAGGGTTGAGAGGCCTTGTAAGGGTTACCTCCTAAGCCCATCAAAAGGAGAGTATTGTAAGGGAGCTTGTCTTCGCCCGTTGGAAGAAAGACACCTAGTGGAAAGCCGGTGGCTCAAGAGAAGAAAAATCGGGAGTGGACGTAAGTCGTATGACCGAACCATTATAAAAATTCTGATTTATATTTCTATTATTGTTATTTATATTTATGTAAACCATCTTCACTTTACTTTCCTTATTTCTCCTTCTTACAATCGATTTTAAGTTTAAAGCACCATTCCTTTCCGGGTTTAATTGAAATGTTGCTTTTGATCGTATAAAGTTTTCAAACTTATTTAAATCATCAAAAATTATCGTACTTAACCACTGCACTAATTCACCCCCTCTTAGTGCCGTTCTAGATCCTAACAGCAATCATCTAGGCATAATTGACATTATGTAATCAACCTATATCTTGTTATTATGGATATAGTTGCAAATATTTGTTTTGTTTTTCACTCTTTCTAATATTTTTCTTCATTTGTTCTCCTTTAAAAAATAATTTATTTTAAATAAAAAAGAAAGACGTCTTGTGAACTGATGCTACTCTCATGAGTTCCAGAGACTGGTCATGGTTCATCATGGTTCTACTGATACATACAAAAACCCTTCTGGCTTCATCATCATTTGGATGGATGATCAGCTGACACAAACTTAAAACCAGTCCATGATCATTTCAGCCAGATTGCCTGTCCATGATCAAAGGCACTTTGGTAAACAGTCTCGAGGTCATCAAACTTGGGGTAGACAAACATGTGTCCTGATGAATTCTCTGTATTTCCAAGTCTGATGACACAACAGAAGCATTGCGCTAAGACAATCCCAGTTATAAATTGTTGAACCCTGATGTTAGCTCTGTACAAGATATCAACAAGAATACAAAGTTACTCATGGTTGAAGGAGGTGATAGAGAAGATGAAGAAATGGACCAATTTGGAAAGGAGGGCTCAAGTCATGAATGCATTAACGTCTAATTGGCTTCGGTATCATTGGCTTTGCATGTAACAGTTGCTTTTAGTAGATTGTTGACGATGGACACGATTAGCAACTCACATTCTTGCTTGTGAATCAAGAAATCAAGAAACCAAATAAGAGAAGGTGGTAGCTGAACACAACAATCATTTCTATCAAAACCAAGCTTCCAAGTTGCAACTTTCAGAAAAAAAGAATGATTCCCAATGCATGCAGAATACTTTCACATCATTCACTTCCTCTAAGACTCCATTCTGTGGTGTCTGATGAAGCATATGATTTGTATCTACAACTCATATTAGATATGTAGCGATTAAAAATGCGGTAAATCTTCTCCAATAGTGCAGCAATTCGTTTTCATATTCCGTTATTAAATGTTTATTATGACATAAATCTCTAAATGACGAGATATGTGCAGACATGGCAGGATAGCAACATCCTAAGCATTCCTAATCCCTCTATGGTTCATACCAGTATCATTACGGGTAATGTGTGGAGTTCAAGAAAGAAGAAGAACCTGTGATGATTTCTTCTTTCTTCATGCATTGCAGCTCTTGCTGTACACGGCGGAGAACGGCTGGCGGAGGACGGAGCTCCAGAAGCACTCCGCGCCGCCGTCGGGCTCCCCGTCGGACGGCTCCTCGGGGAGGCAGAAGGGGTCCGGGGCGGCGGGGGAGAGCCGGTCGCCGGGGACCCCGATGGCGGCAGAGCAGCCGTCAACGAGTGAGGAGAAGAAGACGTCGCGGAGGTCCCACTCGTCGGGGGGCTCCGGCACCAGCAGGCGCTCCCCCTTCTGCCACGGGAACTCGAAAAGCCCCGGTGGGCGGGTCACGTCCATGCGGCGGCTCTCCCCCGTCTCGCCCCGCTTCCCGTTCTTCTTCGCCAGCTCCGCCGCTGCTACCTCGACGGCCCCTCCCTCCGCGGGCTCCTCTCTGTCTCTCTTCTCGGCGTCTCGATCCATGAATCGCTCCTGGACAATGGTCGGTCGGTTGTACAAGAGTGGTGAGGTGAGGAGAGGAGGAACGGGGAAAGCTACTTCAAGCATGGCTCGCACGCCACCTGAACCACGGAAACGGCCTTAACCACTCACGACGCGCTTCTCCTTTTGTTTTATTTTCGATGCCTTTTTTTCTTTTTTTTTTTATAGTAGTCTCTAATTTTTATACCCAAGATTTAATCATCTGATCCGTGAGATCAAATCCTCACCGTTGACGTTAGGCACCGTCATAACCCGAAGAGCATTCTGCAGACAAACCGATCGTTCTGGTCAAACAAATATGACCGCTGGTCAACTGAAGTCCCTCCAGACTCTCTGCTCATAAGCTGCCAGTCAACTCTGTTCATGCTGCGAATAGCAATTCTAATCCACTTGTGATAAGAACCGAATGCTGTGTATTATGGATGCAGATCATCCTTTTTCCAATAAAATTATACACATTCTTCTTGATCTAAAGAATGCACACATTTTGTGATGATCAATCCTGTACAGTGTTTTCAGCAACCCCTGTATACAATGACACCCGACCAGAGAAGAACAGATTACGAGGAACTCGCACAAAGCATATACCATGATCTCTCTGTCATCGATGGTGGACTAGAAACCTTTCCAGGCAGCAAGAACCTCCTGAAATATTTCAGCTATGAGCTCCCTATCGGCAGTCTGCAGGAAGGCACTGAAATCTTCACCGATCTCATAGATCTTTCCGAAGGCCACCAGGTACCTCATGCAGCTGCTCTTCAGCTCAGGCAAATGGTGGAGGTGGGCGGTTTGCAGCCTCTCGAGCACGTTCTTAGCATCGATGTCTTCCAAAAGGCTCTCGTGGCACGCCTCCTTCAGGTCCGATAGGTCATACTTGTCGGCGGCTCGCAGGAGTGCGAGGCGGTGGCCGAGGAACTCGTCGGCCTGGAAGTTACCGTAGATGAAGTCGACGAAGGCCCGGCAAGCCTCGAAGGACATGTCGCATATGTCGACGGCAGAGAGTTCCTTCTCCTTGAGGTCGTGCGAGAACATGCTGCGGAAGACGGGCGACCTCGCAGCGAGGACGGCGCGGTGCGAGCCGATGCTGCCGCCCCTGGCGTTGATCGTGATGTCGGTGTGGATGCCGTCGGTCAGCATCCGGCCGAGAGTGGTGAGGGCGGTGGCCGCCGAGTGCTTCGCGACCTGGTAGCTGCCCCAAATTGAAGACGGCTCGCCACCCTGAAGTCCAAGAACATGAGAAAAGCCAAAGACAATGCTGAGAAATCTAAAGATTAGAGTTCATGATCGAAATGCGTATGCGTACTGATGACGGCACAATCTTTAGATCAAGGAATTCAACGTCGATTATGAATCTTCCGGGGAGCAGGGTGTCGATTGCCCATACAAAGTCGTCGCTGTTCTTCAGCTGCCTGTCACAGATTCCTGCACATAGAAAGACTTATTTGGTACAAAAGACAAGAAGAAGAAGAAGAAGAAGAAGAAGCAAGAACATTTTCTGGCAGGGAAGAACAAGACCTGGATGGATGAGAGTCTTGCGGTTTGGAGCGGATGGGGACACAACCTTGATGACGAAGGAGGCAATGGGCGGCTGCTCCGTCGTGAGGCTTGAAACCTCAGGGAACAGCTTCACATACAGTTGTTTACTCTTCTCCACTGCAAGATACCTTCTTATCATGAAAAAAAAAAAAGGATCGAATGATTAGATTCTATATTTCAGACACTGCATCTGACGTCAATCTACGGGGAAAAAGAAAAGAAATTGATAGTAAGATGTAACGAATCATGATTTCCAGTGTGCATAAAGAAGAAGAAGAAGAAGAAGAAGAAGAGAGTGCTCCAGACAGTCGTAAAGCAGCAAAAGAAACAGCAGAAGAAGATGAACCGAAGGAATCTAAAGGACATCGAGATGATCTGCAACTCCAAAATCCCGACTTTCTTCGTTACTTCCATGAAAGACCAGATCTTTATGCAGAAGAACTCCTAATCGTCCCTTCGTCAACATTAAATCCAATAAATTCAGGAAAAAGAAGCAGGGGAGAATCGCTTGCGCAGGTACCAGTTCCAGAGGCCGATCTTGAAGGGGTCGGACTTGCGGTAGGTGCAGGAGGCGAGGCTTTCGATCCTCCATTGCGCGAGCCGCGGCGTGGTCTCCACCCGGCATGCCCACTCGCTCATCCCGGCCGACGATGCTGCCGCGATCGCTGCGGTGACTTCATTGATGCAGTCGAAGATCCCCAGCAGCTCGCCTACCTTTCCCAGCTTCACTTGTTGGGCTTCCTCCCTTCCTCCTCCACTCCCCTCTCCTCATGTACTCCAAAAGGCACAAAGGCAAAGCAAACAAGAGCAGTACCAGTCCGGTCTTCAACTAAACCAGAAACAGGGGAGGAGAGCAGCAGAAGAAGGTCTCTTATTGGAGGGGAACCTGTTCCAGGAGTAATCCGGCACGCAAGGCTCAAAGTAATTGCTTCCACGCCATCAAAGGCCGAGGGAGAGGGAGAGGGAGAGGGAGGAAAGGTGCTTCTTTTATTGGCTTCCACTCCACTTCCCAAGTTCCAGAATTGCTATTCTTTAAAGCTCTGTCCGTCCATAACAATGGAGATGAGGTGAGGTGACGAGTCGCATCTAATCATTCAAAAGATTCGACGTGTGATGGCTTGATATCCTCGAAACTTCAATGGTGAAATTGCAAAGATACTCTTGAAATTAACTTTTCTTGGTAAGAATCTTACTGGCTTTGCTCGCGCCGTTCTTAAAAAGGGATTTTGGTGTTTTGTCTCATTTCAAGCCTCTAACAGCGATTGTTTTGGAGGATTTATCTGAAGAACTTGCATCTATGATATGACCTCTCTCCTAAGCTGTAGCATTCCCTCTATGTTATCAGATTGACCATGTCTCCTGTAAAATTGCAGGTATGATCATCTACTGAGATGGCATTGAAAAATGTCAACCATCATCTTCCGTTCCATGTTGACTCCGGCGTCACTTGGCCAGGAGACACTCCTCCATCGAATGCTCCTCTCCTGTCAGACATCAACCATGATCGGACAGAGTGCTAAAGCATATCCCATCCATTGAGCAAGAAGGTTCAAAGGTTACCTGCCTGCGCTCTGTTCCATAAAATTAGCTTCGCATAGTAGATGATAGATATGACATCTACTCACCACACAAGGCCAGAGTCAGAATGCAGCATGTACCCACACCACGTCTTCTGTGACATCATTCGAGGACAAAACAGAAGGCCAATGTCACCATCACATTAGATCACAAGGCGACACCTCGGAGGATGAATGAATTGGAGAGGGCTGATGGGAGTTGCCCACCAACACCACAGGTAGCACTGAATTGGCAATTCCCTTCCGTGATTCCCTGCAATTCGCTGGTGACAACCTACATTTCAACTTCAGCTGCATTCCATCATAAACCTTGCCAGCGTCTTCTTCTTCTTCTTCTTCTTCTTCTTCTTCTTCTTCTTCTTCTTCTTCTTCTTCTTCAGGCAGGACAGTGCTCAGTGACAAGTAGATGCATCTGACAGCAACAGCTTGGAGGTGTCAGTATGAAGCTCACAGTTGCGTGCCAAAGATCTGAGTCATGTCACCTGTAACCATGAATAGGAACAAGAGGTTAAATTGATCCATCTCCTATTCTTAATTCTTTGGAGATCCAAAGCAGACAAGAAAGGTATCTTTGAATCCTTAGTGGCCCCACTCCCACCCACTGGAATCTGAAAGCATTCCACTGCTGCAAGCGACTTGTATGTAACCCGCAACAAAAGCCATATTCCAATCTTTAATTGCCATGTCCCATTGCTTTCCAGTAGTGCCTTTTACTATGTACATCCAAAACACTTAATTCTCAATGTAAAAGATCTGATTGTTCAGGGTGACTTATCTGAGTGCAATTCTAGATTTTTTTAATAAAAATAATATAATTAAATTTTAAACAGTATTGGAGTATAATTGTTATATTTATGCTCTCAATCAATTGCAAATTCCCTCTAATAAATGGTATCAGAGCTCATGATTCTAATGGATCTACTCAAGTTATAAATACTCTTCAATAAAAGATTATCTTATGCAGTTGGACTTTGGAATGCATATCACCATTTTATTCAACTTTGAAGCAAATGAAAAAAAAGATGAACAGCAGCATGTTTTTGTTAGGTCAGGCTCATGGATTGGTTAATCCCCTTTCTCATATGGATCTAATCAATCTTAAAATAGAAGATGAAGGTGATGATGGCTACGATACCATATAATCAAATCACAGATAATGAATGAACAAAGAATAGTTCCCTCTGAATGAGAAAATTATCTCCTTGCGTTTGGATTCTGAATCATTTGAATCTTGTGGGGTTGACAACCAGTTGGAGTGTATGGCACACAAGATGGATTCAGCTGATCCCTTCTTTTCCTATCACCAAATGTCAGTGAGGGCCAGTGGGGACTTCTTCTGTGGTATCTGTTGCTCTCTGTGGGTTGCCCATGGTGGTGATTCAGCTTGGTCATCGTTAGCTTGCACCAAAAAGCAACAGAGCTGTTGAAGGTGACAATGGTGATGCAAGCTATGGAACCCACTTGGCAAGCTGCCTCTCTCCATTGGCCCTGTTTCTTCTCCTGCCTTGTGCTGTCCCTTCATGGCGTCCCGGTGGCTGAATGATAGATAGATGCTTTATCCTTTTGATCGAAAGTGAGAGGGCCTCAGAACAATATATTATCATAGCAAGCAACTTGATGCATTACCCTCAGTTTTGTCAGCTTTATACGCATTGGATCCGATCGATTCGGATTCGAATTCGAATATAAGTGATCAAAAATCAAAAAACGAATCGGGTTCTAAGTCGAACTGATAAGAATAAAAAAAAATAAAAAGAAGTTTACTATCTCCTTTTTTTTCACTATTGATAATTCTTTATTATTGATTTTTTCAAAATAATAATAATAAAATATTATTTTATTATTTATCATGCTTCGAAAGGTCCGCTTCGACGCCCAACGCATGCTTTGGCTTATGCGGCGCTCTTATTCTTATCCATTAGTTTTATATTATCGTATTAAAAATGCCTTTGAAAAGATCGACGGCTGGTGATGCAATCAACACTTTAAACGAGAAATAACCATCGATTGGCCTCACTCACACATTCGTTACTCGCTGCCAAACTCGGGCCTTCCTTGCTTGTATCAGCCCACGTGGGCTCCACTTTGTCAGCTTCGGTGCTAAAATGGGTAGGAGACGAGGTGCCATTGGAACGCCGACCTGAGGAAACTTCCGCGCAAGCCACTCCGCTCGACGGTTTCCGGAGGCGCTGTCCTTCTCCGCCGTCGGCGGCTGGTGGTGTTCTCAGATTCGTGCTTCTTCCGCCCTTCTTCGTCTTGTTCTTTCGTCCGTGGTGTTCTAATCGTAGGCAAGCATGGTTTCCTTGGCTTCTTTCTGCGCTGCGTCTTTCGAACTGTACTTTTCTTTCAGTTTAGTGTGCGGAAAGGTTCGGTCTTTGTCGATATATCGATGGTTTAGAGGAAGATTAGGTTTTGGAAAGGTACAAGTTTTGCTCGGTTCTACTTGTTTTACTTTCCATCCGAAAGATTTAAGAGGGTTTTGCCCCTGTATTGCGAAAAGGATCTAATTTTTCGTAGCGTTCACGGAACTGCAATCTGGTTTGATCTGAATGGATTCGGGAACTCCTGCGCAAGGATTTTTTATAAAATTTTTTGTCGTTCTGATGCTTGCTTAATTCGTCTGGAGGATTTTGGTGCGAACAGTGAAAAGCTATAGTGATATCTGGCTTTGACCATGAACAGAGCATTTTGCTCGGGGAAGAGAGAGAGAAAGGCATACGATTCTCATAGATCTATGCGATATTTCAGCTTTGGCCATGGGAGGCAGATTATCGAAGTCCAGAGGGTCTAATCATTATCCGCAATATGTTTCTACGACTTCACGGGGCACTTCGAGGTACTCATCACACCCCGGGGCACATGACCTGCCCAGGGCGACAGGGAGGTTGCAGAAGAAGTATTCGAAGATAGGCGATGATTACAGCTCTGTTGAACAGGTACGTTGTGCTCTTGGGTCTTCACCATCCGAGGTTAAAAGCATTCATTTGATGTCGCTTAACTACAATTTGTGAAACTATGGTCTAGTTCTTAGTATGCACTTGACAAGTTTTAGAACAGGATCAGACATCATTTATAAAGAAGATCCTAAATTTGTGATTGAAAGGTCAGCCCAGGAATGATATAGGGTTGTATACTTTACATGCATGATCCCAAATTTAAAATGAGTTATAGGATTATACAGTCATTTTGAGTATTTGTATGCGCACAAGACGGGGAATTAATTGGACCAAGAATAAGTAATAAGTTACAATTAGCCTTTTCAGGAAGGTCTAGATTGCTACCTATGGGTATGAAAGTGACTCTTGGCCCAAATTCATGCGTTAATTTACCGTGTAACTGCAAAGATGGTGATTAGCGCTGACAAGGGGTTGAACGGAGGATGATCAGAGTTGATGATGGGATGATCTCGATGTTGTCTGGTGAGGACATCAATATGTAAGCTCGGAAATATATGATCACTTATATTGGCCTGTGTCTACTCCCACACCGAATTTATTTTCACAAAAGAAAACATTGGGTATAGGCAAAAATAAAATACAATGTTATTTGGGATTCTTAGGTAAAATTTGGTCTCCTCAGATTTTTGTGGAACCATAGGACTTCAGGAATTTATGAAAACAAAACTTAATATGCTAAATTTATTAAAAAACTTGCTTAGTTGACTCAAAACTCAACTATATTGGAAATGTGTACCATGGGCTCTGACAACATGGCATCTTTGTGCACTTATGGGGCGAGGGAAGAAAGTAGCAATAACCAATTCCCCATAAGTGCAGTTTAAGGTTCACATTTAACTGATGTTAGAATAACATATATTGAGGGATGGTCAATAACTCGAATAAATAGAAGTTCTATAAGACATCAGCTATACCGTAAGCTGCTAACTTTTTGGAACATTTTTCTATTCCATTTGGCACTTTAAGCCAAGGTATGCATTTAACTGATGTTAGACATAACGCGGACCGCCTGGGGATGCTGGTATCTCCGGTTGATATCGAGCGGGCAATGGTCGAAATGGTCAATAACTTTGGTAACGGCCGAAATTTCGAATAGTAAGTTCTATAAGATTTCGATCAGCTAATACCGGTCAATTTGACCGTTGGAGCCCTTTCTCGCACCCGGCGTAATGCTTTTGGAACATTTTTCTATTCCATTTGGCACTTTAAGCTATGTTAATGAGTTGAAATTGATGATAGTCCCTGTAGAGAAACTCTAGTTATGATTCTTAGTCACATAATTATAGCTACATTAATACCTTTCCACCTTTTAAATGCAGGTAACAGAAGCTCTTTCAAATGCTGGTCTTGAATCATCTAATCTGATTGTTGGCATTGATTTTACAAAGAGCAATGAGTGGACAGGTTTGTCCCTGTCTCGGTGTTGCTATTATTCATGTTGTTGGTTTACACACATCGGCGTTGCTATTATTTCTGAGAAACAATTTCTGACATGATTTTACTTATTGCAAGACAAATTTAAATGATGTTTTGGGGAAAACATTTTAATTATTCTCAGCATATTGGTAAAAATAAAGAGAATTGATCAAACAGAACCATGTTCTGATATGATTTTCGGGGTAAGCATTCTAACTAGTCTCAGCATATTGGTAAAAATCAAGAGAATTGATCAACCTCAACCATAAAGTTTCACCTTATAAATCTTACATATATATACCAGCAATTTCCCTTTTTCTAAGGACTCTGTGTATAAGGTGATTTGCTGCCTGATCATTGCAGTTCCATGATCGGTCATCTGTTGCTTGCATGTATTAATTGCAAATCTTTGTTAAAGAATAGTCATTTTCCTTTAGCTTAAAGATTCTATGTAATGCAAGTACAAAATATTTTTTGGATTGATTATTCTAGTTGGAGTGGGGGCTCATGGTTTTGTTGTTGTTGTTGTATTATCCTAGTTGGACTATCTAGATTTAGTTAGTCTTACACTAAATGAGCATAAAAAGCTAGTTATTATTAAGTTATAAAATTATTGAGCCTTTGACATTTTTACAATTTGTCAATGCAATCTGCTATTAGGTAAGGTTTCTTTCAATCGCCGAAGCTTGCATGATATGGATCATTTTCCAAACCCTTATGAACAAGCAATATCAATCATTGGAAGGACTCTTTCTACATTCGATGAGGATAACCTTATTCCCTGCTTTGGATTTGGAGATGGTTAGTTACACTCTAGCTTATACATCTATTCAGCTGGAAAATTTATCTATAATTGTTAGAAATTTTAAGCTAACTTCTATTGCAGCAACCACTCATGATCAGAAAGTGTTCAGTTTTTTTCCAGACAACCGACCATGTAATGGCTTTGAGGAAGCACTTCAAAGATACAGAGAAATAGTTCCACATCTTCGCCTAGCTGGTTTGTTCATGTAGTTTTGGTTCCCTATAATTACACGAACTTCATGAAATTTTCAAATTGGTTAGTTATGGTTATTGGTATTTATAATAGGTCCAACATCCTTTGCTCCAATAATTGAAATAGCTATCAGCATTGTAGATCACAGTGGTGGCCAGTATCATGTTCTTCTTATTATAGCAGATGGACAGGTTAGTTACTCAAGCTGCTTCTAAAGAACATGGCAGTCATTTGAGATGTATTTTGAAGAGCATGACAGTTAGTAGATGCGTCTTTTGATCCTTTCGATTATGTTTTCTCTCCAGAGCCGCTTACTCTTTAGGACGAAGCTGTATTTGATGGGCTTATTCTTGAAGTTTGTAGACTTCTTAAGATATCATCATATTCTGGTAGTTCATGCGTAATTTCTGCATATTGCTGATCTAATCCATTTTGTTTAAACTTGGTCTAGGTTACTCATAGTGTGGACAGAGATCGTGGTCAGTTAAGCTCACAAGAGAGAGAGACTATAAATGCTATTGTTAAAGCTAGGTAAATAATGGCATTTGCTACAAGAGGCATTCCCAATTTTATTTATATATATATATATATATATATATATATATATATATATATATATATACATTTTGTCTGCTCTTCTGATTTACATCTTTGGTATTGTAGTGATTATCCACTGTCAATAGTTCTTGTTGGAGTCGGTGATGGTCCTTGGGACATGATGCAGCAATTCGATGATAACATACCATCTAGGGCATTTGATAATTTCCAGGTAGGAGGCTGAGCATACATTTCAGACACGTGTTGTATAAAATATTACATTTGTGTGGAAAAATCACTTGACATTTGTTTTTCTGCCATGCAGTTTGTGAATTTTACAGAAATCATGTCTAGAAATATCACCAGTAGCAAAATGGAGGCGGAGTTTGCACTTGCAGCTTTGATGGAAATTCCTTTGCAATACAAAGCAACACTGGATCTCCAACTTCTCGGGTATCATGATAATGTTTTAGTCTTATCTTCAAGAGTTTTAGAGCTGATAGGTTTTTTCTATCTTCCTCTTTGTGTGGTAACAAACTGCCAGGTATTTGAGTATGGTTAATTTCTTGCTTCTCAGTAATCGTAGAGGAATTGAGGAAACGTTTTGTCTTCCGCCGCCAGTGAATGGTAATGGTTCAACTGCAAAACGCCCAGAATCAAGCATTACTTATCAGAGTACTGGATTGAAAAAAAGCTTCCCTGCTGAGACATCAGAGAGTTCTATAGAAGAGAGAAAGGTACCTTAGATGACTTGATCTCACATTGTAGTCCTTTTACAAGTTTCTTAGTTGATAGAAGAAGAGGTTTCCGATTTAATTTGAAGCTTGTTGATAAGCAAACTGTCTGAGTTTGAAGAGCTTTGCTTTGTTGTTTCTGACTTTTAACTTGATACAATCTGCTGGGTATCAAATTAGGAAAGAAAAAGGGATAAAGTCTGATCAATAACCTTTCTTTAATAAAAATGAATACTAAAACATTCAGATCTTTACATACCAGATCTGTGGCATATGTGGGTACCTAATGAAGAACCTAGCTTTGGGGTGTGGGCATCAGGTACACATATCTGTTCTTGCTGCTTGCGAGTGCGATATCTGTGACATGTACTAATAATGTCTTGCATAAACAGACTTGCTATGACTGCGGGAAGGATTTGAATGCCTGCCCAATTTGCTCGAGCCCAATATCCAAGAGGATTAAACTCTATTAACACTCAAGATGTAATGTTTGAAGGAGCTGTCGGCCATCTCAGCATTGCCATAAAGGCTTCTTTGAACTTGTATGGTTGTTGCTGTTGTTGTGATATGTTTATGGTGTATATGCCACCTATTAATGAATTGTGTATATTGTTTGGTTGCAGTTTTATTTTTTATTTTGTAATTCCTGGTAGTCTACCTAAATACATTGGCTTTTCTTCTTCCTTCCTGTTTTAAGATGATGCAGATGTATTGGTGACATTTGTATTGAGAACTAATACAAACTTGATTACCACATCAGGTTCACTCTCAGATTTGGATCGATCACACCTACGTGATTACCACATCAGCTGATTGGCTTTTCACGTGTACCAAAAAAAATTGGGAGCACTATTTCTTGGAAGGCTTGAAATGGTGTTGCTAATTAGTGCAATGAGTGGAGACTCGATCGAGCAGCCTTGAATGGTAGAAATCTTACAATTGAAGCATAGTTTTGTATCTCTTTTTCTTTAAAGATAAATAGCGAAAATGAGATTCAATTCTAGGATAGATATTCATTAGCTAAGTTAGTTGATATGTTAAAGGATTAAGGTTTATTTTAGTCTATGTGATTTTGGCTAAAATAAAATTTAGCGAAAATGTATCTCTTAAGTTTTTATGGTTTACTCGTGTCTAAAATAATCTCTACATTATCAAAAACTTAGTATATAAGTTTATCTCGTTAAATCTAAGTTAACAGACGTTAGAGTCTGCTTATGCGGTATGTTGAGTCATAGTAAATTATTAATATAATGACATGTATAATTTAAGTTTTAAATAAATGAGACCTCCATCAATGACAGGAAGAGGCGTCGTCGTGGAAGTGACCACCAGCAACAACACCTAAGTCGTTGTTGCTTAGCAATGTGTCATACACACGTGGCCTCTCTCATGCTGACGACGAACTCAGGAGCTTTCGATCTTGCCTCAGGTGGATGTGCGTTAACCAGTCCGACGCTAGGCACGTAATGGTCTCCTAATCCCTCTTCCTCCTCCTGGGCATCTTTATCCCCATCGCCTTCTACTTCGTCCTCTCTTGTGCCCCCACCCACTATGCTTACAACATGGTGGTTCAGCTCTCTTTTGTTATCGCCTCTGAACTCTCATACCTCTGCCTCTTCATGGGAGAGGTGACTTAAAAGGCATGGTGGTACTCGTTGGGATCATAGTGGGTGTTATTCACAGTGGCAAGTAGCACCGTGGTGACCGACGTGGTGGTATACACCTTGGAGCTAACGAGTGACATTCGATAGTTCCAACTCGCTAGCTCCAAGGCGCATGCCACCATGTCGCCCACCATAGCACCGCCAACCACCACGAATGGCACCTACTTCGATCCTTACGAGTACCACCATACTTTGTAAGTTGCCTCCCTCACAAAGCACAACATCACGAAGAAAGAGAGTAAGTGGAAGGAGTAGTTGAGCTAGCGATGGACGAAGGCAAAGAGGTAGAGATAGGAGAGGCTAAAGGCGAAAGTGAGACAGAGCTAGACCTCTACATTGTAAGCGCGATGGGTGGGGGTGCAAGAGGGGACGAAGTGGGAGGTGGTGTGGACAAAAATGTCCAGGAGGAGGAAGAGGGACCATGAGACCACTACGTGCCTAATGTCGGATCGATCGATATATATCCACCTGAGGCAGGACTGGAAGCTCCAGAGCTCGTCGTCAACATGGGAGAGGCTACGTGCATATGACACTCTGCTAGGTACCAGTGGCTCAGTGCTGCTGTTGGTGGTCACTTCCACAACGATGCCTCCTCTCGCCATTGATGATGATCTCAATTTTTTAACTTCAATTATACATGTTAATATATTAATAATTTTTCGTGAGTCAACATATCACTTAATAAGTAGATTATGAAAATACAAAGATTATTTTAGACACGAATAAATCATAAGAACTTAAAGACCCAACATCACATGGACTTAAATGAATCTTAACCCTATCTTAAAATTTATCTGATGAGATTTCCAAACTCAACTTATGTATCTTACAGTCAGACCAGTATTTTGATGAGATTTCGAACCTCAATCTAAGATAAATGTGTTAGATATTTTATATGTAAAATCTATAGAGTAAGGTTTTAAATTAAAGATATGGGAAACGGCATTTAGTGGCACTCTTCGTTAACTACTTGACTTGATAGCTTACTTCCAAAGAGAAATAGACAGTAAAGCATATTACGAGTTGGAAAAGCAATACATACACCATTTCGAAAGCATGTTAGATAATTGTAAATCAATACATTTACCATTTCCGAAACCAATACTATAAAGCTTTCGCCAAAGAAGATTTAACCATCGAGTTGGGGTGGGAAACTTTTCCACCGTTACGTGTGTTCTTCTTCATATGCTAGCCGTCTTAAAGCCAAATCAACTAATGTTTTCTTATTTTATTTTTCACGCAATTCATCGCATCTTGTTGTTCTTTACATAATTCAACAGAAGATGATAATAGAAATTAAGAAGGGTATCATTCACACACAGAACAAAACCATGAAGAGAAGAAAAATCCTAACACCAATCAACTATCTCTTGGTCAGATACTCATCTGACATCACCCAAACATCGAACAAGTCAATCAACAAATATGCTGGTCCCTGGTGATGCTCAGGTATCGTCAACTTGTGAATGGAAAACAAAGCTCGGGAAAGTAGTTGTGATGTCCCTGGTGACAGAAAACACATCGATTAGCCACCCGCGGTAAAGTAGCTGGAACTAGTTTTTAACCGCATGAAGACATGCATGAACTCCATATTCACAAGTAAAAAAGCAAATTAGATGTTCTCTTTAATGAATTCTGCTGACAAGCTTAAATACTCATACAACAAAGAATTTATATGTTTTTTTTTTCCCTTCATTATCTAGAAGCAAAGACCTTTTAGTTTATCTAGACAGAAAATTTTAATTGTCATTATATAGAAATAATGATCTTCTAGTTTATTTGACATGTGCCCAATACATGTAATTGATGTGACAGCATGCAAGACATTATGGAGGTACAGACCAGATCTTATTATACAGTTATAAACCAAAAAGAAATAATTGTATATTCAATATTAAAGACAGTTATATATTCAATGGTTTTCGCTTTTCAGCACTCTGCAAATGAGAGTTAAAACAGGAACATGTGTACTCTACTGCAGTTTTTTAAATAATAATAATAATAATAATAATAATAATGTTGAAGTTCAAAATAAAAAGATAAGACCATGGTACCACATTAATATGATTATCTCACATGCATAAATTAGTTAAATGGTTGATAGATCAAAAATATAACCTATGAAGATGGAATATATAAGAATTGAAAAGTATATTATGTGGAAAACTTGATATAGTCTTGCTAGTAGGGAGCGTACTTAGCAACCACAATACTCCATAGAAATAAGAAACTTAACTTTTAATCATAAACTCCACTCCTCAAGCCTTCCTATTTCAGACCCAATCTCATAATAGACAACTCTAACTTCTGAAAATTGTAATGCCTTGTAAATAGAAAAGCAGCATTCACATATAGCTTGTTTTACCTTTTCTTTTGTGTATGCAACTCTTCATGGATGATTCCAGTTAAATTGGTACACAATATAAATTGTAAGCATTTCCTGATACTGTTATTTATGGTTCTAAACTCCAGGAATATGTTCCTTTATATGATATCCGGCTTGACGCCTAGAGCAATTTTTATTTCTTTGACAACAGAAACTTAAATATTATATATAAATATATACATATAAGAGAACAAAGAACAAAGATTGTTTAACCTCCTATTTTGGATACTACATTGTCAGGAAAAAAAAAAGGAACTGGTAAGCATGGTTGAAAATTTTTGGTACAAGATCTTTACTGGTCCGGGGACCAGGTCTGGTACATACTGGCATGCTGACACATAATATGCTGCCATGCTGGTCGGCAGAGAGAAGGGTGGTAGTGGAGGAAAAAGATGAGAGGTGGAGGAAGAGAATAGGTGCTGGAACAAGATGAGGCAGAGGAAGAGAGGAGGAATACCAGACAGGGGCCGCAGCAGTTGAGCAGCAGGCGATGGCAATGAATGAGGATCAGAAGTCAGAACTTTCTCCCGGTTCAGAGAAAGTGAAAGTGAGAGATTAAATCATTGAAAACCCCTACAACTATCGATTCACAAAAAGAAAGGAACGGGTTAAGCCCTGCTTTACAGAGTTACTGGATGGTAACCTCAAACCGGACTCAAACCAGTCGAAGCAGGTTGATCAGCATCCTAGTTCTTTACAGACTGGTATACACTGGACTAAGCAGTTTCTCAAAAATGATGTTGCAATGATTATAAGACCTCCAAGTGACGCACTATACAACTAGAATCTATTGCTATCACCAAATGTAACAGTCATCTAGAAAATCAAGATTGGAAGAAAAAAAATCAGAAATAACAACAAGAGTGAAAATTATTACTTGAGATATTGAAGAGTCATGTTCTTCAGCAGAGAAGGATGCCTCAAGACAAGGTTACGCCACTCTTCCTTATCAATTTTCCCATCATGTTTTGTATCTGCTTCCTCAAATGTCTGAGAATCAACAGAAGAAAGAAACACATGTAAGTCAAGTTAGAAATGTGCAACAAGATTATTAATTGAACAATTCACTAAAAGAAACAATAATGATGCTTATGATGTGATTTTTAGGTTACCAATCGACTAGATGTCAGATGATAACTTCATTAATCACAAATCAATTTAGTGGTAGCTAAACATCAATGTGCTGTCCATGTCATCATGAGACAGAACATTTACTAATTTGCATCTACAATTACCAAAACTGGCAATATAAAGCATATTCCAAAGGTAAACATCCAACCAACTAATACTTGATACCAGTCACACCAAAACTTATGCCTTCTTCACCTCCTGTAACAACCATATAAGATGTATGCTATCTGCAACTACCGAGAGCCAAGAATTAACATTGACTTGGATCAACATGACCACAACTTAAGACACCATTTTTACCCCTTCACTCTTTCAGTCCCTAAGATATGTTGCAGTATATTTGGTCATCACATGCACTTACCACAATTCTACTGCAACGTTTTTTCTTATGTGTAGTTGAATCTATTTCTATCTCATACTTGGACAGAATTGAAATCCAGGAGATTAAAAATATAACAGGCTATACACCCGACTACTTTGGATCACATAGATCCTTCAAGCCATTTAGCACTATTATTGCGGAATTCTTCTGACAGCCGTAAGCCATAACATATGTTATTTCTAATCAAATTTGTCTTTGGTCTTCTCTTGACTTGCACCTCAATTGTGGCGATAATGGTCAACTTCATGTATGTTCGAAACATATTAAATGATTCTCTGCATCTTGCTGTTAACCAATGTGCAGAAATGCTGAAGATGGTAACCGAGGAAGATGAAAGCCATAAATGTAGTAATTAGAAAATTTTGAGACCACTAAAGATTGCAATGAAAACGTGTTGCCAATTATATTATCAAGATCCAACTAGGATCACATCTTCCAATCATGCAAATTTTTTCAGCGATTATGATCATCAAAATAGTTTATCGCTACGGCCTATTCAATCTCATTTCGTATTCTTCTAGCAACACTTTCTTTTATCTGGCAATAGCTCAAGTACATACAACCTTACAAAAGTAACAATCATGCTTAGAATAAATGACTGCAGGTTAAGTTAATACAAGTCGCACAGACTAATAGAACAATCACTCAACTTCCACAAAGATTGTGGTGGACTAATAGAACAAGGAAAGATATAGTTTAAACGAAATCATGTCTTTAATCATACAAAATAAGTGATGCAAAGATGTGGCAGAATAACAGAATATTAGAATGGTTGCTCATTAAAGAGCACAAAGACATCATCTATGTAATAACTAGAATTTATATCAGGAATAAAGACAACATAAAATACTAGAATCACCTTATCAATAATACTTTCTATAACTTCATCTGACAAATTCATGCCTGACTCAGCAAGAGTTGCCACGACCATTTGCTTCACCTGTAAAAAATAAATCTTTATATCAAACTTCGATACCAAATGAAACACATATGACCCAATAAATCAATTGCTTAGATAAGCTATAAAATTGTTATAACTAAAATAACAAGTCAACTATGAGTAGACAAGCTAATTAAAGAAACAATGATTTCTTGGCATTTCCTTCATTCTTAAGTTCCATATCACATATATATTTCTCTATATTACACAAGCTCAATGTCATTCATTCAATAGAAGTCATATGTAATAAATTAAAACATGCTAAAGGGTATACAAGATACTATGCATTTCACATGGGTTCGCAAGCAAATACGAAATCTTTGACAGGGTATACACGTAAAAATTAATTGACAATGGTCTGATGGTAAGGTTGCTAAACTGCAATATGGTAAAGTTGCTAAACTACAAGCTCTGTGTCATTGTTCGAAATGTGGATGAAAATTTTGATCAAAGTTATGCAGTAGCTTATTTAGCAACTTACATTCGTTAGCAATGTGGAGAAAACAGTTACATAGAAAGATTTGCTTATTTCTTTTATTGTAACAAGTGGTCATCCGACATCCATAGCTCTAGATTCTCAACATGTAGTATGTCATGCTGACATCATGTTTCTTGGTGTTACCATATTAGCTGTCAGAGAAAATTTGCAGAAAACATATTTGGTTCATTATCATCAGCCTTAATAACTTCGTTTCAGTTAAATGTTTCCGTCATTTGCTTGTTCTTTTATATTAACTGACACCATTAAGCATGATAATACATTTATCATATAGATGTTAACAGAATCACCTCTGGGGGCAAACATCAATCTTAAGAGCATAGATTTTACTAGATTTAACAATTGAATGATCAATTAGAAGCTAAGCAAGTGATTTTGACACAAACTAACATAGTTGGTTAAAGCACTGAGTTAAAGTTAAGAAATGATATGTTAATTGGAGAACAGAACCTATGTTGTCAAAAGTGTCTGTAACAGGCTATTTAAATTTCCAGACCTTGTTCATATATGAGAATCGAAGTTAGCACAAGGTCTTCATTATTGAATTTTTTATTATATACGGAATCATAATAATTTTGTTATTGACTGAATACCTCTTGTCTTTCAATAAAACCTTGCTGCTTCAGATCATATAGTTGGAAAGAGACTGTAACAAAAGAAAACATTAAGTTATTCATTATCAAAACATCAAAACAAAATATGGCCAGTGAAAAACACAGTTAGCATATATGGGTAGTTGGTATGGAAAAAATGAAACAAAATACCAAAAATTTATAGCGACTTCCCACATGATCCTGTCTACAATCCATCTAAAAGAGTTGAGACATGACCATCACAACTATGGAAAAAAAAAAGACGAAAAGAAAATGGCAACACATGATCTAGCAATTGCCAGCTAATTAGTTGTTGATATTAGCATGAAATGATATGTCAAATATATAAATCTTAGAGGACACCATATCAAAAGGAAATATAGAATTGAAAAGGCTTCAATATAGCATTTTGAGTGACATAGACCTAACACAAATATTATAGTCATTATGATCAAATCTTTTTCCACATGCCAATGTAGTGTTAGAACTAAATTCAAAATCCAGAAGGCTCCATTGAAAGATTTAATAAAAATGTTTATGATTTACTACCCAGATGATGTCAATCCTCCAAAGCAAATGTCATATTTTACGCCAGAGCAAATTTAGTAAGATATGGACTTTAGAGCTAAAACGTTAGTTAGCATGTAGGATCTCAGAATATATGTCCAAGCAACCACAGAGCAACCCTCCAGGACTCCTCAAGTATGAGAAGAAGCTAGGAGATGGGGGTGAAGAAAGTTTGACACAGAACCAACATTCATACAAAAAAGCACAAATAAGACAAAAGGTTCCTGAAACTATATTCCTGTAGTTAAATAGGAAAACAATTTGAATATATAGTACAAGTGAAAAAGCTTGGGCTTATGTTAAGGATACTTATAGTGACAATTTTTAAAAGAATAGTCCAGATTGCAACTCACACATTATTGAATCAGAAATGCGCGATGTAGGAGGGAACCAACCAGACAACTATGACATTGCTAGCATGTTATACGTGACAACATATGAATTAACAAGACAGCATTTTAACAAAGAAAACTAGAACAACACAGACTCAAGTGATAAGATTTAAATATTTGGTAAAGCATATGCAGTGCACTGGATTTTGGATCTAACAAACTAGATATTAATATAATCCATGAACAATAGTAACTTCAGATCTTTTTAATTGGGATTCAAACATATCCTGGCATATTTGTCTGCTAGAAAGTTCCAGACAAGTTGAACAAAGAAAACATCAAAAGAGAGTATATTACATCAAATTGCAGCGCTTCAACATATATGTGGTGCTTTACTTGGTTAACTTGCACCACCATATACATCAAATTAAATATTTTATTACCATACAGTCTATATATGTTGAGAGTTCTTCAAGGCATTAATGAAGTAACATTGACAGACTTACACTCAATCTTATCATCAATTGGAGCATTAGGATGGAATACAGAAAGAGCACGTGCAAACTCTTCAAATCCCAAAATTCCATTGTGTTTTGTATCAAATAAGTCAAACACCTGTGTAATTAAAAATTATAAAAGCCATAAGAAATTTCATATGTACAAAAAACACAAGAACACTAAGTTACCGGTCTTGTTATTTTGTCATTAAAAAAAAGCCCATACTAAATGTTGGAAACATAAACCAACAAAAATCAATTTACTATGATTTAGACTTGGCACAAAACCAGAAACCAGTGGTTGTACTACAATCATGCACAAAAAATTTGAGTGTGGAATCCCTCCGAGAAAAACACTGTATTCTCATGATAGAAACACGTCCAAAGCTTTAGGCTTATAAATTAGACCACATGGTACATATAAATATGAAATAAGCCATGCTAAAAACCAGGATTGGTTACCTGGTTATAACAAAGGCCAACTGATGTGGCTTTAGACAGAGTACATGTCCAATAAGTGCTTTGGCAAGGCAACTATATTAAAAGAGATAGTGAAAGAGGAGAGGCCTATGTGAACAACGAGAAACTGAGATAAAGATTGCCGGACCCGGAAAAAAATGTAAAGGATGTAAACTGAGATATGAAATTTTTAATGTAATTCAACACTGGGATACTCCAATCCTGTTGAAGCAACCACCTGGCAACATGTGATGATATTCCAGAACAGAGAAACAAAAACTTTTTTTAAATCCAGAGAGGAAATCAAGCACCAAATAGTTCCATAGGGCATACCCGATCAGCAAATAAGCTCTCCTTCTTGTTAGTCTTGAATAAAGCTAATTGGAATTCTTCCTGAAACATGACAATTAAAGCAAGCAGTCAATTGTATGATAGAATCATTGCATTTTTTTCATTAAACCTTGACAACTTAAATTTAAATGAAAAGCATATACCCCTTATAACAGGACAGTGGCACAAACTTTATGATTCCAAACTTTAAATGATAAGAAAAGGTTAATAACAAGGTTCTGAATACCGTACCATACAGGTGTACCGATTAGCTATTGATACGGTATGTATCAAGCTGTACCGAGCATATCAACAGATGGTACACCAACCGGTCCTCTATCAAACCGGTATGTACCGCCCATACCTAGCAGTACGGTACGGTATTGCAAACCATGATTAATAACACATCTAATAACTGCAAAAGAATAAAGACTCATGCAAAATCTACCGCTAGTTCATCAAGTTAAAAAGTTTTGATGGAATGTAGCAAAAAATTACAAGACTAGAATTTTTTATCAAAATATTTTTATAGTCATGAAAAGTAGATAAGATCCAAACCTTGTTGATCAACCCATCATCAATTACAGCACTGCTGATCTTTTTGAATAACTCATATAGTGCTTCTATTTCACTTACACTAACTGCAAAGAAATTAGCATACACTGTTTTAGCCACGTCAAAGGACAAGTTGACGTGTGTTGTAAAGTATACACACGTCAAAGGACAGTTGCAAGAAAAGCAAAAAAGTTCTTATTTTCACTGCCAATAAATGATCACAACTTAGGAAGTGGTATGAGCATACAAACGGTTTCCCTGGCCAAAACCTCAGGATCTTCAAGACCCTTTGCCTGATTGTACAGGTCAATATCACAACACCTTAGCAAGACAGCAAGTGAATGCTTGAAAATTTCTAGGCACTGCAACATTATAATTCCAACTCATCAATACACTCCATTCCTGCATTTGGAATAAAAACCAATGAATTTCACAATCAAATTGCCTGCAAAATCAGCAAAACATATGTCTTGACAGCAAAAGTTGTGGCAAAAATTCTAATAAAATTTGAGTTTCTCCTCATTTTGATTCTGATACAAAGGACTAAAGAAACTTGATTAAATTGGAAGTATACAAGGACTTCACTACACTGACTAGCAGGAAGCACCGATCTGGGTGGAAGATTAACTCCTAAACTTTACAAATGACTATTGTGGGAGATGAAGATATGGAAATTTAGATTGTGAACAAAATGGAACCAAAAAATGAACAGTTCTGAATTTAAGAGATATGCTTGCTCCCCAATCTTTCAGCACAATGGTAGAGGAATTATAATTAAAAACAAATCTAACAAGTCAACTAATTTCCAGTTTGTACAGAGGCACTGGAATTGCAGGAGCATTTAGGAAGGCATAGACACTAAGCACTCTGTGCAACTCTGACAAGATATCAATGTTATGTAGAGACCAATAGGCACATGGTCCAGCCTTTTAGGTATAACAGTATAACTCATCCAAACCCATATGAAAGTGATCAAAGAATGTGAACATAATCTGAAAAGAAAGATTATTTTTGCCAGTGTTGCACAGAACTCCAACTCGGCTGTTGACCATAACTTTCAAGGTTTTGTTAAATTGACATATCCCGGATACTCAGCTGTGATACGGATGTAGCAAATAGGATACCACCAGCGAGGACTTGTTATCGTTTTTCATCAATTCAATCTCAACCAAAGTTGATGTCGAATGTAATATAATCAAATAACTTGCTGGGGTTGGAACACTGAAAAGAGATCAGAGAATGAGGCAATATACAAATTTAGTTGAGACAACAACATCTAATTATTCTTTAATAATCCCGACTACTCATACTGGTAAAAGAAAACAGTCAGAAAAATCCATTAAAACAGGTGGGAAGAGATAACCAACTTACGGACGAAGCAACCACCTTAAGGAATCCCTTAAGAATCAAAAGGACCATGAATTTAATCCCTTACGAATCAAAACGACTATGAATTTGTTGTATACTTAAATGTAAAAGCGATGCGGAGAAAATACTAATTACCATGAATATTGGTAGCAAATTTCACCTTTCCCTTATAACTACAACCAATTAACCATTTGTCTTATGACAAATTCCATTTCTTTCGTACAATCTATGACATGAATTTCAAGTTACCCTTCTGCTTCCCCACGACACCAAACCAGATTTTTTTTTTCCTTCAGCCCCAAAATTTCACCTTTCGTTCTTTCCCCAATCTACGACTTCACTAATACACATAAATCTGGGGAAACATTGCGGATCGTCCTTTCAGAACGCTTAATTACCCAACGAGAAAATAACAAAATTCTCTTAGAAAACAAACCAAATATTGCCATCTCAAACAGATCCACGACACGGTCGTTTCGATCGAGGGTCCCCGATTCGGGAAGAATATTGTATGCACGGATCCAAGAAGACGAACCAAAATTAGGATTCCAACCCCGAAGATGCACGGAGGAATGACACGGAGAGGGAACCTTACCGCTGGAGAAGACCGGGAATCCAAGAGACAAGGAATAGGGAGGCCGCGTTCGGCGACACGATGACGACGATGCTCTTCCTCTCCGTTTCTCTCGCGGAACAACGCCTCATTGCTTATATAGCAGTCCCACGCTCCACCGTCTCGTAACGTCCGTTAAATGTCTGTCGTACGCCCGTCCCGTTATTTGCTGATGCTGATGCGGTCGGGTGAGTTCGACTGGGCTCTCATACGACACGTACGAACCACATCGACACCAACGAATCAAGGACAGGGGATTCGATGATGTCAGCTTGGATCGCTATCTCTGTTATTATCTGTGATATTTGTTTGGGTCATCATCATTAACATCAGTAATAAAATATTATCACCATCAAATTTTTTTTGTTTTTTCTTTATTTTAACATTTAATACTTTTTAATATATTTGGTAGAGTAAAACTACGCGAAAATCGCGAAAATATTCCCAAAATCGATTTGTCAGGTAAAATATCACAGCCGTCCATGTGGGTTCCCCTTCCAATCATTTCCGTGCAAGTATCATCCGACGGCTTGCATTGCTCCGTACTTGATCACGGGTAAACTTAGACGTCGCTTTTTTGACGGACCGCCAGGATGCGTCCAACATCACTGAGCCCATCTTATCGACGAACGAGAAGCGCGCTTCCCCTGTTTGGTGGCTTGCGCGGGACACCGGAGTCAGAATCTTAGCCACGGGTTTGATTTTATATATATATATATATATATATATATATATATAGCACGTCATCTTTGCTGGTCCTCCAATGGCATAGTTTCTTTGGCGCTTAGTTGCAATGATGTCATTGACACTGCAGCAGCCATCAATTATATCTCATAATTACTTGATCTCTACGAGTTTCCCGTCGACGATGCAATCCCAGCCCAGCCCAGCCCAGCCCAGCCCATGACAGTAAAAAGAGGAATGGGGATAGGAGAGTCATTACATGCACGGCATAGAAAAGGTCGTCGTAGGTTCGAGAAATGGCCTGCTTCGATATCGCGGCGGTCCGCGGGGCCCGGTCAGGCCGCCACCTGATCCCTCCCGCTCGCGATTTACCCAAAAAGGCCCCACGGAAGCTCGAGAATAACGAAAAGGACGGCGAGCGAGGAAAACAAAAGGCACGCCTTCGGTCACCTTTTCGCTGGAGGGCACTCACTACCTTTCGCCGACCCACCCTCTTCTCGTACCTCCCCTTTCTTCAACTGGAGTTGTATGCGGGGCCCACCTGTATTGCGCTACCTTCTCCATCTCCGGCTCCAACCACACGGCAGGTGAGAAACGGGTAGTTTGACAACGAGTTCAAGTAGTTTGTCTGGTACACGGGAACCCCTCCCGACTTCCTCATCCTGTCATCTTCCTCCCCGCCTTTCTTCCCTCCCATCTGTTCGTCGACGATTCCTCCCATGTGGGAATTCGATTTTGCATCCCTCTCTTCCGTTTGGGTTCCCAGTTTTGTTCCGTGCACGGCAAGAGAAAGCTTTTGATAAGATCTCCGTGAATCGGTAGTTTATTTCGAGGGAGCTTGTTGTTGATGCTCGTTAGATATTTTGCGTCATGATCAGTCGTTTCGCTAGCTGGATTCTTTTACCCTTGATGTGGATTTCGTACAAGCTGTCTGTGTGTCTTTTCTTTCCTTGGATAATTAGTGGAATAATGACGCAGGATTAAGCGATGCATAGTTCAACCTTGGTCTTATCAGTTTACTTTTCCTAGATTTGATGGAAGTCGAATTTGACCAAAAAAGTATCCTTTTTCAGATTCTTCAGCTTCCCAAACGTTGCTTTTGAGAAGCATGGAATCTTCTCGCTGGACATAGTAGTATTGCCGGTGAAGTTGGATTGTTCATGGAGATCTCTTGCTTTTTCCGTATACGCTTTTAGATGTTAGGCAGCTTCCAAGATTCCAAGAAGTACTTTTTAGACCATTGCCTTTGTGAATATTGAAAGGCAGGTTGCCAGATTGAAAGAAATCTATATATTTGTGAGATTCCTAAGTGGAGATTTTATTACAATAAGATAAAAAATTTCGATTGGCAATTCGTATGTAAGCAATGTTGGGAGTTAGAGCTTTAACCTTAGCCCTTTGTTGTTATCATGATTCATGATTAATGAACTCAGGCTGGCAGATCTTTCTTTATAACAAAATATATTAATTGTGACTTATTTTCTTCTTCTTTTTTGGGCTAAATTTGAGAAAATGCATTGAAAAGTTCTCTTTTTGTTTTTACTAATTTGAAACCTAGCCAAGTATAACTTAGTAACTTATAACTTTTAGGTTTTTTTTCTTTGGGATATATGCTGACATTGGTCGAGTTTTTCAGGAGTATGTTGATAACTTCGACAGTGAGGACATTTCTTGTTAAACTACAGGAACAGGAGCAGAATTTTATTTGTTTTCTTGTCCTCTGACAGTGAGGAAGCATGAGTCATCTTTGTGATTTTTGTGGGGAGCAAAGATCTGTCATCTATTGCAAGTCCGATGCTGCTGCTTTGTGCTTGTCATGTGACCGCATAGTTCATTCTGCAAATGCACTTTCTCGACGCCATTCGCGCACTCTTTTCTGTGACAGATGCAGCACACAACCTGCTTTTGTTAGGTGCATTGAGGAAAGTGTTTCACTCTGCCAAAATTGTGATTGGAATGAGCATGGTGGATCAGCAGTTGCCAAAGGACATAAAAGAGAGACAATAAATTGCTACATAGGTTGCCCGTCTGCAGCAGAGCTTTCGAGAATGTGGCCTTTTTTTAAGGAGTTTCCTCCTACAGAGGATGCTGATTGTGAACAGGGATTAGGCTTGATGACCATCGATGAGAACAGTGTTACTAATTGCTGGGGACATCCGGAAAATGGCATTTCTGGTGCAGGCAAGCTGAATAATCCAGGAGCTTTGGATAAGTTTGATTCCTTGGTTGGATCATCTTCAGGGCTTGCAATATGTTCAATGCCCTGTACTGCTGATCTGGTAACTGGTTCAGTAGATTCAACTACACCTAAGGTGCATTCAGGTTTTAGTTCACTTTATTTAGCTTCAAATTTTAGAGCCCATCGATGGTTGCTGTCTTTTAGACAAAAATCTACTACAAATTCAATTACCAAATGCAGCTTTACAATTCAAATTCCTCTTTTGCCTTACAGACTTGATACCAAGATTTGACTTGCATTTTATGTTCCAGATCTTTTGTTGCCAGCAAAGATGTATAGTTGCTATAATTTCATTAACAAGTAGTCTATACAGGATAGATTAATATGTTTAGGTGTACCCTTGATTCCTCTAGTACCATTAATTACAGTCTACCAAATTATCACGTCTTCTGGCATTTTCACATAGTGAGAACCTCAGCCATGCTGCTTTTACACCTCATTCCTCATTTTTTGTTGCCAGAAAAGATGTGTAGTTGCTTTTCTCATTAATGAGCAGCGTACATGATATATTAATAGGTTTAGTGTTCCTCCATTCCTCTGGTATCATAAATGACAGTAGATTATAGTAAACTCTCTTTTTTGGCTGTTGCAGAAGCTTCATTTGGGCTGAAGGATTAAAATTTTCTGAGAAACTGATTTGTAACTTAAATATATGATGCATTATCTTTGAGATCTAAGTACGGTCCTTATTCTTTGCGAAGTATGCTTAAGTGCATTTCAATGTTTAGCTTCTTATTTATAATGATTCCAATTGCCAATAGCTTTTTGACTCGTTTGCAGTTATCTTGTCCTGGGACAAAAGATTCTGAATTATGCAATGATGGTCTCTGTGACGATTTTAATTTGGATGATGTGGATTTGACTTTTCAAAACTATGAAGAACTTTTTGGTTTATCTCATAACCAAACAGGGCATCTTTTTGATGATCACGGAATAGATGTGATTTTTTATCCATGGGACACATGTGCTGCCAATTCGAACTGCCAGGATGAATTTGTTGGAGAGGTACATATTGTCACTTTTGCTTTTGCACTTTCTGTTTTTTTAAGAGCAAACACCATCATTCTTTTATCTTTTTATTAAAATCAAACACTAGTTCAACAGACCCCACCAGCTACATACATCACCCAGTGTACGCTCAACTTTATTTTGTTGTCATGCATGAAGTACTTCCTGCACCATGTTCTCTTTGGATTTTTATTTAGTATGGAAGAAAAGATGGTTTCATAGAAATTTATCCCTTCATTGAGGTTATGATTCTTTGTTGTTGTTGTGGCTTGTAAAGGTTGTCAGATTTCAAGTGCTTACTTAAGAGGAAGGAATGCTTTAAACTAGTTGTGAGTTTGTGAGAAACCTGAACTAACTGCTCGATGGAGATAAATGTTACAATTGATGATTTATAGCTTGAAGATAAAAAAAATTGTGCATGTTGTTCCATTTTTCTTCGGAATTACAAAAAAAAAAATCTTGTGTTCTGCAACCATGTTAGAAGATGACATAATTTTGTTAACTAATTCATTGGCTACAAGCACACTTGTTGATTAGCAATTACATCTTGATGCAACCATTTCTTCTTCATTTATTCTCATTGTCTCAATGTACTTGATAATTGCCTGATAATATCTATATGTCAATACCCTATCTGAATATTCTGATTACAATTGATAAGAAATTTCATGCCACAATAGATTAATTCATGCAGAATTTAGTCGCCAACAATGGAAGGAACATTGTTATTTTACGTCTGCCTTGCTTGCTTCCATCACATCCAATATTTTAATCAAGCTCAAGAATTATCACCTTCCTTGTATATTCATCACAACATGGTTTTGTGAAACACCTGATGAGTCTCATATTGAATTACCTGAGACAGATACGGTACTGTTCTGAGCATGGTTACTTTATCCGTTAAAAAAAATGATATATGCATGACAGTGAGCAGCTATCATATGATAACATAATAGATGCTTCTTTAGATTGCATAATTTAAAAATGATTTACATGGTAGTACGTATCTGTGTTTTGTTTTCCTAATTAACTGTTTAAGCAGCTTTTGCCAATTTTATCAACTGATGATTTCAAGTTGTGAACTACTTATCTATTTATGTGTCATCAAGCAGTATACTTAAGATTGACAACATTTTTCACTCTTGTGGTCTCTTGTTTGTTCAAAATAATGGTCCCTACTATCTTTCCCAGGCATCTTCTGAGGGGCAGGTTAAGCCTATGCCAACATGTAGCAATGCAGTCTCTGCTGATTCTGTGATGTCAAATCCAGGACAAAATGTGGATTCAAGTATGTTTTTGCCAGCACGACAAGCTCACTCCTGTCTATCCTTTTCCTTTTCTGGTTTGACCGGTGAAAGCAATGCCCGGGATTATCAAGATTGTGGTGTGTCATCAATGCTTCTTATGAGTGAGCCTCCAGTGTTCCCGGCTGGACCTGAGAGTTCCATGTTGCCTACAGCCAGCAGGGATAGCGCTGTGATGCGTTATAAAGAAAAGAAGAAAACACGCAAGTAAGTTTAGACTCTGGCAATATTAAAATGGATGTTATATCTGAAATGTAATTTCTCATCAAAGTTACTGAGCTTAATGTTTTCTTGAACTCCTTGATAACTGGGTTAGATGTACAGTCTTGAACATTAATAATTAAAAATGCACCCTGCTCCAGTAGCCGGATCCATGACCTTAGAATTTGTACTTCTAAAAGCCCTGAGGCCTTGCAGGGAAAATTATCACGTAAAATATTCATAACCGATGTCAAATTAATTTATACACGTGTTTTTTATTACAGTTGCTGGTGACACTTGAAGTTTTAGCTTGTGTTGTTTTTTGTTGGCACAGTAAATATGGTTTTTTTTGTTTGCATTATATGCAATTTAGTGTGTTCAACCACTGTTAGTAGGACATAAATGAACATGATTGGCTGCCTAGCTGTGAGAGTACAACAGTGTAGTCATATATGAGACTTATTTGTGTGGTTCATATATGTCTAATCTCTGTCAATCTGCTCAAGATCTTACGGTTGTGCAGATTGAATAGTGATGAGAAAGAGTATGTAAATGAGATTAAAAACAATCTGCTTGATTGTGTTTGTGACAGACAGGAAATTGAGCAATTTTAATAGCATTCTCATTTAGAGAATCAATCACCCATGTTGGAGAGAAGGTGGTGAAGCCAAATATGCTCCTTGAGGCCAAACTCGATCTCCAGGAATGATATGCAGTGTGAAATTAGTGAGCATGTTGTGTTGTAAAGTTACAAATGACTTGACTCATTTGGAATTTTGTTCATGTGTAGATCAGCAACTTGACCTATTTAATCATGAATGTGTGAAAATTAATTAGATGTATATTGCTGCAAAAAAAAAAAATATGTATACTTAAATAAAAAATAATTATCATGCCTTAATGAAATTATTTGAAGCTATATGTGATACGTCATTTTACAAATGAAGAATCCAATTTAAATATAATTATTATGGAGATAGTTGTTAGATATGCCGTGTTATTGTGGTTGCTCAAAGTATTTCAATGAATATGTGTGAAAAAATTCTCAGTAACTTCTTTCTTTCCCTCTGGACAGGTTTGAGAAAAAAATAAGGTATGCTTCTCGCAAGGCTATGGCCGACGTGAGAAGGCGGGTGAAGGGCCGGTTTGTCAAGGCCGGTGAAGCTTATGATTATGATCCACTTGCAAAGACAAGAAGCTGTTAAGAGAACAGCGTTATTTTAGTATAGTATAAAAATCAGTTGATACATATTTGAGAAAACAAAGACTGACGATGGTCACCCTTCCCTGGTGATTAATATGTTTATCAGCCTACTCAAAGAAATAAAAAGGAGAAAAAAGAAAGGCAGTCTGATTGGCAGCTGAAAATATTCCAGTTGAAATTGTTCAGTCCATGCTAAATTGCCGAGGCACATTCTGGAACTTCCCAACAATCTGATCCTGTAAATGTTGGCCTTTATCGTGTTCGATAGTAAATATTCTACGACCTGTGTAAACGGCAGCACGTATTGGTTTAATGTTTACGTGGTCTCGATGCTGCTATACCTTGACTCTCTGATGACGAGTCCTATTCCTCTTCTTCTTCCTCCGTTTTCTTTTTTTTTTTTTTTTTTTTCTTCTGATTCCAGTTGAGGGTTAGCCGCCAAGCGACATGCTGCAGTGTGCTATTCCCAGGTTAGATATCTGATTCCGACATTTATACCAATCTCTATATTGTTTCATGTTAAATTTGCAGAGTATAACTCTGTTGTTGTAATCAGCAAATAGCTCTTTGCATCCATTCAAATGTGAAGGAGAATTTTGATGTAACAAGATTCTTGGAAAAGCTACACTTGGTTTTCAATGTCAGCGACTGTAGAAACATAATGAACTGGCTCTATTTTTCTCATCTGTTCACAGCAATTAGTCGATGCTGTAAAATTTTGCTTGTCCATCTCAAACACTTGACAATGTGTTTTAAGGTATTGACTGATTCCTTGATACAGAAAAGGCTTTCTTCTCCTTTGTGATGCTGTTGGTGATAGTTATCTTGCATCAATATTATCACATCTTAACACAGTGGTGATGTGTTCTCGTTGGCGATCAACGCCTTCAATGGTGATAAAGTCAAAAAATATTGTAAAAATCGAAACCTGTCTAAACCACTCCTAATATTTTTACTAACATAATGGAATATATATGTATATATACAACTTAAATTTAGAATAGTAAACATGAAGTCACTAATTACGGAAGGATGCAGGAAATGCATAAACCGAGCAAGCAAAAGTTTCGCAATCTGATCGACTTCCCTCGCGCAATTGTTGGAGACAGACACGACTAATTATTACAAGCAACGCAGTTGCATGCGTGAGCATTTCGATTTCTTGCTTGTCTTCCTCTCCCACTCCCGGGATTTCGTCATCTTCTTCATCTAAAAATCAGTCTGCAAGAGATGTAAACGTGAGAAAGTCGGATTAATTATATATTAATCTCTGTAATTAATTTTTTAAATTATTATATTTTAAAAAATTATATTTATATTCTTATAGTTAAGAAAGTAAAATCTTAATGTACTATAAATATCAGTTAAGAGCACAACGTTACCTTAGTATAGTATAACAATCAATTGATATATATATATATATATATATATATATATATATATATATTAATGTTTCAGTTATAGGTGACTATTGTAAATGAGGAAAATGACAATGAGAGATAAAGATCACTTTACATCTGCATCAATACTAACGTAATTATATAGCGACCCTCACATCTTGTTGTTACTCTCATCGTTCACAATAATCATCTACAACCCCCAGTGACATTGATACTCGTCATCATCGATGTTATCCATCATAACCAATTTGAACATTAAAATTATCTTTTTATTTTTTATTTTCGTATTTTGATTGACAAAACCAATAACATTATGATAAATAATCTTAGATATTTTAATTTTATAGTTAGATATCAATATAATTTTTTAAAATATAAGGACAAAAATACTAAAATGACCGACTACCGGATAATATGTAATTAGTCCATAAAAATCAAATGAGCATTTGCTAATTTTGTTACACTTTCTAAATGCATGATTCCGATGCAAAATTACACTCGACAAATTGGTGGATAGAGAGCACTCCGAGAAAGTTAAACACTTAGCGGTCATATCCTCCTCTCTCTCATAGAAAGCTATCTTTGGTATCGTCAAACCAGCTTGGAGAACTCAAGCATCTCCACATCGAGACGAGGCAAAAGTGCATCCGTATCTCGGAAGAGCATCGAGGTACCCACAAACATAAGCATCTCCATGCCCACAGATCAACTTGAAAAGGGGCATTGGCATCCAAACCTCTACATAAATCTCTCCCGCCATTGTACGAGCGGCAGGCCCCTCACTCTTCCCTCAGCAGAGCTAGTACTATGCTATGGCCGAATCATCGGTAGCCTAAGCGACCGTAACATCGAGCTACGCAAGGAGCTCAACGAAGTCCGTATTAGCGTGGCTCCCGAGGTGGTTGCCATCGTCGAGCAACGCGCATCAGATCTGGAGGCGGAGATCGCACGCCTCAAGTCCGGGCTCGAGGAGGCCGAGTAAGAAAATAAGGAGCTCCAGACGTTCCTGAGGGTGGCTCGGACCGAGGCTCGACTGGTGAAGGGTGAGGTGGTCACACTCACCAAGAAACTGGAGGAGGCGAGGGTCGAGGCGCGCACAGCATCCGAGGCCCGGGCAGAGGAAGCTTGCCAGAGACCGGAGAAGGACAAGAAGCTAATCGAAGATTACAAAGCGTCCTCGGGCTTCCAACGTGGTTTGACCCGGTCGGGGCAGGTTACCTACGAATATAGGTACTTGAATTGCCCTGGCCCGCTTCAAAGCGCGTCACCCCAACCTCGAGGTCACCGAAGACCCCTTCGCCTCCTTTCCTGAGGACCTAGACGTCAATATGCCCGAGGACATCCCCTTCGACGATAGTTTAGAAACTCCGAAGGAGTAGGTAGGGCTTTTGTAATTTTGTCCATAGAGTCAGTCAGGGCGTAGACAGTCTGTAAGTCTTAGTGGTCCTGTTTTGTAACCCCATTTTAGCTTAAATGAAAAAGACTTTTATTCAAATTCTGTGTGTTGCTTCTCTCTTTTTACCTTCCTACACAAAAAATTTCTTAAGGTTCTGTATGTTCCACGTCCTTGGTAAGGGGCGGCCATCCATTGTCGCAAGTCGGTATGTGCCGGCTCGGACAATCTTGACAACACGATAAGGTTCTTCCTAGTTGGGAGTGAGCTTTCCGCGCGCTCGGACCGGGTCACTTACCTCGGCCTTGCGCAAGACCAGATCGCCCCATTTGATTGGTCGAGGATGGACTCTTCGATTGTAGATTTGGGCAACAACTTTCTTATAAGAGAGAGCTTTTAAGTGTGCATCGGCTCGTCGCTCCTCAAGCAGGTCCAACCCGGCTCGGAGTCCCTCGGCCGACGTCTCCTCATGGTAGCGTTCTGCCCAAGGGGTAGGGATGACCACCTCGGGTGGTAGGACAGCTTCGGTGTCGAATGCTAGGTTGTAGGGGGACTCTCCAGTGGCAATTTTGGGGGTGGTCCGCAAGGATCACAGAATGCTCGGGAGTTCATCTACCCAAGCTGATCGGGCCGTAGACGCCCTTCTCCTAAGTCCGTCTAAGATGGATCGGCTGGTTACCTCCGCCAAACCGTTTGTCTGTGGGTGAGCAACCGAGCTGAACCTTAGCTGAATTCTATAGTTTGCACAGAATTCCTTGAACTGTGCTTTGGCGAACTAGGCCCCATTGTCAGTGATGATGACCTTGGGCAGGCCGAACCGAGTCACTATATTCCTCCACACAAACTTCTCCACTTGCCGCTCCATGATCGTCGCTAGCGGCTCGGCCTCAACCCACTTGGAGAAGTAATCCACGCCGACGATAATGTATCTCCGCTACACCAAGGCTGGGGGGAAAGGTCCAAGGAGGTCCATTCCCCACTGTGCGAAGGGTCACACGCAATCAATGGGTACAAGTGGGATAGCAGGCTTCCGAGGCGTCCGGGCATGCCTCTGGCAAGCGTCGCACCGTTGCACGTAAGTCTTCGCATCTCGGAACATGGTGGGCCAATAGTAGCCCTGGCGGAGTATCTTAAATGCCAAAGTTCACCCGCTGATGTGCTCTCCACAGATCCCCTCGTGGACCTCGGCCAGGATCGACCGAGCTTCGTTGGGGTCCAGGCACCATAGGAGAGGGTGCGAGAATGACCTCTAGTAGAGCCATCCACCAATTTCGCAGTACCAGGCCTAGGTACGGCGTAGGCGTCGAGTTGTGGCTTGGTCGGCAGGAAGGGTTCCGTCCCGCTTAAATTGTAGCATCTCCTGCACCCATGTTGTTGGTGCACGGGCCGTGGCTACGGCGGCAATCGTGATCGCACGGAACGAAAGTTCGTCAACGTCGGGCTCGTCCTCAAGGCTCGACTTTGAAGCTAGTTTAGCCAATGCATCGGCCCGCTCGTTATAACCCCTCAACACCCTGGATAATGTAAAGCTAGAGAAGTTGGCGGTCAGGCTTTTTACCTTTGCAAGGTATTATGACAGGGTCGGATTGCGGGCCTCATATCCGTCGTTGAGGTGCTTGGCCACAAGCTGCGAGTCAGCAAGGACGTGTATGGCATCCACCTGCATTTCAGCGGCCAGTCTAAGCCCGACCAGGAGTGCCTCATACTCCACCTCATTGTTGGTGGCTTTGAAGCCGAAGTGGAGGGAGCGCTCGAACAAGCGTCCATCAAGGGCTTCCAACACCAGCCCTGCTCCCACGCCCTTGGAGCCAACCGACCCGTCTACGCGCAGAACCCATCCGGGCTTAACCTGCCCCGGGTTTTGGTCTTCAGACCGGGTCAACTCTGAGATGAAATCGGCCACCGACTGGGCTTTGATGGCGGTCCTTGGTACGTATTGTATGTTGAATTCACCAAACTCCACCGACCACTTGAGAAGACGATCTGCCAGGTCGAATTTAGACAAAACTTAACGGAGCGATTGGTCGGTGATTGCCTCGATCGGGTGGGCTTGGAAGTAGGGACAACTTCCGGGCTGTTAATACGAGCGCTAGTGTCAGCCTCTCAATCGGTGAATATCTCTCATCGGGATCGTTCAAGACATGGCTGGTGTAGTAGACCGGCAATTGCTCCCCGGAAGCCTTGGCTTCCTTGATCAGGACGGAGCTAATCGCATGCGGGGAGGTGGCCAGATAAACGCCAAGTTTCTCCCTAGAGGAGACCAAAGCAAGGCGAGGGAGATCGGCTAGGTGTTGCTTTACGCTGGCAAAGGCTTCCTCACAGTCTGCAGTCCATTTAAAGGTCTTCGGGTTCTTCAGGGCCCGGAAGAAGGGGAGGCACCGATCACCCGATCGAGAGAGGAACCAAGATAAGGCGACGAGTCTCCGCTCAACCCTTTGCAGCCATGGTAATTGTCGAGGCACCTGCATGTCAGTGATCGCCTGACCTTCTCCGGTTGACGCGTCGATTCCTCTTTCAGGTACGTGAATCCGAGGAACTTTTTCCGAAGTCCAAGCGCATTTCGAGGGGTTCGCATGCACAGAAGTATCGCTGGCGGCTGGTGAGCGGCGGAAAGGTCACACTTGCAATCAATTAATGCCCTTGTCCGTGTCCGAAGGGTTACGATCAGGCATAAAGTCTGGCGTCGAGGAATCAATGGAACAAGTGGCTAATGAGTCGCCACAGCTTATGCCATGGCAGTCTTCGCATCTCCGAAAGCATGGTGTGGCCACAAAAGTAGCTTCCATCCACGGTCTCTTAAATGCCATATCTCAATTACCCAAGGTCGGCTAGATAGGATCCCCTCGTGGAGACCTTGGAAAAAAAAAAAAGTGGCCACATGATCTAGCAATTGCCAGCTAATTAGTTGTTGATATTAGCATGAAATGATATGTCAAATATATAAATCTTAGAGACCATATCAAAATATATATAGAATTGAAAAGGCTTCAATATAGCATTTTGAGTGACATAGACCTAACACAAATATTATAGTCATTATGATCAAATCTTTTCCACATGCCAATGTAGTGTTAGAACTAAATTCAAAATCCAGAAGGCTCCATTGAAAGATTTAATAAAAATGTTTATGATTTACTACCCAGATGATGTCAATCCTCCAAAGCAAATGTCATATTTTACGCCAGAGCAAATTTAGTAAGATATGGACTTTAGAGCTAAAACAAGCGTTAGTTAGCATGTAGGATCTCAGAATATATGTCCAAGCAACCACAGAGCAACCCTCCAGGACTCCTCAAGTATGAGAAAGAAGCTAGGAGATGGGGGTGAAGAAAGTTTGACACAGAACCAACATTCATACAAAAAGCACAAATAAGACAAAAGGTTCCTGAAACTATATTCCTGTAGTTAAATAGGAAAACAATTTGAATATATAGTACAAGTGAAAAAGCTTGGGCTTATGTTAAGGATACTTATAGTGACAATTTTTAAAAGAATAGTCCAGATTGCAACTCACATTATTGAATCAGAAATCTTAGCGATGTAGGAGGGAACCAACCAGACAACTATGACATTGCTAGCATGTTATACGTGACAACATATGAATTAACAAGACAGCATTTTAACAAAGAAAACTAGAACAACACAGACTCAAGTGATAAGATTTAAATATTTGTAAAGCATATGCAGTGCACTGGATTTTGGATCTAACAAACTAGATATTAATATAATCCATGAACAATAGTAACTTCAGATCTTTTAATTGGGATTCAAACATATCCTGGCATATTTGTCTGCTAGAAAGTTCCAGACAAGTTGAACAAAGAAAACATCAAAAGAGAGTATATTACATCAAATTGCAGCTGCTTCAACATATATGTGGTGCTTTACTTGGTTAACTTGCACCACCATATACATCAAATTAAATATTTTATTACCATACAGTCTATATATGTTGAGAGTTCTTCAAGGCATTAATGAAGTAACATTGACAGACTTACACTCAATCTTATCATCAATTGGAGCATTAGGATGGAATCAGAAAGACACGTGCAAACTCTTCAAATCCCAAAATTCCATTGTGTTTTGTATCAAATAAGTCAAACACCTGTGTAATTAAAAATTATAAAAGCCATAAGAAATTTCATATGTACAAAAACACGAACACTAAGTTACGGTCTTGTTATTTTGTCATTAAAAAAGCCCATACTAAATGTTGGAAACATAAACCAACAAAAATCAATTTACTATGATTTAGACTTGGCACAAAACCAGAAACCAGTGGTTGTACTACAATCATGCACAAAAATTTGAGTGTGGAATCCCTCCGAGAAAAACACTGTATTCTCATGATAGAAACACGTCCAAAGCTTTAGGCTTATAAATTAGACCACATGGTACATATAAATATGAAATAAGCCATGCTAAAAACCAGGATTGGTTACCTGGTTATAACAAAGGCCAACTGATGTGGCTTTAGACAGAGTACATGTCCAATAAGTGCTTTGGCAAGGCAACTATATTAAAAGAGATAGTGAAAGAGGAGAGGCCTATGTGAACAACGAGAAACTGAGATAAAGATTGCGGACCGAAAAAAATGTAAAGGATGTAAACTGAGATATGAAATTTTAATGTAATTCAACACTGGGATACTCCAATCCTGTTGAAGCAACCACCTGGCAACATGTGATGATATTCCAGAACAGAGAAACAAAAACTTTTTAAATCCAGAGAGGAAATCAAGCACCAAATAGTTCCATAGGGCATACCCGATCAGCAAATAAGCTCTCCTTCTTGTTAGTCTTGAATAAAGCTAATTGGAATTCTTCCTGAAACATGACAATTAAAGCAAGCAGTCAATTGTATGATAGAATCATTGCATTTTTTTCATTAAACCTTGACAACTTAAATTTAAATGAAAAGCATATACCCCTTATAACAGGACAGTGGCACAAACTTTATGATTCCAAACTTTAAATGATAAGAAAAGGTTAATAACAAGGTTACTGAATACCGTACCATACAGGTGTACCGATTAGCTATTGATATGGTATGTATCAAGCTGTACCAAGAGCATATCAACAGATGGTACACCAACCGCCTCTATCAAACCGGTATGTACCGCCCATACCTACTTGATGCAGTGCAGTATTACAAACCATGGTTAATAACACATCTAATAACTGCAAAAGAATAAAGACTCATGCAAAATCTACCGCTAGTTCATCAAGTTAAAAGTTTTGATGGAATGTAGCAAAAAATTACAAGACTAGAATTTTTTATCAAAATATTTTTATAGTCATGAAAAGTAGATAAGATCCAAACCTTGTTGATCAACCCATCATCAATTACAGCACTGCTGATCTTTTTGAATAACTCATATAGTGCTTCTATTTCACTTACACTAACTGCAAAGAAATTAGCATACACTGTTTTAGCCACGTCAAAGGACAAGTTGGCGTGTGTTGTAAAAGTATACACACGTCAAAGGACAGTTGCAAGAAAAGCAAAAAGTTCTTATTTTCACTGCCAATAAATGATCACAACTTAGGAAGTGGTATGAGCATACAAACGGTTTCCCTGGCCAAAACCTCAGGATCTTCAAGACCCTTTGCCTGATTGTACAGGTCAATATCACAACACCTTAGCAAGACAGCAAGTGAATGCTTGAAAATTTCTAGGCACTGCAACATTATAATTCCAACTCATCAATACACTCCATTCCTGCATTTGGAATAAAAACCAATGAATTTCACAATCAAATTGCCTGCAAAATCAACCAAAACATATGTCTTGACAGCAAAAGTTGTGGCAAAAATTCTAATAAAATTTGAGTTTCTCCTCATTTTGATTCTGATACAAAGGACTAAAGAAACTTGATTAAATTGAAGTATACAAGGACTTCACTACACTGACTAGCAGGAAGCACCGATCTGGGTGGAAGATTAACTCCTAAACTTTACAAATGACTATTGTGGGAGATGAAGATATGGAAATTTAGATTGTGAACAAAATGGAACCAAAAATGAACAGTTCTGAATTTAAGAGATATGCTTGCTCCCCAATCTTTCAGCACAATGGTAGAGGAATTATAATTAAAAACAAATCTAACAAGTCAACTAATTTCCAGTTTGTACAGAGGCACTGGAATTGCAGGAGCATTTAGGAAGGCATAGACACTAAGCACTCTGTGCAACTCTGACAAGATATCAATGTTATGTAGAGACCAATAGGCACATGGTCCAGCCTTTTAGGTATAACAGTATAACTCATCCAAACCCATATGAAAGTGATCAAAGAATGTGAACATAATCTGAAAAGAAAGATTATTTTTGCCAGTGTTGCACAGAACTCCAACTCGGCTGTTGACCATAATTTTCAAGGTTTTGTTAAATTGACATATCCCAGATACTCAGCTGTGATACGGATGTAGCAAATAGGATACCACCAGCGAGGACTTGTTATCGTTTTTCATCAATTCAATCTCAACCAAAGTTGATGTCGAATGTAATATAATCAAATAACTTGCTGGGGTTGGAACACTGAAAAGAGATCAGAGAATGAGGCAATATACAAATTTAGTTGAGACAACAACATCTAATTATTCTTTAATAATCCCGACTACTCATACTGGTAAAAGAAAACAGTCAGAAAAATCCATTAAAACAGGTGGGAAGAGATAACCAACTTACGGACGAAGCAACCACCTTAAGGAATCCCTTAAGAATCAAAAGGACCATGAATTTAATCCCTTACGAATCAAAACGACTATGAATTTGTTGTATACTTAAATGTAAAAGCGATGCGGAGAAAATACTAATTACCATGAATATTGGTAGCAAATTTCACCTTTCCCTTATAACTACAACCAATTAACCATTTGTCTTATGACAAATTCCATTTCTTTCGTACAATCTATGACATGAATTTCAAGTTACCCTTCTGCTTCCCCACGACACCAAACCAGATTTTTTTTTTCCTTCAGCCCCAAAATTTCACCTTTCGTTCTTTCCCCAATCTACGACTTCACTAATACACATAAATCTGGGGAAACATTGCGGATCGTCCTTTCAGAACGCTTAATTACCCAACGAGAAAATAACAAAATTCTCTTAGAAAACAAACCAAATATTGCCATCTCAAACAGATCCACGACACGGTCGTTTCGATCGAGGGGTCCCCGATTCGGGAAGAATATTGTATGCACGGATCCAAGAAGACGAACCAAAATTAGGATTCCAACCCCGAAGATGCACGGAGGAATGACACGGAGAGGGAACCTTACCGCTGGAGAAGACCGGGAATCCAAGAGACAAGGAATAGGAGGCCGCGTTCGGCGACACGATGACGACGATGCTCTTCCTCTCCGTTTCTCTCGCGGAACAACGCCTCATTGCTTATATAGCAGTCCCACGCTCCACCGTCTCGTAACGTCCGTTAAATGTCTGTCGTACGCCCGTCCCGTTATTTGCTGATGCTGATGCGGTCGGGTGAGTTCGACTGGGCTCTCATACGACACGTACGAACCACATCGACACCAACGAATCAAGGACAGGGGATTCGATGATGTCAGCTTGGATCGCTATCTCTGTTATTATCTGTGATATTTGTTTGGGTCATCATCATTAACATCAGTAATAAAATATTATCACCATCAAATTTTTTTGTTTTTCTTTATTTTAACATTTAATACTTTTAATATATTTGGTAGAGTAAAACTACGCGAAAATCGCGAAAATATTCCCAAAATCGATTTGTCAGGTAAAATATCACAGCCGTCCATGTGGGTTCCCCTTCCAATCATTTCCGTGCAAGTATCATCCGACGGCTTGCATTGCTCCGTACTTGATCACGGGTAAACTTAGACGTCGCTTTTTGACGGACCGCCAGGATGCGTCCAACATCACTGAGCCCATCTTATCGACGAACGAGAAGCGCGCTTCCCCTGTTTGGTGGCTTGCGCGGGACACCGGAGTCAGAATCTTAGCCACGGGTTTGATTTTATATATATATATATATATATATATATATATATATATATATATATATATAGCACGTCATCTTTGCTGGTCCTCCAATGGCATAGTTTCTTTGGCGCTTAGTTGCAATGATGTCATTGACACTGCAGCAGCCATCAATTATATCTCATAATTACTTGATCTCTACGAGTTTCCGTCGACAATGCAATCCCAGCCCAGCCCAGCCCAGCCCAGCCCATGACAGTAAAAGAGGAATGGGGGATAGGAGAGTCATTACATGCACGGCATAGAAAAGGTCGTCGTAGGTTCGAGAAATGGCCTGCTTCGATATCGCGGCGGTCCGCGGGGCCCGGTCAGGCCGCCACCTGATCCCTCCCGCTCGCGATTTACCCAAAAGGCCCCACGGAAGCTCGAGAATAACGAAAGGACGGCGAGCGAGGAAAACAAAGGCACGCCTTCGGTCACCTTTTCGCTGGAGGGCACTCACTACCTTTCGCCGACCCACCCTCTTCTCGTACCTCCCTTTCTTCAACTGGAGTTGTATGCGGGGCCCACCTGTATTGCGCTACCTTCTCCATCTCCGGCTCCAACCACACGGCAGGTGAGAAACGGGTAGTTTGACAACGAGTTCAAGTAGTTTGTCTGGTACACGGAACCCCTCCCGACTTCCTCATCCTGTCATCTTCCTCCCCGCCTTTCTTCCCTCCCATCTGTTCGTCGACGATTCCTCCCATGTGGGAATTCGATTTTGCATCCCTCTCTTCCGTTTGGGTTCCCAGTTTTGTTCCGTGCACGGCAAGAGAAAGCTTTTGATAAGATCTCCGTGAATCGGTAGTTTATTTCGAGGGAGCTTGTTGTTGATGCTCGTTAGATATTTTGCGTCATGATCAGTCGTTTCGCTAGCTGGATTCTTTTACCCTTGATGTGGATTTCGTACAAGCTGTCTGTGTGTCTTTTCTTTCCTTGGATAATTAGTGGAATAATGACGCAGGATTAAGCGATGCATAGTTCAACCTTGGTCTTATCAGTTTACTTTTCCTAGATTTGATGGAAGTCGAATTTGACCGAAAAAGTATCCTTTTTCAGATTCTTCAGCTTCCCAAACGTTGCTTTTGAGAAGCATGGAATCTTCTCGCTGGACATAGTAGTATTGCCGGTGAAGTTGGATTGTTCATGGAGATCTCTTGCTTTTTCCGTATACGCTTTTAGATGTTAGGCAGCTTCCAAGATTCCAAGAAGTACTTTTAGACCATTGCCTTTGTGAATATTGAAAGGCAGGTTGCCAGATTGAAAGAAATCTATATATTTGTGAGATTCCTAAGTGGAGATTTTATTACAATAAGATAAAAAATTTCGATTGGCAATTCGTATGTAAGCAATGTTGGGAGTTAGAGCTTTAACCTTAGCCCTTTGTTGTTATCATGATTCATGATTAATGAACTCAGGCTGGCAGATCTTTCTTTATAACAAAATATATTAATTGTGACTTATTTTCTTCTTCTTTTTTGGGCTAAATTTGAGAAAATGCATTGAAAAGTTCTCTTTTTGTTTTTACTAATTTGAAACCTAGCCAAGTATAACTTAGTAACTTATAACTTTTAGGTTTTTTTCTTTGGGATATATGCTGACATTGGTCGAGTTTTTCAGGAGTATGTTGATAACTTCGACAGTGAGGACATTTCTTGTTAAACTACAGGAACAGGAGCAGAATTTTATTTGTTTGCTTGTCCTCTGACAGTGAGGAAGCATGAGTCATCTTTGTGATTTTTGTGGGGAGCAAAGATCTGTCATCTATTGCAAGTCCGATGCTGCTGCTTTGTGCTTGTCATGTGACCGCATAGTTCATTCTGCAAATGCACTTTCTCGACGCCATTCGCGCACTCTTTTCTGTGACAGATGCAGCACACAACCTGCTTTTGTTAGGTGCATTGAGGAAAGTGTTTCACTCTGCCAAAATTGTGATTGGAATGAGCATGGTGGATCAGCAGTTGCCAAAGGACATAAAAGAGAGACAATAAATTGCTACATAGGTTGCCCGTCTGCAGCAGAGCTTTCGAGAATGTGGCCTTTTTTTAAGGAGTTTCCTCCTACAGAGGATGCTGATTGTGAACAGGGATTAGGCTTGATGACCATCGATGAGAACAGTGTTACTAATTGCTGGGGACATCTGGAAAATGGCATTTCTGGTGCAGGCAAGCTGAATAATCCAGGAGCTTTGGATAAGTTTGATTCCTTGGTTGGATCATCTTCAGGGCTTGCAATATGTTCAATGCCCTGTACTGCTGATCTGGTAACTGGTTCAGTAGATTCAACTACACCTAAGGTGCATTCAGGTTTTAGTTCACTTTATTTAGCTTCAAATTTTAGAGCCCATCGATGGTTGCTGTCTTTTAGACAAAAATCTACTACAAATTCAATTACCAAATGCAGCTTTACAATTCAAATTCCTCTTTTGCCTTACAGACTTGATACCAAGATTTGACTTGCATTTTATGTTCCAGATCTTTTGTTGCCAGCAAAGATGTATAGTTGCTATAATTTCATTAACAAGTAGTCTATACAGGATAGATTAATATGTTTAGGTGTACCCTTGATTCCTCTAGTACCATTAATTACAGTCTACCAAATTATCAGGTCTTCTGGCATTTTCACATAGTGAGAACCTCAGCCATGCTGCTTTTACACCTCATTCCTCATTTTTTGTTGCCAGAAAAGATGTGTAGTTGCTTTTCTCATTAATGAGCAGCGTACATGATATATTAATAGGTTTAGTGTTCCTCCATTCCTCTGGTATCATAAATGACAGTAGATTATAGTAAACTCTCTTTTTGGCTGTTGCAGAAGCTTCATTTGGGCTGAAGGATTAAAATTTTCTGAGAAACTGATTTGTAACTTAAATATATGATGCATTATCTTTGAGATCTAAGTACGGTCCTTATTCTTTGCGAAGTATGCTTAAGTGCATTTCAATGTTTAGCTTCTTATTTATAATGATTCCAATTGCCAATAGCTTTTTGACTCGTTTGCAGTTATCTTGTCCTGGGACAAAAGATTCTGAATTATGCAATGATGGTCTCTGTGACGATTTTAATTTGGATGATGTGGATTTGACTTTTCAAAACTATGAAGAACTTTTGGTTTATCTCATAACCAAACAGGGCATCTTTTTGATGATCACGGAATAGATGTGATTTTTTATCCATGGGACACATGTGCTGCCAATTCGAACTGCCAGGATGAATTTGTTGGAGAGGTACATATTGTCACTTTTGCTTTTGCACTTTCTGTTTTTTTAAGAGCAAACACCATCATTCTTTTATCTTTTTATTAAAATCAAACACTAGTTCAACAGACCCCACCAGCTACATACATCACCCAGTGTACGCTCAACTTTATTTTGTTGTCATGCATGAAGTACTTCCTGCACCATGTTCTCTTTGGATTTTTATTTAGTATGGAAGAAAAGATGGTTTCATAGAAATTTATCCCTTCATTGAGGTTATGATTCTTTGTTGTTGTTGTGGCTTGTAAAGGTTGTCAGATTTCAAGTGCTTACTTAAGAGGAAGGAATGCTTTAAACTAGTTGTGAGTTTGTGAGAAACCTGAACTAACTGCTCGATGGAGATAAATGTTACAATTGATGATTTATAGCTTGAAGATAAAAAAAATTGTGCATGTTGTTCCATTTTTCTTCGGAATTACAAAAAAAAAATCTTGTGTTCTGCAACCATGTTAGAAGATGACATAATTTTGTTAACTAATTCATTGGCTACAAGCACACTTGTTGATTAGCAATTACATCTTGATGCAACCATTTCTTCTTCATTTATTCTCATTGTCTCAATGTACTTGATAATTGCCTGATAATATCTATATGTCAATACCCTATCTGAATATTCTGATTACAATTGATAAGAAATTTCATGCCACAATAGATTAATTCATGCAGAATTTAGTCGCCAACAATGGAAGGAACATTGTTATTTTACGTCTGCCTTGCTTGCTTCCATCACATCCAATATTTTAATCAAGCTCAAGAATTATCACCTTCCTTGTATATTCATCACAACATGGTTTTGTGAAACACCTGATGAGTCTCATATTGAATTACCTGAGACAGATACGGTACTGTTCTGAGCATGGTTACTTTATCCGTTAAAAAAAATGATATATGCATGACAGTGAGCAGCTATCATATGATAACATAATAGATGCTTCTTTAGATTGCATAATTTAAAAATGATTTACATGGTAGTACGTATCTGTGTTTTGTTTTCCTAATTAACTGTTTAAACAGCTTTTGCCAATTTTATCAACTGATGATTTCAAGTTGTGAACTACTTATCTATTTATGTGTCATCAAGCAGTATACTTAAGATTGACAACATTTTTCACTCTTGTGGTCTCCTGTTTGTTCAAAATAATTGTCCCTACTATCTTTCCCAGGCATCTTCTGAGGGGCAGGTTAAGCCTATGCCAACACCATGTAGCAATGCAGTCTCTGCTGATTCTGTGATGTCAAATCCAGGACAAAATGTGGATTCAAGTATGTTTTTTCCAGCACGACAAGCTCACTCCTGTGTATCCTTTTCCTTTTCTGGTTTGACTGGTGAAAGCAATGCCCGGGATTATCAAGATTGTGGTGTGTCATCAATGCTTCTTATGAGTGAGCCTCCAGTGTTCCCGGCTGGACCTGAGAGTTCCATGTTGCCTACAGCCAGCAGGGATAGCGCTGTGATGCGTTATAAAGAAAAGAAGAAAACACGCAAGTAAGTTTAGACTCTGGCAATACTAAAATGGATGTTATATCTGAAATGTAATTTCTCATCAAAGTTACTGAGCTTAATGTTTTCTTGAACTCCTTGATAACTGGGTTAGATGTACAGTCTTGAACCTTAATAATTAAAAATGCACCCTGCTCCAGTAGCCAGATCCATGACCTTAGAATTTGCACTTCTAAAAGCCCTGAGGCCTTGCAGGGAAAATTATCACGTAAAATATTCATAACCGATGTCAAATTAATTTATACACGTGTTTTTTATTACAGTTGCTGGTGACACTTAAGTTTTAGCTTGTGTTGTTTTTTGTTGGCACAGTAAATATGGTTTTTTTGTTTGCATTATATGCAATTTAGTGTGTTCAACCACTGTTAGTAGGATATAAATGAACATGATTGGCTGCCTAGCTGTGAGAGTACAACAGTGTAGTCATATATGAGACTTATTTGTGTGGTTCATATATGTCTAATCTCTGTCAATCTGCTCAAGATCTTACGGTTGTGCAGATTGAATAGTGATGAGAAAGAGTATGTAAATGAGATTAAAAACAATCTGCTTGATTGTGTTTGTGACAGACAGGAAATTGAGCAATTTTAATAGCATTCTCATTTAGAGAATCAATCACCCATGTCGGAGAGAAGGTGGTGAAGCCAAATAAGCTCCTTGAGGCCAAACTCGATCTCCAGGAATGATATGCAGTGTGAAATTAGTAAGCATGTTGTGTTGTAAAGTTACAAATGACTTGACTCATTTGGAATTTTGTTCATCTGTAGATCAGCAACTTGACCTATTTAATCATGAATGTGTGAAAATTAATTAGATGTATATTGCTGCAAAAAAAAAAAAAAATGTATACTTAAATAAAAAATAATTATCATGCCTTAATGAAATTATTTGAAGCTATATGTGATACGTCATTTTACAAATGAAGAATCCAATTTAAATATAATTATTACGGAGGTAGTTGTTAGATATGCCGTGTTATTGTGATTGCTCAAAGTATTTCAATGAATATGTGTGAAAAAATTCTCAGTAACTTCTTTCTTTCCTCTGGACAGGTTTGAGAAAAATAAGGTATGCTTCTCGCAAGGCTATGGCCGACGTGAGAAGGCGGGTGAAGGGCCGGTTTGTCAAGGCCGGTGAAGCTTATGATTATGATCCACTTGCAAAGACAAGAAGCTGTTAAGAGAACAGCGTTATTTTAGTATAGTATAAAAATCAGTTGATACATATTTGAGAAAACAAAGACTGACGATGGTCACCCTTCCCTGGTGATTAATATGTTTATCAGCCTACTCAAAGAAATAAAAAGGAGAAAAAAGAAAGGCAGTCTGATTGGCAGCTGAAAATATTCCAGTTGAAATTGTTCAGTCCATGCTAAATTGCCGAGGCACATTCTGGAACTTCCCAACAATCTGATCCTGTAAATGTTGGCCTTTATCGTGTTCGATAGTAAATATTCTACGACCTGTGTAAACGGCAGCACGTATTGGTTTAATGTTTACGTGGTCTCGATGCTGCTATACCTTGACTCTCTGATGACGAGTCCTATTCCTCTTCTTCTTCCTCCGTTTTCTTTTTTTTTTTTTTCTTCTGATTCCAGTTGAGGGTTAGCCGCCAAGCGACATGCTGCAGTGTGCTATTCCCAGGTTAGATATCTGATTCCGACATTTATACCAATCTCTATATTGTTTCATGTTAAATTTGCAGAGTATAACTCTGTTGTTGTAATCAGCAAATAGCTCTTTGCATCCATTCAAATGTGAAGGAGAATTTTGGATGTAACAAGATTCTTGGAAAAGCTACACTTGGTTTTCAATGTCAGCGACTGTAGAAACATAATGAACTGGCTCTATTTTTCTCATCTGTTCACAGCAATTAGTCGATGCTGTAAAATTTTGCTTGTCCATCTCAAACAGTTGACAATGTGTTTTAAGGTATTGACTGATTCCTTGATACAGAAAAGGCTTTCTTCTCCTTTGTGATGCTGTTGGTGATAGTTATCTTGCATCAATATTATCACATCTTAACACAGTGGTGATGTGTTCTCGTTGGCGATCAACGCCTTCATTGGTGATAAAGTCAAAAAATATTGTAAAAATCGAAACCTGTCTAAACCACTCCTAATATTTTTACTAACATAATGGAATATATATGTATATATACAACTTAAATTTAGAATAGTAAACATGAAGTCACTAATTACGGAAGGATGCAGGAAATGCATAAACCGAGCAAGCAAAAGTTTCGCAATCTGATCGACTTCCCTCGCGCAATTGTTGGAGACAGACACGACTAATTATTACAAGCAACGCAGTTGCATGCGTGAGCATTTCGATTTCTTGCTTGTCTTCCTCTCCCACTCCCGGGATTTCGTCATCTTCTTCATCTAAAAATCAGTCTGACAAGAGATGTAAACGTGAGAAAGTCGGATTAATTATATATTAATCTCTGTAATTAATTTTTTAAATTATTATATTTTAAAAAATTATATTTATATTCTTATAGTTAAGAAAGTAAAATCTTAATGTACTATAAATATCAGTTAAGAGCACAACGTTACCTTAGTATAGTATAACAATCAATTGATATATATATATATATATATATATATATATATATTAATGTTTCAGTTATAGGTGACTATTGTAAATGAGGAAAATGACGATGAGAGATAAAGATCACTTTACATCTGCATCGATACTAACGTAATTATATAACGACCCTCACATCTTGTTGTTACTCTCCTCGTTCACAATAATGGCATCGATACTCGTCATCATCGATGTTATCCATCACAACCAATTTGAACATTAAAATTATCTTTTTATCTTTTATTTTCATATTTTGATTGATAAAACCAATAATATTATGATAAATAATCTTAGATGTTTTAATTTTATAATTAGATATCAATATAATTTTTTAAAATATAAGGACAAAAATACTAAAATGACCGACTACCGGATAATATGTAATTATTCCATAAAAATCAAATGAGCATTTGCTAATTTTGTTACACTTTCTAAATGCATGATTCCGATGCAAAATTACACTCGACAAATTGGTGGATAGAGAGCACTCCGAGAAAGTTAAACACTTAGCAGTCATATCCTCCTCTCTCTCGTAGAAAGCTATCTTTGGTATCGTCAAACCAGCTTGGAGAACTCAAGCATATCCACATCGAGACGAGGCAAAAGTGCATCCGTATCTCGGAAGAGCATCGAGGTACCCAAAAACATAAGCATCTCCATGCCCACAGATCAACTTGAAAAGGGGCATTGGCATCCAAACCTCTACATAAATCTCTCCCGCCATTGTACGAGCGGCAGGCCCCTCACTCTTCCCTCAGCAGAGCTAGTACTATGCTATGGCGCTTATGGATCATCGGTAGCCTAAGCGACCGTAACATCGAGCTACGCAAGGAGCTCAACGAAGTCCGTATTAGCGTGGCTCCCGAGGTGGTTGCCATCGTCGAGCAACGCGCATCAGATCTGGAGGCGGAGATCGCACGCCTCAAGTCCGGGCTCGAGGAGGCCGAGCAAGAAAATAAGGAGCTCCAGACGTTCCTGAGGGTGGCTCAGACCGAGGCTCGACTGGTGAAGGGTGAGGTGGTCACACTCACCAAGAAACTGGAGGAGGCGAGGGTCGAGGCGCGCACAGCATCCGAGGCCCTGGCGGAGGAAGCTTGCCAGAGATCGGAGAAGGACAAGAAGCTAATCGAAGATTACAAAGCGTCCTCGGGCTTCCAACGTGGTTTGACCCGGTCAGGGCAGGTTACCTACGAATATAGGTACTGAATTGCCCTGGCCCGCTTCAAAGCGCGTCACCCCGACCTCGAGGTCACCGAAGACCCCTTCGCCTCCTTTCCTGAGGACCTGGACGTCAATATGCCCGAGGACATCCCCTTCGACGATAGTTTAGAAACTCCGAAGGAGTAGGTCGGGCTTTTGTAATTTTGTCTATAGAGTCAGTCAGGGCGTAGACAGTCTGTAAGTCTTAGTGGTCCTGTTTTGTAACCCCATTTTAGCTTAAATGAAAAAGACTTTTATTCAAATTCTGTGTGTTGCTTCTCTCTTTTTACCCTCCTACACAAAAAATTTCTTAAGGTTCTGTATGTTCCACGTCCTTGGTAAGGGGCGGCCATCCATTGTCGCAAGTCGGTAAGTGGGCGATATATGGGCCATATGTCGCAAGGCCACAGGACAATCTTGACAACACGATAAGGTTCTTCCTAGTTGGGAGTGAGCTTTCCATCACTTACCTCGGCCTTGCGCAAGACCGATCGCCCCATTTGATTGGTCGAGGATGGACTCTTCGATTGTAGATTTGGGCAACAACTTTCTTATAAGAGAGAGCTTTTAAGTGTGCATCGGCTCGTCGCTCCTCAAGCAGGTCCAACCCGGCTCGGAGTCCCTCGGCCGACGTCTCCTCATGGTAGCTTCTGCCCAAGGGTAGGGATGACCACCTCGGGTGGTAGGGCACTTTGTGTCGAATGCTAGGTTGTAGGGGACTCTCCGGGCAATTTTGGGGTGGTCCGCAGGATCACAGAATGCTCGGAGTTCATCTACCCAAGCCGATCACCGTAGACGCCTTCTCCTAAGTCCGTCTAAGATGGATGGGCTGGTTACCTCCGCCAAACCGCTTTGTCGTGGGTGAGCAACCGAGCTGAACCTTAGCTGAATTCTATAGTTTGCACAGAATTCCTTGAACTGTGCTTTGGCGAACTAGGCCCCATTGTCAGTGATGATGACCTTGGGCAGGCCGAACCGAGTCACTATATTCCTCCACACAAACTTCTCCACTTGCCGCTCCATGATCGTCGCTAGCGGCTCGGCCTCAACCCACTTGGAGAAGTAATCCACGCCGACGACTCTGTATCTCCGCTTATTGGTAGATTTGGGAAAGGTCCAACTTCACACGCAATCAATGGGTACAAGTGGGATAGCAGAGCTTTTAAGCGTGCATGCGGCAAGCGTCGCACCGTTCGTAAGTCTTCGCATCTCAACATGGTGGGCCAATAGTAGCCCTGGCGGAGTATCTTAAAGCCAAAGTTCACCCGATGTGCTCTCCACAGATCTCCCTCGGCCAGATCGACCGTAGCCAGTTGGGGTCCGCACCATAGGAGGGGTGCGAGAATGACCTCGTAGAGCCATCCACCAATTTCGTAGGACCTAGGTACGGCGTGGGCGTCGAATGCTTGGTCGGGGGAAGGGTTCTCTCCGCTTAAATTGTAGCATCTCCTTGTTGTTGGTGCACGGGTGGTCCACAATCGGATCGCACGGAACGAAAGTTCGGGAACGCGTCTACCCAAGGCTCGACTTTGAAGCTAGTTTAGCCAATGCATCGCCCTTCTCCCCCTCAACACCCTCCGTAAAGCTAGAGATTGGCGGTCGGCTTTTACCTTTGCAAGGTATTATGACAGGTCGGATTGCGGGCCTCATATCCGTTTGTTGAGGTGCTTGCAAAGCTGCGAGTCGAACCTTAGCGTGAATTCATCCACTTTTCGCACAAAAGCCTTGCCAGGAGTGCCTCGTGCTCCACCTCATTGTTGGTGGCTTTGAAGCGAAGTGGAGGCCGAACAAGCGTTATCGAGGGATTCCAACACTTGCCAACTCCCACGCCCTGGAGCCAACCGACCCGCCTACGTCACCCATCCTCCACTTAAACTTCTTTTGGTCTTGCCGGTCAACTCAGATGAAATCAGCCACCGCTGGGCTTTGATGGCGGTCCTTGTACTTGGTATGTTGAATTACCAAACTCCACGACCACTTGAGAAGATAATGTCGAATTTAGACAAAACTTAACGGAGCGATTGGTCGGTGATTGCCTCGATCGGGTGGGCTTGGAAGTAGGGACAACAAGGAGTTATCGTCGCTAGTGTCCTCTCAATCGGTGAATATCTCTCATCGGGATCGTTCAAGACATGGCGTGTAGTAGACCGGCAATTGCTCCCCGGAAGCCTTGGCTTCCTTGATCAGGCAGGAGCTAATCGCATGCGGGGAGGTGGCGATAAACGCCAAGTTTCTCCTAGAGTGGAGATCGGCTAGGTGTTGCTTTACGCTGGCAAAGGTTTCCTCACAGTCTGCAGTCCATTTAAAGGTCTTCGGGTTCTTCAAGGCCCGGAAGAAGGGGAGGCACCGATCACCCGATCGAGAGAGGAACCAAGATAAGACGACGAGTCTCCCGTTCAACCCTTTGCAGCTCCTTAATTGTCCGAGGCACCTGCATGCTGGTGATCGCCTGGACCTTCTCCGGGTTGACGTCGATTCCTCTTTCGTGTACGATGAATCCGAGGAACTTTTCCGAGTTTATGCCAAAAGCGCATTTCGAGGGGTTGGGCGCATCTTAAATTTTCGCCAAAGCGCCTCACCCGGCGAGGTGGGTTGCTGGCCTGCCTTGTCACTGACAAAATTGTAAACGCTTGTTCGGTGTAATGCTTGTGCTTGTCAGTGTCCCTTTTGGTTGGTTGTCACTTGTAAAGTTTGTAAAGAAGGCTTGCCAAAGGCAAAATGCCCTATTTGAGTGAGTTCGACACCATTGTAGAGCTTGTACATAAAGTGCAGCGTCGAGGAATACTTGTAATAGAATTCGGTCTCAGAGTGGACCAATTTTATGCCTTTGTTGTGCAAACCGTTCGAGCTTGTGATATCCATTGTTGGAATGTGCATTGGCTATAAAGTGTTTACTAAAAGAGTGGCTTGTGGATCCCGTGTGAAGCGCTTTCTCTGTCCCGTCTTCTCTTTTGCAGGTCCTAAGAGATTGTAGGAGATTTCGGGTTGGCTGACCTTTGCGGTGATAGCATTGGTGCCCGCACGCTTAGGCAAAACTAGCTAAGTCCGTGGCGATTGGTATCGAGCGGGACAAGCTCACTTTGTGGCTTAGCATGCAAACGTGGGGGGACCTTGTCGGCACCACGAGGACAAGCTAAGAAGAATTGCGGAGCGCCTTAAAGGTGGGGATGGTGAGTTCGAGCGGTGGCTCGACATTGACACCAAACTTGATTGCTCGAGGCAGCGGGTGCTTGGCCAAGGATGAGACCGTGAAGTCGCAAGGGTTGCTCAATGATCGAAAGAGTTGTGCAAAAGCTCACGAGGTGAGGAAAGTTGCAAACTCAAGGAATTGATACTCATGCAAGGTCTTGCATGCGGACGATGGATCGCCTGTGGCCATCCCAAGGCGGTGAAGGTCCGTGCATTGGAGCATTGAAACTTTCTCTTCGGCATGTGCAGATACTTTCGAAGTGAAATGTGCAGTGCGAGTTATAGCTAGACCCGCAGGGGTGCAAAGGTCATGCGAGCTGTATTGGTGAGGTGTCACAATCTAGCAAAGTGCATTTGCGAACCCCTTTGTTCACCGGAGTAGTCCAAGGGGCGGTGGTCTCCAAAACTTCCGCGAAGAGAGATGTTGCTCGACGGGCGGATATCCAGAGAGGATAAGTCCCGCTCTCGAATGTGAATGGTGCAATGAATGCGCTTGAGAGTACCTCAAGACGAGCTCGAGGATCGAGTGAGCGATGAGAGTCATCGCATGATCTCGCAAGTGGCAATCGTTGGTGGGCGATAGCGAGATCAAGTGGGGGAGCAACCAGGGCAACACAAAGTGAAGGCACACTAAGAGCCGAGATCGGACTCAACGAGGGTGACCCGTGGAATGGTGGGCGGGCCACCATTAATCCAATGCTAATCGAGAAGCAGAGCAACTTGGGGAAAACTTGGTGAAGTACCCAAATCGCGTGAAGGGAGTTGGCTTTGAAGACGGTGGAGCGGAGGCTTGGTGCTTTCCTTACACGAGGTCAAGGACATGGACCCTTGCCGAGGCAGAATCGGATCATGTCGTTCCATGGGTTTCATATTCAGATGGAGCAAACTAATCTTGCATGGTGCCAAAGACGAAGGGCTTGAGGCACAAACATCTTATCTCGATAAAGCACTTGGTGGAGATTCTAAGGTGACGCAGATTTCAGGCAAAGTTGGTGTCAAAAGGCCTTAGCACGGTGGCTTTCTTGAAGAATATGCCACGCAGTGTTGCTATTCAAGTTGCCATGAGGAAGCGGTGCGCGCGCAAATGAGATTGTCTTTGGTAGGGGCGAGTCCCGGATCGAGATAATGGTGCACCTATTTCAAATGTCGAGACTTCAAAGGAGCACGCTAAGCGATGGATCCTCCTACCCGAGAGTGGGTGGACGAAGTTCGATTGCCAAAGAAGCGAAACGAATCGGCGGCGAACCCATCGATGTGTTGGCGGAGTCCACACATGGAGATATCGCATTCGAGTTCATACCACGGAGGGATCGAGAATGCAGAGATGTCACCAGGAGGCGACATGATCGAGGGATCGGGTGGAATGGTTCGTGGCAAGGCGACACAAAGATATCCCGTGAGGGACATGGTCATCTGGAGATATGATCGGGAGCGCGACAAGGAGCTCCAAGTTGGTGAACAACACGACGGTAGAGAAGAGCTTGGATTCAAGCAAAGGAATGATGGCGTACAGAGGCGGGTCTTATGGCACCGAATGTTGCATTGAATGGAAGCCTTGGACATCGCCTTATGAATGCACTATCAAGGAAGAAGTTCGATGCAAATACCGGAAGTCCCACATTGGATCATCAGAGGTATGATCGGAGCTGGCTGAAGAGTGGAACTACTTGAGCTCACTTTCGCTAAGGGAGCTCGGCAAGTCGAGGACAAGACCGAGTAAGCGAACATTGCGAGAACGAAGCTAAGGAGAACAGCGGTGCAAGTCCTTCAACATGTGTGGCGCCATGGGAGTTGAATTTAGACAAAACTTAACCGCTTTCGAGAGAACACAAAGGTGTTGGCGGGGGTCTAAAAGGGCATGAAGATTGCCTCGAGTCGAGGGACTCACTACCCAAGATCAATCATCGAGTAGATTGAAGGTGAACTCGTGAGGAGTGTCACAATTCAGAGTGGCAGATCTACCGATCACGAAGAAGGGATGCAGATGCAGACAACGGATAGTAGTGCCATGGGCGCGCAATGCCAGTGTCGACTTCCTCATCAATCGCTTGCTCTCTTAGGAGAATACTCTCGTGATATCGGCCGTGGAGGAGGAGAATGCTTTGGCAAACTCCATGTACCAAGACATGGCGGGCGAAGGCCGAGAACTGTAGTAGACCAATGTCAATGCTTTCCATCAAGATAGCCTTGAAGGACTTCGATGCAAGAGTGCATGACCAAGGATCGGAGCGAGCTAATGGTCACCTTTACTACTCGGAGGTCGGCAGAAATGATGGAGAAGCGGTACAATCCCAAAGCGACCAAATCTATCGGAGACTTACTCCAAGTTTCTGATAACTTCTTGCATTCCGTAAGTTCAATGGCAGAGAAGGTGAATCACGATGGCGACTCGGCAAGAAGGATTGCAAACACTTCAAGTGCTTCGGAGGTGAGTTGCGAATTCCAGAACTACTTGATGCACGGTACAAACTCGGGCGGGCGAAGACAAGTAACCTTTGCCTTCTCAACTCCCAAGAGAATGGGCGGAACTCCATCCATTCTAATCCAAATAGAGGAGCTCACGAGATGTGAAAGACCCTTCAACTAAGTGGAAGAAGATTCCGGAGGAAGGACACGAAAACTTCAAAGGTTGCGAGGTGATGCTCGTTAAAGCTCCAACAAAGCATCTATCCATTCGAGGCGAGAGAATTTGAAGATAAGCGCATATCAAAGATGGTCTTTTCCCTTATCGATGAATCTCCAGCTAAGGATCGGCAACAACTTTGCAACCCCACACCAAAGTCGAGTCATAAGTTGTCGGCGGATTAAAGTTCGACGACTCAACAACAAGCGGAGAACAAATGGGAGCCAAGGGGCATCGCACGCATCGAAGATCCAACAAAAGAAGTTGGTGATTCGCGAGGGCGCCAAAGGATTAAGTGGGGAGAGAATGTCACGGACAAAATTGTAAACGGCTTGTTCCTCTGCTTGTGCTTGTCAGTGTCCCTTTTGGTTGGTTGTCACTGAAAAGCTTGAAAGGGCTTGCCAGGGCAAAATGCCCTATTTAAGTGAGTTTGACAGCCATTGTGCTTGTACATAAAGCGCATTACTTGTAGGGCCTTAGGCGAGCTTGTGATATCCATTGTTGGAATGTGCATTGGCTATAAAGTGTTTACTAAAAGAGTGGCTTGTGGATCCCGCGTGTGAGCGCTTTCCCCGCTTCTCTTTTGCAGGTCCTAAGAGATTGTAGGAGATTTCGGGTTGGCTGACCTTTGCGGTGATACGCATTGGTGCCGCACGGCTTAGGCAAAACCAGCTAAGTCCGTGACAGTCTGGCTCTTCACGATCATATCGTCAATAAATGTGATTGAAAAAGGTAATCCTGCACATCAGAATTAGCTCAGTGAGAACACAGATGATGCGCATGTCGAAGCTGTCATCTCCTTGATTGCTAGTGTTCTTCATTTCCACGAATTACTGAGGGCCAGGAGAACACACACCTGGTGTTCCTTCCAACCACAACCAAAAGCTTATGTTGATGAGGAGGAAGAGGACCCTCTGGAGATCAAGAACGTTTTTAGCATGACCATCTAACCACATCCTCCCTTTATGCATGAGAGATCATGTAGATCATATCATGTTGGTCCTGGAAGCAATCTGCAAACAAACAGCGTTGAGGAACTCTCTTACTTACAAGCTTACAAGTACCACACCTTGAATCAGCTGTACACCAACTGGTCCTGCTAAGAAAAAGCAGAAAGAATCCATGGTAGCTGTCAGTGAAATGGACTTTGACAAAATGCTGGCATCTCAAGTTGACTTGTAAATTTCTCATTCACAAAATAGTTTTTCCAATAACATATTTTTACAGAAACTCAAGAAAGCAACCAAACACCATCATTTCAGCAAAATAATAATTGGTAAATTTGGTACCAGATCAGTTTTCCAGACAGGCAGCTCCCAAGAACTGCTTATTATGGTCATTCCACCAGTTAAAATGAATCATAGCAGCTCCGCCACCACCATGCATTTGAAATATGAAAAGGGAAAAAGGGGAACAATGAATGCAGCTGATTAAAAGAACTTCTGCAACCATAGTTTTGATAGTTTTCCAATACTTCCAAAAAGTAGATTGACCATAGAAAGCTTGGAACATGTAGATTTCAAAGTGCATGATCCACTAAACAATGGAACAGTAGAGAATCAGATCAGTATTGTTTAAGCGTGTGGGGGTGCTCGGTCAATGCCCATGTGCTGTGAGAAGAAGAAAGGCACCTTCGGAGCTTCCATTCATTCTCCTGTTGTTGGACTGAACATGCAAACAAGCCTATGTTGTTCTATCATTGACATAAATAATGAGCAACAGCAACACAATTTTTCAGGCAAGAAGTGGAGGAATAGAACTCCAGAGTTCAAACAATTGCAGCCACATCCTCCAGACCACATATTTCTTAGTTGCCAGAAACTCCCAATTATATGTGAATGCAAGGTGTCTCAAGTCCACCAAACTTAATTAATGTCATGTCAGGTCTTGGTATTCAAACTATAAGTGGACCCTTGGTATGCAGCAAGATGCTCTCTCAAGAATCACTTCCTTTAGCTGATGAAACTTGTATCCCAAGCATGATAATGTAATCTCACAAGTTACTTAGTCCCATGCTCCGTGGTTTCATCCCATCCAAGTGACACAAATCTCCTAATTGTGTTTACACATTGTTTTATGTTCCAAAAAGGAAAACAAAAAGGCTTAGTTTCAAGCTAACATGAATATCTTATTTTCAAATGGCTAAAAATGCTGAAGATGAACTTGTTCTTACAGATCCAAATATTGCAACACTTTATCGCTCTTTAATGACACTAACTTACTGCTTGTGTAAGACTCATACAAGGAATATACAATTTTCTCATCAACCAAACGACAAAATGATCGATACATACAAAATCCACATCCTAAAGAATAACTGACCCCCAATAAAATGGAACGGCCAACAAAAGATAAATATACCACATCGATCCGGAGACTAGAAATCTCTGATGTGCTCCTGAAATGATGCTAAACAGTCTGCATAATCTTACTTATATGAAAATATCTGAAGGTATGCTCCTACTAAGAACTAGCTGCTGCTATTCTCTTTATCAGTAACCACAGATTCTCTGCCACTTTCCTCTTTATCAGCAAGAACAAACTCCACATACAAGTTCTTCAAAGCAATGACAACCGTCATAATTAGCGGACCCATTATGGCTCCCTGAAGGATGATAAACAAAAAAGACTAACTAAGATCTGCATATTAATGGGCGTAGATACAAAGAATGAAAATACCAGTACAAATTTAACAAAGACAATAACCAACCTATAAATGCAAGAAAAAATATAGACTCCTAACAGGATTATTGGCAAAGAGAACTCAGTGACAAAGTTCAGAAGAATGAAATCGCATGATTGTATATTGAGCCCTTGTAAGAAGTAGCAAGATATACAAAGTGAATCTGTGTTATATTTGTTAAAATCTAAATTCTAGCAAGAAAATATTGTAAGGATTTGTTGCATGGTTTCAATACTCTTCTTAAGTTATTTCCTTGCTTTTGTTCGAAAACAAGATTGTTCTCTTTGCAGAGATTTCGCTCCTCTGAACATGCTCATATTTAAATTTTAGCAGCATGTGATGTCATAAGATTTTTTTTCCAAGGAGAAGCTGTAGTAAGCCAGCAATGTGTTTGCTGTGCCATGTCCGGCATTGAGGTATGAACGGATTCAGTAATCAGAATCTCATGACAGACATCTCTTTTCCTCAGAAAACATCCAAAACCTCATGATTATTATCATGTAATTGTGGCAGAGATGCAAATCGAGCAAGGCAACCAATAGGCACATCAAATGATAGAATAGTACCTCCAAAGCATTAGGGAACAATGTCATGCCACCAATGATGCTAAGGCCAGTTAGATATGCATTATGCCCAGGTATATCCTCCTGAAGCACTGAAGTACCATAATCCATCATCATAAGGTGTATCACCGTGACCACAACAGCCCATACAAATTTGCCTTCCATGAACAACTGAACCGCAGCAGGGATCGATGACAGCCAAAGTGGGAGTATAGGCACCAACGAGCTAATAAAAGCAAGGAGAGTCGAGGTATACACGAAATGAACAGAGCATAACCTGAATAGCAGCCATGTCAGACAACCTTGGAAGATTGCAATCTTCGCTGTGACCAAGAACACACTGCTGATGGCATGGTTGATAACCTCGACACAACGTACTCTTGCCCATTTTGACATGGGCAGCATATCCATGACCTGCTCTGTCACCCCGCCAGAATCCGAAGTGATGAGATAATACAACACCCACAGGAAAACCGTCAACTGGGAAACAAAATTCAATACTTCGGCTGCACCCGAGGCCAACTTCAAGGCAATGGATACCATTAAACTAGCACTGCCACCGAGGACCGAAGTACTACTTGAAAGAACCCGCTTTGAGATTTCCATCCCTTGGAAAGCAAGCCCTTTCGCTTTCACCACCAGATCCTCTCTGGTGATCAGCAATTCCCTGAAGAACGAGTCCAATTCCTTGTAGATCTCTGCCCAATCGTGATTCTTGAAGTGGATGCTCAAAGATTGGAGCTTTACGCTGTAAGGATGCTGCGCCGAGACCATCAAAGAGGTGGAAGCGCCTCCCGAGGGGTTCCTCGATCGGCTGATCAAGAATTGCCGGAAACCATTTGCAAAATCTGTAAGATTGTATTCGACGGCCAAGCTATCGATCTGCTGCCAGACTGTATCGTAGAGGTTGGCCGAGTATTGATCCACCAGGCCGGGGATATCGTTGTCGTCCATCCACTTCTTGAATCCGATCCTCTCGGCGTAATTGCTCTTCTGGACGTGGGATTTCAGCGATATCACCGCATCCTTCCCTTCCACTCCGATCTTGTAGGAGAAGAAGATGCCTCCGGCCAAGGCCCCGATGATCATCCAGACGATTAAGCCGACGGCGATTATGGTATTCAGGTGCTTGAGGATGCATTTGGTGAAGAATCCGCCACCGCCCCGGTCGGAGGGGCGTGTGGAGGACCGACCGCGAACGAGGCTGGCATTTTTTACGGCGGAGGTCGCGGTGGGGCTGGACAGGAGGAGACCGAGGGCGAATAGTGCGACGGTGGCAGCGGGGCCGAGCTGCTCGTGAGAGATGACGAAGACCCAGAAGGAGACGAGCCAGCGGATGAGGCGGGAAAAGCCGACCTTGCGGGAGGGCCGGAGCTTTCGGCGGAAGATGGCGGTGCGGAGGTCGGCGAGGGTGTCGGCGGAGGCGCGGACGAGGGCAGCGGGGACGGCAAGGAAGGCGGGGGCGAGGCCGAGGTGGAGAGGCGGGGACCAGAAGTCGACGAGGGCGCGATGGAGCTCGTGGAGGGGGATGGAGCAGAGAAGCGCCCATTGGAGGGGGCGGACGAAGTCGTGGAGGAGGCGGTAGAGGCCGTAAAGGAGGAGGAGGGTGAGGGCGAGGCCGGCGTGCGCCATGGCGATGTAGAGAGCGAGGTGGGCGGCGTCGTGCGAGGACCCGACTGAGGCCGCCTCGGGGGGCGGAGGCGGCGGTGCCTCCTGGCTGCGGCGGGGATGAGGCGGTGAAGATGGGCGGGAGGGGGGAAGCGACTCCGGCGGGCGGCGGAGGGAAGCGGCGCGGAACATCTCGGACCAGGGGACGTTCGGGTTAGGGTTGGACGAGTAGGGAACGAGCTCCATCAATGTCGACGGCCTCAGCCTCAAGTGAGTCGCCTCTGTCTCTCCCTCTCGCTCTCTCTCTCTCCTCTGCCCTTCTCCCACCTGTCCTTCTTAAGCGAGGAAGCCGAGAGAAAGGGGGACGGACCAGACTAATAATGGCTTACTTGCTATAGAAGTAAATATAAGAGATTATTCTTACTGACGGATTAGCACAAATTGATTTATAATTATTCTATATGCAAATCGGATGATAACACAACTCTATATATATGTATATATAAAAATGTATATTTATACATATAAAAATGAGGTGGTGATCCTTGTAAGGGGACACGGCACACTACTGTAACTTGACTAACTTTTTAGTTTGGATTAGGTACCGATTTCACTTTTTAATGGCTTCGTCACGTAATATTAGCATATCTTTAGCTTAGTTCGCTAACGACCAAAAATAAGGCAGGTCCACTCCAATAGGCTATCGACGCTGACCCAAGGCTTATCTCGGTCCACACCAATTATTATGAGATGCGATGTGGAAGCGCATCGCCACTTTTATTTTCTTCTCATTTTTATGACGGAGAGAGCACACCTTCCAATAATAAGCTACAGTTGAGGTTATTTTGGGTAATTAGAGATTAAAAAAATATGAATATTATCGCGTGATTCATTATCTTTAGTATTTGGATTCATAAATTTTTAAATATTATATTATGATCTTTATATTTATGAAAATTAAATATTTAATCTTATTTTTTTCTCATGTCATTAATTCTATTGACAAAAATATTGCTAAAAATAATATTAAAATAAAATTAAAAATAATTTTATAAGTTATTTTAATTAATTCCTTTTGCTTACACATCTGGTCTTGAACTTATTAAGAATGGAGCACACAGCCTTGAATCTCGAAAAAACGCTCCTCATGAGTGCATCGCGTTGAATCAAATTATCGTCTTGAGCGTTGTAAGCTTCATGACAAGCTACTTCAATCTAAAGATGATCCAACCATCTTTTAATAGGGTAGCAACGCCATGCAGCAACCATGATTATAATAATAGCAGGGCGAGACCCAGTTCGGTACTGATATGGTCCCATTATTGTCCTCCGGGGTTAGCCCCCAAGCTCACATACTCTAAATCTCTGATGTCGACCTCCTCTGCCTGTCACAGCAATTATTGTCTCAATTGATGGAGTTTGCACTAGCGCTCATCAGTCGTAGGCCCCTGGCACGCATAGATGTAATTAATTTTGAGGAGCTATCCCCCATCGTGGCTATAGGCTTTCATGATGATTAGGCCCTCATCGTCGGTTACAAGACCAAGCATTGTGGTATGTTTGAGAGCCATTGGGCACATCAAGAGGTGCTTGCGTTGCTCAAGATCCACTCCAACATAGATGTCGCCTTTAGAGATGCTAGAGAGGACCCTTAAAGGTGGCATCCTTCTCGAAGCAGATCTTAAAACTTGAACATCTCCTACAGTGACCAACGACTCCCATGCATTTCATTGCGCTCAGCCTTATAACCAACATTAAGGGCCTTTATCATCATGAAAGCCCTTGGGCATGGCAGGAGCTAATTCATCGAAATTGGTTGCATCTATGGGTGTCAGCGCAAACTCCACCAACTTTACAATGCCTGCTACGACGAATGGATAGGGCTAGTGTTGAGGATTTAGAGCATGTGAACTAGGAACCCCAAAGGATGCAAATGGGGCCATATTGGCACGAAACAGGGACTCGTTTGTTGCTATAGCTGTGGCACACCTGTTGCTGTGGTTACTAATGCTGCTACATGACATTACTACCCCATTAGAAGATGACTAGAGTATCTCCAGATTGAAGTGCCCTGCCACGAAACTTACAATGCTTAAGACAAAGCTCATAGAGGAGGAGGACAATGACATAGACGACGACTTGATACTGCACAACACGTTCATGAGGAACACTTCTTCAAGATTCAAAGTCTTGTGTTCCCTTCCTAAGAAGCCGAAGATGATAATTACTAGCCACGACAAAAGTGAAAGGGAGAGGAATTAATCGAAATAATTTATGAAATTATTTTTAATTATATTATAATATATATTTTTTCGTATGTGTAATATTTTCATCGATAGAGTTGGCGATGTAGGGAGAAACGGAATTAAAGATTTTACTTTCTTAAACATAAAAATCTTAATATAATTTTTAAAATATAAATATCAAAATATTAAATATAATTAATTATAAAAAATATGTAATTAACCATTGGCGAACGAGCTGGAGCCCACAAGCTCGTGTCAGTCCGTAAGGAATAAAAATGGCGTCACCTCAATTAACCGAGACAGCCGATCGTCACCAACAAACGGATGCTGGACCGGTCGGAGATCCCCCTTATGGTAGCGACTTCCTATCGTGATCCAGACCATCTATCTTGCGAAGGAACGAATCTCAAAGATGGCTAATATCTTGATGGATGGCCCTCGTGAGAGCGAGGTTAACATAACATCATCGGGCCAAGTAAAATATTGGCTCAAAGGAGAAGCCCATTCCAAGCAGCCCATATGAAGCACTACAAGATGGAATCGGCTGTCCAAAGTGTTGGGGATATCCGTGGGTCGATGCTGCGGTCGATACTGCGGGCGGGGCGGCCGATCCGCGCGGCCGCCGGCGATGGGCCGGGTGAACTGCTGAGGGCGCGAGTCGGAGAGCGGGAGCGCGCGCGCCGGGGGCGGCGGGACCCGTCCAAGGACGAGTTCTTCGTGCCGGTGCCGGAGTCCGCCAAGTGGCTCGACACGCTTACCTGGCCCATGGCCCTCACTGCCGTCGCCGTCGCCCTCTTCGCCAAGGTCCTCATGATGGTGCGTCTCAAAATCTATTGCCTTTAGGCGATGCTCTATGCGAAACCCCACTTTTCCTCTTGTTCCCTCTCTTGGGATTATTCATCTTGAAGCCCTAATTTTGATTGGGTTATCCATATCGTGGATTTATTCTTATTTTTTCCTGAGGTAATGTGCTGCGGGTTAGGCCTCACGTATCAGGCGCTAAAATCCAGAGAAAACTGGACGTAAGTGTGGATGCCATATTATCCTGGTGAAAGCTCACAGTATTTGTTTTGCTACATCAGGTTTAATAGATAGATTGTGCCTAATTATTGAGTTCTCTGACATCGTCTTTGTCCGGCATCGCATGATAGTTAAGACTTAAGAAGCCATTTTCGGAATCACGAATTTTTATAAACCCTGCATTCTGAAGGTTTTAGAATAACGACTTTGATTATTATTTATTGATAACTTTTCTTCTTTTTTTTCTTTCATTTTCAAGTTTAAACTTTGTGTGAATTAATTTCTTCTATCCAAAGCTTCATGATTCATTGCTCCTAGAAGTCTGGTGAGCTGGTTCCTACTTGTTAAGTTTCAAGTCCGATAGTGCATGGATAAGGAAATTGTTTGCTCTGTTTCTATGAAGAATTAGTACCTAGAGGGCTTTGGCATTGAACTGAGATTATTCAATTTCGAAGATGATATGGACTTTATTCAGATTTACGGAATAGAATGAACAACTTGTAAAATTAAAATTATATTTGAAGGCACTTGTCACCTGACATACAACGTAATGGCTAGATTTGTTGATAAAAACAATAATTACTCAAAACCCTTGGCTTTTGTGGGATTTCAGGTGTATGGGTCTTGACTTGTCAATAAACTTTCATTCCTTCATAGTTAGACTAAATGTCTAGGTTGATCAATTTCATACTTTGGTATATGAAATTATCATGAATAAAGGGACAAAGGACTTCATGTCATGCTTGATGCAGCACATAAAATCAATTAGTTTTGAGTCTATTACAGATGGCATCAGGGAACTCCGTGAATTGATATTTTTTTCAAATGCATGACAACCACTGTAGAGGAGATGGCTAGTGCAACTGAAACTTATTTTTGTATTTCTTCGCAACTCAGTTTGGAAAGTGTCATGGATTTTCACCTTGATTGAGGTAATAAAACAAGGGCATAATAGAAGAATCTGCAAGAGCACTTGGAACATGACTGAGAAATGGTAACAGTAATCAAAGTCCTAAAATGGTCTTATATAATCCCTTTTCGTTGCTCTCAAATTATTGTTTGGCAACTATTGCATTGGTTTAGCTATTTGTTTGCTTATGTTATTTAATTTGAAATTTACTTGATATTTATTTTGGTAATCAATCATCAGTGCATTGACGAATAAATTATTTATCATCAACTTTTAGGCGTTCTCCCGTAAATCTTATTAAAATTGATCCTTTGTAAAGACTTTTTGTTGTGAGCTTTTAGCAACCTAACCAATATGTCAGTATTAGCTGAGATAAATGTATAGTTTGAACTTTGAAACCATCATCCCACATTGTCTGATATATTCTTTTGTAATTATTTGTTTGGCTTCCATCGTATATGGATGTATGTTGCTCATAAGGGTGACAAGAAACTGGTCGCATGAAAACAGTCTATGAACTTTTGTGGAGTTAAAGTTTGTCTTTTGAGGAAAAAGAATGGCCTTGGAATTGGTTTTATCAGACATACCACGTTTGGTCTAAAAATTTGCCTATCTAAGATTCACCGGGTGTAATATTTGTTCAGTTGACCTACCAATTTGTTGTGTAGTGCCCTTGTTATTCTGGTAATTGTTTGATTTTTTTAGTCAAGCTTGTAGTTAATCATTGGCACTTAATATATAGCAATCATTTGGACATTTTTCTATCAAACCTTGTAGTCCATGTTTGGCACTCAACATACAATAGATGCTATTGGCAGATATATATATTCTTTGTTGTTTGGTTTTGTTTGTATGTTATAAGAAAAAAACTTAAATGTAAATCTGCATTGGTTGTGTTGGCAGATTGATGAATCTAAGGCCGAAGAGAGAATGGAGCGCAAAATACAAAAAGCTCCTGAGGGTCAAGGAACTGTTAGAATGCTTTCTCGCGAAGAGTGGGATGCAATCCAGGAATTACGGCCAAGAACTCCTTTCGAGTCTAGGTTTGCTCGTCCAAATGCACGCATTAGAACTGGAGAGCCAGTAAAGTTGGTATGATTTTCATGTTGTTAAAATCATAATCAATATTGTATATGGATTAAATTTGAATCTCCAAAGGGTTATTAGTGACACATGAGTGAATTTCTTTCTTATTATTTTTGTTAGAAACCTAGATGCCATGCTAGTCATGATTAGCTTTTCACACCATCATCCAAGTGGGAGCTGAAGAATTAGCTCTTCTAGTCCATTCTTCTCAAGACTATCAAACATTCAAAACCTCAGAGTGTCTGCTAATAATGATCTTTTTGGCATTGTGTGAGATTGGTTATCTTGTTTGTTTCCTGAGGAATGACTATTGAACCTACATTCTTTCCATTTGACTGCAGGAGGATGTCAAAGATTGGACCATTGATGTGTTCAGAGATGCTTTTACAAGAGCAGAAGAAAGTGCCAAGCGAAAGTAAACCGATAGCTAGCTTCGTAGCACACACTGGCTCATTCGTAGGAGAATATGCAGAAATGAAAGTTACTAAGCGGTCGTGGGGGTCATCACTGGATCAACTCCTCCTGGGTCCATGTCAGATATGAGAAGTTGGAAGAAACCCATCTGAGGATGCATAATAAAATTATCTGGAATTCCTTATTGTCCGGCTTGAAGTAGTTGATGTTCTTTTCCTACAAATGCAGTTGATTGTATCGGCAGGGCATCTTCTATTTGAATTATATATATATATATATATATATATATACACACACACACATGACTACTGAATGGTGTCAAGTAATTGGTTGTCTTTTTTTTAAGTGCCTGCTTGGGTTTTTTGAGAAAAGGCAAAGTTCAATTACAATTGCAATGGGCTTTGGATATTAGAAATTGAGGACTTACACCAGTTGTATTGCTTATCGTGGTGTTTGGTGACAGTTCAGTTTTGGAACTTCTGTATCTATCAATTGGAAAGTTCTGCATTATTTCAGGCCATGTAGTTTAGATATGACGACAGGGTGGAAACAACTTGGAAGAGATGTTACTAGGAGCAGATTTAGCATGAATTGTGAGCACATTTTGCATGGGGTGTGGTAAACTAGGAGCTCGACTTCTACTGGTTATGAGATTGATCCAGAAAGCTTTCAACCATGAAATTGAAGTATCTCTGTGGTGTTCTAACAAAATTAGGTGCAGGAGTATCTCCTTTTTATGTTCTCTTTAATAGTTTTTTGAGGGATATTTCGTATTTGTCATAGCTTAACTGTCCCTAACAACACCACGGGAGATAAATTGGTTGCATCCTATGAATTGGTTCGCAGTTCATAGAGTAAATTAATTTATTGATTTTGACCATTTGTCATTATGCTTCAAAGCCATTTAATCTCCAGGTATAAGATTTATATTATTAGTTATAGTATTTTTAGCGCGTCATACTGTAATTACATCCAATAATATTATAATTGATATACAAATGTGTAAATATTCCTATTTGATTATTCTTGCTTCTAAATCAATAAAATATTTTATTATTATAATTTGAGTCAATTTACCTCAGTTATTTTGAATTTCTTTACCTTAGTCCTGATATTTTTAAATAGATTTATAGTACTTTGATGGATGTTTCTAAGATCACCTCATGCAGTGGGATGAGGGCACCTCCCAAAGTGAGATTTTTTTATTTTTGAAACTTCACTTTTATTTTTCACCTCGTATCAATGTGTAATAGTTAGTCGACATAGTTTATATAATTAGGCACTTAATGCAAGCTTAGAACGTAGGCTAATTTGGAATACTAATGTCCATGTCATTATCCATGGTATTAATGTTGATGACGTTTTTCATGTTGGCTTCGTGTGCATCTCATATGATACGATGGAGTTCTCACGTAATTCTCCATCTTTTTCATCATGTAAAGTTACTAATAAATTTATAAAAAAATTATTTATGAACGATCAAATGTATATTCGATAGAATTTAAAAAAGAGAATTACCAATTTAAGATGATACTAAACATTAGATATAGTTATAATAAAAAAATACGGAAGAATTTAGTAACAAATATAAATATAAAAATGTTAATTTATTCGAGGATATTATTCCATACAAAATAAAAAACAATATAGCTGATTAAAAAAAGAGAGATATTACTACTCGTAACTATCATTAAAAAGAAAAATCTTAGCATATTTTCCGTGGATCGAATTAATGCCTTTTAAGTGATTGTAACATTTAATTAGCATGGTTGATGCTGGCTCTTCATTTATTTATTATTAGGTCAAACCAGTCGTTAGGGCTATTCAGGTAATATTATCCAAGAGAGGGGGCAATTGCGTACGTTTAAGAAGGCCTCGTCAACGCCTCTCCGGTAATATTGTGGGCGTAAAGGGGGCGATTTGGATAAACAGCCAAGTCGAAGTCGAAACATCACACGTGTCGCCAGGAAAGTTGATGATCTCCTGTATGCTGTTCGGTAGAAACATGGCATATCCTGCGCCGCTGGCAAAACCCCGATGGCTAAGCCTTTGGGTCCTCGTGATCTCTTTGTCGCTCCGTGCGATCGAAAGAATCGGGCCAGCTCAGTTCCCGTTACACCCCCCCTGTTTCCCCCATCATCCCGATCTCGCCGTGTCGGGGTATTTTGAACCGGGGGGATAGCGGAAAACCTAGAAGAAGAAGAAGAGCACGGACAACGAGCTGCCAGCGCCCGCTTCGTCGCGGTCCGACGGGCAGAAATGGCGCATAAGCTTCAGCAGCAGCTGAAGGAGGTGGGATCGAAGCTCCAGAACCCTCCCGCGTCGAAGGACGCCCTAATCAAGCTGCTTAAGGTCGGTATCCTAACTCGAACCTCGAGAGCTTTTGCTTGGGGTCGTTCTTGTTCGAGGTCGTGGTTTCTAGGGTTTTGGAGTCGAGCAGTCGCACGAGGCTGGAATTAGGGTTTGTGTGGGCTGGGACGTGGAGCTGAACGGAGATTTTGGAACCCTGTCACGTTTTGGCTAACGGAAATGTGGTCTTGGCGTGTTTCGGATTAGAAAGTTTGCATCTTTCGATGCAAGGGTTTTTAATTGTAGCAAAAAACGTGTTCTTTAATACCATTCTTGACTTCCTGTGGAGTGCATAACTTTATTTTCATTAACCTAGAAATCAAAGTTGGAAGAACCCAGACCTTCTGAAGAAGATCATTGGAACATTTTCCTCGATCTGACGAATAGTAGATATCTTTGCAATTGCATCAGTTATACTGGAGTGTTTAAATAGGTTGGTTTCACAACTTTCTGAGATTTGAAGAATGCATCATGGATGTACTTAGGTTTTAACTTATTGGCAGAAAGATTACCAAGTATTTTATAGATGCACTTTCTGTGCTGCCTCAGGATTTTTGTTGGTGATGAGTCATACTTCATATCTGGATGTTTAACTGTCTGGCTAATTGCGTTCAAGGGTGATCACAGCAACAATCTTCCTATCCCATAAACCTTTTTGTTATATACTTTGAACTCAGGCGTAGCATATGGTTCTGCATTGTTGTTTCTAATTTCTAATAAAAATTTCAGTCTGATTCCATCCAAAGTTGTTATCAGTTTGTAAGTTTAGTCTTTAATCTTTTGGAGGTGTACTGTTGTGATTGGTGACAGATACACTAACCAGAGTTTTAGTTCACACTCACTGTGCTTTGATGGCCATTCATGGAGACGCATATTGTGTTATGTGGTCCACATACCACAAGCCTTTATAGCTATGATATCATGTTTGACATGAACAGTGTCCAAAAAGCATGTGGGCGAAGCACCAAGCAAGTAGTATTTGAAAGTGCTCTTTCGGATAGTAGCAACATTCATTAACCAAAGCCATAGCCCATGCTCGATATAAGACTATTACAAGGAATCATAGCGCATATCTGCAAACTTTTGCATTATTATGACAAATGTTAATTGAATATGCATAAACAAAAAAGTTAACAGTACATAGTGGTTCATTTTGGTTAAGAAGATTGATAACCTGATTAAGGACTATTTTTAACGTTAAAATTTTAATTATAACTTGAACAAGCATAGGAATTGTCCATTTGTCATTTAAAGGCTCATATATAAAGCAACCCAATTGGTTTTTCTCAAACAGTCAACAATATAAATGATAATTAATGGTCGATGGTGGTTTCACCATTATCCTTTTCTTGTATGCATGCCTAAGAGGAAAAAGATTTCCTTTTAGTATTTCAGGTCTCAAGAAAAGTGCGGGAAAAAATAGGGCTTTTGAATGTGACTGTAAAGTAATATAATTCCAGTTAACTTGGAAATTGGCACAATGATTTTTGCCGAACAATCAACTGTTTGGGAGATTTTCAAAGAACTTGGATATGTAGAATATTATAGTTCTCATGGGCTTAACCGAATTAGAAATTAGATATATCAAGGGCATCATTGCTTAAGCAAAAAATTATACCATGCTATAAGACAACAACCCATAATGTGATTCATTTGAAGTAAACCAAGTCCAGGTGAGAGAATTGAAATTCAGGTTGATTTTGGGTTATAACCTGACACTAAGTTATCTTTGGGTTTGTGTCTTGGCCTTAATGAGTCTACCTCACTCAAGTAAAAGATGATCAGTACAAAACTCTTCACATGTATATGTATGATAACTCTTACTAAGTCGTACATGGTACATTCAGTTTACTTCAACAAGAATCACAATGCCCAAAACTATTTGGAGTTGACTATATTGACTGTTTCTTATCGTTGATCTTTATTCAAGGAAATACCACTAGTCAAGCTAAGAGTTATTGAATCTTTAGGTTTTCCTCTAATTCTCACACCACTAGTCGTAATCAACTCAAATTGTCTAACCGAGGCAACTATAAGTATCCTTAGTACATTCTGATATAACATATCAAATGACTTCATTCTCATTTTATCATCCGTTGGAACTATATCTAATTGTTCACAGATTGAAACATTGCTTATCTTTCTCTTTCTGTAACCAAACAATCATCAATATCCTCATCTTGGTGACACCAAGTAATTAGAACTTAAAAAGAAGTAACATGATTTGGGCTTTGGCTTTCTCCAGTTGTTTTAGTGTGTTTCACCTTTTGTTCATTTGAAAAATTGATTTTTATGCTTCTTTGCTCCTAGAGGCAAGACTATGTACACTGAACCTCTCCAAGCTCCATGTTTGTGAGTTTCAGGCTCTGGTCTTTCCTTTATCTTTACTATGAAATAATCAATCTTTAAGGTGTTGCCAATGCTTCCCTCTGCAATAATGCAAGTGGAGATTCAAGTTGTCAACTAAGTATTTTCATTTGGATGTGTAGCAAGCTGCAAATTGTCTATCTGAGATGGAGCAGTCACCAGAGCCTTCAATCTTGGACTCGATTCAGTCTTTTCTTAATGCAATTGCAAAAAAGGAATTGTTGACACATCAAGATCGAGATGTCAATGTTCTCGTAGCAACTTGTGCTTGTGAAGCCACCCGAATAACGGCACCAGAAGCTCCTTATAGTGATGATGTTCTGAGGGTTGGTATCTTACTGTGTAGAGAATTTTTGCATTGGAGCTTAAAAATAAAATAGTGTTCATACTGAATTATGTTTTATCTCTTTCTTTCTGATTGAAATTTGTTCTTGCAGGATATATTTCATTTGATTGTTGGTACTTTTGCTGGATTAGGTGATATTAGCAGTCTATTGTATGGGAGAAGGGTTGTTATCCTGGAGACTCTTGCTAAATACAGGTCATGTGTTGTAATGTTGGATCTTGAATGTAATGATCTCATACATGAAATGTTCAGAACATTTGTTTCTGTTGTCAGGTGAGTTAACGTTTGACTTAGCAGACATTTTCCTTGCAATTAGATTGCGTCTTGTTTTGTTCCCTGCCACCTTTGCAAGGATGATAAGGCAAACTAAAGATAAGAATGTTACCATTAGATTGCATTCTTATTCAAGCATAGAAAAAAAACAAAAACTTTCAATGGTGTTCTTATACGAGTGGTAAATCATCATTTTGTAATCAACAAAGAATCAAGATTCAGTGCAGTACTGGATTCCCACTTGAGCAATTTCATGTGAAGAACACATGGGAAGAACAAAAAGCGATGATGTAAGATAAAACATATAGCTAATGGTTACACACTTGCATTAGTCGTAAACCGTTGAGGAAAATGGTTTTTCTAAATCAAGGTAGAAAGCTGATGGAATTCGTAGATTTTAGGAATTGTAAGGTCTAACAATTCAGATTTTCTTCGAGTTGGATTTGAATTTGCATCTTGTTGAAAGTTTATGTTGGCTTATGAAGCAATTTTAGGATTCATGAGAGCCAAGTGTTACAGGAAAAAAATATTGCTGATCCTGAAGATTGCCGACTAAAGAAGTTTGGCCCTTTCTTATCATGAGAGCCAAGTGTCTTGTCTGGACAATTTCTAGGTAAAAGTCATACTTGTATCTCTAGGGTTATTGCGTAAATAAACCTGCATGTTTTAATTATTAAGGCTGCGTTGGGAAGCATGGCAACTTCCAGATTTTCCTATTGGCTCTAAACAATATGTAATCCAAACTAAAACATAGATATTCACATGCATAGTGAAACAAGATTGTGACATTTTGTCACAAGTTGCACCTTAGAAAGTCCCTTCTATGTATGTCTATGGTTTCCTGTCCATTTTCTATTATATATGCTCTCTTAGACAACCTAAATCAATTTCAGGTTACACTGTTACAGCAAAGGACTTTGTGCCGTACGACACTTGGTCACCTGTTGCATGATGGAGAAAGCAATGAGATTTCTGTAGCATTTAGTGTATGAATTGTAATATCTAGATCTGGTTCTCTTAAGAATTAGCATCATATATTTTTGAATGCTTGTATCATCTGCATATACAATTGGATTATATTATCAAGGGATGAATAGATTTGTTGTGCAATCATCTTTTGAACAAGCTGAATATTTATCATCTGGTATCTGCTTGACTTATGATAACTTACAATTTGCAGCGATGATCATCCCCAAAACATTCTTACATCAATGCAAACGATCATGATCCTTATTCTAGATGAAAGTGAGGATGTACAGGAAAATCTTGTAACTACCATACTTTCAGCTTTGGGCCGTAAAAAAAATGTAAGCTTTTTTATTCTATTGGATTCTTCCTTTCAGTTATGGAACATTTTTTATATCTTATTTAAGAAATGTTTATAATTTGTGGCACTAGGGGTATTCTATGGCTGCACGGAAGCTTGCTATGAATGTTATAGAACATTGTGCAGACAAACTTGGACCATGCATAATGCAGCTTCTTGTGTCTTCACTGTCTGACGACAACAGTTATTTGGATCATTCACTTGATCATCATGAAGTCATTTATGATATATATCAGTGTGCACCCCAAATTCTTACAGGAATAATTCCTTATATAACAGGCGAGTTGTTGGTATGTTTCCATTCTCTTGACTATATATTGCTGATTATTCTCACTATGTTCTTTTTTGAATGCCACTTCCAACAACATTTGACAATTGATATAGCATTTATATTTAATCTATACAACCTATATCTTATATCTGGGTTTCAACTTGACTATTATCATAACTAACTTTCATATATCCTGTTTATGATGGGGCTGAGCCTCGGAAGTATGGTAACATAGCTCCTTTGCTGTTTGGATGATTGGGTTTGAATCACAGAACAAACATTTGCTTGCTGTGACAGGATTGTAATTGCAAACATTGACCCCCTTGGAACCCACGTTGATGGGAGCTGTGTGTACTAAGTCATCCTTTTCTCATCCTGTTTGTTTTGACCACCATGTTTCTCTGACATAGACTTCTTGGACTCTTTTAGAACTGCTTTTTGGTGTTAGATATGCATAGATTTCTCTTGCCTCTCCGCATGTGAAATTTTTGGACACTTGGCTAGGGTGTATCAGTTGCTACCAACCAAGGTTCGAAAGACAGAATCAAGGTTATAAATCAGCAACAATCTTTGTGATTGTAAACTTGCTGGATACCATCAGGATCTCTGCAGTTTTGTGGAATTGATGTAGCATCATTGAGTACAAAATCTTGGGATCAGTGCAATTCATTGGAATCAATCAAGAACTATTTAAACTGGAATAACCCTGGATCAGTTGGAGTTGTCTAATCCCACTTGTTTATTTGCCCAAAGTAGTATAACCCCTAGAAATTAGGGTATTTCAGACTGGTTATATTCTAACTCAGATACATAATAAACTACTTTACCAGCTTTGGCATTGACCTTGGCAATAATGCACTTTTATAGGAAACTTTGTTCTTGTCAACAATGAACCAAAACTCATGCAAAATTTTATTAAAATTTAGCAAATCGGAAAGTTATAAGTCAATAGCTTCAGTGTGATTTATGATTTTTTTAGTAAATTAAAGTCAATATGGTTCTGTGAAGCATTTGCTAAGCGATATCATGTGTCATGTGAGTGGTTATTCACATTGATAAGATGACGTGAGCTCCTTATACTAGGGTTGTGTTGGTTGGTTCTAGCTCCAGAACATAGCTTATAATAGCAGAGGTTGTCATGTTTGTCTTCTTCTACACTCTTTCAAGAATAAGGGAATTTGGAGTAACACTCTTTCAAGATTTAAGGGAATTTTGGAGGAGTGCTCAAGCACAAGGTTGGATCTTTCTATTCAAATCATGACCTTGCTCAAGCTCACTATGCGGACTAAATTACCCTGATTCAAGCACTAGGGTGGATCTTTCTATTGCCTCCATTTTCTTTCATGACCTGAGCCCAAATCATGACTTTTCCAGAGAAATTCAGGGATGATTATTCACAAACACAGACTACATGTTAGTTACATCTATTATGAGATTGTTTGGGGTGTACAATCCCCTTATTCAAATTATTGACATTCTCTGATAGGTTCCATTAGATCACCATGATCCACTATAAATAATATTGAATTTTAGGAGTGCCACAAGCTCACCATGCTGCTGCCATTGTCCATGTTGCTATCATTGCAATCAAAGATTTCTAACATGGCTCATATACAGTGGGGAAATAATCCTTTGATACCACATTTTTCAGAACTCAAGTAAATTACTAGCCTAATAATCCTCATCCAACATTGTTCAAAATGCCTTATTACAACTATTCAAGTTATCAAACTTGAATAAACTATGTATGTGATCCTTGTTTCCCTAATGTGGAACTAGTGTCCATACACGAATTTCTGTGTTCTTGTAAGAGGAAATCCAAAATCACCTCTGTAATTCTCATGGTGGATTAGTCTGTGGTTCTTTGTCTTGTTACACACACCAACCATTCCCATCTTGATGCATGTTAACTTTATTAAGAACTATTGGAGTTACTTTTAGACCATTTAAAACAATTGACATAACCTATTAATTCAGTAACTTATGTTAAATAGGCTTCAATATATGGCTTAAGAAGCTAAAACCTATTATTATCACTAACATTTTAATCAGGGCATGCCAACCCTCCGAAAATTCTAGTTGTGGGACTGTCAAGGTGTCACATCACTCGTTTAAGAAATTTTCACTAGTATTAGTGCCAAACAACTATCAGAAAGCTTGATCAAATGTTCCATGGAAATTTTCAATTTTATGGCTACTGTTGACTACTTGTTTTCTGGGTGAAGGCATATGTAATGATGCATCTCTCTTGGCATCTATTAGAGATTATATTCGTGTATCCAGTCTGATGAAGTCTTCAAACCAATCATGTATGAAAGAAGCTACATGTTTGTTCGTAGAGGGACTAGCCTCACCTTTTATGGATCTTAATTTTTGAGATACTTCTGCACATCTTTGATGCATCTCAAATTTTCACATTTCTAAAAGTTATGAATTAATTAAAGATGTCAATATGTTATTAATAATATAATAAACATTACCTAAGAAGGAAATGCATAATGAACACACAAATTTGCACATAAAATAACTTCTTGCAATGTGGCAGCCCAAATTCATTTCTTGTCTTTCCATCTTTGTTAATTTTTTAATTATTTTTAATTTGCTTATTATGTTAAAATGTTATTTCTTTCTTCTTGTAAGCCATGGGAACTAAGTTTGTGAATTCTTACTTAATGTTATGAACTCTTTGTTTGTCTTCTAATGTTAATGATATCTTTTGAGGATGTCACTTCTTTTTATTGTTAGCGAAGTTATTTTACTTAATCGCCACCTTTTAGACATCAAATTTATGATGGATAACCAAAAAAAAAAATTTGTTGCATATTTTGTTATGAAATTTATTTAGTTTGCAAGCCTCGATGGTATACTGAAAACCTTACTTTATGTTAGTTCCATTGTGTTAGCTTAACTCACTATAATTAAATTCAACTGGAAAGCTTTCTAAAGGTTTTTTAGATGGATATTTTATTTATGATTCTGATTTTTCAACTTTGAAATTCTTTAGACAGATAAGTTAGATATTCGGCTTAAAGCAGTTCATCTACTAGGAGATCTATTTTCTTTAGCTGAAGTACCTATCTCTGAAGCTTTTCACCCAGTCTTCCTGGAGTTTTTAAAGAGATTGACTGATAGAGTAGTGGAAGTCCGCCTGTCTGTGATTGAACACTTGAAGAATTGCTTGATTTCAGATCCTTCTCTTCCTGAGGCTCTCCAGATTATAAGTAAGGGGCCATTTGTCAGTGTATTTTATCTTCTTATAATTTGATATTCTTTGGATTAATTGGTGATATGCATTGTGATGTTTATCTTCCAGAGGCACTTTCTGATCGAGTGTTGGACTACGATGAAGATGTTCGCAAGAAAGTTGTTGCTGCAGTTTATGATGTTGCTTGCCAATCATTAAATGTCATTCCACCTGAAACTGCCAGTCTGGTGGCAGAGCGTATCCGAGACAAATCTGTTTGTATTTCTTCTCTTGTTGACAACTATCCTTTTGTGTTTTATGATTGATTTTCTGACCTGTAACTTTGTTAAAATGTCTTAGTTGACTGTAAAGAAATATACCCTGGAGAGGCTAGTTGATCTGCATCGACTCTATTGCTTGAAGAGCTCTGATGGTTCAATACATATTGAGGATTATAAGTGGATACCTGGGAAGATATTGAGATGTTTATATGACCGTGATTTTAGGTCTGGATAAAGGAATCTTATTCAAAGTATTGATAGTTCTGCTTGCTCAAGAAGCAACCTTGACTTGCATATTTATTATTCAAGTTTCTTTTTTATATCAATTGGCATGTGCTTAATCATACTTTTACTGCATGCTTCATTGGTACTTTTTATTGCTTTGTCATGTATGCTCAAACTGCAATAATGATGAGTTCATAATCATCAACCATTTTTGGCACAATCATCTATCATCAATACTACCTTAGACATTCTCCACCTCTTTTTTGACTCTTCAAAGTATATTCTTGCTCTTTTAATTTCAAGATCATGCGCTTAGTCTTATACATCCATTTTGTTATGTTAAAAATGAGAAATTTTGATACAAAGCAAAACGATTCTGCTTCCAGAATTTCAAATAATAATTTTTTACGTTAACTAGATTTAAAAGAATTTTGAAGGAATTGATTTAAGTGCTTATTTTAGTCATTTGTGGGAGATTGTTTCTTAATGATTACAAAATTATATTTTAGGTTCATATTTTTTGAAGCTTTGCAACTTTTCCATACAAGAATTGTTAATATTATAAAAAAAATGCAGATTGGCACATTGGTAGACTTTGCAAGATCAAAAAAAAATTGCCTTTGAAATAAAAATTGAGTTTGTTAATTCATAAAGTTGAGATTTTATATGTTTGTATGTATATATATTGCTTTGAATAGAAATTGATTCTATTTTGAAGAAATTTTCTGGTTCTTGTTACGTATATTTCAGTATCGACCATCAGCATTTATTAATTGAAAATATTATAATTGAGGCTTCATTAAGATATTATTTTTAGCAGTTACATTGTTTACCATGCCGTTGCTTCTTTTGTGGTAAGTATGCTTGATATTATAGTTAATAAATCCAATGCAATTTGCTAAGAGAAGGTGCTTCAGTGATTATCTTGTTAGGTGATCACCAAGAAAAAGAGGTTTTTGTATAATTAAACATGATAACATACTCCTGAAGTTTGAGCTTTTAGTTAATATTTTTTTATCTTCAATAGTTAAGGTTTATTGATTCTTGATTTTTTTTTTCTGTTTTTGTTGTAATTCATAAGTTTCAGAAAACCAAAAAATTCATCACCAAAACCATAAAGCTCAATATTGTTGTGTTTTTACTTTTGGAGATTCAAAACATATCAATTATCAATTTATCCCTGAAAAAAAATTAAAATAGTCACTGGAAATTAAATATGTGGAGGCTTAGTTGTACTCGCCATTGTGGCCTTTGGATCTGTCTCACTGCAACAAAAGTTACCATCAACCTGAAAGCAATGACGAGCAATGATCTGGAACAGAGTTGGTTATAGGCGTATGTCATGTGGGTCACTTGGGATTGTACTTCTGGTTTATAGATCCTAGGTCTATTTGAAACTTGTAATTTACAATTATTGTAAATACATTTTGCCTTTCACTTTTATTTCCGGGTCTGCTGTGAAACAAATCTAAGACATGGTTTTATTATTATAATGAACATAGATGATGGCCATCCTAGGAGTGAGTGGCCGCAAAGATGAACCACTGTTTTAGTGGTTCATGATATAATTTGGAGGTATATTGCCATTTTCATCTACAACATAAGTTAGAAAGCAACTGTTAGTTTTTTTTCCCTTTTATTTCTGTGAGCTTCAAGGTTCATGGGGTTTTTTGCCTTGACATATTGATGTGAGATGTTCTTATTTGTAGAAAAAAGTGGATGAAAGTATTTATACTCATACAACTGGCAGTGCCTTGGTCTTCAGAGAGAATTTAAGGTTTTGTGCAACATATTGCAGGTCAGAGGCAATTGAACTTATCCTTTGTGGATCTTTGTTCCCACCTGAGTTCTCAGTAAAAGATAGGGTGAAATATTGGGTAACAACTTTCTCGGTGTTTGATAAATTTGAGGTGAAAGCTCTTGAGCAGATTCTTGCACAAAAACAAAGGTTTGTATAAGTTTCACCGTGGTAGTTAAGTGATCGTCTCTCTGTTCAGATAGAAGTATCTAGTTTGTGATAGTCTGTCCACGGATTTCAGGTGATTTCCTCTTGGATTGCAGGTTACAGCAAGAAATGCAAAAGTATCTGTCTCTTAGACAGACATATCAGGTTTGCATATAGTGGAATCTTACAGTGATGTTAGTTTGATTTCATGATGTTGTTGAGAATCAGTCTTGGTAAAATGCAGGAAGATGCCGCTGAACTCAACAAAAGAATTTTTGGCTGTTTCAAGAGTATGTCTCGCCTGTTCAATGACCCAGTGAAGACCGAGGAGAATTTTCAGTTTCTCAATCAGCTAAAAGATGCCAATATTTGGAAAATCTTGACAACACTTCTTGATCCATCCACTCATCTACACCAAGCATGGTCATGTCGGGTAATTACCATTCAGATTCTTTATTTGTATGCTTCAGAAACAAATATAACATTGTTGGATCCTGTTTATTGTTGAAATGGTTTGGAGCTAGAGCTTGTTGCTTTTCTTCACTTGAATATCTATACTGAAGATAATATGCAGCATATTATTTTCATGTCAACTTAATTTCAGGATGGATATTAGGAGAAACTGTTAATTGTTTAACTATTTTGTAGGATGACTTGCTAAGGATCCTTGGAGAAAAGCATCCACTCTTTGATTTTATGGGTACGCTTTCTTTGAAGTGCTCATACTTGCTCTTCAACAAAGAGTATGTCGTGGAGATACTATCAGAAGCTGATGAACAACAATCTGCTGCAAATGCAAAACTTATTTCTTCATGCATGAACCTACTTACGGTAGAATATATACTTAACTGCTGCCTTATATTTCAGATTCACATGTTATGAGCTGTATGAATAGTTTGAATCTAATTTTCGTGCACTTGAAGCTTATGCCTTTAAAACATCTGCATTTACTAAGATTGAATACAATCCATTCTGATGTTTACAAATTCAATTAGTAATTTAAGCAAGGAAAATGCTCCTTATTAGATTAAGCACCTTAATTAAGTCAATGATACTTACATCTAGTTTCACACCATTTTCATCATTGAGAATTTTGCTGTTTTCAGGCTATGTTATTCTCAACATTGAGAACTTTGCTGATTTCGAGCTATACTCGTTTATATCCAGATTTTGATTTTATGATACAAAAACATTCTTCAGGAAAAATTCCTGTCTGACTTTCTGAAAAATTGTTACTTGGAAATAAATTCTGTAGCTTTAATTCAAATATTTAGGTTATTGCATGTTACTCTCCCTTGCTTTTGGCTGGATGTGAAGAAGATCTCATTCGTCTTCTGAAAGAGGACAATGAAATAATAAAAGAAGGCATTGCTCATGTTTTGGCAAAGGCTGGCGGGACTATTCGTGAACAACTTACTATGGCATCAAGGTATAACTTAGCCACCTGTTATTGAATTTACAATTTTACCTGTGACTTTTGTTCTTTGTTTTGGTTTTACCATCTATCTTTTTGACTCCTTGTGAAAGCTTTGAATTGTATTCACACAATTTTATTGTTAATCGATAAATTGCAGTTCAGTTGAACTACTTTTAGAAAGGCTATGTCTAGAGGGTACCAGGAAGCAGGCAAAATATTCTGTACAAGCCATAGCAGCAATAACTAAGGATGATGGTCTCAAGTCACTGTCTGTTCTATACAAGGTTGAATTGGTTACCCTTCATAAAAACTCCCTTTCTGATGGTAGCTAAACTGAATGAACTTTCTGATTGACTTTACAGAGGCTTGTGGATATGCTGGAGGAGAGAAGACACTTACCAGCCATTTTTCAATCTCTGGGATGTATAGCGCAGACTGCTATGCCAATTTTTGAAACTAGAGAGGATGAAATTATGGAGTTTATAATGAATAAAATCTTGCAGAGCAGTAATGTATGACTTTCTGACCCAGTTTTACATTGTTCTATGCATTCTAACTTCTGAATGATTCAAAAGTTTTGTCTAATGTTTCTTCTCTGTGCAGAAGGCTGATGAAGTTTCTTTAGATGATACTGAATGGAGTGAAAGGTCTGAACTTTGTTTGATAAAGGTTAGTAAATGAGACTCAATCCTCTGCACTAGAGTGCTAGAATTCTTTTAGCAGCAAAAATCTAGCTTTATACCTTGTGTATATATTTTTGATGTTTGTCATACTTTTGCCTGTGTTATGCAGATATTTGGCATCAAAACATTGGTTAAGAGCTATTTGCCTGCCAAAGATGCTCATTTGAGACCGGGAATTGAAAAACTTCTGGAAATTCTGAAGAACATACTTTCTTATGGGGAGATTGCACAGGGTATTATATCAAGGTAATGATTATAACTCGGGTTTGAAAAACTGGATGTATTAATCGCTTGGGAGTGGTATATACTGGTCCAACCATGAAACGTGAACCGTGAACCGGAACACAGACCATAGGTTTTTGTACTGTTTGGTTTACACTGTTACTGCCTGATATGATATGGTTAACTTAGCGGGTGTGCCATCTGGTTTGACTAGTAAAATTGGGGGTACTCGGTCGTAAGTCTGCCGCTCGATACTTCTATTATTAGTTTTGTTTCCTTTTTTGATCGAGATTTAGAACCTTGATTAAACTACTAATTATTTATCCTATTTAGGCCATATTTTGAGGCCTTTTTTTGGTAAAATTTATCTGCCAGAGTACAATATCTTCTTGCAGTGATGTTGATAAAGCTCATATGAAGCTTGCTTCAGCAAAAGCTGTTCTTCGGTTATCAAGACACTGGGACCAGAAGATACCTGCTGATATTTTTTACTTGACTTTAAGAATTTCACAGGTAGATTATCAGTTATAGCAGAAACCAACATGATTTTTTTTCTTTTTTTATAAAAAGTATATGCTAGAAATTAGGCCTTTTATTTGTTTATATTCTTGACTGGAACTTACTTTTCTACATCGTTGATTTAGGATGCCTATCCTCAATCTAGGAAATTGTTCTTGAACAAAGTTCATCAGTATATCAAGGAACGGCTATTGGACGCAAAGTATGCTTGTGCCTTCTTACTCAGCATTAATGATCGTCTCTCCCTAGAGTATGAAGAGGTCCGACTTTTGTTTGTCTGGGTTTATCAATATTCAATACATTGGAACAAAATCATTGTTCTTTAAAATAAGACCCTTTTATCATCTTTTCCACCAGTGTCAACAAAGTCTACTTGAACTTGTACAAATATGCCAGCAAGTTAGGATGCGACAACTTTCTGCACAATCTGACATGAACACTACAGCAGCTTATCCAGAATATATTCTTGCATATGTGATCCATGCCCTTTCGCATGATCCTTCATGTCCTAACATTGATGAATGCATGGATGTTCAGGCATTTGAGCCTACCTACTGGTATGTCACTTCCTTTTAAAATTGAACTAGTTGTTCTTTATTATATCTCACATTTGATGATCCATATTTGTGCATCTGTGCTGAATCTTATACTTGTATGATCTATTATATGCTCATTTAGGGTCACTGCATGATCTTATTGGACATTTGTATATTTGGACCTTGCTATTTATTGTGAAAGTTTCCTTCTTCATGCCAGCTTTTCCATCACTCCGTGTAGTAATCTGTATTGGAGGATTGGGTATCATGTTTCAGAGGTTTGATGTGATTGTCTTTCATAATTTTAAAACATATGAACCTTCTTGTAAAACATTGTTAGTTTCTGAAGGAATCCCATTTCTATCTGGTGACCCATTATGCATTATCTATTTATAAAGTCTTTATTAGGAGCACCATTTTTTTCTTATATTTGGTTGGCTGCCTTTTATCATTGTGTGTGAAAATTAAGAAGTAAAGATGACAGTATTTGTATACTGCTTTCAATAATAAATCCAGGCATTACATGGTCTTATCAGTCTAGGAGATTAGGATTAAGAGACTTTTTTAAATATTATGCTAATATTTTGTAGCTTCCAGGCGGTTGAATCTATTTCTTTCCTTGCTGTTGCATGGTGATGAAGGTAGCCAATCTGGTGCTTTTCCAAACCAGATAAAGGAGAGTTATAATGCAATATTTTCTATCTTCCACAGTATCAAGAACTCCGAGGATATAGTTGATGGATTAAAATCAAATGTAAGTGATTTGTTAAGCCATTTATTGCCATAACTCTCATGTTGTCAAACAATTTCGTACTATGAACTCCATTGAATTGCCACTTAGTCCTACAACTTCTTTTTATTTGTTCACTTTTACCATGTTTTATCTGTTGTGAACTGATTTTTGCGTTTGGTGGGAGATATACAGACTGTACATGCTATATGTGATCTTGGGCTCTCAATTGCAAAGAGAATAGTGTCTGACAAGGTGGAGGTTTCAGGGTTTGATATTGTTCCTTTGCCATGTATGTTATACAAACCTGTCGACAAAAGTAAAGATGAAAATGTCATGGTTAGTATTTCCCAGTTAAACACTTTTCCACCTTTCCCAAGAATTCTGTATTAGCGAGGTCCTAATTTTACTTTATGCACCTTTTTTCTGGATTCCAATGTGTCATTGCAAGTCTTCTTGTTATCATGATCTCCATATTTGCGCTTAGTTATTTTAATTTCCTGGCTGAGTGAGCAGTCCTTAATGCTTTATAATGTTCAATCATTCATTCTTCAAGGATCGGGAATAAACATCCATGGTTATTTTTTGAAACTTATGGTAGGAAAAAAAATCGTTAATCAAAACAAATATCATATGAAACGGATTTTTTTTTTTTCTGTGGACATGGTGAGGAGCTTTATTTTGTTGAAATAACGGATTGTGTTTTAAGTAATTGGTACTTTTAAAAATATAGAATAGACAGCTATAAAGTGTTTAAGGGAGGTTAATGTACATATTCTTACACCTATAAGCAGAGAGGCTATCACAAAGACTTGAACTTTAGTCACCTGTGAGCTACCTTATTGTTGTAGCAAAGCTTGCCTTCTAGCTAGAACTTGTGATAAATTAATTAGGGTCATTGTTTTAATTATGATACCTAGTGCAATCAACAGTAAATAATCTAAGAATATTTCCGTCTCATCTAAAATCGAAAGTCGATTTTAAAGACAATTCTCACGAGAAGTGCCAACAAAGTATCTTTAACTATCCTAAACATTTCTGATCTTGTCGATAATTTAATATAATTGAATACTTATGAAGTTGTATATCCAAGAAGTAACCTACATGTGGCAAGCAATTCAGACTTAAAAGTACCCATGCTTAGTGGCTGTATAATATTCAGGGAATGGATGCTGAAGTGTCAACAAAGTATCTCTAACCATCCTAAATATTTCTGATCTTGTCGATAATTTAATATAATTGAATACTTAGGAAGTTGTGTATCCAAGAAGTAACCTACATGTGGCAAGCAATTCAAACTTAAAGTATCCATGCTTAGTGGCTGTATAATATTGAGGGAATGGATGCTGGTGTGTGGAATATTTGATGCATATACCATGCTTGAAGGATGTACAGTCACAGTTGTGAACTCCCTTATGCATCCACCCTAGTTGCTGATGTTCAACTTGGATGCCAAGCAAGAGAGTATTCATGTCACATTATGATTCTGGTTGTTATGGATCTGTGTTATTCATCACTTCATAACATCAATGTTGCATTCACTGCCTGTTTTTATTATATTGAAGTCATTTTTCATCTAAATGCTGAATTGTCATAATTGATGGACATATGTAATCAGTATCTTTTTATCCCTTCATTTGTAGATGCTAAGCAAGATAAAACTAGTAGAATCAACTGTTTGATAACTGATGAATTCTTCTCTTTGTTTGCCTGGTGGAGGGTCTCCTAAATGGAAATTGCTTACACTAATGCAGCCATTGTATAATATACATCTGGAGCATTTAAGACGCAAACTTCAAATAAAAATTATTTCTTTAGAATTTGATAAATTTTCCAACCATTTGTAAATATACCTGCAGTTTTTTTGTATACCACAATTTTCCTATATTGATTGTACATTTTTCATTTTAGGATGATGACAATCAGACATGGTTGAGTAGTGATAGTGCCTTGGCCCATTTTGAAGCTCTTAAACTTGAACACGAGGAAAAGGTCTGTGTATCAAAGTTACGAGGAAATTAGTTTGCATAGTTATCTTTCATTAAATTAATTCTGTCATCTGCAAATTTATATTGATTGTGACTGTACCAGTTTCTTTCTATGTGGAATTCTAGGGTGATTCAGGTGCTGCAAAGGATGTAATGGTCTTGGAGGAGAATAATGGAGATGACAGTGAAGTTCCTCTTGGGAAGATGATGGAAATTCTTAGATCTCAGGCAGCCAGAAAGAAGAAAAAGAAAGCTGTGAAAAAGGATAACTTACCTTCTGATTTGGAAAATTTTGAAAATGACTTTGATGTTCTGGGAGTTGTAAGAGAAATAAATTTGGACAATCTTGAACAAGTACAAACTATGGAAATAGACAACTTGGTAGCAGATATTGAATGCAAAAGTGCAAAAATGGCTGATAAAAGTAATGATGAGAAATATATGGTATCTCCAAAGAAAAAACGAGAAGGACCTAGCATTGAGGCAGTTGTGCCTGCTACAAAACGCAGAAGGTCAGTTTCCACACAGAGGTCAAATTTATTAAAGGGTCAAAAAGGAAACACAAAGGTTTCTCCCCCAGGGTCATTTGCCAAAGATGAGGCAGTGCATTCTTTGGTGGAACAAAGTTTATCTGAGGACATGGCTGAAACTGCTACACACTTGCTAGTCTCACCAAGTATCTCATCAACAAAAGGAAGGAAAATTGCTGACAGATTGCATGTTGAAAAGGCTTTAAACAGTACTCCAGAGGTAAAACTTCATCTTTGCAACATATCACCTTGTGCTGCTTTAAATTTGTGGGTATGGTATATGTTGCAGAAATTGGCATTGTCAGAAGACAACAGAAAGAAAGGTGATCAATCCAAAAGCTTAACTAGTTTAACTAAAAAGCGTAAAAGAAGAAGCATTGCTGGTTTAGAAAAGGTATGCCAACTTAGTTTATTTGGCCATCATTTAAATTTGTGCTTTTTTTTCCCCCTTTCTTCTTTATAATCATTCTCTGTGCTGTTTACTGGGGTTTGCATTGTGATTCTTGTTATTTCATTTTTTTCATGCTTAATGCAGGATTAGTTCCTCAGTCATAATATATTGGGTTAATTATAAGTTCTTAAACATTGTATTTGTTTATCCAATTTTAATGTTTCTTTGATTAAGATGGCATATAATAAATACAAATTAATAGTAAAATCTCCACAGTAGGAATGAACTACCAGAATGATGTATACTATGCTTGAATGGTATAATTTGTTACACTAAATAATTAGTGTTTTCCTAGAGTATAATACTTTAGTACTTGGTAAAGTTGTACTTTTATGTTTGGATGACATGCCATGCTATTTTTACAATTAGCTGGCTGGTGAATTGCCAGAAAAGAAGGAAAACAGAGAAAAGAAGAGATCTAAGCTTTAAAGCATGGTCCTTATAGAAACCAAATTATTCACATAGATGGCTAGATGATCTCACTTCTGGCCTCTGCTTTAAGGACATTCTTCTAGTTGGACCTGGTTGTATCTTTACCATATCCTTCTAATCCTGGCCAGACACTTATTATCCTTATAGAACTGTTCCTTTTTTAATAGGATTGAACTGGTTCTTCATATCTTATGACCAACTTGGCTGGGAACCAAACTTGGGGCCGAAAGTGCCTGGAACTTGAACAGTTGCCCCATGCATGTTCGAAAGACTTGATAAAATATCGAGACTGAACGATGTTATTCCAATGTCCCAAAAATGCCTGATAAATTTAAAGCTAATATCCTTTGTTGTAGATATTTGTATAGTTATTGAAATTCATTCACAGGCTATTAGCTGCTATGTCTACATCATGGAAATTATTACATTGTTATGATATCGGATGCTAAGGTTCACCACAACTAATTGTTATGCACCCATGTAATTTGCATGTATTAGCAGGATAGTTACTTATCAAACATTTTTGTTATAGACTTATAAACATAGAGGGAAGGACAAGTTCTTGTTTTTGAGGCACTTTATAACCCTCTTGTAAGTATTTATATTCTTGTTTTCCAATATATCGCATAAAGTTTTTATCATGCTACACCTTTCTTTCTCACTCTTAGTGTGAAATTGGTTGTTGTCTCCATTTCCATGCAATAATGTATGAAGCTTTATTTGTGTCAAGTCTAAACAACTACAGATAGCATTCGCTCCAATACAGCTTTCTCATTAGATGTAAATAAATGCAAGACACACATCTAGGGAAAGCCAGCCAGAAAATGAATTGGAAGTTTGGGCATGATAATTGCTTAGATTATTGCTACATTGAGGTCAATTCGTGTCTTGTTAGTTAATATGAAACTGCTATGCAGTCAAATAATCAGAAGACTATAGAAAATTTCTTTGTATTCATTAAAGATCAGTATTTCAACTTGTAATGTCACTTGATTTCCTTAAAACTATTCATAAAACTAAAAGATATGAGAAAAACACAATTGTATCCATCAGGTGACCCACTCTTCACTTAATCATCAAATACATAACTACTGAAGCATAACCTTAGGATAATGTTTGTGCAGATAAAAGATTCAGCAAAGGTGCAGCACATCTATATCTTTCTCTATGCTCTTTTTATTAGTGTTTGAGGATGGAGTCTTATTAATGTTAAGACAGTAAGGCATGGGTCATTTGTCTTTATATACTGTGTCATGTCTATAATCATTTGTACATACGAATAACATGTATATCTCCAAAATTGTGTAAGATATTTGTTTTAAGCTTTCGTCCTTTTGTCATAGATAAAACTATAGTTTTCTGCTATTTAAAAGGTCATAACATTGACCTACTATCTATGTGTGCAGTGTTCATCACACATAAGTCAAATAAGTGATGCTGAGTTGGTTGGATCAAGAATAAAGGTTTGGTGGCCGCTGGATAAACGGTAAATTTATTAGCATATGAAACTTTTACGTAGGTATATTACTGTAAATCTTGCTGTGTCTATTACAATGATCATGCCAAACAATTAAATGAAGAGGACAGTGGTATGTACTTTACATATATTTATTACAGAGAGCTATTGTACTAGAAAAATTTAATTTCAAAACTTTTATTTCTAATTTTTCTCACTAGAAACTGATGCTTCTTTTTCCAGGTTCTATGAAGGTCTTGTACATTCTTATGATTCAGAAAAGAAGAAACATACGGTAAAAATCAACTGAAGTTGCAGCTTTCATTGTTGTGGATGTGCTTTTGGGATCATCAAAATGTCTGAGGCCAGTGCCATAAATTGGTTATGCTAGCATAGTTAATAGGTTCAAACTTGTATTTTATCTTTGAAAGAAAAAAATATTCCCAAATATGGAACTATCCGGTCCCACAATGAATTTCCCTTGAAGTTCAATTACATCTATTAGGTGATTGTAATTACTTCTCCCACATGTTAAATGTCAAAAATAATTGTGGGCTGATCAACAGGTTGAGATGCTACATGCGGATGCTGATTCTGCACATATATATATTTCGTCAAATCAACTTATACCATTTTTTTTCCATACCAGACTCTTGTTTGTTGATATGCCTTTTTGTGTCCTTGTGTTGCTAGTTCTGTCTAAATCATATATTATTATTTCAGATTTCAAATGAATTAGAAGTTTCTTTCTTTAACCTGTTTACTTGTGTTATAGATACTTTATGACGATGGAGATGTTGAAGTGCTTCAATTAGGCAAAGAAAAATGGGAAGTTGTCAGTAACATTCACACTCCTAGAAAGGTTGGATCTTTGCACTTGTTTTTATTTTCCGTACCTCATTTTAATTCATGAATTATCAAAGTTTTTGATACGTTGTTGCTTGTTCCATCATTTGTAGAAGGAAAATATTCGACATACATCAGCAGTCAAAGACATGTGAGTTCGGCTACCGTTATTATATTATGTAACTGTGTTTTACTTAATAGACAGTTTGCAAGATTCTCATATAAAGAACTGTGGGTCCATCTTTTCTATTCTCTTTCATTCATAACCTAAAAAGCTCAAGGCCTTAACCTTCTGTCATAGAGATTATGCATTAGTAACATCTCATCAAGAAATGTCGGTGTTTTCCCCAAGTATGGAAGTTCATCCATCATTAGCAAATATGTGAACTTTACTTCATGGTAGCTTCTGTCTGATTGTTCGTTTTTCAATCATTGGACGCTGTTGCAGGTCACCTGAGTCTCTAAATAACAAAATTTACCATTCTGATTCAGAGAAAAATAAGGATACAAGGAAGAAGTAAGCATAATCCTTGTTTTTTTTTTGTCCCTTTGCCTGTGAAACAACTTATTTAGTGGAAGGAGAAATGGACAGGTCTTCCTCATCCAACTCAAGGAAAAAAGGTCCTACCAAAAAACACTTAGGGAAAAACAGCAAAATCATGTTAAAGAGCAACAGTAATGCAGATTCTAGTCTGGACAGTAGGGGTGACTCTGATGTATCAGATATCCACCCTCGCTCCATGTTCAATGATGTCACTGGTATGTGCGCATTTGTCAGGAATTATATGACATTTTCCATGCCACTTACAGTTATCTTTTCTCGTTGGTTGTCAATGCTTCCCGTTTTCTTCAGATGGGCTTGAAGAGAAGGAAGCCTCGCCAGACCCAGAAGTGGGAGTCGAAACAAAAGTGGGATCAAAAGAGGAGTTGGATGATAAGTCGTTGAAGGAAGAATCACCAGATCATTCCAGTTCAGATGGGAAGGATGACTCAGACGATGAGCTTATTGTATGTTCTTCAGCCCTCCAATTCCGTCTCTGAAAGTCGAATGTCAACCATGCTCTATTCATCGCCATTAAAATAAATACATGGTGCAGAGTGCCTGGAAGCTACGAGCGGGGAAGTCCACCTGAATCTTCAAAGCCCACACCCTCACCTTTGCCGAGTCCATTTTGTGGTTTCCTGTCTCCTAACTCGTGCTTTCATTGTCATGCCACAACCGACGTGCTTATAGGATGGCTTGGTGAAATGGCCCATGAGACGGTGATACTACGACATGGATATCGAGACAAAAGCTCTGTAAAATGGCATATTGCGTAAAGTCATCGCAAGTTTATCCACTGCTTAAGATTTTAGTGTCTTGTTGACATGAACAATGGAACTTTCTGTGGGCATTATTATGGATTTGCGTTCCAATTCGTTGTATTCTGTAGCCACCAATATCTTCTGCCTGACATGCAAATAACTAACATACTAATGATTCTGAATTAAACTGCATGGTTAGAACATTGTTCATATATGTGATCTCATGTGGACTGATGCATGCTTGTTGTCTAGTTACGTGGATATTTTTAGGGAACTGTATGGGCCGAGAGGGCCATTCTATTTGGACCGCTATAGATGTTTAATAGATGTGCGAAAGCCCGGTCCGGTCTGGTCCGGTCCGGTCGAATACAAAGGGGTTGGGTTTTGACGTGGCCAGGTCAAAGCGCCTTCCGAGCTATCGTCCTCGCCCCTCGAATGCCCCGTCCCCATTTTCTAGCCCACGGCGTTGGAGCCGCTGCCACCATCACCACTTCCTCTTCTACTCGGACGGCCGCCACGGACTCCAATCCGGTCGCAGTTCCCATTCTGCCACTAGTGATGGTTAGTTTCGCTCTTAATTCTCTTGTTGCATCGGCTTCTCTCTTGATCTGTGCCCTAGTAGCACGCCTGTGCATCCCCAGTTGAAAGAGAGACTTCAAGAAATGATTCATTGATGCGTGAATCTGAACGGGGATTTGTTGGAACTCCGAATTTGGTGGTACAATTTAGGGAAATAGGGGTAAAGATTTATGTCTTCGTAGGTTGTTCGATTGGTGCGGATTCGAATCTGCATACGACCTTCATAAATCCCTAGTTAGAATCATCGTCTTCGTCATCCGTTGGTGTCATCTGTTCCTGCGTTTCTCGGATGGAGAAGACGGACATGGACGCTGATTCTAGCCATGGGACGAAGGAAAGCCATCCATCCCTTGGGATGATGACGGACATGGTCGCAAATGTACGTGTTGGGCGCGCCCCTCAACTGGCCGAGCAGCCGATGGGCGAGACTGCGGACTCGGCTCCGGTGGCCCTCCAACCCCCGTCTTGCGCAAGCGTGGCGCATGGACGACGCCATTGTCGAGGCTAGTGGATCGGGGGTCAAGGATCCACTTCAGAGCCTGGATTCATGTTTCCTTGGCTCGCCAAGGCTGCGTCAGCCACGCTACAAACGAATTCGGGTTATGAGACTCGAATCCGACCCGAACAGTAATGGAGTTTCCATGCGTTAAATGCATGCACTCTGGGTGATGTCTACATGGCACACAACGCCGTGGGTTCTGCGGACAATGTGCGGGGACAGTGTCCGAGGTGATACGAAATGCCAACCCGTGTGCTGCCCCAGCTTTGGGTTACTCCTCATCAGCAAAAGTGATGCATTTTCGAAGACTCGGTAGCTCTGCCATTATAGGTGCATGGACTGTGTGGTTAGTAGATAGACCAACGGGACCCATGGTGGGCCCCAAAGCAGCAATTCCTATCAAGGAAGCCATATGGCACAGGGTGTTTGTGGGAGACCGCATCATCAGAAGGCAGAAGAGGAGGTGGGAGTTTGGAAAGGTGAGGCAGGGGGGACCCCTCAGCAGTGTATTGTCTTTGGCTGGTGCTAGTTCTTGTGAAAAAGGGGATCTAGCCCTCCGTTGTTGCTTGGGTAGATGATGCTGTCAAATCCAAGCAATGGTTGCAGTAGCTCATGTTCAGAATTATGGTGAAGAGAAGTGGATGGTGGATTATCACTGCCTGTTTGTCGAGGACTTGTCTTGACAGTAATGTCCAGAAGAGTAAAACCAAAAGAATAGAGAGATATTTCATCGTTCATGCTGCAAGGTCTCTTTGTCTGCTCCTACCAACAAATGATTTTGTACTAGTTTTCCTGAACTGTTTATGAGTTATCCTTGGCTCAATGATTCTGCCATTGGTCATGTCAACTTCAGAGTGGCGTTTAATGCAGGTTGATCTAACTAGTTTTCTTAGATTAGTATTCAAAAGAAATATCTTTGAGTCACAAAAACTAATATTGGCAGTCATCATAAGCTTGAAGAAGGAAATATGCTAAAATTCAGCTACACAAATGACTGAAGTTAGTTCTAAGTTTGTGCTAGTTAGCCAGCAAGGTGTGGAACCACTTGTAGCCAAATTCCAGTTCTGCCTCCATTTTATCTGAATCACCTTCAGAAACCACAACTTGGTCATGCTGCTAAAGCATAATGGTGCAGAGGGCTCATATCATATGGGTTTCATCTTCTGCCTGTGAAAATTGATGAACTGCATTATAACTGCAAAGTATTTCCAAACGGAGGAAAAAGTTTGTCTTGTTGCTGACACCAAATAATTCTTTGTCATGTGCCTGGCTTCCAAAGGTTGGAGTTTTGGTCCCTCATGACAAACCATGAGTTGACTTGTCTTTTAACAGTGCGGTTAGGGTTTCAGTGAACATGGTTAGGTGGCATGCTCAATTGTTGTTGCCGAGATGGTGAACATTCTTCTGCTGGGCATGCCATCGGTTATGGTCAGAGGCAGCCTTATTAAACCCTAGTCTTCATGCTGATGTCCATCTAAGGAATGCAGTTCATCCACAAAGTTCTGATCACTGAGTCTTGATCATGACGGAGAGCTTGATACAATGTACATGTGATGAATTTAAAGTTTGCCAGCCTTGTGGTTGGCAACAAGTTTGGTAATTGTCCCAAGATAAAACTTGTCAAAAGAAAGATCAATGCTCTCTGTGGTATAGTCTTCACTTTCCACATCATAAGAGGGGACCAAACGTTGTCATTTTAGTGTTATGCTGATATGTTGGCCGGGAAGGAAATATTGCTGGGCATGTGCGTAATCTTTGCAGAAAAAGAACCAGTTGATGTGGCTTTCTGATTCGTTGACTAAACTGCTTCTCTATCGAATAAGAAAAATGATTGTATTACTACTTTGAACTGGAATGATTCTACTGCTACTTTGAACTGCTTCTTTGTCAAACATAAGATTTCCATTTTCATCATGGTCAGAATTAGAAGATCCTAAATTAAATGACATGAACATACCGCTCCTATCCTTGTTTGAGGAACACAGAGTTCTGACCTAATTTACTAGATAACTAAGATGCTTGATATGCAGCAGAAGCAACAAATGATCCCTTTGCCAATATATATTGTGCCAGAGCATGTTTCTGCTTCGCTTTATATGCTTGTGATAAACATCTTTCCAAAAACTTGGGACGATTTATGTTTCATCGGAATGCAGATAAACTCATTAAATTATTTTTATGGAGAAAGGTAGCACACCCTTGTTGATCAGTCTCAGTTGATGCCTCATTTTACTTGATGCCAATCTGTCTTGCCTCTTTGTGCTGAAAACAAGCCTGAATGACCAACCTACTTTATTTTTTCCTTGTATCAGATTGCAAGCACCTGATACTAGCGTAAAGAATCTACTCCAGTAATTGCAAGATGGTAAGATCCCGTCTGTATGCAGGTAATGTTTCTTTTGACCAATCTATTTACCTTTTTGTTCATGTCTGCATCATCCATATCTCACCTGATACTGAAGCATCTCACAGTTTCTGCAATCTAGCATCTGTTGGACATCAAAATTCCTAACCCTAGGATGAGACCATTATTAATTATTCTAGTACTAGCCAGAAAAGCTAGTAAAATAAAGCCCTTGAACATATTCGACAAGTACCCTTGTCTTCTAGCATGGTAATATATCCTCCACAACAAAAACAACCCACCTTGATTTCATACCTTCCCTGGTAGATTCTATTCTGTCAGCCCAAGTCATGTGGAGTTTTTAAAACTAGCCTCACATGCTACCTCATTTCTTCAGATTAAATTTGAGCTTGGAGGATAGACCTTCCAAATAATCAAAGGGAGAGAATAATTAGTGTTGGTATTCTTCCCAATAAAGTCAATTGTTTTTCTGCACTCGGCTATTAAAGAAGAAGAAAACTGTCGATCGAGACTCCAAATTTTCTTGTTGTAGCCCTATCAATAAACCAAGTCCTGACCTAAAACCTTGAGCCGAACAGAGGAGGTACATGATTTATGCAGTGGTCCAGGGTGTTGGAAAGCAACATACCACTAGAAGGCACCAAAAAGCAGAACTCCTATCTTTATCTTCACAGAATTTTCTTCCTGTCTCGTTGCTACTCCTCATAAATGTTCAACCACACCCTTCAAGGAAGGATTCTTTTCTTTGTTCATGAGTCAGGTCAAACAGAGCACTTTCAGTTGATGAGTTTGAATCTTCATTAACTCGGTCCAAGTTAGCTTCAATACTGCTTTCATCATAGCGTAGGTTTGTGGGGCTTCTCACATCAGAAAATATATGCACACTGTTCTCTAGAGGAAATAAGAGACAAGCTATCTTTTAACTCCCCCCCAATCTGATCAACCAACCATTCTTGGATTTCAAGAAAATGATACCTTTTGCTTTAAGAGTAGCTTCCTGCAAGGGCATTTCATCCCCCTTCCATTTTTTTTTAATCAAAATCAAGTAGAGGACCAGCTAAGATTTGGTCTAGTTCATCATACGATTGTTTGCTGATACAAGTCATATGATCTGGCTCCAATGAGGACAAAATAAAATTGGTACAAGAGGAGAGACGACCATCCATGTCGTTTGTCAGTCTGGTTGCAGTCATGATGCCTAATTGACTTTATCTGGTGAGCTGCTTTGTGTCCAGCAAACCTCACCACACCTCGCCTCACATAATTCTGGTGCATGACACATGGTGAAACCATAAGAGTTAGGAAATCTAACGAGTTCAAATCTACCAACCAAATCTTGTCAGTGATACTGGGAGAGAAATTTGCACCACAGCTTGCGGCACATAAAATAATACCAAAGAAGATTTGCTGCTATATGTGGCGGTTGAGATATTGTGCCATCGACATCTGTCTTTGCTCTTGTTTATAGGTTTTTGCATTTTCTCTTCTCTTTCCTTGATCATCTTTTGTACCTCAATGGCCATTCTTATGCATCCGGAGTATTTGGCTACCTACTTATTTCACTCATACAGAAGTAACACACTTTTCTGGGATGCTTCAGTCAATCTACGTCTACTACGTAGCAGTGTCCGGGACAGGATTGGGAGTTGGGGGAGCTCCATCTCCTTTAGACAAACACCAAGTGAGGGAGGAGAGAGGAGGGAAGGGAAAAGACATGATTCCCATTGGTCACTTTATTAGAATGCAAGGAAAGGCCAGTACATATCCCACAATCACATACACCTAATCATGCAATCAATTCCACCTTCACCTGCTACTCCAATCTCCCAGAAAGACCGTGGCTGCTCATCTCCCATATCGTCCTAAAAAGTAGAACTCGTATCTCCCCCACGGGATGGAGATACACGTTTCCTGTCAGTCCAGATTTTGTAGTGCTGTCTGACAAGAGAACATGAGGAGGGACTAAAACTGTTGCCTTTAAGATCCAAGAGCAAACATCTTCCAGGATTTTACTTAACAACCATGCGTCTGCATCACGAGCTAATCCATCCATGGCTTTTTGTTGCATGTCTGATAGCTTTTGTTTCTTCATGAAAATGTACCACACTGCTGCAGTTATTCTTTATTCATTCTACTATTTTGGTAGGGTGTCTTCAATATATGCATCTTCATAACACTAGGTATTCCCGATCTCATTTCTAAGGGTATTTGTTGCCCAACAATCACCCAAAATTTACAGGACCTATGACTGTTAACCACATCAGAAGAGAGAACAGAGAATTGGATACGGTGTAATCCAAGGAGAGAAGAAGACCCATCACAACTGTTCCCATAACATTGTCGTTTTAGATCACGTATATTTCTGAAGAGAAAGAAATGGAGGAACCTCGTCTACGTACCAATTAGAGGAGACAAAGAAGAGGATGGTGTCACATGCACGAGAAGAAAAGGCAACGGGAGCTCTTCTTCCTCATCCTCTTCGATCTAACTACATCGTGCTTCTCTAGCTCCTACTCAGAAGAATGAATCCATGACTCCACCATGCACGAGGCTTTCCGATGCATTGTTCCTGTTGAAGTCTGACGGGCCCGAAGTAGGGTAGGTCGGCTTGCAGCCGCTGTAGTCACCAACAGTGACCGGCCTCAATTCCGTTGTGTCATCGCCACCGTCTGCTTCAACCGTGTTGACGAGTCCCGGCGGGAGCCCGCGGAGCTCGTTCATGCTGTGCCCCGCCGAGAAGCTTGACGCCATGGCGGGAAGAGTGTACTTTGGCTGGAGCAGTCCGGCTTGGAGATGGGATTGCAAGTCGAGGATGGGGATCTGGGGGTTCACAAGAGGTTGGCTTCGGCCTCCGCCATGCCCAAGGTCATGGGAAGGTAGTCGGTAGTTAGTGTTGTCGGTAGGAGTGATTGTGTTGGCGTTGGCATCGGCTGCGGTAGTGATGGTGTTGCTCAAAGTAGGAGGACGAGATGTTGCGGGATTAGTAATAGCGGTGGAGGGAGGGGATCGGACCTTCTGGGGTAAGGGGCGGAGGAGGAAATGGGGAGGAGAAGGGGCGGCCGAGTGGAAGAGATCGAAGCGGGAGCGGGCGAAGGGGGATGCGGAGGCAGCGGCGGCGAAGGGAGGAGAGGAGACTCCGGTGAATTCTTGGACCATGGCGCGGAAGTTGGAGGTGTCGGTGGTCAGCACGGTCGTCGGCGCCCGGCGCGACGCCCTGGAGCGCTTCTTCGAGCTCCTCGCCGCGGCGATGGACTGGTCGGGTGGTGGTCGCACCGACGACGATGACAGGCTGCCGGCAGCGATAGCGGTGTGACTGGAGGGGCTGGGGATGAGCGAGCGAGGCCAAGGCGCGGCAGCGGCGGCGATGGTGGAGTCGAGATAGGAGTAGTCGAAGAAGTGGTGGTCGGAGGAGGAGGAGATTGACGGTGTATAAGAAGGCGGGAGGGTGGGGGCGGCGGCGGAGGAGGACGAGTGTAGGAAGGCGGAGAGGGTGTCGAAGCGGGAGTGGAAGTCGTCGCCGCCGCCGCTGGAGGGCTGTAGGCTGGTACTGTGTGTTGAGTCCATAGTAAGAGTTTAGGAGAATGAGAGTAGGAAATAGTGGTGGAGGAGGAGGTGAGGACGAGATTTAGCCAAATTAAGAGGGGCTGAAATAGATGCAGATGAAACTGCTCATTCTTCTGGTGTAGTAGTAGGAGAACAAAAGGCGCAGAAGCACAACAGCAGCAGTGAAAAAGGCAGTCACCCTTTATGAAAAGGGATCGATATCATCTTGGGGAGAGAGAGAGAGAGGCGATGGAAGAGCGACGGAAGAAGAAAGGAAAGGTAGAGGAGGTTCTTTGCAGCTTCCATGGTTTTGTTTCTTCTGCTGCCAATACACATATCCCACAAAGAAAAAAAACACAAAAGATTCGTGGACACGCCAGCCCGTGATTGGCCAGCTAAGTGCGGGGCCCTAATCCTGCCATTGGAGGCGTGCCCCGCCATGCCTCGCCAGTCGCTTAAGGATACGTAGCCAAAACGAGCCAAGTGTGAGGCTGCCGCCGCGCCGACACCAACTCTTCACCCGGTAGATTAACTCCACGTGTCACAATGGGCTTCCCCTGAAGGTTGTCATCCAGAGATGCTCCTTGTTGGACCAGCGCGCGGAGGCTGCCGAATACCCTCTCATGTCTCACCTGATAACCTCTCGAATTCCCTTCTTTTAGAAGGTGCACCAAGTTTTAATCTGTAAGAAGCTGACATTATATTATGCAGATGAGCACGAGCAAATCCACATTCCAGTGTACCTGATCCATGCCTATGTGGATGCCATAGGTCGGCTTCATGTATGACTCTCTCTCCCTCTGTGTCTTCTATATTATCGTATATTTGCTTCGGCGATCTGGCTGGCTACTCTTTTCCTCAGGTTGGGAGAAGCTGCGAAGGCTGTTCATCTCGAGCGATCCCAGTGACACAACAAGAGGCACAGGCTCTGCGGTTCCACGCCTCCAAGTCCATCAGAAGGATTACCGCGCACTGTTGAAGGAATCAATTCATCTCCGCTGGTCTCAACACCATTCTATTCCGCATCTCAACAGTGCTATCTCAGTGTTCGCCTGTTCTGTTGGTCTTTGCACTGCAAGCTGAGGCACTTCTGAAGCTACACGGACACGAGGAGACCACGAGTCCTACTGTGCTGCACCAAAGTAGGGCATCGATGAGTCCATATAACTTTTTGGAGCTCCTGCAGACGCGTACTTCCTCGTGGTCAGAGCACAGGTTGACAGGGCGGCAGGAAGGTTGGAGGGGGCAGCGGCGGTGGCGGCACGGAGGGCCGCTCGGATCGACCCACGAGAAGAAAGAGGTCATGATCTCCATGTTTGCGGAGGCATGCATGGGGTACGGAGAAGACGTGAATCATGACGCCCACACCGCTCTTCTTCTCTGCAACCGAGCCGCTTGCTGGTGCAAAGCTCGGGAACTCTGAGAAGGCGGTAGAGGACTGCAGCACCGCCCTCGTCGTCCGCCTTTCCTACAGCTAGGCGCGTCTAAGGCGGGGCGAGCCGACTGCAACGCCAAGGTTACACCACCACGACTGAATCCATGCAAGCTGAAACTAAGAAGATTAGTCGTGATGTCATATCTACCGATGGATAGATGGGAGGCATCGGTCGAGGATCACGAGGTATTATTGATCCAGGAAATGCCAGCAGCTGAGAAGGTGAAGAAAAGGAGAAGGTAGGCGGCGGCGACGACGTCTGATGGCAGTGGAAAACGGAGTTGGTTCCATGCTTCCTGCAAGAAGAGGAGCGATCCCGAGTTTTAGTGAAGTTTTAGATTTTTTCTTTGTTTTAAGTTTTTTTTATAATTTTTTTATTGGATTGATGTAGTGTTGGAGTATCACACACATTCAATTATAAGTAGTATACTAGTAAAAGCATAAATAATATATATATATTACTTTTATTTGATGATATAATTTGTAATGTTTATCTTTCACAAATATAATAAATGATATGTTAAGATTTTTATTTTTAAGATTAATATATATATATATATATTATAAAAATATTATTAACAATATTATGTGAAATATTGGTTGAACATGTATAAGCATTAATGTTTATATTAAGTATAACGTAACAAGTCAGTGGACTTGAATATGAGATTATGTTATGGTAATAAATAATCATATAGTGGCTAGAAGTGACGATAAAATTTTAATTAGTCTTAAGTAAATCTCAATGCTTGAATGGGTTTAACCATGTTAATAAAGTTTAAGTTTTAAACCTCATGTATATGTATATAGAAGATAATAAGTTAATTAGGCATGAATGAAGTAATGAAAAATTAAATGAAGATGTAAATAAAAAAAGAATATTATATTAAATATGTTGATATACGTAAGTAAGATTGAAGGATGAGCTTAGATCAGAAATGTCATCTTTGTCAAACCAAATTAAACTTAATTGAGGTTGTTGTAACATTATAATTATATTAATAAAAGAAGAAAAAAACTTAAATGAAACCTAATGAGATTAAATCATAAACCTAAACCTCAAAGTAATCTCTTAAGCACATCTACCTTAATTTGATTTTATCCTCCTTATCAACCAGATAACCCATGAATTTTTCTCTTCTTCTTCATCAGCTGCTCTCTCGGTTTTTCTTGTAGAAGCCAAGAAACCCCTATTCTAAGGAATATTGAGGTAAGAAAAATTCAATTATTCTCTTGCTATACCTAAGATTTTAATTTTATAGATTATAGATTGATCTTTTCGATTGCTTTTAAGTAAGATTTTGAATTTATCTTTAATTTTTGGATATATTTTGTTTGAATATTTTATTATTCTAAGACCTAGATTGGTGCATAAAGTTATTATTATCTTAATCTGAGGTAAAATCTCTTATTTTCTGATAAGAGTTCTGTTAGAGTTGAATTAACCCCCTTTGGTATATGATTAAGCTTTGGTTTTTTGATATGTTTTAAAAGATTTTCTTAGGATTACGTGAGATTTGAAATTGAGTGAATATAAATTCTGTGCATCAAGATACGAGGTTTATATGTTTAAATAATCCCAACCCAGTTTTAATAAAATAAAATAGGTGTTGATAATTGAATTAGGAGGAAAGTTTAACCTCCAAATGATTGAGTTTTAAGCTGAATTTTGGTGTGTACTTGGTTTTATATGTTCATAGTCTTCTACAAAATTTCATCATCATTTAAGATCATTTTGGTTAGCAAGAATAGTGAAGTAAAACTTATTCGTAGAATTGTGCGATAGTTTAATTGATACTAATAAGTTCATATATTTATAGAGTGAATTATTAAAAAATTTGTGATGAAATTTAGATAAATTTTTAGGTTGGATATAGTTTACTTTATAAGAGATTTTATCAAATTTTTTCTACAAATTATTGTTAAAATTATTATAATCAATAATTCAAGAGATACATCTTATGATCATATGCTTTCAATTTGATAGGCATATCACTTCCTAGCATATTTTATCATTAAGGAATATGATCTTTTCTTGGCATCTTTATTTTTGAGTTCAACCAGGTATAATTTTAATTCATTGCAAAATAGTGATTATATAAATTATCATATACATATTATATTTCGAAAAGTATATTTTGACAAATATGATTATCATGAGCTAAATATAAATATATATATATAATTTGTAAACATAAAAATATATAAATTATGATAAAAATTATCTTATATGCATACAATAATGTGCGGTGTGAGAATGCATATGTTTTCAATGACGTGTAGTATAGGAGTGTACGAATATATTATAATATGTGATTTAAAAGTATATATATTATGATATGTGGTGTGTAAGAATATCTATACATATTATAACATGTAGAGTTGAAGTACATGTATATATTATGATGTGTGGTATGAAAGTGAATGTATATATTATGACATATGATGTGGAAGTGTACATATGTATTACGATGTGTGGTGTGAGAGGATACGTATATATTATGACGTGCGATGTGAGAATACATATATATATTATGACATACGATATGAAAATATATATATGTATTATAATATGTCGTATGAATATATATACATATATATATATGTATTATGACGTATATTATGATAGTAAACATGTATATTATGATGACGTGTGATACAAGAGTGCACATATATGTTATGATATAGAGCATAAAAGTTCATAAATTTATTCTATTTACTACATATGTATATAAGTCTTCTAAATTATATTAATGTTGAATTTTTTTCTCTTATTTTGTGCTCCTACCGATTGAATGGTCCGGTGAAGTGTTCGGATCGAGGCAACGGGGGCGGTTCGCCGCCCGCGACGTCGCGAGAAGTCCACTGAACCTTATCATTTAGAGGAAGGAGAAGTCGTAACAAGGTTTCCGTAGGTGAACCTGCGGAAGGATCATTGTCGAGACCCATTGACGAGGATGACCGCGAATGCGTCAACGAATGCTCGCTCGTCGGGCTTGTCCCGACGACGCCCCAATGTCGGCCCGCCTCTGGTGGGAGGACGGCGGGATGAACTACCAACCCCGCGCCGAAGAGCGCCAAGGAACACAAGCATCGGAGTCGAGAGGGCCTCGTCATGTGCGGGAGGCCCCATTCCGACCGTGACCCCATTGGACGACTCGGTAGAACGGATATCTCGGCTCGCATCGATGAAGAACGAGCGAAATGCGATACCTGGTGTGAATTGCGTAATCCCGTGAACCATCGAGTCTTTGAACGCAAGTTGCGCCGAGGCCATCCGGCCAAGGGCACGCCCGCTCAAGGCGTCACGATTTCGACGCTTGTCGGTTTGCACTTCATTCGGCGAATCGCGGAGGATGGCCCCGCGGAAGGTGCGGTTGGTCGAAGAGCGGGTCGTCGTTGGTTGTCGAACACGACGCGTGGTGGATGCCTTGCGCGAGCCGTACGTCGTGCCTTCGGGACCCGGACGAGGCTTTGAGGACCCAAGCCGTGGTGTGAGTCGATGCCACGGACCGCGACCCTAGGTCAGGTGGGGCTACCCGCTGAGTTTAAGCATATAAATAAGCGGAGGAGAAGAAACTTACGAGGATTCCCTTAGTAACGGCGAGCGAACCGGGATCAGCCCAGCTTGAGAATCGGGCGGCCGCATCGTCCGAATTGTAGTATGGAGAAGAGAAAATATGTTATAAAATTATCAAACCAGTTTGTATGAAACAAAAAAATATTATTATTTATATATATCATTCATTTTGTAACTATTCAAAAAAGGAGAAAATATGTTTTGTATTCATTCTTCCAGTTGAACCATCCGAAACGAATGCAATCGACACCTTTACTAGTACGTATTATCTGTTTCATAATCTTTAGGATGAAACAGAAAATATTATTTTTTTTAATCCAATCTTCTATATTTAAGTTTATTACATACTCGAAAGTGTGTATATATATATATATATATATATATATATATATATATATATATATGGATTTTATAATTGAAGAGAGAATATATGCTATTAAACACGTTATTAGGTAAATACTTTAATTTCATACTCTGAAGGATAGATTTGTAGAAGCGCAGGAAGAAGGTACAGAAGGAGAACTTAAAAACTCATGAGCACCATGAAGCACCGGGAAAGCAGTTGAACGCCGCCACCGTCGACATCCATCATCTCTTCCAGCTTCGACTCCTCAACGGCAGATTCATCCTTACCTCAACCCAACTCTCCTTTGCAATCTCCGACGATACCTTAGGGAAACCATGAGCATAGTTCGGCAGAACCACCCCCTCCTCTTCCGCCCTGATCATCTTCGCCGACGACTCTTCTCCATCACCACCGCCTCCTCCTCTCGGTGACCACCTCGTTGCAGGCGCTGACCGACACCTCGTGAGCAGAAGAGCATTTGGAGGTGGCGCCATCGATTCCACTTCGCAACGTCCGTTGCTCTCCTCTTCTACGGCCTCCTGTAGTTGGAGGTTGTCTTCCCTCCCCTCTTCATCTTCGTCTTCCTCTTCGCTGGTGCAGTCCGCTGGGGCACGGAACGAGCCGAAGCACCTGGCGCCAAAGCGGAGGCCTCGGAGGGCGCCGAGGAAGTGCATGGTGTCCTTCTTGAGGCCGAACATTTCGAGCCAGTTCCTGTCGCAGCCGCCGCCGCCGCCGCTGCGTCTGGGCGTTGGTCTCGCCTTGGCCCTTACCTTGATCTGGCCGGCGCAGGTTACCTTGGGCGAGGCCGGCTCGTCGAGTTCCGCCGAGTTCAGGTGCTTGGCCTTGGCCTGAAAGAGGGGGCTCGCCCGGCCACGGCTGGTGTGCCTCGTCGGAGGGCGCCTGCCGGATTCCGTGTGCCGGGATGGACCGCGTATAGTCTTTGGCATCAGCGGCAGATGAGCTCTTGATGGAAAGCAGACCAAAAGGTCTGTTGAGACTCCTCTTCCTCCTCCCACTCTTCCTTTCATGGCCTCTCTCTCTGATTTGCTGCTCTGTTTGTGAGGAAGGCAGTGTGGATTAAAAGGGCGGGCTAAACCAGCTTTACTTTCTTGCTTTGGCCGCCAGTAGTGTCGTCTGTCTTCATGGTTTCTTTCTTTATTTCCTTCAGCTTTTGGGTGGTGATCATCGAGAGGGTTACTGTTCAGGAACTGGCCATTTGGATGTTAGATAATAATAAGTAGGTACTTTGCATCATTCAATCAAAAGAACCAACTTTAGAGGTAAGAGTTGAGAAGGAGACTTGAGATTGCTATAAAAATCTAACCATTTGGACAAGTGATCTTAGTGCACTGGTTTAAGCCATTAGTTTAAAGCAATCTTATGCTTCAAGGAATACACTCTTCTCATGGTGTCATGATTAAGCCATTAGTCCGTAGGGCCCGGAGAAGAAGCCATTACTATTGAACGAGGAGATGTTTTATTTTATTCAATTGAATCAAATAATTTTTAATTAAATCATAATCGATTCGATCGAGATTCACCGAATCCAATTTGAATAACGAAAACATAACCTATTTAATGTTGGATTAATTATAGATTGTCCCCCGTAATTAGTTACATTTAGCGTTTCGATCCCTATACTTTCAAAAGTTCCACTAAGATATCTATTCTTACGAAATTGAAACATTTAACCTCGTTTCTCTTCACGTCGTCGACTCTGTTGATAGAAATACCATACATGCTTAAACCGAAGTGAGACAGAGTCAACACGTACTTAGTGGTAAACCTTATGATATTTCCGTAAGTAGAGTCGACAACATGAGGAAAAAACAAGATTAGATGTTTTATTTTCATAAATATAGGAATCCCAATGTAATTTTTAAAAATATAGAAACGAGAATGCTAAATGTAACTAATTACATGAGATAATATGTAATTAGCTATTTAATGTTTGAGCCTAGCATCTCAACCCACGTATTAATGGGCCGGGTACAGGGATAGGTACGCACATTTGCATGGTAATATAAAATATCTTCCATCTCTGTTTATTTTTTCTATCATCATCTCATTAAGGAGGGGTCCGATGGATATAATTCACATCTTAGAAAAATAAAGAATAATATAGTGGTTAGAGAGATCAACTCCCACCGAATGACAAACCAAACCAGAATGAATGCAGATTCCTTGCAAATTGATTCAGCCAAACACTACACTTTAGCTCATCTTGTTATCATAGTTTAAGAACGGGAGCCTAACTCAAAATTAACAATAACAATCTCATCAAGTGAATAAATCTTTATCTGCCTATTATTAAGGTTAATACACAGCATGTCCAAGGAAGAAGAGGGAGAGTCCTCCTCCCAAAGACCAGAAGTAGCTAAAGCTTAGAGGAGCACCAGCATTCTCATAAATAGCATGGTTAAGCATCTACTCGTTTTGGTGGGGGAAGGTCAAGGAGCAGTTAGGAAGCAATGAACAGAGTGACAGATTAGAATAAGCCATACCTACTTGGTGTAGATCCTGATGGCATCATCATGAGTGGGAGGCCCAATTCTTTGACTTTGGCGGATAGAGAGATGCTCTTGCGCATGATGTTAGTCTGTGAGAAAAGATATTATCATATGAAGCACGCTGTTATCTATTTTGAAATGCAAAGAAGAGCTCTGACATTTTGGTGCAAGCATCATAGCATATATATATGTTATAAGAGACTCGATGAACCTAGAAAAGATGAACATGACTTGATTCCAAGGTTTGATTGATATCAAGTCCAAAGCAGAACTAGGCCGATCATTAGGGAGAAACCAGGTTCTCTGGGTGGGTGACAAATGGATGCTGGCTGAAGTAGGGAAACGGTGATTCCAAGTTCCAAGATGTGTCATTAAGCTTCGAAAAGAAGGGAGAGGTGAGAAAGGCTTCCAATGAAGTGGGTGGCGGCAACGGGCTGAAGCCTGCAAGGAGGCACGCCTGCTTCGGCAGTGCGCTCCTTGGAGCCGGTCCACGGGTTCGGGTGGGTTTACCGCTATGTGTCACGGCATCATTTCCGGAGCACTTGGCCGTTGATTGCGTCTGTTCTCGAGCTTGTGCGTCGAAGAAGTGTAAGCCGGCGGGCATGCAGCGCTGCCACCGCAGCACACACGTCCACGGGCGCCAGCCACGTACTCGCTTTCCACGCACCGCTCCGCCGCAAGGCGCTCTCAGCAGCAGCGACCAGCTCGCCCACCGTCCATGAAGCCCCCTCCCCCTCCCTCTCCTCTCCACAGGCCATGTGGATCCCCTCTCTCTCTCTCTCTCTCTCTCTCTCTCTCTCTCCGCGTGTGCGTCTGTGATCTATTTAAACCCCTGCAACGGCACTCACGCCCATCTCGCGCATCCATCTTTTAGTTTCCACACGTCGGTTTCACAGCAATACCTGCATGCGATGGCTTCACACGAAGCCACGAGGAAGGTGATGGTGGGGAGGACGACGGAGTACCGAAAGGGCACCTTTAGTTGGTTCGATTGAATCAACTAAAGCACCAGATCAATCAAACCTAAAACGCCTGGTTCCGATTGCCGAGTTTAACCTGTGCTCGCTTTGAAGTGTTGCGCGCTTGGCTCGAGCGATCGCTCTTTGAAGTGTGCCGCTAGAAATGAAGCGAGGCGCTCGGGCCTCGCCTCGCCTTGCCTTGCCTGTGCACCTAGGCGAGCGCTCGAGTGCCTATTGTAATCGCTGGTCCCAAAATCTATCATATTTTGACTTCATGTTGTATGTTATGTTCTTTTAGTCAGACAACTACAATATCACAATAAGAAAGTCACTTATTTAACTTAGTATATTTTGGTTTTGATAGTTCTAATTATTGCAATGTAATTGTAGATGCTAATCAGGTTTTGTGTTTAGTGTTGCATAAGGCACTTCTACTGGAGATGCTGTTATAGTCATGATGCAGCCATGGTAAATGGCTGGCTGCAACATTGGGATGTTCCAAAGGTGGGTGGATGCCAACAAGTATGAGCCACTGCAGTTTTCTCTTAGTCTTGCCACAAATGAATATCCTACTATGTTTCGACTCATCTCTTCAGCAAGAAAAATGTGATGGCTTTGCAGGATACTTTGTTTGGGTAGTCAAAATTCTGAATTTTGATTGGTTTTCACCACAAACTTTCATCCATGAGACTTTGGCTTTTATCTAGCAATACTATGCTAAATATCTTCCGGCCTGCCTGGTCTCCTTGTCAAACTTTTTGAAGTGAATCCTGCTTGCTGCCTTCTGGAGTCAAGTTGAGTCTAACACCTTCAATCAAGTCTCTTAAATAGTCATGCTTGGCCTGTAAACATTTGTTGTTTCTTTTAGCCTAGCCTTCCCCCTAAGAATGTTGTGAATATTTAATCCTGATGTCCTGATTTGTTTGTTTATTATTCTAAATTTATTTGAATTTTGGTCTTGTGCTTCACTTATGTATTTCCTGTATTCTGCCTGCAGGATGCTTTTGGTTCTGAAAGAAGGAAGGCTAAGATGCTTAATTTTTCTATTGCTTATGGCAAAACTCCTGTAGGTCTCTCTCGTGATTGGAAGGTAATTACCATAATAACCTTTAAATATGGCCATTGTTACATCTATAGTACTTATTGATGCTTTTAAACCTTCTTATTCTATGGCACAAGTGATTAGATGCCAATCTCCATTCTTTACTTGTTACAAGATTCTGGTACTGATTCTCTTATGCATTATAAATATGCATGCATCATTATATCTGATATGCCTTGGCAATGTTGAGGCATAATCCATTAGTTATGTTGTTTTACAAAAGAGACATGCAAATACGATATTGCATTGGTAATAATTAGTTAAGAAGACAGAGGAGACTACCAGTCCTAGGATCTGAGAAATAGATTAGGCAAGATGAACTCAAGTAAATTTCTTGGTTCAGCATGATAGCAGTGTAACATAAAAGAAAAACTAATTGCCTGCAACCTAATGGATATGTGTCCTGCATGACAGTAGTCTGAAGAGCCAAGATTAACCCCAATGCTTTTCACTTCACTTCATTGAATTCAAGATACCCTCACTTGTTAATCCATATGCCTCTCTTCTAAAAGCATGGATCCAGAATTCACATATAGCAATCAACTCATTGTTTCATCTCCCTTCTTACTATGCTGAATCCTTTCCCTTACATAGGACAGTTGCTTGCTAGCTCATGTGAAGCTGATCCAGCTTGTGGTTTTTGTTATATGACTAGTAGCTATGCAAAACAATGGGACATAATGGGCTTGACACCCATGACTATAGGCAGTCTATCATGGGATGACCACAGGGAGGACTTGAAAACACATTAGACAATTATTTCCTATAGTTAACATGCTGAAGTATCAAATTTCAACTTCTGGCCATTGTAGCACTTAATCCAACAATTCTTACAGAAACCTATTTTCTTGTACATGCCATATTATTGGATGGCATGAGATTACTCTTGCACATTATAGCTTTGAATTAAAGTGTTTAACATTATCTACCTTGAAATATGAAAATTTTGTGATTGGAAGGTAAATTTTAGACCTACCTTAAAACAGAGGTTGTAGTCATTACAGCAGACTTGTTTTTACTCGATTTGTCACTAATGACTTATTAAATCAGAACTAGAAGCAATAAGATAAGGTCCTTCATGGTAGTTGGTTCCAAAAGTGGAAATGCAAATTCCGTGACAGTGTATGCAGTGATCGCTAGTCACTTGCTCTATGTCAAAAATCTTTTGCATTTTGTGACTGAATCCCTTCAACAATGAAAGAGAATTCCGAATTAGACAGATTGAGAATAGTAAGATTTCAAAATAATTTTGTTCTGCTTTAATCTTCTTTTGCTGTTGCTGAAATGAACTTGTGTTTTTTCAAGGACTACAAATGTATCATAGAGCTTTTACTTATATTGCGACAATTGATAACAAAAGATTCTTCTTTACATAATGGATGCCCAGCTTAAATTACTAATTATTATAATGGTTATAATGATCCTTTACAGGAGTTCTCTTGATTAAGATGCAAACTATTTTTCATGAGAGGTTCTTATGAACTATCGTTACAGGAACAAAGGAAAATAATGGTTTTTTTTGTCAATCTATGACAGTATTAGCAAAATAAGCTAGTTCTCGGTGTCATTGAGATATATTTTGTTAATGATAGCAGAGACAGTGAACAAGAGTCATTATTTGCTGCCATAATGTGTCTTCATAACATATAGTAAAAGGGATATAATGGCTGTTGCCTTTTGGACATCAATAATTTTAAAATCATATTATGGATTATTCCAGATCTTGCATTTTGTCCTCTTTTACTTTTTATTTTATTATGTTGTCATGTCCAGATTTTATGGAATTGTACTTCTACAGCAATGCTTGCTGTAACCCCTTATTCACTATTCTTGGGTCTAGGGGAATATTCAGAATTGTCATTCAACACATGCTTAAACTACAGGATTAGATACATATTTTTATGCACAAAACAACCATATGGGTTGTGCAAATCATGTTTTGCTTACACTTGCTTCGGCTAGGGAGATAGGTGCCACCTTTATTTTGTTGACATTAAAGTGAAAATGGACCAAATAACTTTGTCAAGTCTGCTGTGGGACCTCCTTGATTTTGAGTTGGCAGAACTTGATCATTGATCCTTTCTTTGTTGGACCATAAATATGTTAAGACCCCTTAGGGTTTAACGTAGGCGAAGGAGTAGTGAAGAGAAAAGGAAGAAAAAACGGTTTTGATCGCTTCGAGGGGTTCGGCCTCCTTGATCACTTCGAGGGGATCGTCCTCCTAGATTTAGTCAAAGACTGAATGATTCTTCCACACTCCTTTCTAAAGAAACAGTTACAACCCTATTTATAGGGTCCCACATAGAGTCCCCCAGGACTTGGACTCTTCTTAACTGATTCCGTAATTGACTCCTAACCGAATCAGTAACTGACTCCCTATTAGACAACTCCATAATATTATCCAAAGCATTATCCAAAGCTTAGAAAGTAAAAGATTCGTAACAGTTCCGCCCCCTTCAAATAAGCCTTGTCCTCGAGGTTGAGCAGCGACAAATTCGGGAAATTTCTCTTTCAGCGTCCTATAGGACTCCCAAGTGGCGTCTTCCTTTGGTAAATTGGCTCATTGCACCAACACTTCTGTCACAAGATGCTTGTGGTACATTACAACTCGTCGATCCAGTATGGCTTGTGGTTGAGTTTGGACTTCCCCAAAAGCAGAGATATCTGGTAAATGCCGTTGCACTATCTCATCGTTACCCAATTTCTTCTTAAGGAAGGAAACATGAAGAACTGGATGTATCTTAGAGCTAGTAGGTAGATCCAAGCGGTATGCAACTGGCCCAATCCGCTCCAATACTTTATAAGGCCCAAAAAATTAAGGAGACAGCTTCATAGAAGATCGGATCTTTATGGAGGTTTGCTTGTATGGCTGAAGACGAAGGAAAACCCAATCACTCACGGCAAATTCTCATTCACTTCGATGTTTATCAGCTTGCTGTTTCATTCTTGTGTAGCTTTGAGGTTATTCTTTAAAAGCTGAATGATCTTATCTCTATCAAGCAAGCTATGTGGGGATTGAAGGTGGAATAAAAAGCTAGGACAACTTGATGGATTAGAAGTTTTATATTGGAAAGGTATATCACTCAGGACAAAAAGGAGTCATATGAAGAGTGATAAGAGGTATTATAACGCTTGTCCAGCCAAGGGCGCCAGAGCTAATCCATTCCTTTGTTACTTAAAGTTTTTTGGACATTATTCTTTTGTCCATTTTGTCAGATCTCATATTGGTGATTGAATGGGTACCCTTCATATCCCAAAAGAGCTAAAAAACCTTGATTTTATATAGATTATGTAATTTAGCTACGATGCAATGGCAACACCTACAAAAGTGTTAGATCAATAAAATGATACTTTGCTCTTCCTTTTGATGATAGAAGTCCTTCAATTAAGTCCATAGATATATGTACTTAAGGAGGGTCTTGTGTGGCTGTCACTCTTATGACGGGCAAATTAACAAAGAACAAATTTTTTATAGAAGTTTTCATCCTCATAGTAAAAATTGCTCTGACTCTGTGTACAATTGGTTTGGAACTCAAGATTATTTTGATATTATTCTGTTTTTAGGTCCATCCCAACTATTCAGATTCTTCTATTCTTTTTTAATAATATTCCTGGATTTTGTCATTCGACCATATTATATTTTCAAGGTCTCACAATTGACTGATAAGTTCTCAGCATGAACTAGATTCTCATTCCCTTTTATAGTAATTTCATAATCGAACCCCAAAGAGCTTTGCAGACTTTTCTCATTCAAAGAAGAAATCTTTTGCTCCAAAAAGTATTTCCGAGGCTTTTTGTGATCGCATCTGTCATTATGTCTAAGTAGACAGGATCGCATGTAGCCTTTGCTGTTAGAGTGCATTAAGGCATCTATGGGTGTTTATTTGACAGTCACTTAAAAATTAGCACCGGGGTAGTAGTCATCCATCTTGGGATTTGTTGGTTTTGCTCCATTCAATGCATCATTCTTCGTAAAGTGCCAAGTCAAGGGAGCATCGGATGGAAGAATCCTGCTGGACTTTGAGCCAATGAACTTGGATTTTGGGATCAATTCTGATAGTCAGGTTTCTTTGACCAATGCACGTAAGAATAGTGAAAAACAATTTCCAAATGTAATAAATGGCTCTCTAAGGAGGGACTATATATCAAAATATCATCTATAACAAACTTACAAGATAAGTTCTTAAATATATCATTCATTAAACTCACAAAGGTGAGTGGGCATCAGGCATGACTAAAAATTCATAGTGGTGTCCTGAAGCTTTGAATATCATCTTCATGTACTATCATGATAGCCCATCTTAGTCAATTTAGTGAATAGCTCCTCCCAACTTGTCTAGCTGTCTGTCTACTATTGCTTTCATCGAATATCATGTGAGTGCATCCGCTACATAACCATCCTTCTTTCTCGACATTGGGGAATAGGAGCAACAGCTCTTATGGCCTGTTATCCTCAATCTTCTATTTCTCGCTCTTCCGGAATAGGGCTGATTAGTTGGTGCCTTCCCAGTACTATTGTCGATGCGATCATGATGTCGAAGAGGTGGAAGTCTTGCCACTTCTTTAAGCAATGACTCATATTTCTGTAATGTGTCATGTGATTTCTGATCAATGCGTTGTACCAAACCCAAAGGTGTGTCTTTCAAAGAACCTTCTCCATCCGGATGGCTAGTAATAGTTGTGATCTTATCCAAATATTCAGGCACCTGCTATGCACTTTATATGATGGAATAAGTTCCAGGCAGATTAAATACTGTAGTTTAAGCCCCATCAAACTGTCCTTTAGTCTTAAAGGTGAACTTTGTGAGCATTTGTTATCAGAGGAAAACAATAAAAAATTGTTATACACCGTGTCAGATGAGTATGATTTTCAAAGTTCTTTCAACTTTCATCGTTTGTGGGTTAGAGTAACCGGCCAATGCATGCACTGTGTGTGTAATAAGTTCAATGTCATCATCATTTTCTATACCTCGATGGTCGGAATCCAACTCTTCTGCTTCTCGTTCTTCTTCGATTGGCTCAATCGTCAGGAGTTTTCCTTGTCTGCAACGATGCTCCTTACTCCATTTTTCATCACAATGCCGACACAACCTTTTTGCTGATCTTTCTTTGAGTTCCTCTCGGGTCAGTCTTCGAGTGTTAGGGTTTTGTTGGAGTGGTTTGTATATCTTTTTGACTCCCCTTTGATAATTCCTTGATTTTTTCTCATGTAGGCGCAAATGAAATTGCATTTCCTTAACTTTATATCTCCGCATAAAGGTACCCACTAGTTGTCGCCTGCTCACTTCTATTGATTTCACTTTTTTGATATTTCAACTATGAAGTCTCGATGAATTTTTGCAAGCTATCCATCTATATTTTCGTACTCATGATTTCAAACCGAACAAGCCCCTCTTGAACTTTTTGGAAACTCCGTGGCGAGATTTGTATCACCGTTGCTTTATTTCCATAGACTGCTCCAAGGGGTTCTGTGAAACATTTACAATGTGGTTGGGTCTTTAAGTTTGAAAATTCCACCCTTGTTAGCTGAGTCATATTCTTCTGATGCAGACTTAGATCGACTAACTACTATTAGAATGTCCTAAAAATTGCATTGTCCTCCAGGTTTCTGTTAAGGAAGCTAAAGATACAAACTCACTTTCTCTTTTTTGGTACAAAGAAAGACAAGAAGTTCTATGCTGGCAAGAAGAACTTTTGAAAAGTCAAGGGCATCGCGATGCAAGCATGAAAGCACTTGGCTTGCAAAACAACTGAATCAGCGATGCGCTTGTTTAAAATGCAGCACGCCGTTGCTTGGCGATCGCGCATTTTCCTTCGGTGAAGCGATAACATGGTCGCGCCAAGCAATGCTCAGATGAGTTGGGCCGAAGGATTGAACGCAGCAAAGGTGCGTGCTTCGCAGCACGCTAATACTCCTTTGAGCCGAGGCCGATACAAGAGTGGCGATCGCGGTCGAGATGCGAAATTGTAGCGAAAACGTCGAGGATCGCCTCTCTGATACCAATTGTTAGGATCCCTTAGTGTTTAACATAGGCGAAAGAGTAGTGAGGAGAAAAGGAAGAAAAAAGGGTTTTGATCAATTGTCGGCTCCTAGATTTAGTCAAAGACTGTCTCACTCCTTTCTAAAGAAGGACCCTTTTATAGGTATCAATAGAGTCCCCTGATTGCTCTTCTTAGGACTAGACTCCTTCGAATCAATAACCGATTCCTACTAGACAACTCCATAACATTATCCAAATTATTATCCAAAGCTTAGAAAGTAAAAGATTCACATACTTCCCCTGGAAAAAATCCTCCCTTTTTCCCTCGTTTTCTCCCTTTTCCTACTATCTCTATTACATTTCAATATGTTCTATGTATACTGTGTTGCAGATCTAACCTAAGTGTGTTTTATGCACATTTGAGTTCATTCTATCTTAATGGAATAAAAAGCTAGGACAATGATGGATTAGAAGTTTTATATTGCAAATACAAGGACAAAAGGTTATGAACTGGTCCAGTGGCAAGCTCAGTTATTGTTTTTTGAATTATTCTTTATTGTCAGTCTCTATTGTGAAAAGTATTTTATATAGATTATGTCATTGAGAGATCAAAGCTCAATTTGTTTACTTTCTTCTGTTTTTCCATTAACCGCATTAAGACTGCAAATTTTGTCACCTGTGTACAGTTTGGCCCAGTTTTGATTTGTCAGGCCATGATTCAGCCTCACAATGATATTTGTCTATATTATATTTTGCCTCGTGATGATAACTCTCTCAGCTGATATCTATTTTGAAGTTTAGAAGATGATTTTCTCATAAAAAATCGCAACTGTCATTATGTCTAAGTAGTGCCTTGCTGTTAGAGTGCATAAGGCATCTATGGGTGTTTATTTGACAGTCACTGCGATCCATCTGGGTTTGTTGGAAGGCTCATCAAGGGATGGAAGTCTGCTGGAGCCTGAAGGCTTCTGATAGTCAGGTCCCACCTTCAAATGATCGGGCCTTCCTTAATCATGTTCTTAGTGATCTCAGTTCCATGTGTCGCTTTGCTTTTGTATCAACCACGTGTCATTTCAGCATCATGGTGTCTGTTGCTGACATTGCATCTAATTACATTGTCAACAGGCCTGTATCCTCTCTTACTGCTGATGTTGTCTTTGTCTGGTTCGTAACTGCCACTTGCATGTCATATTTTGTAGTGTCTGTGGTTCCAAAATGGGACCTTTATGTACATCCAAATATTCAGGCAGGCTATGACTTCATATGATGGAATAAGTTCCAGGCAGATTAAATACTGTAGTTTAAGCCGTAGGTCTGCAAGGTGAACCAGAGGAAAACAATAAAACACAGATGAGTATTTTGTAATTTACTCTGGTATCAAGGGCCAATCGTTACCATTATGTTAGTGGGTATATTTTCTAGCTATAATTCCTTGTACTTGCATTTCATATGCATAACCAAACTTCTATTTTTATTTTTTTAAAATGAAATGTCCAAGTCATGTTTAAGAAAGCTTAACTTTTTGGAAGAGATTTGTGTTGCATTTTTGGATATGCACATTTACAATGTGAAGTCTCTTGTTTGGCTTTCTGATGCAACTTAGATCGACTAACTACTATTAGAATGTCCTAAAAATTGTCCTCAGGTTTCTGTTAAGGAAGCTAAAGATACAGTTTCTCTTTACAAAGAAAGACAAGAAGTTCTATGCTGGCAAGAAGAACGCGAAACGGAAGCACTTGAAAAGAATGCGCCAGGACGTCTTGACGATCGCGGCATTTTCCTTCGTGAAAACAGCAAGCAATGCTCAGAGGCGCCACATTGAACGAGCAGCTATTAATACTCCAGTACAGGTATTACTTCACATCAATTGTGGCTTACTGTTCACTTGAAGGACTTGTTCTAGGTATCAATTATTGCTAGGACTAGTTTGATACCAAATATAATGTAAAATAAAGAACTAGTGCAGTCACCTTTCCTTTTGTTCTATTCATTACATTTCATTGGATGCCTCAACAAACTTCTTTTGGGTTTTGCATGAAATAAACTTTCAATTTTTTTTTACATTCACCTACTGATTGTGAATGTATTTGATGTTTGAGATAAGCTTTTGTTTAGTTTTCTAATTATTTGAGATTTTGTCACCCTATGAATATGATGTACTTCCAGCCTTTTTTGAAGTTAAACTTGATATCTCGATCTGTTTCTGCGATGCTTTCCACATCTTCTGTGCTCCCATTGCTAGCTGGAATGTGCTTTTATTTTGCTGTCTCCCATGAAACTTTATTGTCTAACACTCTAATCCATCAAACCTGTTCAAGATTTTCTATTATCTTCTAATTTAACAGGGAAGTGCTTCAACACTATCCCATGACATGGGCCATTTTCCTGTCAGATTGGTGTCTCAGACACCAAAAAAAAAAGAACTTTATTTTACATTTAATTGTTGAAATGGAGCTATGGATGCCTATGTCCATTTCATTCTTTTTTCATTGTTCTTTGTTTCTATTGCAATTGCCACTTGGTTGTTTTGCAGTTGGAACTCTAAACATCATGCTATACTTCATTTTTTTTTTTTTTTACTTTAACATGATGGATGGTAAGGGTCATATTGCTATTATCTGTTATTTAGACAGAAGAATGTTCCTCCTCACTTTGTCTTTTATGCTTTTCTGAGTCATTTGATGCTTATAGCTGTCTCATGAAACTTCTACACTTAATCCATCAAACCTATTCAAGATTTTCATTATCTTCTAATTTAACAGGGAAGTGCAGCAGATGTTGCCATGTGTGCAATGCTCTAGAGATAGATAGGAATATTCGCTGAAGGAGCTTGGATGGAAATTGCTATTGCAGGTTAATTCATCATATTGCTAACTTGAGTTTGCAGGAATTCCATTGGCCACTTAATAGTCCTCGAATGAATATCCTCCTAATAACTAGCCAATCTCATCTTAACCTAGCAGAATTTGTTGTGATTTCTTTTTCCATGACTGTTTTTGAAAAGTGATGTTATATTAATTTATCGTAAGGTAGATTTACTTAAAGCAATTAAAGGTTAGCATGCTATTTAGCAAGAGGCATGATTTTGTGATCATAAAAGATTTTTCAAGCTTTTGTTGGTTTTAGTGGGTTCTCCAGAATAACCGCCAAATTTTACTTGTAGAGGTTAATGTTGATTTTGTCTAAGCTTCTTTTGGTCTTGAGCATTTAGTGGTGCATCGCTTTCTCTAAATGATTGTTGAATAGTAATTTTTTTTTGTTTATTGAATTTATTTCTTTCTTCCTAGTGTTCATTTCTGCTGTTAGTCCTACATTTTTTTCTTTCCATCTTTTTGTTATTTTTCCCCTATTTTGCATCCTCGTTACTTTCTTATTGTACTTTCATAGGCTTTTAAATAATGGTAATTTAAGTCAAACATAGATTTTGATCATATGGAGGCTTGGCTTTTCATTGGTTGGTGGATGATAGACCTTTGCAAAGATCCTGTTTTGCACAAACAAATGGAACTTTTCTTTGAATTCCATAAAGTTTGTTATGATCATTACTTTATTCTGTTCCCTGAGAAGGAAGTAAAGAGTCCTTTTCTGGGGGCCTTGGTGTTCGATGCCCTGTTCTTGTCTCTTTTTAAGGATAAGTGTGAGATCATCGGCATAATCTTATGCATTCTTAAGAAAAAAGGAATATCTTGTAAGTCAAATCTTCAGGGTCAGTACTGATCCTCGATGACCTCATTTAGTTTGAGTTTTTTTATTCAAAATTTGTCATGACAGGGTTACCCATATGGTGATCGTATGATGATGTATGTCTCAGTTCTCGCTACGTGATGCTGCGCCATGCATCTTTCCTTTCAATTGTTTTAGTTTGCAGTATTAGCATTCTGGGTTCTTGCGGCCTAACCAGATTTCCTCTAAATCAGGGAATTGCTAATGGTATGCTGTGGCTGGATTCAGGTGCATGATGAAGTAATACTGGAAGGACCCACGGAGTCAGCTGAGCTTGCCAAGGCCATTGTTGTTGAGTGCATGTCCAAGCCCTTTTACGGCACAAACTTCCTCAATGTTGATCTGGTGGTGGATGCCAAATGCGCACAGAACTGGTATGCAGCCAAGTGACCATTGGGCACCATGTCTTAGATCCTGCATTTTTTTAAGAAAGCCCACCCGGAGGCATAGCCTGCTGTTGAAGGCAACAAGAAGATGGAAAAGAGATGTATTATCTGTAAGAGCAATTCATTGTTGTATTGGGCAGGGCCATGTAATGCATGAGCTGCTAAAGTGGCCTTTTTCTCTGCATATTTGTTAAATTGGGTGGTTTATTGTTGTCATTGTAACTACTGCATTATTTATGGTCAAAAAGAGGTGGCTGCTTGCAGCGTCCTGCAGCTTCTAAAATATATCTACTGGTGTCGCGCTGTTTGAGATGGAACTGTGGAATCATTGGAGAAGATTAAGCTTCTACATCTGCATGCAGAGGACTTTGCCAGGGTATTATGCCATGCTCGCCGATAACTTGTTATCGAGTGGCACTGATGACCGTTTTCATCCTCTCTTTTCATGTGGTGTGTTGAATATGGGTTATGATCATTGCAGGTGCGAATGAGGATACGGAATTTAGACACTTTTGGGTCGTTTTTTTTTCTGGCCCCGCTGTAATATCCTGCTGGCGTCTGGTAAGCTCACCGACAACGCGCGAACTCTAGATTCCGGTCACCACGGTTGGCGTAAGAACATGATTTTTGGGTGAATTTGCTGTTCGCCGCGTCTCTTCTCTCTCCTGCCTTTCTGATGTCCGTTCGCATTTGATCCGAATCCTAAACTCCTCGAGATTTAAGAGGAGTAAATCTCGAGGACTAATTATCAATGCAAGCATGATTATTGATATGAAGGATATCATCAATTATTCATCATCCGATGTGTTATTCGTATGTTACTCCACCTAAAGTTATCCATTTAACAATGGTCTAGATAAAAATCTAAGGAGATGTTAAGAGCTGCCTCCTTGTCAAATATCTCATAGAACATTTTGCTCCTTTATGATCATATATATATATATATATAAACTCATTTTTAGTGTAGTGGAAAAAAGAGATAATTGCTTTTGATCACATGCACCTACCTCAAGTTACTAACTTAAGTATCGAAGGATTGGGTTGAGAAACCTCTCCAGGTCTCGATCTTCGTATAGGTGACACCTCGAGGGCTTGACATTTTCAACTCGAAGGTATCTTAGACAATCCTATGCATATAGGTCTGAATCACGTCGAGTTGACATCTTCCTATAATAATTGTAATGCTTACTTCCATATATGTGAGAAGCCGAGAGGGTTTTGGTTGAGATGCATAAGAATATTTGTAGAGAACATATTAGTAGACAAACTCTTGTTTTCAAGGTACTTTGGCAAATGTCTTACTAGCTGATGCTATGTGTGGATACGATAGTCTCTGCCCAAAATCTATAATAGATGCTAAAGGTTTGCATGAATACAACATCAATGAACCAACGGTCCCTTTGAGTCTGACAACTAAGAGAAGACCAACATAATATGACAAGATAATGAACTAAGCATTCTACTAGGAGTAGGGATCATCATTAAAGATGACCTAGGTAATTATCGAAACCTTCTGGTCTTCGGAGCACTTGATAAACAGATCTTCCTTAATCTCCACCTTATATACTTTACCTTGAAACGGGCTAGGATGACATAATACCTGAACTAATACGAAATCACCCCTGACCTCTCCAGGCCCATCTTGAAATCAATGGTGGCCTTGTAGTCTATAATTGTCTCCTCTCGATACATTGGTATCATGATCCTCTCAACCTCTAATATCTCTCTCAAAGCCTCTAACTCATTACTCAAACTCTAAATTTGTTTATTCAAAATGGTATAATTGCTCGGCCACACTTACGACGCACTTGTTGGCCACGATAACTTGCCTAAAATCTTAGAATTGTAGGTCTTTATTGAGTCCAACACTCCTGAGTAAGTTACAGTGGCTCATCTTCCATATTACAATTGTTGCTTTGTATCGTTTTTAACTATTTAGCCTAATTAGGAGAGCACCGCTTGGCATCTTCTTGCCAATCTCTCCTTCTATATTGAAGGTAAGTTTCCCTTTGGGTAAAATTCGATGACACTAATTAATAAATGAGCACAAGCATGAGAGTGACCAGACCACGTTAGAAAGCGTTGAAAAAAAAAAACTTAAGAGGACAAATTAAAGAAGAATAAGCTTAACAAATTAGATGAACTATACATCACACTTCGAGTCCCACCTACAGGAGCTCCCGAAGCATGCTTTTGAGTGTGGTAAATGATCGAGTGAATATTGTCAACTATTCATCACCTAACACGTGTCATTCGTGTGACGTTCAGAAAGAAAGAGACAAATGCTGCCCCTTATCGAAATGCTCATATGGACGAGGGTCCAATACAAGTGATTACAAGTTGTCTTATCCTTATCGCCTATATAGAGAAAAGATTAAGAAAAGATTGTTAGAAGCGATCGAGGGCTGCCTCCCCTTAGAATATTACTTATAATATTTTACATATTTATGATCAAGTATAATGACTCATTTTTAACACAGTGAAAAAAAGGGGATCAATTTTGACTATTAGCGATCACACACATCATTCCGTAAGAGAGATCGAATTAGAAAATCCTTTCAATCTCAATTTTGATGTAAGTGGCACTCCAGACATTTAACATTTTCACTTTCCATCGAACTGATAAGAACGTGAATAGATCTTTCCATAACAATTATAATGCTTACTACCGCGTACGTGAGAAACCTGTAGAAGTATAATGTGTACTTAGCTTGACTAGATTTTTTTTGTCCACTCATACATCATTCCTTCACTAATGATGATTCATCTAAGGGGAATGGCATCATTCGGCAACATGGACCGCAGGAGCTGCTCTCCAGCCATGGCACCACGCAGTCCCAATGAAACCTGTGGGGAGCAAGGCATGTGAAGCAGCACATCTCCCCTCTTCATCTCCTCCAAACAAGCCGCACACTCTGCTTGCTCGAATGCCTTCCACCCCAAGCTACTCGTGCTCTTCCAGCATCTAAACACCTCTCTCTGCACATTCTTCTTCGTCTTCATGCTTCCCAAGCTACCATCCCTGCAGTAGAGCAAAAAGAAACTCACAGAAGTTGTGGATGCAGTATATTGAAGCTACCAGTTCTAATGCTTGCTGCACCTCTCTGTCCTCAGCCTTGCGTCCAATCTCGCCTTAGCTTCCTGAGCGATTTGTCCAAGTGCTGATTCATGGATTTCTTTGTTCCAAGTAGTAATCTGCTGATATAATCGTAGGTATGAGAACTATCAATTGAGAAGAACAAGTATTAACAATGAGTGATGGGTACCATGCAGCCATTGCCGATGAGATGTGCTTCGCATCCCATGGTATACAAGCAAAGGATAATCGCCTCATGCCGGTGGATGTATTGGTTGAGCCACCTTGATGGAGTCGCCTTCTCCGGGCACATTCCACTCTTGGGAGCATTCCGGCCATGGCAAGAAATTACCATAGCACATAAGAGTGGCTAATGATGTAAGTATAAAAATTATGATTATGTAAAATATTTTAATATCTAAAAACTAAAATATGGTAGATCAAAATTTACGATGTAAACCTTCGATACTACTTAGAAAGTTTTTATCTGATCTATAAACGTATTGTCATTGTATATGAAAGCTATAATGATGAAGATTTGCAAGAATTGTTAGACTCACTTTCCTTCTTTTTTTTTTTTTTTTTTTTTTTTTTTTTCCCATAAAATCGTTATGAGTGATGGATTATGGATAAAGAAAGATGAGATAAGATCTATAATCTCTTAATGATTGATTTATGTGATCAAAAGAAAATGAAAGAAGATATGTAATCTTTTAATAATATCACGTATCCATACTAAGTCCCTAGAAGGTTTTATTTATTTATAGATAATAGCAAAGGGTTTAGGATAAGTAATTAAAAGAATCTGTCCCATCAAGATTATCTCATAAGGAATCCTATCACAATTAGATTTTCTTTCTTTTAGTCGATAATCATAATCAAAATTTAATAATATCTATAATATATCTTACTTATTTAAATAAGTTTAGATAATCTGACATTCTTTCACTTGGCCCATTAGTTGGCAAGATATAAAAAAAAATTCAAAATCAAAATAAATAAAATGAAAGTTTACTTAAAAATAATTTTATTTAATTAGATTCTAGTTTTAAAAAAATATTTTATATATGCACGTAAATTTTAAAAATAGGCCAATAAGTCTAATAAACATAATACTATATTAAGTCTAATGATCAACGTGAGTTATAGCGGTTGTATGTTATAAATATCATACTTTCTTTTATGTGCTATAATATTAGTAACCCTTCCTAATGTAGTCTAAAATAATTTTATAATTTATTTTATCAAAATAATCATATTATTATATTTAACTATAATATTTACATATATAAATGTGAATATGATAATAGAAACAAATAATTTTCATCACTATATTTTTTTTTGTGAATTACTCACAAACCCAATCATAGGAATATGCTCTTTCAAATATTTTAAGCTGTAAGTCTTAAATGAATGAGTCAGTAATCAATACAATGGAACTCAAGTTCTTAATTGATATTAATTATTTTTGAACTATTTTTTTATAATTATCAATTACTTATTACCATAATTATTAGACTATTTTCTATTCTTAGAGAAAACCATTATAATATATCATAAAGTATATTCAAGCATTAGATAATTAAGTCCGATTTCACGCCTTGAAATAAAATTTTACAATCATAAAACTTGATTTGTAGTCTCAAAGTATGCCATAAAATTAGCTTTTATAATTGATAATATAATAATCCATTGCTTTATAATTTTTTTATAAGTTATCCTTCGACTAATAAATATAAAACATAAAGTGGATGTATGTCATCATAAATATTATTTTTTAAATATCATTTATGACTAATTACTTAATGTAATTATATAAGTTATTGGTCTAAGCCACTTTGATGATTATAAGATTAATATAATAATAATAATAAAATATAATTTAAAATATCTTATAAATGATAAAATTTTATTATAACTCATATATTATAAACTTATCATTCTAGGTCACTTTGGTAGCTATCAATCATATAAAACTTAGGATTTGAGTTATAAATAATATTCATTAATTTTTTCAATCTAATTTATGTTTAAATAGTTTAATAATAATAAAATAACCATAATAATAATTAACATTAATTAGTAAAAATAAAACTCATATAATAACTATAATAATAAATTATACCTTTATATAAAAATAAATATTATTTTATAATTTCAAACATATGCATATAAATAATCAAACAAATATGCAAGAACACTAATTTGATCTTTATTTATCACATGCAAAATTTTATCAATATGTTATATGTGAAAACTATAAAGAAAAATCATAATTTATATTTTTTAAATTTCATATAGAACCCTAAATTAGGTAAGTCAACCCTATTTAATTGGACAAGCCTAGAAATTAAACTATCAAAATTAGGCTTATAGATTTGGATCAATCGTTCATCCAATAAGGCTCATCTAAAATTTAAATTGATTAAAATTTAATTTTTTTTACTTAGATCAAAACTTAATTGATCAAATCTAAATCCAATCAAGCGGTCAAAATATAATCATGATCAAGGTCGATTAAAATATTTTATTAAAATAAATCAAATTAGTCAATTTATAATTGAGGATACAATTCAAAAAATTTTAATTTCTAAAGGGTAAACCTATAATTTTCTCTTAGGATATATAGTAAAAGAAAATTTATTTATGATGGGCATAAATGGAAAAATAGCTTTTAGGGCACAAATTGAACCTTTATAAATTTTGAGAGGTAAAAATATCCGTTTAAAAACAAAATCTTATTCTCACTTCCTTGGCCATTATTGCATGAGGCATGCAACTGTTGTCGTGCGCAATCGTTGCCTACACACGACTTACGAATACCACTCGTGTGCCATCGCCTTGCTCCATGAGTGTCGGTCTTACTCATGGTGCACTGACCGTTTGCCGCATACATGTTGTGTTTTGCAGCCTTCAGCATCCGATCAATGTAACCCACGGCTAGCAAATGTTACAGCAACATTGCTGTAGTGGTAGTCACCACAACTGTCACAAATAGCATCACTGCATGTGATGCTACTGCAGTCACCGTAGTTGCTAAAGGCAATGACTCTCCTGTTGCCACTACACACAGTGACATTACTACAACCGCTTATGATCAAGGTAGCCTAGCTATTGTTGGTTGTTATGATCAAGGTACGCAATCGTTGCCTACAAATTAGACTAACGGCCACCAAGGTCATCATCCACGATAATTCTGTTTTCAATAACAAGTTATCAATAATTATCCATCAATCAAACACGAAGAACCTTGCATCGCTCGGTGAGAGCGGATGATAAGATGAACTAGATAAAAAATATATCAACAACATAAACAAATCGTAAATCAAAATCGAATAATATGCAAATGATGCCAATAAATATGTCTAAATATAAAATAGTTTTAAAATATTTTTATAATCTAAAATATTTGATTTCAAAATATGTCTCTAATACTAGTTGTAAGCATAAAAATCATGATTTTGATATTATTATATGAAATACTTTAATGTTAGAAATTAGAATCAAATAATGATATATCAAAATTTATAATGTATACCTTTTGATACTACTAAAAAAATCTTTATTTAATTTGTGAACATATTGTTATTGAATCTGAAAGCTACAGTGATACTAATATATAAGAAAAGCTAGATTTATCTTCTCTTCTCTTTTTATCAGTAAAAACAAATGAGAGATGAGGAAATTTATAAACTCTCAATGATTGATTCATGTGACTAAAGAGAGATGAGATACTCTCAATAATATCATTTATCCATAATGAGTGAGGTTTATATATTTATAAGTGAGAGCAGATGATATAAGATAAGTAGTTAGGAAAATCTCTCGTATCTCTTGAGGAATCCTATCATAATTAATTTTTTAATTAATTAATAATTATAATTAAAATCTAATCATGTTTGTAATATAATTTATCTAATTAGATATAGAGCAAAACGAGGGAAGCGTGGCACAGCATTTACACGATGTGTAGGGATTTCAGACAACCACTAAGGATCGAATAGGAAGAGATTCCACCGGTGGTGTTGGCATACAAATATTGGCAACTTCCTTGAAGGTTCGCAGTCGGAAAACAACAGCTACAGTATTAATTGCCTCTCTCTCTCTCTCGGATAAAAACTTAGGCAGGGTTAACGAGGGCGTAGGACGTCCAAAGACCGCTACTTGTTCTAATATATCAAGTTGTGATTAAGCTGCGCAATATTTCACGAACACCTGAACATTTATCCTGGACATTGACAGTAGTCTTCATCGAATCCAAGCATGCTGTCTTGTTGCTGAAGTTGACATGATCTCGTCACACAAATTGAGACCACTACTTCGATTTACCGCTCTTGCAAATGTGGTTTTCAGATGAACAGCAGCTGATTATATTAGAACATTTAGCACAGTGAATTAATCCACACAGAAGAAGCAACAACTTTCTTCCATCCTTCTTCAACAAAAAGCTATATATCTGAAGGAGCATGATGTAGCAATTGCATATATAAAACCATGATTTCTATGCACATCACCCTCAGGATTATGAATTCGTATTGCACTCATCGAAGTTCAACTTGTAGCTCGTTGAATCGTATCTAAACGCCGGCTTTCTTCTCCTGTTCCTGCTGCAACGCCTGATCTTGCTCAACAAAGCCCTCCACCTCAACCTTGGTGTGATCTTTGACAAGAACCGTCTCGCTCGCCTGACTCCTTCCTGCCAACAGTTCGCTCCTCATCACCGTCTTCGTGCCGCAGAGACCTGTAACCGGTCCTACTCTTCGGCTTCCCTAGCGGGCATCGAAAGCACAAGGAGGGAAGGCAAGGAGTCTCCGGTCCGAACTCCTCGTCGTAGCCTCGGTAAGCAGCCATGAGAGAGAAGGATAGATGAAGAAGAAGAGTTGATCGATGAGGGATTGATGAGCCATTGGAGGGTATTTAAAAGGAGGAAGACGGGAGGAAGAGAGGTGGTGGTGGGAAGTGCTTCCTTGCATCCGCGTACAGGCTGCGCGTTAACAATGATGCTTTGGCCACTTGATACGATTCTTCTCCCCGCGAGAACTGTCACGGAAGCAACGCTTCGTCAACGCTGACAACGTCGTGGGGACTCCCCGACGGTTATCGTGTACCGACTACCTTTCACGATCGTATCTCAGCCGTTCATTAGAAGTGAATGACTGTGTTGCCTGCTACAGAAGAACGCGGTATAGATTTGATCAAATGTTTCTACATAATGGTCAGTGGATGTAACATAATTAGATCCCAATGTGTCATATTCGTTTGGATACTGATTAATTAATTTAAATTATATATAACCTATATAAGAAAGTCTTTTATCCAAGACTAAGTATTTTAATTAATTAATTAGTATATATATATATACACCCACATTTTTTATGCAAGCGAAAAAATGTCTTTCCAGAAATGCCCTCAATTGAATACAACATTAGGTGGGGAATTGGAGCATGTTTTTGAATATTTTGGTAATTTCGAGGTATTGAGTCTCCGCCATAACCGTCTATGCAATCTATGTATTCTTCATTCTTCCTCTCACGCTTCAGCTCCGCTTTCTCCTCCCTCCTCCTTCTTCGTCGATCAATTCAAGATCGCGTGCGAAGAGACGACGTAGAGGTCGATCTATGAGCTCTCGATCCTTTCCTCTTCTATTCTTTTCACCGATTTTTCTCGAATTTTGGTGAATTTTTCCTTCAAAATCGATGCACATTTATGGATCTGACGCCCAATTCCACATTCCCTATAAATAGGAGCACCACTACCAAATCATTAAGGGAACATCTTCTTATCGCTTCATCTTGTATTTTCTCATGGTATTAGAGCACTTTGCCTAGAACAAGCTCCTCGCCGATCTCCCCTCCCTCCTGCTTCCTCTCGCTTCCATGAGTGAAAGTTTCTCTCTGCCGTCGTTAGCGATTCTTGTTCCTCCCCTATTGTTGACAAATAATCCTCCCTTCCTTTCGAGATGACGACGATCGTCCCTACGATCGTTGCTTTCTTCCCTCTCGCCGCCGTCGCAGATTCCCGCTTCTCTCTCCTTATTGTCAACAACGAATCTTCCCCTTCCCTTTCTGAGACGATGACGATCATCCTGCAATGTCGCTTTCTTCTCAGCAGTAACTCCAACCGCATCCTCCTACTACTGCCAATTGTTTTTCAACCAGCGGATCTTCGCCCCAACGCTCTTCGCTACCTCTTCTTAGGTCGTAGTCGCCGACTCTCTTCTCCCCGGTGACTACGGTGCATCCTTGGTGCACGACGGTAGTTTTTTCCTCTCCACCTCCTGTCACTCGTCCCTTGCAAACGCAGAAAAATGAAGCCTCTCGCCCGCAAACCATTTTCATCACATCAGTCCAAGATCGACATCCTTGACAGGAGCGCCATCTTACGGGGGCATGATATAAATTAAGATTTTTCTTGATAAACAATTAAGATTTTTTAAACTACATGAGGAAATCTCATAAATCTGTTGAGGAAATCTCCATCCAGCAAATCTTAATCATAATATGTATAAATATGGAGCATCACTATCAAATCATTGAGGAAACATCTTGTCATCGTCTTCACCTTGTATTTTATCAATCTTTACAACATTGAATTTCCTGTTGTGGGGTAGCCGCAGCACTGGATCAATCCCATTCGCCTTGTTCATTGTGTTTCTGTTGCTCTGTTCTTCATCTCAGTTCCACTTGCTCTTGCTGGCGGTTTCCTTGGTGCCAAGGTACCTCACGTCGAGTATCCTGTTCGAACAAATCAAATCGCTTGTGAGATCCCTCCACAAAATCACCTACCGTGGTTGCCGGTAATTGGCGCAGGGACTTCAAACTTTGGTACTCTGTTCATTGAGCTTAAGAAGAATACCTAGCATTTGGATAGGCCGAGTCTACTATGTTTTTGGCTTAATCATCGTGTTGGTTCTCCTTGTTGTCATACGTGCTGAGGTTTCTCCGGTCCTTACTTGCATGCACCTATGTGTGGAAGATCGGAAACAGTAGTGGAAATCCTTCTTCTCTTCAGGATCAGTGGCTATATACATCTTCTTATAGTCGGTGCTTAGGTTTCTCTGGTCCTTCCTTACATGGATCCATGTGGGTAAGATTGGAAATGGTGGTGGAAGTCCTTCTTCTCTTCAGGATCAGTGGCTATGTACATCTTCTTACACTCAGTGACTTATCTATTTTTAATTTTACAAGTTTAAACGGCCCTATCTCTGCCATCCTCTTCCTTGGCTACTCATAGTTCATGATCATTGCTATCATGCTTGCCAAAGTTTAAACGGCCCTATCTCTGCTACCCTCTTCCTTGGCTACTCATTGTCGATCATTGCCATCATGCTTGCCACTGGTACTGTTGGATTCATTTTTCATTACATCTTCTCATCTGTCAAACTAGATTAAACTACTTCTGCAACGAGAGCTTCTTAGTGAAGATGGCAGTAATTGAAGTTATTGATGCAACTGGAACAAATATGAAGAACATAGGATCTAGTTGGTATATTGGTGTTATCTTTCATTTGGCAGCATGCAAAATCTATGTGGCACTTGGTATTTCTTTTGTGCTCTTGTTATCATTTATTGGCCATAGATCTAGATATACCAGTTTGTTACCTGCATTCTGAGACTCTTCAGTGTGCCAGAGATTGTATACATTGAACTATCAATATCCTCTCCTCTCTCTCTCTCTCTCTCTCTCTCTCTCTCTCTCTCTCTCTCTCTCTCTCTCTCTCTCTCTAACCTGATCCAATGCCTGCAACCGCAAGTGCCATGCTTCATGACATAGGTTGCAATGCTGAGAAGTGTAGATTGATAGACTTCTGCAGCATAATATGAACTCTCATTCCTGGAACCCTCGGAAAGATTAAGAAGATGAAGTTTTGTCTAGTCGGAACTGATCATTTTTTTAAGTATTGCAAGAAGAAAAGAAACTGATCATGACCAGCACTACAATTAGGATGGCTTTTCCCCATCCAGGAAATAACTGTAGATCATATTCCCAAAACATACATCAGTGGTAGATTTTTGGATCATTATTCTTGCTGAAGTAAATTTTTGGGTTGTTCTCTGTGGCCAACAACAGTTGCACAGGTTTGTCCCACTCAATCCATTCATTCAGATCATGCAGTGATTTTGGTTAATGTCGCATTAAAAGACTGCAGGCTGAGGTTTTGCTCTTGCAGATAGCGGCGATTTGTATGTCTGTGTCTTAATTGTTCGGATGGACTAACGACAGAAGCTTCATCCTTCATTGAAGTCTCCGCGGGTGTTGTCAGGTGAGTAGTGTTCAGGTGCAATAGCTCAAATATCTGAGATATTTGTTGTTCTTTTTTGCTGTCTTCTTCTTGACTTCATGCTTGTCAGTCCAAAATCTGCTGAAGCATGTTCATATATATTATGTATACATACAGTCATATACAATATGTATTCATATATTACAAATATGCATAAAGTATGTTGATAACTCACTCAAGAATATTTTCTTCGATTGATCCTTCTCTCATTCCTGATAAATTCTGTTTCAGCAGAAAACTGGGCATAACTTTAAACACTTAGATAGCTGGTATCAAGGTTCATGATTAGATGAGGTCAAGGGTACTGATAGAATAACCTTCAGATAGATTCTTTCTTTCATCTCAGACTCCTTATGGTGTCTGTGGCTTAACAAAAATGAAGCTAGATTTTGCAATCGTGCGATCGAACCTCCAACTTTAGTCTATGTGAATGGAACTCTTCATGCCAATCCTAACATTGATTGTATTCTAAATGTGATGATTTTTTTCACTTCTCTTGACCTCTCTGGAAGTGTTGGATACATCTTCAAGACAACTAGCAACACTGTCTTTGTTGTTGGTTGCTCCTTTTGTAAAGCTTGCAACCCTACGATGACACAAGCTTTTTCTCCTTCTAGAGACCATTGAACAAGAGGAGAGGGAAAGCTGGATGAATATATATGGGTCTGACTTGATGCATTGGCCAGTATCAATTTTGTAAAGGGATCTGCATTGATGCCATGGCATTTGAATGCTGTTATAGCTTATATTAGAGTTGTGTTTGTCATGTCATTCAGATTTGTCACCCACATAGGAATCCCAATTATAGCGGTCATGACCAGGCAATTTTTGGAAGAACCACTGGTTTCTCATCTTTTTGTAAAGCTGATGGGATAGACTCGTCGTCTCAATCCTCTTGCAATAATACGATGCTTTTTGACCTGAATGAAAGTTTCTTCTTTTGAAAAAAAAAAAAAATGACCTTGCTGCACCAGGAAAGCAATGCCAGTGCGGTAGCGTATGGTCACAATTACGCCGTGATGAGGACGGTGGCAGTGATGACGACGGAGATTTATACTGCGAGAGCAACAGGCATTTCATGGTGCTAAAAGCGTAGTTTATTTGAGTCATCAATGTGTCATTCCTTCATGATGTTTGTGTGGTTGAAAGATGGGCGTTGTCTGTATCTATATTAGTTCATTAACTTCCTAATGAGCTTTTATTTGTTCCTTCAGGACTTGTTTGATGACTATCACTTGGAAGCAAGGACGACTCTCCGCAACATAATACGAGACATATCAAGCCCCTGCTACTGCCTTCTACGAGCACCGAGAGGGAAGAGGTACATCATTTATTCTCATTATACCTTCAAACTATTCTGATCATTATACTCACAGACCTACCTCGTTCTTCTCTCGTCTTGAAGGTGCAAGTGGGGAAGGGAATTGAGCAGATGTAGGCAGCGGTTCCGGTTCCTGGTTATCTCCTTTATGCTTTCTATCAGGCCATTTTGTTTTTTAGCTGACGTTCTCTCTCCTTCCCTCTCTCCTCCAGGTATAAACAGAAGAGTCCAATGGGATGATGCAGTGGGCAGAGAGAGTGAGAGAGAGAGAGAGCCACCACGAGAGGTCATGCCTATGTCATCTGACAGAATGCGTAGAGATATAGGGAGAGTCTGACCCACCCTTCTCTTTATGAATCATGTTTTTGTTAAACAGAGAAATTGGAGGTGGCTGGGAAGAGTGACAGAGCCGTGGAGAGAGACCGTCAGGGTCAGAGTCTGCTAGGATACTTCTATATACCGACTTAGTGTGGTTCCAGAGTGAGCTGCATCTACTAGATCAGTCTATCACAGAGAGAGAGAGAGAGAGAGAGAGAGAGAGAGAGAGAGAGATGGCAGGAGGTGGTGTGGTTCATGGGCCGGTGGGGGGTGGCCAAGGAGAGGGCGCAGCAGTACAAGGGAAGGGTAACGCCGTTCGTCGTCATGGCTTGCTTGGTAGCTGCCGTCGGCGGATCCATCTTCGGCTACGACATCGGCATCTCAGGTAAACCATTCCTTCAAATTTTATATGTAATTAATCGCCAACTTTCTTCCTCCTCCTCTCTAATTCTTCCTGTAAGGAAACAACGAATTCTAAGGGATTACTCCGAAAGAAAGATTCGGATAAGAGAGACGAAAAAGATCTTGGGCGGGATCGGTGCGGAGGTGGTGGGAGGCTGCGGCTCCGTCCGCGGCGCCTCATTGAGTGACGCGTACAAACCTGACCTGGTCTCTCGTGTTGGGGCCCATCGCCAGCGGTGAATCGAGCCGGGTCCCCCCCACCTCCTAGGTAAGATGCATCGACACGGGTCTTCTAAAGAAGGATCAAACCCCATCGGTGAAGAACACTCGGGAATAATAAGACAATACACGGTGTTATGGCTTTCAACTTTGTCTGCGAGTAGCCTCCGGGAACACGTCAGCGGTTTGAGTTCCAGGTCGAATGCGCGAGGGTCGCGCTCGTGATCTCTCGAGGCGGAGAGGCCGGCGTCGGGATCTCTGGGTCGGTCGTGATCCTCGCCCGTCGGGATCTCGGGTCGGGTGAAGTTGATCCCTCACTTCCGGTCCGGAGATCTCGAGCCTTCTATCTGACCGGTGGCGGCTCGGCGCATGCCTCGATTGTTCTGCACATGGAAAATTCGGGTCGGGGGTTAAGTCCGACCCTCCCGTGGTTAGTCGATTAATGTCGGATGGGGGTGAGTAGAGTGTTTAAGCTAGAGAGAGAGAATTAGAGAGAGCGAAGCGAGAGAGATCATTTGGTCAGCTGGAGTGTCTCGAGGGTCGATGCACGCTTTCTCCTCTGCGATGGGAGCTCTATTGTCGTTGCCATCTTAAATGATGGGAGCTACGCTGAATTTCTTGCTATCCTGGCTGATAGGAGCCTCGATTAGAATTCTGCCGCATGCTAGTGCGATGAGAGCAAGTGAAATGGCTGGGTCAACTGTGTAGCGAAGGGAGGCTGGCGGCTGCCATGCTGCGTGACCAGGAATTTCGCTTTGTTTCTTGCTACACTGCACGGCGATGAGAGCTTCGGCCACTTCCTTGCTATCGTGATGGGAGCCTCTGGCCGCCGCCATCTGGCAAACATGGAAACTCGACATTGGGTTGCTACTGTCTGTGATGGAGAGAGGTGGCTGCGAGCTTCTTCCCTCCTCATTCTTCCTTCTCCTTTCTCTTCTCCTTCTTCCTTCTTCTTCTCCTCCTTTTTCTCCTCTCCTGCTCTTCTTCCCAGCCTCCTTCTCCTCTCGGAAAGGCCTTTTCCTCCTTCTCGATGCCCTCTCATCATGGAAAAAAGTCCTCCGATGCTTGTTAGCCTCTTCCCCAAAAGAGATGAGTCTTCGACAAAAAGCAAAGCAGATCCCGCCTCTCCTTTGGTACCTTCTTGGCAGCTTGGGGCTAAGTCAGGCTCCAATGTACTGTGGCTGCCTGAGAGGATGTACGAATCCCTCTTTAAGTGTGGAGGTGCCGTGGGTCAACTTACTCAAAGTGGGACAAAGGTGGCGGAGGTGACGCTTGGGAGTCGAACATCAAGGAGCAAAGCTTGAGCAGGAGGGGCGATGATGCTCATCCCAAGGCAAATGCACAGGATCCGATGTCGCGTCAGCACAGACCCGTATCACACAGTAAAAAGAACTTACCCACGTCCCGTTCCCACCGATGTTAGGAGAGTTCAGCTACTATTGCAGGCAAGGTAGGAAGTTGGGTGCACCTCCCCATACCTATTTTCCAGAATGGTAACTCCAAACGAGAAGGAAACCAAGGGACTAAACCTGCGTCAGGGATTGATAAACCCCTGCGGTTGGCTCCGTGCCCCAAATTTTGACGACTGCAAGAAGGGGGTGCCGTGGTTCTCCGCATACATTGGTATACAACGTTTAGGTGGCATTTCACGACAGGATGGGTTCACGTTGCATCGTCACTTTCAACAAACCCGAATGATGTGGCATCGTGACGTCTGAGCTCAACGGATACCTCGTGGTATTGTCCAGTCAGACTGATACTGGTGTGTGTCAGTCAGACTGATACTGGTGGTCTAGAACCTGACTGGTTCTGGGCAAAATCAGTTTGATATTTTTAGTTTCACACATATAAAGGACAGCATTAAATTGGGCTCAAGAACCCGAAGCAACGTATGCAGAAAACAAAGGAGGTTGTCAAACTCATAAAAGGACTGGCCATGCCTAGTTAAGATTTTCTCTCAGTCCAAATGAGCGAAACTGATACAGGTGTACAGGGAATCCTTGTTGACATCCACCTTTTTCAGAGCTTTATTTTACTTATGACAACTACTATTGAATTTGTTTGTCTCAGCTTTATGTTTTGAAGCCAAACACAGATCTTATTCAGTTTGCTAGCATAAATGGATTCATTTTTCTGTGCATAAACAACTTGCATCATAATCGAAGTTCTCTGGAGTGCCATTTGCTAATGATTGATTGTGTCCAGTAGCATGGGCCATGGTTAATTAAATATCTTTTCCTTTCATGTGATTTATACTGATTGTCTTAAAACAGAGTCTTGGTATACTATAAATTGATAAGTAAGGTGGATAATCACTTTTTGTTCTTATGTTGTGATTATGTCTTGAAAAAACTCTATAAAAATTAGTAACTTGTTTTTTCTTTTTGCTAAAATCTGTAGTTTCATATCATTCTGGTATGTCAAAAACTCTATAAAAATTAGTAACTTGTTTTCTCTTTTTGCTAAAATCTGTAGTTTCATAGATTAATCTTGTTTATTGTCATTCTTTTGTGATTGCTAATTTGAGTCTGTAGTATTATAAGTCCAGGTTTAACGTGGAGACACTCCCCCTTTGAATATCAAGTTTAGACCTAGGGTTTGCATCTCTGATTCTCTCTGAAGTTTGATGATTGTATGTTCTTGTTCAAGGCTACTAGTAATACAAATGTTCTCATTCTCTCATCTTTGTAGGTTTGGCATAATTATAAGCTTTGATAGTCATGTGCTAGGAAACTGTGGGATCAAACTTTCTGGTTTCCAATACCCGATACCATGCCATCTTGCGCGTCTTTTTTGATTCTTCTAGAAGAGCTAATGGAGGATATTCACTTAGACTGCCTTACAAATGATCGAGAAAGATCATGTATCGTCCGATGATGAACTGAAAATGGGAAAGATAACAATGAAATCCATTTTTGGTAAAGAAAGTTAAAGAAAGATGGATCACGAGGAAAAACTTATCACGCTTGCTCCTGTTGATGTGCTTCAAAGAGAACGAGCAATTATCATGGATTTGCTACTCTCTCTGCTTTAGACTACGATAAGTACTTTTTAAACTTTTGATAACTTGAAAGCTAAACTTGAGCTTGAACCATGGACTCTTGATGATGTTTGAGGAAGGTACAATGTATGATTTTTATGAAGAGTTATTGGCCCCCTTTTTGTGTTCTGTTAGTGCCAAATGGGAATCTGAGGGAATGCTTGTTGACCGATGTATCTATCGAGGAGATAGAAAAGCTTACTATTGCTAAGAAAAGCAAATAGCTTCTAGATAAATTCAGGAAATGGGCGTCTAAGCACTGTCCTGATGCCAGAAGTATATGATAATGTAGAGAAGTGATGCTCAAAATACGTCAGCTCTTTTGGATGACATTGTGAGAGGTACTATGCATATCATGCAGTTATTGTTCATTTCCTATGATAATCAGTCCCAGAAGTTCTATTCTGAGTAGCATTTAACATGATTTAATTGAGTGAGATTTGCCCTGCCTTCTATTTCTTTGTTGGTTGTCACACCTGTGTTTATAGTTTCTTTAAGTACTAGTGTCTTTACATCCTTGTTTAGGTTCTTTGAATGCAGGTTAAACTTTTAGTTGTTTGCTTTCCATTACTTTATCATAAATGTGCTGGAAATGAGATATAAAGGGTTATACTTTTAGAAGTCAGTAATGATGTTTGAAATTGTTGTTTGGAAAAGTAGAACTTGTATCAGTACACTGCTCCATTAAGTAGAAATTATGATGTAAATAATGTCTTGAACTAAGAATTTAAATATCAGTTTGTTATCTGTAACCAGTTGAACTAGTACTGTACCAGTATACCAGATGGTATACTTGCTGGTACAGTGCCTGTTATTATCAAAGAAGAAATAAAAATACCTTGATACTGACCAATATGGTTCAGTTCCAATCCTTAGTTGGATCTGTAAATGTCATTTTTGAAATATCTTTTGTGCAGAGTGTGCTTGTGCTCATGGGCCTGGATCAAGGTTTGCTTTTGTGTGTGCTTGTGCACACATGGTGCATGTTCATGCATGTGCTTATGCATGTGTGTGGGTCCAGTTAATTGTAGTTTGCTCTATGGAAGTTAGTTTTTATTTTTATTTGCTACTCTTCAAAGGGCAACATGTGCATCCACTAATGCTGATCCAGTTTACTTTAATATCCTATGAGTTTTTCTGTCTCATCAAAGCCTCTTAAACTGCTCCATTATATATTTCATACTTATTATTGATCTTAGTCAGCAATTTGCAACAATTTCTTTTTATTGCTTTTGATTTGCAGAAACAATACAAACAAATGTGAAAATGATCAAGACAAATGCTTGTCTAAGCCAAAGTCTTTCAAGGTGCCTAATACTGAGAATGTTATTGAGAATGGAAAGTCTCCTTCCAAATACACTGCACTATTGTGCTAAATAAAATTTGTGAAGAATTGCAAACAGATATGTATACAGATAGTGGGTTGCCTTCTGTCAGTGGTGATGTTTCTCTAAAAGTTTTTGCTGGGAAAGTCTCGAATAACCAAAATTTTCTGATTGATGATGCATCACATCAGTCTGAGTAGTGATGAAAAGGTTAACAATAACCATGATTCACAAAGGGAGATGACAGAAATGTCTCGCACTTACATACATGATGAAGACACTTTCCTGATTATGGAACTGCATACAAGGCATTTGGAGAAGGTAAGGAGGGAAGGCGGCTTGTCAAGCTATTGCAGCTCTTTGTGACATCTGCTCAATTGATTCGTTGATATCAAACTTCATTCTTCCCTTGCAGGTAAGTTGATTCTGTGTGACATATATTTTCCTTGTGGAAAAAAAAAAACTGCTTACAAATTGAAGAGAGAAGTTAGGGTGTACATTAGAATCAATGAGCCTAATACTTCACTTTTTCATTCCATGCATCTAAGGGATATTTAATTATTTACAAATATTTTATGGCATATACTGTCTCTTTACTATGTCCATCATCTGTTTTTTTATTTACTGGAGAGACAAAATAGTTCTTCTCATCCAGTTGATGTATTATTTTGAAGAGATTTTGGTGCCCCTTGTGATGTTACTTTCTTGTGCTGGTAGGGAATGATATTTCAAGAGTGTTCATGAGCCGAATTCATTGTTCTCTAAACATCAACACTGAAACTGGGCGCTTATCAGCTAGGAGACCAAATTTGCAGGTTTCTCTACTCTCTTTCTCTCTCTCCATACCCACCATAATCGCACATGCATGCAAGCACGCACATATACACACTCAGTCTCTGCCTTCTCCCTCTGCTATTTCTGGTCATTATGTTCCTATGAGGCGTGGAATGTGATAATAGTTTTGAGAGTTGTGCTTTGTGTTTGTATTTAGAAAATGTCATTACATTTTGTCATCTGGTAACTTAAGTTTATCTTAACTTTATTTACCAGTTGAGTTTGAAAATTATTGGGAAATATTTAGGAAACATTAATTGACATTGTAAATTGGTCATGCTTCCTGAATAATTACAATTATTTAAACTCTCTAAAATACATATGCTGCTACAAATGATACATAATGGAATAATAGCAGGGTCATACATATCTTGTTGACCCTAAGATATCTAAGATCATATATTTAAGCTGCATACATTGACCCTCTCGGATCCAGCCATGGCTGAGGAGTTTTGCATCAGATAGATCATTTTTTCTTAATCTAAGATCATATATAATATGCAATTTATATTAAAGTTTAAATGATTAATCAGTTATTACATTTTCAAAAACCGAGCTGGACCAATATATGCATCAATTGATATTTATCTCTCTGACCAAGAACCAGTATTTGGATTGGCAATTTTGCCTGGAGTTGAGTTCAAAAATTTTTTCTTCTAATATGTCTAGCCTGTTGAAGATAGCCAAAAGTGTTGTCGATGGCAGACCTACCCACATCTTCTCTCTTATATAGATTTGATCTACATCCTCATTGATCCAAAAAATAGATTTGTATGGATGTAGTTCAGAATTTCAATGATTTAGCCTAGATCTCGTGACTATTTTTTTTTGGCTGATCTAGTCTAGACCTGCAAGGTTAGAGCCTTAATCCTTGTGGATCTAGCCCCAAGTCCATTAAGGAAAACACCTCGAATCTGACCTAGTTTGATGATTTAGCATTTCACAGGATGAAACTCAATCCTAAAGTCCTTGCTAAAAGTTGCAACAAAATATAAAGTGATCAAAATTTGAAATTAAGGTTTGGTTTACAAATTTTGGAGAAAACCTTCAGTTTGGAACTCAAGATTAAGCCTTTAATATCTTGAGGGTTGAACTTCTATTTTCAAAATCACTTGGGAGAGGATTTGAGTGAAGTTCGAATGAGATTGAGAGGGAGTGAAGAGGTATAAAAGGGGAGAGGAAAGAGGGGATGATGGGGATACAGAGACAATCTGGTAATTGGGCGTCAGGTTGCTGCTTGATATACCATATCCAGTTGAAAACCAAGTGGTAACTGGTAAGCCTCAGTTTGAACTGGTGATACCACTTGTGTACCACCATCAGTCCGAACCTGGCTGCAAGGATGGGGAGCTGCCCCATGTACTGAATTTAGGTTGAAGTATGTACCTATCCGAGCGATTTATTTCAAACATTGTATGATATCATGTAAGTATCCTACTAACATCATAACTCTTCCATACGTATCTAATGCAAATTGGTTTGGCACTTTGTTGTAGAACATGTATCTATGTTTTGTATGCTATTGCATGCACACATATGCAGTTTACACATGGAGGTAGTTGTTTGACTGGGCCATAAGATTGACATTCATACGTGTCAAATGCTAGTGTACATCTGTAAGTCGGGATCTCATGGGACAACATTGTTTTGATGATTGATCACTTTTGGTACTGCAATATCACTGCTTTGATTTTGTTTCGGTCTTTATGCAATGTTTAAAGCAATGATTTTTTAGTGTTAATAGGGCTGTTTCTTGTGTTGTCTTTCTAACCAGAACCAACCTGCTCTCGAGAAAAGACAGATACAAAATCCGGCGAGCTTTTATTGCTGGACCTGGAAATTCTCTTATTGTTGCGATTATGGACAGGTGAGAAACAAATTGCTTGTTGTAATTATTTTTGTAGTCTAGTTTAGGAACAAATATCTAATGTTTGTTATTTTTTGTTAATGCTGAATTTGGACATTAATAGTATTTGGAGCTTAGGATTTTAGCACATCTTGCGAATTTGTAAAGCATGTTACGAAGCCTTGAAGCTGGTGTGGGATTTCCGTTTCTAGGCAGCTATGAACATGTATTCACGTGTGCGTGAGAAATGCTGGTACAAGGAGGAGAGTGCTCACAAGGAGTGGCATCCTCGTTAGGAGAAGATAAGCCTCAGAGTTCCGTTGTTGTTGAAGGTAAGCGTGCTTAACACTTCCATGCTATTACATTATGGAACTTTGTGGAATCATTGCATAGATAGCTATTTGTTGAGATGTACAAATTTGTTATGATGACTAGTGTCTTGGCACTTCATGTTATGGATCTTTGTCTCAAACAATGATTTAAAAAGCGCAGCCAGTGCAAGGTCAACGCTTGAGGGTGCTTTAGCGCTCACTCAATGACGAGACACTAAAATATAAAAATATATAATATAATTAATAAATATAATTATTTAAATATAATTATTTAAATATAAATATACTATTAAATTAAGAAAATCTAAGGTATAAAATCACAATGTCACATTAATAAAAAACCTTAAAATTCAAAATAATAAATTTTTCATCAAAGTCATTCATCATAATCAATATTATCTTTATTTTCACATAAATCATCGTCATTGAATTCGTCCTCTTCCTTTTCATCAAAATATGTTTATTCTCTATGCCTTGACAATATCAGGAGTTGAGCTTACGTCTTTACTTTTCATTTTCTCTTTGTCATTTGTCTTGTATATGTTTTTAATTCTTTTGCACTTGAAGCTATTGCCACATCTCTCCATGTCAATCTATCATCTTCAAATACAAGCTTGTCTTCAACATTTTACAAGTTGGCACTCATTTCTCCCACCCACTCATTTGAATCATTAATATCTTGTAATAAGATTGGATCAATTCTATTTTGCAAATCTTGACGAGCCTTCAAAGCTTGATTATACTTTATGTAAACAAGATCGTGTAATCGTTGATGTTCTAACTGATTTTTTTCTCCTTGAGTGAATCTGCCATGTCATATAATTTAAAATTATATTAATACATCTTTCTAAATAAATAAATTAATTGAAATAAAAATATATAGTAAGTGATCCTTGCATGTCATTCCAAGAACATTTCGAGTTCACTTATAACACGAAGTACATGTTAAGCTAAAGTAGCACGATAGCGAATGCATGTAAGTTCGGGGTGAAATTTCCAAATACACTCCACCATTCAGTTGTAAAATTTATGTTCTTATTAGCAATAATATAGTAACATAATATAGATGAAACTAATTATATCGAATTATTAAAACTTCGAGATGTGATTGTCATGGATCGAACCGTCATTGGAATTCCAAAAAGACCTTTGACATTTTAATATAGAGATAATTTACGAATAATCTTATCTTGCACCTGAAGGCTTGAAACTAATCTTGCAACGTATTGATATAACCCATCCAAAACTTCTGTATCAAACCCAGCAAATTTAATCTTATAAAAGAATTCAAGGTTCAAATAATATCATGTAAGGGACGATGAAGTTGATAATTCTATCTTTCGTCGATGATTGTAAAAATGTTCTCATATTTTTTTTCATTTTTATTAAAAGATCTTTTAATTGTCTTTTTTGTTTTATCCATAGCCTCATAAATATATCCCATTGTAGGCTTATTTTTATTATCCACCAATCGAAGGACTCGAACAAGAGGGCCCATTATGTTTAATATATAAACTACGTGATTCCAAAAGGATGACATTAAGATGATATCAGTAGCTCTATTGTCTTTTGCTTCTTTTTCCTATTTGCTTGTCGCCAAGTTCTCAGAGGTAAACATATTTCTTAGATTATGTTTTTGATGATGCATGTTCTGTACGCCAAAAGTGAAGTAGCAAATCAGGTGACACCATGTCTCACTAATTCTCTGTTGCTTGTGATTTTTTTCATCATATTCAAAGCCCCAATTTGATTATAAAAAAATTCAATAATAAAAATTATCATTTCTAAAGTTTTCTTGATGTCTGAGATCTTTCCAATATCTTCCAACATTAAATCAATATAATGTGCTACACATGGAGTCTAATATAAGTGCTGTCTTTTTGTTTTAAGTAATTTACCTGAGACAAAGAGATCAAAAATGATAAGACTTAAAGAGTTTAACATATTTAATTAAAGATAAAATAATTAAAAAATATAAAAATTCAAAAGATGAATATTACCAGCTAATACATAGTTGTTTTTATTGTCGGTTATGACTTGAACGATATTTTGTTTTCTAATTTCTTCCACGAACTTGTCAAGTAAATCGTATATCTTGTCTCCAAATTTCACAAAAGATAAACATCTATCGACTTCACAAACATAGTATCTAAAGAATAGTTAACCATAAAAATAATTATACTCGTACGTCTTCGATCGGTCCAAGCATCTAACATAATAGAGCAACCATGTGTTGCTCATGATTCTTTATGATCCTTTAGTAAATCATTTGTATAATTCAACTCTTTTTGTAACAATGGAACTCGCATCTTATAATAGCTCGGAGGTTTTAATCCCGTATCATATCTTCCAATAGCTTCAATCATTTCCTTAAAATTGTCTAAACGAATTGTACTAAGGGAAAAACCAGCTTGATAGAAGCGAACGATGTGCTGAATTGTTCTTCCTCTTATTTCTTTATCACAAGCATCACTTATATTTGTTTGTCTAAATTTTGAGTCTCATGCTTGCTCTTGTTGCTTCTGTGATCCTTGAAACATGTATATATCTATCGGTCTTTTTTTACCCTTCTTAGTACTCATAACTTCTTTTTTTTTTTCGTATACTTGTTTTTCCACTTGGGTTAATACTCATAGAATACTCTTCTTCTTTATCCATGAGATGTTCAATATTATCTTCTAGTAAATTTTCATAAGATTCATTCTTCTGTATCTTCTTTTCATTCATATAACTCAGTAATTCTTTTTTTACCTTAGGTGGACACTTTTTGTAAGCTGTGTATTCTTGAAATTTCCTACTAGTTGTTGTTTTGTATGAAAAATATCACCTTTAGTAGCCTTCTTGCAGAATAAGTCACTATATTAAGATCTTTCGGATTCTTTAGATAATTATACTTTCATGTAGGATCTTTTTTTGATGCCATTCGAGAATCTATTGAGTTGCTCTGTATAATTGTCATTTATCCTAAAACTTAAAAATAATTTCAAATAAATAAAAATTAACAGTATTAGAATCAAAATAATATATTATTAATTTAATAAATAAAAATACTGTTACTAGTATATAGTTCGTAGTATACTGTTAATATATTGTTAATAGTATACTATCGAGTGAAGTGAGAAGAGTGCGAGTAAGAGGAAGACCGAGGTTGGCGGCGAGAGCTGATGGTAGCTGGAGAGTATTGAGCAAAGTAGCGGCGATGTGGCAACGATGGCAACCGCGCAATCATGTGCAACAATGAATCGTGAGTAGCGATTGTAGCAACGACGAGCAGCGATAGTGGTAGCGGCAGTGGAGAGCAGCGACAACAAAGAAGAAATCTCGACGGCAGAATCGCGAGCAGGGTTAGGGGTGGAGAAGTCGCACGAGGGATGTGGGAGGTTGATATCGGTGCTTTAGTTGGTTCGATTGAATCAACTAAAGCACCAGAGATCGAATCAAACCTAAAACGCTGGTTCGATTGCCGAGTTTAACCCAGGTGCTCGCTTGAAGTGCTTGGCGCCTTGGCTCGGGCGATCGCCTCTTTGAAGTGTGCCGCTAGAAATGAAGCGAGGCGCTCGGGCCTCGCCTCGCCTTGCCTTGCCTGTGCACCTAGGCGAGCGCTCGAGTGCCTATTGTAATCGCTGGTCCCAAAATCTATCATATTTTGACTTCATGTTGTATGTTATGTTCTTTTAGTCAGACAACTACAATATCACAATAAGAAAGTCACTTATTTAACTTAGTATATTTTGGTTTTGATAGTTCTAATTATTGCAATGTAATTGTAGATGCTAATCAGGTTTTGTGTTTAGTGTTGCATAAGGCACTTCTACTGAGATGTGCTGCTATAGTCATGATGCAGCCATGGTAAATGGCTGGCTGCAACATTGGGATGTTCAAAGGTGGGTGGGATGCCAACAAGTATGAGCCACTGCAGTTTTCTCTTAGCCGTTGCCAAAATGAATATCCTACTATGTTTCGGACTCATCTCTTCAGCAAGAAAATGTGATGGCTTTGCAGGATACTTTGTTTGGGTAGTCAAAATTCTGAATTTTGATTGGTTTTCACCACAAACTTTCATCCATGAGACTTTGGCTTTTATCTAGCAATACTATGCTAAATATCTTTCCGGCCTGCCTGGTCTCCTTGTCAAACTTTTGAAGTGAATCCTGCTTGCTGCCTTCTGGAGTCGTTGAGTCTAACACCTTCAATCAAGTCTCTTAAATAGTCATGCTTGGCCTGTAAACATTTGTTGTTTCTTTAGCCTAGCCTTCCCCCCTAAGAATGTTGTGAATATTTAATCCTGATGTCCTGATTTGTTTGTTTATTATTCTAAATTTATTTGAATTTTGGTCTTGTGCTTCACTTATGTATTTCCTGTATTCTGCCTGCAGGATGCTTTAGTTCTGAAAGAAGGAAGGCTAAGATGCTTAATTTTCTATTGCTTATGGCAAAACTCCTGCTAGGTCTCTGCGTGATTGGAAGGTAGTTACCATAATAACCTTTAAATATGGCCATTGTTACATCTATAGTACTTATTGATGCTTTTAAACCTTCTTATTCTATGGCACAAGTGATTAGATGCCAATCTCCATTCTTTACTTGTTACAAGATTCTGGTACTGATTCTCTTATGCATTATAAATATGCATGCATCATTATATCTGATATGCCTTGGCAATGTTGAGGCATAATCCATTAGTTATGTTGTTTTACAAAAGAGACATGCAAATACGATATTGCATTGGTAATAATTAGTTAAGAAGACAGAGGAGACTACCAGTCCTAGGATCTGAGAAATAGATTAGGCAAGATGAACTCAAGTAAATTTCTTGGTTCAGCATGATAGCAGTGTAACATAAAAGAAAAACTAATTGCCTGCAACCTAATGGATATGTGTCCTGCATGACAGTAGTCTGAAGAGCCAAGATTAACCCCAATGCTTTTCACTTCACTTCATTGAATTCAAGATACCCTCACTTGTTAATCCATATGCCTCTCTTCTAAAAGCATGGATCCAGAATTCACATATAGCAATCAACTCATTGTTTCATCTCCCTTCTTACTATGCTGAATCCTTTCCCTTACATAGGACAGTTGCTTGCTAGCTCATGTGAAGCTGATCCAGCTTGTGGTTTTTGTTATATGACTAGTAGCTGCCTAAAACAATGGGACATAATGGGCTTGACACCCCATGACTATAGGCAGTCTATCATGGGATGACCACAGGGAGGACTTGAAAACACATTGAACAATTATTTCCTATAGTTAACATGCTGAAGTATCAAATTTCAACTTCTGGCCATTGTAGCACTTAATCCAACAATTCTTACAGAAACCTATTTTCTTGTACATGCCATATTATTGGATGGCATGAGATTACTCTTGCACATTATAGCTTTGAATTAAAGTGTTTAACATTATCTACCTTGAAATATGAAAATTTTGTGATTGGAAGGTAAATTTTAGACCTACCTTAAAACAGAGGTTGTAGTCATTACAGCAGACTTGTTTTTACTCGATTTGTCACTAATGACTTATTAAATCAGAACTAGAAGCAATAAGATAAGGTCCTTCATGGTAGTTGGTTCCAAAGTGGAAATGCAAATTCGTGACAGTGTATGCAGTGATCGCATGAGTCACTTGCTCTATGTCAAAATCTTTTGCATTTTGTGACTGAATCCTTCAACAATGAAAGAGAATTCCGAATTAGACAGATTGAGAATAGTAAGATTTCAAAATAATTTTGTTCGTTTTAATCTTCTTTTTGCTGTTGCTGAAATGAACTTGTGTTTTTTTCAAGGACTACAAATGTATCATAGAGCTTTTACTTATATTGCGACAATTGATAACAAAAAGATTCTTCTTTACATAATGGATGCCCAGCGAAATTACTAATTATTATAATGGTTATAATGATCCTTTACAGGAGTTCTCTCTTGATTAAGATGCAAAACTATTTTTCATGAGAGGTTCTTATGAACTATCGCTACAGGAACAAAGGAAAATAATGGTTTTTTTTGTCAATCTATGACAGTATTAGCAAAATAAGCTAGTTCTCGGTGTCATTGAGATATATTTTTTTAATTATAGCAGAGACAGTGAACAAGAGTCATTATTTGCTGTCATAATGTGTCTTCATAACATATAGTAAAAGGGATATAATGGCTGTTGCCTTTTGGACATCAATAATTTTAAAATCATATTATGTATTATTCCAGATCTTGCATTTTTGTCCTCTTTTACTTTTTGTATTTTATTATGTTGTCATGTCCAGATTTTATGGAATTGTACTTCTACAGCAATGCTTGCTGTAACCCCTTATTCACTATTCTTGGGTCTAGGGAATATTCAGAATTGTCATTCAACACATGCACTTAAACTACAGGGATTAGATACATATTTTTATGCACAAAACAACCATATGGGTTGTGCAAATCATGTTTTACTTACACTTGTGCTTCTCGCTAGGGAGATAGGTGCCACTTTATTTTGTTGACATTAAAGTGAAAATGGACCAAATAACTTTGTCAAGTTCAGCTGTAGCCAGGACCTCCTTGATTTTGAGTTGGCAGAACTTGATCATTGATCCTTTCTTTGTTGGACCATGACAATGATGGAGTAGAAGATTTATATTGAAAGACAAGGGCAAATCAAGTATAAACTGGTCCAGTGGAGCCAGTGCTCAGTTATTGTTTTGGAATTATGTTTATTGTCAATTTCTATATGTAAAAAGGCTTCTGACTTTTATAGATTTTATGTCATATGGGCAATGGACATGTTAGATCAAAGCTCAATGATGAGCACTTTCTTCTTTTTTGTCCATTAACCGCATTAAGACTGCAAATTTTAGCTATGTACAGTTTGGCCCAGTTTTGTTTTGTCAGGCCGTGATTCAGTTCACAATATATTTGTCGATATTATATTTTGCCTCAGTGATTTATAACTCAGCTGATATCTATTTTAGTTTATGAAGATGATTTTCAAGAAGGTCGCAACTGTCATTATGTTCATTTATGCCTGCTGATAGTATTAAGGTATTTAGTGCTTATTTAGTCACTAATAGCGCATCCATCTTGGGTTTGTTGGAAGGCTCATCAAGGGATGGAAGTCTGCTGGGAGCCTGAAGGCTTCTGATAGTCAGGTCCCACCTTCAAATGATCGGGCCTTAATCATGTTCTTAGTGATCTCAGTTCCATGTGTCGCTTCGCTTTTGTATCAACCACGTGTCATTTCAGCATCATGGTGTCTGTTGCTGAAATTTCATCTAATTACATTGTCAACAGGCCTGTATGCTCTCTTACTGCTGATGTTGTGTTTGTCTGGTTCCTAGCTGCCACTCGCATGTCATATTTTGTAGTGTCTGTGGTTCCAAAATGGGACCTTTTTGTACATCCAAATATTCAGGCATGCTATGACTTCATATGATGGAATAAGTTCCACGCAGATTAAATACTGTAGACTTTAAACCATAGGTCTGCAAAGTGAACTAGATGAAAGCAATAAAACACAGACAAGTATTTTGTAATTTACTCTGGTATTAAGTGCCAATCGTTACCATTATGTTAGTGGGTATATTTTCTAGCTATAATTCCTTGTACTTGCATTTCATATGCGTAACCAAACTTCTATTTTTATTTGTTTAAAATGAATTGTCCAGGTCATGTTTAAGAAAGCTTAACTTTTTGGAAGAGATTTGTGTTGCAATTTCGGATATGCACATTTACAATGTGAAGTTTCTTGTTTGGCTTTCTGATGCAACTTAGATTGACTAACTACTATTAGAACGTCCTAAAAAATTGCTTTGTCCTCAGGTTTCTGTTAAGGAAGCTAAAGATACAGTTTCTCTTTGGTACAAAGAAAGACAAGAAGTTCTATGCTGGCAAGAAGAACGCAAAACGGAAGCACTTGAAAAAGAATGCGTCAGGACGTTGCTTGGACGATCGCGGCATTTTCCTTCGGTGAAAACAGCAAGCAATGCTCAGAGGCGTCACATTGAACGAGCAGCTATTAATACTCCAGTACAGGTATTACTTCACATCAATTGTGGCTTACTGTTCACTATGAAGGACTTGTTCTAGGTATCAATTATTGCTGTAGGACTAGTTTTGATACCAAATATAATGTAAAATAAAGAACTAGTGCAGTCACCTTTGGTCCTTTTGTTCTATTCATTACATTTCATTGGATGCCTCAACAAACTTCTTTTGGGTTTTGCATGAAATAAACTTTCAATTTTTTTTTACATTCTACCTACTATTGTGAATGTATTTGATGTTTGAGATAAGCTTTTGTTTAGTTTTTCTAATATTTGAGATTTTGTCACCCTATGAATATGATGTACTTCCAGCCTTTTTGAAGTTAAACTTGATATCTCGATCTGTTTCTGCGATGGAATTTCCACATCTTCTGTGCTCCCATGCTGGCTGGAATGTGTTTTTATTTTGGGAAACTAGAGGTAACAAATCCCATGACATGGGCCATTTCCTGCTTATTGTCTAACACCATCTGTGTTGTGCCTGCTGACCGGCAATACTGTTCCAGCAAGGAATTGGTGTCTAGGAACACCAAAAAAAAAAGAACTATACGTACAATTTAATTGTTGAAATGGAGCTATGGATGCCTATGTCCATTTCATTCTCTTTTTTTTTTTCCCTCTTGTTCTTTGTTTCTATTGCACTTGCCACTTGGTTGTTTTGCAGTTGGAACTCTAAACATCATGCTATACTTCATTTTTTTTTTTTTTTACTTTAACATGATGGATGGTAAGGGTCATATTGCTATTATCTGTTATTTAGACAGAAGAATGTTCCTCCTCACTTTGTCTTTTTATGCTTTTCTGAGTCATTTGATGCTTATAGCTGTCTCATGAAACTTCTACACTTAATCCATCAAACCTATTCAAGATTTTCATTATCTTCTAATTTAACAGGGAAGTGCAGCAGATGTTGCCATGTGTGCAATGCTCGAGATAGATAGGAATATTCGTCTGAAGGAGCTTGGATGGAAATTGCTATTGCAGGTTAATTCATCATATTGCTAACTTGAGTTTGCAGGAATTCCATTGGCCACTTAATAGTCCTCGAATGAATATCCTCCTAATAACTAGCCAATCTCATCTTAACCCTAGCAGAATTTGTTGTGATTTCTTTTTCCATGACTGTTTTTGAAAAGTGATGTTATATTAATTTATCGTAAGGTAGATTTACTTAAAGCAATTAAAGGTTAGCATGCTATTTAGCAAGAGGCATGATTTTGTGATCATAAAAAGATTTTTCAAGCTTTTGTTGGTTTTAGTGGGTTCTCCAGAATAACCGCCAAATTTTACTTGTAGAGGTTAATGTTGATTTTGTCTAAGCTTCTTTTGGTCTTGAGCATTTAGTGGTGCATCGTTTCTCTAAATGATTGTTGAATAGTAATTTTTTTTTGTTTATTGAATTTATTTCTTTCTTCCTAGTGTTCATTTCTGCTGTTAGTCCTACATTTTTTTTCTTTCCATCTTTTTGTTATTTTTCCCCCTATTTTGCATCCTCGTTACTTTCTTATTGTACTTTCATAGGCTTTTAAATAATGGTAATTTAAGTCAAACATAGATTTTGATCATATGGAGGCTTGGCTTTTCATTGGTTGGTGGATGATAGACCTTTGCAAAAGATCCCTGTTTTGCACAAACAAATGGAACTTTTCTTTGAATTCCATAAAGTTTGTTATGATCATTACTTTATTCTGTTCCCTGAGAAGGAAGTAAAGAGTCCTTTTCTGGGGGCCTTGGTGTTCGATGCCCTGTTCTTGTCTCTTTTTAAGGATAAGTGTGAGATCATCGGCATAATCTTATGCATTCTTAAGAAAAAAGGAATATCTTGTAAGTCAAATCTTCAGGGTCAGTACTGATCCTCGATGACCTCATTTAGTTTGAGTTTTTTTATTCAAAATTTGTCATGACAGGGTTACCCATATGGTGATCGTATGATGATGTATGTCTCAGTTCTCGCTACGTGATGCTGCGCCATGCATCTTTCCTTTCAATTGTTTTAGTTTGCAGTATTAGCATTCTGGGTTCTTGCGGCCTAACCAGATTTCCTCTAAATCAGGGAATTGCTAATGGTATGCTGTGGCTGGATTCAGGTGCATGATGAAGTAATACTGGAAGGACCAACGGAGTCAGCTGAGCTCGCCAAGGCCATTGTTGTCGAGTGCATGTCCAAGCCCTTTTATGGCACAAACTTCCTCAAGGTTGACCTGGTGGTGGATGCCAAATGCGCACAGAACTGGTATGCAGCCAAGTAACCATTGGGCGCCATGTCTTAGATCCTGCATTTTTTTAAGAAAGCCCACCCGGAGGCATAGCGTGCCTGAAGGCAACAAGAAGATGGAAAAGAGATGATGTATTATCTGTAAGAGCAATTCATTGTTGTATTGGGCAGGGCCACGCAATGCATGAGCTGCTAAAGTGGCCTTTTTCCCTGCATATTTGTTAATTGGGTGGTTTATTGTTCTTAATGTAACTACTGCATTATTTATGGTCAAAAAGAGGTGGCTGCTTGCAGCGTCCTGCAGCCTCTAAAATATATCTACATGTGTCGCGCAGTTTGAGATGAACTGTGGAATCATTGGAGAAGATTAAGCTTCTACATGTGCTTCTCATGCAGAGGACTTTGCCAGGTTATTATTCCATGCTCGCCGATAGGCACTGATGACCGTTTTCATCCTCTCTTTTCATGTGGTGTGTTGAATATGGGTTATGATCATTGCGGGTGCGAATAAGGATATGGAATTTTGACACTTTTGGGTCCTTTTGTGTTTTTCTGGCCCCGCTGTAATATCCTGCTGGCGTCTGGTAAGCTCACCGACAACGCGCGAACTCTAGATTCCGGTCACCACGGTTGGCGTAAGAACATGATTTTTGGGTGAATTTGCTGTTCGCCGCGTCTCTTCTCTCTCCTGCCTTTCTGATGTCCGTTCGCATTTGATCCGAATCCTAAACTCCTCGAGATTTAAGAGGAGTAAATCTCGAGGACTAATTATCAATGCAAGCATGATTATTGATATGAAGGATATCATCAATTATTCATCATCCGATGTGTTATTCGTATGTTACTCCACCTAAAGTTATCCATTTAACAATGGTCTAGATAAAAATCTAAGGAGATGTTAAGAGCTGCCTCCTTGTCAAATATCTCATAGAACATTTTGCTCCTTTATGATCATATATATATATATATATAAACTCATTTTTAGTGTAGTGGAAAAAAGAGATAATTGCTTTTGATCACATGCACCTACCTCAAGTTACTAACTTAAGTATCGAAGGGATTGGGTTGAGAAACCTCTCCAGGTCTCGATCTTCGTATAGGTGACACCTCGAGGGCTTGACATTTTCAACTCGAAGGTATCTTAGACAATCCTATGCATATAGGTCTGAATCACGTCGAGTTGACATCTTCCTATAATAATTGTAATGCTTACTTCCATATATGTGAGAAGCCGAGAGGGTTTTGGTTGAGATGCATAAGAATATTTGTAGAGAACATATTAGTAGACAAACTCTTGTTTTCAAGGTACTTTGGCAAATGTCTTACTAGCTGATGCTATGTGTGGATACGATAGTCTCTGCCCAAAATCTATAATAGATGCTAAAGGTTTGCATGAATACAACATCAATGAACCAACGGTCCCTTTGAGTCTGACAACTAAGAGAAGACCAACATAATATGACAAGATAATGAACTAAGCATT